>JBBGZY010000076.1:3937500-4537500 GCA_037952925.1 Lithobates clamitans | reverse complement strand
CCACACCTGAAATGCATAGTCATGCCCCCCACCAATGTAGTGATAACATCGCCGAAGATCACAGAGTTGAACTGAGTGGAGCCGATTTCAGCTGAGCTGCCAAAGTAATCCCAGAATTCGCCCAGCCTCATCGTAGGAAGTTGTGTTTCAGTTTGACAGTGACCAACCTTCCTTCTCCAGCAGCTTCCAGATGCAGATCAGCCTTTACCAGCCACCGATCTCTGCAGACAAGAGCCGCTCGTCAGAGGGTTCGCACTGATATGCTGTCCTTTTTAATTTATGCAGTAAGTGCGATTTTATCTTTTTTTCATTGCTTTTAATAAAATAGTTTACACTTAGATGGTGGCACCCTCTCTTGCTCCTAATATGTGCATTAAGGTACTCCAGACCTGGTCCAGAGGAGCAGCTACTATCTTCAGTGTGGCTTAGAGCCTAGATTGGACTTCACCTTTGTGTCCCCATCTAACAAGCCTCTCAATGACTATACTGAAAGTAGAAGTCCACCCTAACACTAAAATCCGTGCATCTACTGACATCCACAATCTAACACGATCCTATCTAACCCTGTAAAGAAGAAATCAGTATACATACCTTTTCTATAGCCAATCTGACCCGATCCCACACTGAGCTGTCGATGTAGAGGAGGCAGCCGACAACGGAAGCCCCATAGTATCTCTATGGGTGATGTCACTTCCCATTAATTTCACAACCATTGTCGGCTGTCTCTTCTGCAAAGCTTCCGCCGCTGGAGGCCGGAGCGGATCAGCTTAAAAAAAAGTATGCATACTGATTTCGTCTTTACAGGGCTAGATAGGTTAATGTTAGATCGTGGATGTCTGTACATGCAGGGATTTTGGTGTTAGACTGGACTTCTACTGTAATGTTATCCCTCTGTCCCCATCCATCCAGCCAGACTTTTCACCAAATGGTTTAGGTAGCGCTGAAGCCTTATTACTTCCAATGGTCATCTACCCTTATACTAAAAGCAGTGGTAGTCAAAAATATGTTTTCAACAAACTGTCCCTATTTCATCAGCCAGTTAAACCACTGCAGTAAATTAGAGCCACATTCCACTGTAGCTCACTTCTGTGCCCCTAGAGGGTGGCCACATTCATCTTTCTTCCTCTGGTAGGACAAGAGTATGCCAATCTTGCGCTGTTTTTGGACATTGGCTTATGGCAAACATCTCATGGGTGGGCCTCCCACATAATCCTCTTCGAAACACAAAATGGTATAGAAAGAATATACAGTGGGGACGGAAAGTATTCAGACCCCCTTAAATTTTTCACTCTTTGTTATATTGCAGCCATTTGCTAAAATCATTTAAGTTCATTTTTTTCCTCATTAATGTACACACAGCACCCCATATTGACAGAAAACACAGAATTGTTGACATTTTTGCAGATTTATTAAAAAAGAAAAACTGAAATATCACATGGTCCTAAGTATTCAGACCCTTTACTGTGACACTCATATATTTAACTCCGGTCCTGTCCATTTCTTCTAAACATCCTTGAGATGGTTCTACACCTTCATTTGAGTCCATCTGTGTTTGATTATACTGATTGGACTTGGTTAGGAAAGCCACACACCTGTCTATATAAGACCTTACAGCTCACAGTGCATGTCAGAGCAAATGAGAATCATGAGGTCAAAGGAACTGCCTGAAGAGCTCAGAGAATTGTGGCAAGGCACAGATCTGACCAAGGTTACAAAAAATTTCTGCTGCACTTATGGTTCCTAAGAGCACAGTGCCCTCCATAATCCTTAAATGGAAGACGTTTGGGACGACTAGAACCCTTCCTAGAGCTGGCCTTCCGGCCAAACTGAGCTATCAGGGGAGAAGAGCCTTGGTGAGAGAGGTAAAGAAGAACCCAAAGATCACTGTGGCTGAGCTCCAGAGATGCGGAGAAAGTTGTAGAAAGTCAACCATCACTACAGCCCTCCATCAGTCGGGGCTTTATGGCAGAGTGGCCCAAGGGAAGCCTCTCCTCAGTGCAAGACACATGAAAGCCTGCATGCAGTTTGCTAAAAAACACCTGTAGGACTCCAAGATGGTGAGAAATGAGATTCTCTGGTCTGATGAGACCAAGATAGAACTTTTTGGCCTTAATTCTAAGCAGTATGTGTGGAGAAAACCAGGCACTGCTCATCATCTGTCCAATACAGTCCCAGCAGTGAAGCATGGTGCGGACAGCATCATGCTGTGGGGGTGTTTTTCAGCTGCAGGGACAGGACAACTGGTTGCAATCGAGGGAAAGATGAATGCAGCCAAGTACAGGGATAGGCTGGACGAAAACCTTCTCCAGAGTGCTCAGGACCTCAGACTGGGCCGAAGGTTTACCTTCTAACAAGACAATGACCCTAAGCACACAGCTAAAATAACAAAGAAGTGGCTTCACAACAACTCCGTGACTGTTCTTTCTAGGCCCAGCCAGAGCCCTGACTTTAACCCAATTGAGCATCTCTGGAGAGACCTAAAAATGGCTGTCCACCGTTTACCATCCAACCTGACAGAACTGGAAAGGATCTGCAAGGAGGAATGGCAGAGGATCCCCAAATCCAGGTGTGAAAAACTTGTTGCATCTTTCCCAAAAAGACTCATGGCTGTATTAGATCAAAAGGGTGCTTCTACTAAATACTGAGCAACGGGTCTGAATACTTAGGACCATGTGATATTTCAGTTTTTCTTTTGTACATTTCACATTATGTCTTTAAATAAAAGAAATCTAAAAGCACAAAACTGAGAGACATTTTACAAATAGCTTTAAGCTGAGTATAATTCAGAGTGTTCTGTTCTTACTTTATAAATAGAGTGCTTGTTGTCATTTTTTTACTACATACAAGTTGTTGGTTGTCTATTCAAATAATATACAGTGTATATGACAAAGCAGAGACATAAGATGGGCTTAGTTCAATAAACCATGATGCAAAATCTTATTTGGTATAATAATTATTTTTTGAGCTACGTTACTGTCATTTTTGCAGTTTCATTGCTGAAAATAACGTCTGTTATGAGAAATGAAGAACATTGTAGTCATGTAAATTGAGCCTCATTTCTGCTAACAAATGATACAATAAAAATATCACTACACACAAATTTTCGAAGGCGCTTTCTTTGTATGTAAGTTTCATTCTAATATATATTGCTTGAGAAAAGGCCACCTGGTTCAAAACTGTTGGAATATTGCAGAGTAATGAAAGATAAGTGCACTCTAAAGCTGGTCATTGCAAATTTTGGCCAGTTTCTGATGGACGAAATTTGGGTTTGTGGATGGTTCTGTTAGCCCCCTCCCACTCAACATCCTTCAATTGAACAAATGAAGGAGCCAAGGAGAGGATTATCCTTCAAACGGTGGCTGCATCCAATTTGATACAGGCTGTCGGTATACAAGGCTGAGCAGGTGGGATTTGTCCATCTGCACGGTTAGCATGCTTGGAGGAATCTGTTAGATTCTTTTCATTCAGTCTGCAGGCTAACAGTGTATTGCCTGCTATAATGCTGTTATCCTCTTCTGTCAACACTGGCATTCTGAGATCTTCACTAGGTAGCCTGCCTGGCACTACACAGCTTGTGTCCAGAGTCTTAAAAAAGCCTTCCTTATGCATGCCACATTCTCCATTCACTTCAGGCTTTAGGTTCGTGTATAAGCTAGTTGCAAGTTAACAGCTTCTGTATCGGGGTATATGGAGAAATGGCTGCACACTGATTTTACACTGATTTTTCAGTGTGTGGTACCGTATATACTCGAGTATAAGCCGAGTTTTTCAGCACATTTTTTTGTGCTGAAAAATCTCCCCCGGCTTATACTCAAGTCACTGTGCCCATCTGCAGCCTCATGTGCCTGATCTCCCTGCGCTGTGACGTGCAGTCTAGCCGGCGGCAGTGCAGTGTAACAAAGCCCCGCCTTCTCCTCATCCGTGATAGGCGGAACACTGACTCACTGCTGGAAAACTGAGCCGGTGTTCCATCACGGACAAGGAGGAGGTGGGGCTTTGTTACACTGCACGGCCGCCGACTAGACTGCATGTCACAGCGCCAGTGTTCTGGAGATCATAGATGAGGTACATGAGGCTTCAGATGGACACAATGAGGCATGGAGATGGCACAGTGAGGCATGCAGATGGCACAGTGAGGCTGCAAATGGGCACAGTAAGGCTGCAGATGGGAATTGTTGACCCTCTTTTTCACTTACAGTAGCTGCTAGCACCCTAGGCTTATACTCGAGTCAATACATTTTCCCAGTTTTGTGGAAAAATTAGGTGCCTCGGCTTATATTCGGGTCAGCTTATACTCGAGTATATACGGTATGTAGTATGTGGTCTATCTAGGTTTCAAATAATTATTTCAAATTACATTTATGATCTACCTGCTATATGAACATCCTATAGAGCTCAGAATGAGCGATGTTCATGCTGGCTTCCAGATCACATTAGTTTATTTTCCTGACACAATTTTGTGTTTTCAAAGGCCTAATTCAAACTAAAAGCAAAAAAAGAAAAACAATGTAAGAAGGATAAGAGATTACATTGAAGACTATACAGTAAATACTCAAGGGCATTGAATGAGGTGTGTTGTCCAACTGTGGATTATACTGTATATACTGTATATTATTTTATTGGAAGATGATGTAAGTGGTTTTCTTAAAATAATAAAAATATGCCACTGAGGAAGAGCACACCAGTGTTCATGGAACACCCACATCTGATTATGGTGACACCCCCAATGTTTACATAAGGCCTGTTTCACATGGGCTAAATGAGATGAACATGGGTCCTTATGGGAGTGTTGATTGCCACTTTAACCACTTCAGCCCCGGAAGATTTGCCTGCTCAATGACCAGAGCATTTTTTGCAATATGGCACTGCGTCGCTTTAATTGACAATTGCGCGGTCATGCGACGCTGTACCCAAACAAAATTGACGTCCTTTTTTTCCCACAAATAGAGCTTTCTTTGGTGGTTCTTTTTATTGTGACTGCGACATTATGGCAGACACATCGGACACATTTTTAGGACGATTGACAATTATACAGCCATCAGTGCTATAAAAATGCACTGATTACTGTATAAACGTCACTGGCAGGGAAGGGGTTAACACCAGGGGGCGATCAAGTAGTAACTGTGTTCCCTGACTGTGTGTTCTAACTGTAGGGGGAGGGGACCGACTAGAGGGGATGACAGATCGTGGCTCCTAGCTATTAGGAACTCACGATCTGTCTCTCCCCACAGAACAGGGATTTGTGTGTTTACACACACTCGTCCCTGTTCTGCCTCTCGTGTCTGCGATCGCTCGAGCATTGGCACTCCCCGCAGTGCAGCGCGCGAGAGCCTGCTTAAAGGAGCCGACGTATAGCTACAACAGCTCGAAAGAACGTGCCGACCTGCCGCTGTATAACGACGGCGGCTGGTCGGCAATCGCTTAAACAAGTTGCTAGCAGGTTTCAGCACCTCCTGAAACTCGTTGAAAGCCTGCTGAAACCTGCGAACAGCTTGCTTAAAGTGACAATCAACACTCCCATTAGGATCTGTGTTTAACATTTTTCAACTGGAGTTGAATGGTACTTTAAAAGCTTCAACAAAGCTTGCTGAAAGCTCTTCAAATGCTTTGTTAAAACTTGCTGTTCACACTTCTGTTATACAAACTGAAACAGGACTTACTCATTACTGTGGGTTTTATAGGACCTAGAGCTGTACATTTTCGTCTTCAGTATACATTTTTTAAATGGCTCATTTTCTGCCAAAGTGGGATTAATTTACCAGCATAGTGAATGAGCTGAAGTTGGGATGACTTCAACCATCCAGTCATCTAAAAATCATTTTCACTTTGCTTCATCAATTCGCTAAGCTGCATAACAAATTACTTTGCAAAATTAGCATTAGTAAAACCCCTTTAGATCTCATTTGCTAAAGAAAATGTTAGTATGTTGTCACAATGAAGCACCCACAGACCTGAACTGCCAAATCATACTTTTACATTATTTACTATAAATCTGTGATGCACATGGAGATTTAAACAACTTTTATAGCATACAATCAGCTAATTCACTAAACAATTTGGTATTCTAAGAAGTATATACTCCAGCAACCTCACCTATGCTTGCTTTTCCCCCCATTTTTTATTTTTTTTAACATAGGTTTGTTTTTGTACTGAACAACTCCAAAAAAAAACTTGTATTAGGCTTCATGTACACTACAGCCCCTAAACTTGAGTTTAGGAGCTTTTGGTGTTTTTTTTGCCAAAGCCCCTAAACTCAACTCCATAAAAGCCACTGTGTCAATGCACACATTGGCTTTTATCAGAGTTTAGAAGCTGCTGCGTTTAGGGGAGCTTCAACCTCCCTCTCCTGAATGTGGAAAAATCGTGTTCAGGATAGCAACGTTTTGACTGCCGGCTATGCGTGCATGAGCTCTAGATGTTGGGATGACTAAGGCAGAGGAGAGCTGAGACTTTGGTGCATAGAGAACTCCTTTACTCAAAGCTTTAACCCTTTCGCTGTCAGGCCCTGTGCTCCATTTTGTACACTCAGGTGGCCAGACTATTTTTGCAATGTTTCCTTTTGCTTTTTTATTTTTCACTTATAGCTTTCAGAGTTTGTAAAAGACACCCCAAACCATATATTTTCTGAAAGCAAATGACCAGTAGAATAAAAAGAAGGTGATACTGATTTTTAAGGTCCCATGATATTTGCGAAAATGTTTATCAGATCAATATTTTTGCTAAAAATCCACTAAAATTATTCGCAGATAAAGACGCAGCAAATAAAAGCTTAACCTGTATTGCGTTAATAAGTAACAATTATTTGTAACTTTTAAATTGCGCCTTTTTGTGAAATCGTGAAAATCGAACAGACGCAAAAGTGTAAACATCCAAATATATCCAAAAATCTGAAGGTTTTCATTGTTCCCTTACAGCTTTCAGTATTTGTGAAAGACCCTCAAAACCATATATTTTCTGAAAGCATATGATCTTTAGAATAAAAAGAAGATGCTACTGATTTTTTAGACCCCGCGGTATTTGCACAAATGTTTATCAAAACAATATATTCACGAAAAATACACTAAAACCTTTATTAGAAGCTAAAAACACAGCTAATTTGACAAAATTCCTGCTAAATCCCTACTAAATATAAAAGCTCATCCTGTGTTGAGGTAATAAATAACAAACATTTGTACTATTTAAATTGTGCCTTTTTGCAAAGTGGTGAAAATTGAACGTACCAAAAAATGTCTCCAAAAATCTGGAGGTTTTCATTTTTCACTTACAGCTTTCAGAGTTTGTAAAGGACCCCCAAACCATATATTTTCTGAAACATATGACCTCTGGAATAAAAAGATGGTGCTACTTATTTTTTAGACCCCACGGTATTTACGCAAATGTTTATCAAAACAAGATTTTCGCTAAAAATACCCTAAAACCATTATTAGCAGATAAAAACACAGCTAATTTTACAAAATTCCTGCTAAATTCCTACTAAATATAAAAGTTTAACCTGTATATAGGTAATCAATAACCGATATTTGTAATTTTTACATTGTGCCTTCTTGCAAAATGGTTAAAATCGAATGTACGCAAAAATTGTACCTATCCACATTTTTCAAAAAATCTGAAGGTTTTCATTTTTTCCCTTACAGCATTCAGAATTTGTGAAAGACCCCCCAAACCGTATATTTTCTGAAAGCATAGGGCCAGTAAAATAAAAAGAAGGTGCTACTGACTTTTAAGGCCCTGCGATTTTTGTGCAAATGTGTATCAAATCACTATTTTCACAAATAAAACCACTAAAATCCTTATTTGCACACATAAATATAATGTACCGTATATACTCGAGTATCAACCGAGTTTTTCAGCACATTTTTTTGTGCTGAAAATGCCCCCCTCGGCTTATACTCGAGTCAAGCACTTTTCTGCAGCAGAGAATGACATTTTCCGAAACGACTTTGGGGCCCCGTATCTCGGGGCCACTTGGTGCTAGGAACACCAAATTTGGTGTGCCAACCTAGTGAAACTAGCACTACAACATCCAAAGCTGGGGTTCCTAGCACCAAGTGGCCCTGAGATACGGGGCCCCAAAGATCGGTTCAGAAAATATTCTCTGCTGCAGAAAAGTGCTTGACATTTTCCGAACCAACTTTGGATATGTTGTAGTACTAGTTTCACTGGGTTTGTACACCAAATTTGGGGTTCCTAGCACCAAGTGGCCCCGAGATACGGGGCCCCAAAGTCAGTCAACTGTGTCCATTTGCAGCAATGTCATTTCGGGACCCTTTGGGTCCAGAGACCCCAAATTTTGGCTGCAGCTAGGGGACCTATGGCTGCAAATGGGCACAGTGAGGCATGCAAATGGGCATTGTTGACCCTCTTTTTCACTTACAGTAGCTGCGCATTTCTCATCCTAGGCTTATACTCGAGTCAAAAAGTTTTTCCATTTTTTTGTGGTAAAGTGAGGTGCCTGGGCTTATATTCGGGTAGGCTTATACTCAAGTATATATGGTACACAATTCCTACTAAGGCCTCGTTCAGTGGGGTGTACTAAAGTGTACGCCCATGGAGAGCCGTGTTTACCTGCACGGGGATACACAGGTATTCTGTGCATCCCTGTGTAGGCAGTCCTACTTATGTCAAATGGGACACAGCAGCTGCATGGACAGATCTGACATCCAAGTGGGTGTAGGTGCATGGACCCAAACGCAGACAAGGTTAAGTTCAGAGACATGCACCCACATGTATGTCAAGTTGGGAGCAGTGGCTGTGTCCTTGCAGCTGCTGCATCCCAATTGACATGAATGGGACTGCCTGTACAGGAATGCACGGAACACCTGTGCATTCCCGTGCAGCTGCTGTGACCCAATTTACATCAATGGGACTGCCTGCATGGGGATGCATGGAAGACCTGTGCATCCCTCTGCAGTTAAACTCGGGCCCTGTAGTGGTATGCCCTGCGTGAACAAATCCTTAGGCTTTGTTTAGACTTACAGTTGGGGAGGGGGTGGAATGCAGTTGCGACGCGTTTGTTGGCAAAAATGGATTAAAACAGGTGGTGAGGAGACATTGCATCGCTCCCTCACTGCCTGTCAGTAGCCTCTGGAGGGTAGCCTTGGGCTTTAGAGGCAAGGGCCATTTAGACGCATTGTCTAAATTTACCCTTAGGGCCCTTTCACACGGGCTGTCCGATCAGGTCCACCTGTCTGTTTTTCAGGCGGACTTGAACCCTCCAGTCTCCCCTATGGAGACGGACATGTCACTGCTGACATCCGCCGCTATCCAGTCCTGCCTTCAAAAAACAGAAGGATGGAGGACCTATTTTCCATCTGTCTGACGGATCGGATATGATCAGATGAAAATGGACAGACGGTCCATTTTTACCCGATCCCCCCATAGAGGGTGGTAGGACTGTGTCCATCTTTGCTCTGCACAGCGGAGCGGAGACTGATCTGACATCCACGGGGGATTAGCAGACCGATCCCCTGCTGAACAAGTGGATTCAGTCCCATGGAGGTGCCTGTGTGAAAGGGGCCTTGCTCTTGCTATGATTTTTTTTTTTTTATATAGATTTTCCTTTGTTTTTCAATTTTTTTCACATTTTTTAATTTATTTTTTTACACTATTTTTTTTTAAGGGGGGGGGGGGGGTTGGAGAGAGAAAGGGACAGAAGAGTTCAGTCCCTTTCTCTGCAGGCTCAGCTGAAATATTTATGAATGGATGGAAGCCTCTGATTAGCGGCTCTCATTCATTCATAAATGGTGGCATAGTAAACACTGTTTACTATGCCACAGTGACAGCTGAACATATGAGCATTTGGTACCGCACGCTCACTATGTTCACCTAGGTAAGGAAGGGGCTGGTAAACACATGTTTACTAACCCCCTGCTCTCCATCATGACACACTGCACTCCCGAGAATGTCGGCATGCAGAGCTGGACGGAGGGGCCGCCGAAATCGGTGAGTGAGATGGGAGGGCACTGAAGGGGATGCCGGGGGGGGGGCAGGACATCATTTAGAAAATAAATTGTAACTTTGCAATTGCAGGTGGGAGTGGCAGCTGAGGGAGCCTGCAATGGATCCACGGAGATCCATGCTGGCGGGGGCGGGGGGGCACTGAAGCGGGCGCCAGTGGGGGGTGACATTATTTAGAAAAAAATAATAATAATTTTACTCTGCAATTGCTGGCGGGAGTGGCAGCGAGGGAACCAGTGATTGAAACAAATCCATGGAGATCCGTGCTGGCGGGGGGCACTGAAGCTGGGGGGTAAAAATTTGTGCTGGGGGACAGATGCAGTGGGCAGAGCAGGCATTTTATGTAGTGCAGAAGGGGGGGAAGCAGCAGGTGACAGGTAAAGTGTGGTGGCTTGGGGGGGAGGTCATTTTAGCTGAATAACTCTGATCAGCGGCTTGTTAGCCACTTATCAGAGCTATTATTTTGTTCAGCAGAGTCTGCTGAACATTTCTAATATAAGTTTATGGTTACTGAAGTGGCCACAAGCTTATAACAGAGCAGGAATGTAGGTCCGTACGGTGTACGTACTTGGCCACCTGCAGGAACTTCTGTAGTAGGTCTGTACGGCCTATGGACCTGGCAGTGAAAGGGTTAAAGTAGAACAGGGAAAAACATCATGCACATGAACACAAGATAGAAAGCAGACCAACTAGTAGGCTCTAAAAACACACAGTAACAAACCATGTCACCAGAAACTGCCTGAATTCTACATCTCAGTATTTGTGAGCATGGTGCCTTCAATTATAACCCAGTTGGTAACTCTTCTTGATAACAGACCCCATAGTTTTTTTAAACATGTATTTCTTGTTCAGCTTGGCAGGAACAAAAGAAATTTTTCATCCATCATGAAACAGATTGAATATTTGCGTATGATTGTACATATTTATAAGCAATTTTAAGTTTTTCCCTGGTTCATTGGCAGATCTTTAAACGCTTGGTCTGCTAGAATGATTTTGGATCTTTTTTATTATTCACAAAATGCTTGAACTTTGCTAGAATAGAAAATATAGAGGGGCTCCAGGTTATATTGTGGTCCATAGCCCTGTAGCTATTGTTTATGTCTCTGGCAGCAAACTTCAGCCCTAGTGTCCTAGTTTCACATCAGGCTCAGTCGTGTACCGATAACTAACCTATATTTGGAAGGTAAAATTCACTCCTTTGTAGCACACATTGGTAAGTTTTTAGTTACAATATAAGATTGTGAGTTGGGCCTATGTCACACTAGTGATCACATCATTGGTGACACTAAAAATGTCAATCACAGCGCACGCCTGTTTGGGTTTCCCCAGAGCAAGCTGCTTGCTGTGGGGGCACCCAGCAGGAGGGAGGGGCCAGGAGTGCCAATGTGGGACCTAAGAAAAGGAGGATCCAGGCTTCTCTGTGCAAAAGCATTGCAAAGAGCAGGCAAGTATGACATGTTTGTTATAAAAAAAAAAAAACCAAGACTTTAATACGGCTTTAAGCCAGTAAGGTAGTAATGCCCTCTCTAGAGATTCAAATTGCTAGCAACAAGTGTGTCATGGGCCTTAAAACCGAAATTTGTTTTTAGAAATCATACTTACCCTTTTTGCCTTAACCCTAGAACCCTTTTTATGCACTGTGCGATCAAACCCTGATATATCAGGAGTGTCAGTGGAACGAAATCACTACAAGATCTCTGCTTACGCAGATAACCTCATGTTTTCTCTAACAAACCCTGCGATATCATTACCAAACCTCCTCAAGGAATTTGATAGATTCGGAACTCTTGCCAATCTAAAAATTAACTTTGATAAATCGTCAGCAATGGGGATCAACATACCTCCAAGTAGATTGACCTTTCTCAAATCGCAGTTCAGATTTAAATAGTCAGACACCTCCCTTAAGTACCTGGGAACCCTGATCCCCATTGACTTAAAACGTACTTTTGACCTTAACTTCCCACCCTTGCTGCTGAAGACCCGACTACTTCTGGAAGACTGGAACAAAGGACTTCACTCTTGGTTCGGAAGGTGTAATCTGCTTAAAATGTCGATACTTCCGAAATTCTTATATCTATTTCAAGCCCTTCCGATCAGAATCCCAACCCAATATTTAAAAAAAATACACTCCCTCTTCATCAAATTTATATGGGCCAGCTCGAAGCCCAGGCTACGGAGGTACTATCTAACCCTACCCAAACACTACAGAGGTCTAGCCCTACCAGATTTGAAGAATTATTATTTGGCCGTTCATTTAGGCAGAATAATAGATTGGAATCGACATAGCAAGAACAAATTGTGGACACAGTTGGAACAGGCACAGTCCGAAGCCACATTGAAAGGAGCGGTCTGGTGCTTTGATCATCTGCCTCTAACATTGAGGTCACACCCAGTGATTGGCACAACCCTTCGGGTAGGTGCATCCACGTTATTTGCAACTTCCCTCTCCACTAATACTTCCCTTCTTTACCCGATTTTGGGTAATCCGGCTTTTCTGCCTGGTTTAGAAGGAACGGGATATGAGACACTCACAACCACTGGTAGAGACAGAGCATCACACTTCCTAGTAGACAACAACTGGCCTTCCATACAAGCCTTGACTAACGACAATGGTCAGTTCCAACTTCCATTCTGGAAAGCAATACGCTTGCACCACTTCTTACACTCGATTCCCAATCCGACACAATTTAATCGTGTCCTGACACCTTTCGAAGACTATTGTAGAGACGAGGGAGACTTACCCTGAGTACTATCCAAAACATATACTCTACTTAACTCCCCCCCAGAACAACCTGATCTGAAGTTCTTACAAAAATGGGAAACTGACTTGCAATGTCAGTTTACTAGTGTCCAAAAGCAAGCAATCATCAGATTCTTAAGCAAAATATAAAAGAATACAGCGCTGTCAGGAAAAAACATAGCATGACAAGTATAACTGGATTCAATATATAGACTCCAGATTGAGTTAGTGAGCTGCGGTTAGAAAAATGCGAGATACCCACACTAGAAATGTAACATTAAAAAGAAACCGCGCTGTACAAATTAAAAATTAAAAAAATAATTTTGAGATATGCATATCAGAACATAAAGTCCATTGGTAAATAAATGTAAATGACTGTCCAACAAAACAAGAGTTCATCAGGGAATATAACTCTTCATCCATATAATCAGTGACATCACACTCAGTTCACCATTGGAAGTAGTGTATTAGAGATAGGACAGTCCTCCACCTTCAAACAAACTGCCTCTTACCAGCTCCCTTGATCTCTGGTCAGGAGATCAATAGTGCCTTTTGGCTTATAACCCAGCCACAGTCTCAGGTATAGGTGAATACAGATCAGATCAACTCCTCCTGTTGTCTCATACAGCCCATATACAAACTTTTCCAATGGCAAGTCATAAAAGGAGAAAAGAAGCCTCCATAGTGTAAAAACGTATAAATGTTTATTATATAAAAAAAGTATTGCACTCACATGTAACGAATAGATACAGGCAAAAACAGATGAAAACGAGCCGGCCGGCTCTCTCTACAGAACACCCGTAGCTTCCGGGACTGCGTGTGTGTGTTGTGATGGCGTCAGCACGCCGCTCTCCCTACGCCGTTTCGTCAAACCTGACGTCGTCCAGGGGCACGGGCGGCGTGCTGAACGCCACCTATTATATGCCAGTACATTGTTAGAAGCACCGCCCAGTCCTGAGGTCCGAGCAGTGAGTGAAACCAATGCCGCCATATTAGAATGGGGCAAGCGCCAGTACCGTCTCCGGAAAGGAAACAAATATCTATGGCAATCAATATCCCCCGTCAGTTATATCTATGTGTTACATTTATGTGTACACAATCAGAAGTAAGAAGGGGTGTGCATAAAAATTATATATTTATTCGATTGTATTGGAATTAGGTAAACGGCACGAACCACAGTGGCGGCATCTAGTGGCCAATATTTAAATGGTCTGGCCTAAACTATATGGTCAATTTGTGGAGTGTCCTAAAAGTATCCATTAACTTTTTAATAGGCAAAAATAGTTAAAAACACTTCTTAATGAGTCCTTCAATCAATTCCCTTACAAGGGGGAAGGCCAAAAAGAAAAAAGAAAAAAGGAAAAAAAGAAAAAAGAATTGTGTTCAAATTAAAATTAAAAAATGTTCATATTGAACTAGATAGTATGTAAAATAAACACGAATGTCAAAAACAAATTGTGCTGTGATTCATCTGCAAGATAGAAGGGTCACACGTATGTAAACTTAACATGTTACTGGATGATCTCCATTAATTAGTAACCTGTGAGGCAACTCTAAGGTTCAGTGTTCAAAATCAGTTGAAAAAATTGATGGGTGTATAAGCACACCTTCCCCATCCTTCCCCCCAAAAAGGACTGCTGGGGACTCAGGACTGGTTTACAAATGATCACACTAACTGTTATCAATAAAAGAATTGACATCTGTGTCTATATTGAGGCCATAGGGGCTATAACAACGTACCCTATGGATCCACGCCATTTCCATCTTGGATAGTTCTCTAACCAGAGATCCACCTCTCCAATGGGCATTATATTTGTCAATGGCTAAAAAAATAGTGTTGGCTGGATTTCGATTATGAACCTGATCGTAGTGTTTGGAGACAGAATGGAACTTAAAGCCGGTTTTAATATTCGTGATGTGTTCCCCTAACCGTACTTGCATGGCCCGCTTGGTCCGACCAATGTATTGGAGACCGCACGGGCATTGAAGTAGGTATACAACCCCCGTGGAACTACATGTAATAAAAGGTTCTATTCTGTGTTCTACAGAGGTATTGGTTGAAACAAAGGACAACGTTTTCTTCGTTTTGATGTAATTTAAAGTACAGATTTGACATCTGCGGCATTGGTGATAACCTGAAAGTCCCTGAAAGAAGGACAATCTCTTACTAGGGGGGTCTACTACATTAGGAGCAATGATGTTTCTTAGTGACGGAGCCCCTCTAAATATTACCTGGGGTTTCTTAGGCAGAAAGGTTTTAATTAGTGTGTCATTGCTCAACAGATGCCAATGTTTGGCAATAATTTTTTTAATCTGATAATGTTGGGTAGAATAACCTGTAATGAAAGGAATAATTGGACTATCCCTCTTTTTAATAGGTGCCATGTTGAGAAGTTCGGATCTGTTGCGCCTTTCAACTTCATTTATGATGGTATCTAACGGATCACCTTCATAACCTTTCTCCAAAAACCTCTTTTTTAGAATGCCTGCCTGAAGTCTGTAGTCTTCTACATTTGAGCAATTGCGTCTCATTCGGACAAACTGACTTCTAGGTACCGACTGGAGCCAGCTGTCTTTATGGCAGCTATCAAGAGGTATAAACGCATTTCGATCTGTTTGTTTAAAGAAGGTAATTGTTTTGAAGGAGTCCGTTTCTTTGTAGATGGTTAGATCTAAGAAATTAATCTTTTCCTGACTGGCCTCATGAACAAATTTAATGCCCCTCTCATTGTTATTAATTTGAGAGAAGAAGATTTCCAGTTCAGGGATAGATCCTTCCCAGAGGAGGAGGACGTCATCTATATACCTGGCCCAAAAGACCAGGTGTGGACAACGGTCCTTATAGATGACGTCCTCCTCCCACTTGGCCATAAAGAGGTTAGCCAAGCTTGGGGCATACTTGGCGCCCATAGCGACACCCCTTTGTTGACGATAATAACATTGATTGTACCAAAAATAATTATGATTGGCAGCGAAATCCAATAGCTCCATAATGTAGTCTTGCTGTTTTAATGGAATTTTGGAAAGAATATTTAAGAAATGTTTTACGGCTGCAAAACCTAAATGGTGTGGAATTATGGTATATAACGAAGTTACATCCGCCGTCACCAACCATGTTCTACTGTTGGGTTTCAACTGGGACAATAAATGAATCACATGCTTTGTATCCTTAATATAGGACGGCATCTGCTGTACCAGGGGTTGCAAAAAAAAGTCTATGTACTTGCCCACCCGGGACGTGACCGAATCAATGCCGCTAACTATCGGCCGTCCCGGGGGGCAAGTCAGACTTTTATGTATTTTCGGCAAACAGTACAGAATTGGAACCCTTGGGGCCCTAGGGATTAAAAAAGATTTTTCTTTATCATTAAGAATCCCCTCTTGGAAACCCTTAGTGACCAGTTTTTCAAGCTCACTTTTGTATCCAATCACCGGATTTCCAGGTAAGGGGGTGTAGGTATCCTGATCCCCTACGATGTTAGACATTTCCCGTAGGTAGTCGCTCCTATCTAGAATAACTATCCCACCACCCTTATCTGCGGGCCGGATTACAATCCCCTTGTTATTACATAGGGAATCCAATCCTTCCTTTAGAGTCCTAGTCATCTTTTGATTAGCCACTTTCAGGGAATCTAGGTCTCTGAGGACTACATCCCTAAATACCCTTAATGATGGTGCCAGAGTGCCCGGAGGGTTGAAGGTGGAAGCATTGGCCAGTCCAGTATGTTGATACTCATGTGCACCTGGCAACCTACAACCTTCAGTACCATTGATAAAATGTCTTTTGATGTTAATCTTTCGGACATATTTGTGGACGTCCATATATGTTTGGAATTTGTTTAGTTTTTTTGGAGGTGCGAATTTCAAACCCTTATTGAGGAGTGCCAGTTCTGATTGGGTTAGAACTTGGGTGCTAAGATTAAAAATACCATCCCCACTTACTTCCTTATTTATTTTTTTTGTATCTCGTTCTCCTCCCCCCTCTGGTTCCTCTTTGTTTTCTACTGGCCTTTTTATTCCCTGATTGGGTCTGGGAAAACCCCAAGGGTGCGATTCCTGATTCCTGCCATGGGTATTAATAGGCCTATCCTTGACTGATCTGTAGTATCCCTGTTCATAATTGGGATAATCACTTCTGTCATTATGGTTAGGGCCAGCTCTATCCCTCAATGGATAAAAACGATTACGTGTATCGACCCCATAATCAACCTCATCATCACCATCTTCTGTGTAATAATGTTGAGGGTTATCCCCATAATGATATTGGCTTGCTTGTATATCATAGCCATATTCATTGGATCTTGGTTGATCACAATCGGTATCAGAATACGGGGCCGTCCTATAGTTCTGATGCTGATTCGAACCATATGCTTGGGACTGTCTTCGTTCCCGATTCCCATTCTGATTGTACTGCTGGTACCCCCCAACTTTTCGTGTTTGTTGGCCCCCCCTGTTGGAGGTAGCTGATCTCTGTGGGGACTGGTAGGACACTCGTCTACCTTTTCTCGACTGTTTCTGGTTACCGTGGGGTTTTTTGGGAGTTCTCTGTGTACCATTCCTGGAGGAAGGGTGTTGGATTTGACCCGGGGGTTGTGGCAAGACCTCACTCTCTTGTACAGTAACTTCCATAGACGGATCCTGTCCACCACTTGCTTCCATGGCCAATTTTCTTTGCCATGGAAGCAAGTGGTGGACAGGATCCGTCTATGGAAGTTACTGTACAAGAGAGTGAGGTCTTGCCACAACCCCCGGGTCAAATCCAACACCCTTCCTCCAGGAATGGTACACAGAGAACTCCCAAAAAACCCCACGGTAACCAGAAACAGTCGAGAAAAGGTAGACGAGTGTCCTACCAGTCCCCACAGAGATCAGCTACCTCCAACAGGGGGGGCCAACAAACACGAAAAGTTGGGGGGTACCAGCAGTACAATCAGAATGGGAATCGGGAACGAAGACAGTCCCAAGCATATGGTTCGAATCAGCATCAGAACTATAGGACGGCCCCGTATTCTGATACCGATTGTGATCAACCAAGATCCAATGAATATGGCTATGATATACAAGCAAGCCAATATCATTATGGGGATAACCCTCAACATTATTACACAGAAGATGGTGATGATGAGGTTGATTATGGGGTCGATACACGTAATCGTTTTTATCCATTGAGGGATAGAGCTGGCCCTAACCATAATGACAGAAGTGATTATCCCAATTATGAACAGGGATACTACAGATCAGTCAAGGATAGGCCTATTAATACCCATGGCAGGAATCAGGAATCGCACCCTTGGGGTTTTCCCAGACCCAATCAGGGAATAAAAAGGCCAGTAGAAAACAAAGAGGAACCAGAGGGGGGAGGAGAACGAGATACAAAAAAAATAAGGAAGTAAGTGGGGATGGTATTTTTAATCTTAGCACCCAAGTTCTAACCCAATCAGAACTGGCACTCCTCAATAAGGGTTTGAAATTCGCACCTCCAAAAAAACTAAACAAATTCCAAACATATATGGACGTCCACAAATATGTCCGAAAGATTAACATCAAAAGACATTTTATCAATGGTACTGAAGGTTGTAGGTTGCCAGGTGCACATGAGTATCAACATACTGGACTGGCCAATGCTTCCACCTTCAACCCTCCGGGCACTCTGGCACCATCATTAAGGGTATTTAGGGATGTAGTCCTCAGAGACCTAGATTCCCTGAAAGTGGCTAATCAAAAGATGACTAGGACTCTAAAGGAAGGATTGGATTCCCTATGTAACAACAAGGGGATTGTAATCCGGCCCGCAGATAAGGGTGGTGGGATAGTTATTCTAGATAGGAGCGACTACCTACGGGAAATGTCTAACATCGTAGGGGATCAGGATACCTACACCCCCTTACCTGGAAATCCGGTGATTGGATACAAAAGTGAGCTTGAAAAACTGGTCACTAAGGGTTTCCAAGAGGGGATTCTTAATGATAAAGAAAAATCTTTTTTAATCCCTAGGGCCCCAAGGGTTCCAATTCTGTACTGTTTGCCGAAAATACATAAAAGTCTGACTTGCCCCCCGGGACGGCCGATAGTTAGCGGCATTGATTCGGTCACGTCCCGGGTGGGCAAGTACATAGACTTTTTTTTGCAACCCCTGGTACAGCAGATGCCGTCCTATATTAAGGATACAAAGCATGTGATTCATTTATTGTCCCAGTTGAAACCCAACAGTAGAACATGGTTGGTGACGGCGGATGTAACTTCGTTATATACCATAATTCCACACCATTTAGGTTTTGCAGCCGTAAAACATTTCTTAAATATTCTTTCCAAAATTCCATTAAAACAGCAAGACTACATTATGGAGCTATTGGATTTCGCTGCCAATCATAATTATTTTTGGTACAATCAATGTTATTATCGTCAACAAAGGGGTGTCGCTATGGGCGCCAAGTATGCCCCAAGCTTGGCTAACCTCTTTATGGCCAAGTGGGAGGAGGACGTCATCTATAAGGACCGTTGTCCACACCTGGTCTTTTGGGCCAGGTATATAGATGACGTCCTCCTCCTCTGGGAAGGATCTATCCCTGAACTGGAAATCTTCTTCTCTCAAATTAATAACAATGAGAGGGGCATTAAATTTGTTCATGAGGCCAGTCAGGAAAAGATTAATTTCTTAGATCTAACCATCTACAAAGAAACGGACTCCTTCAAAACAATTACCTTCTTTAAACAAACAGATCGAAATGCGTTTATACCTCTTGATAGCTGCCATAAAGACAGCTGGCTCCAGTCGGTACCTAGAAGTCAGTTTGTCCGAATGAGACGCAATTGCTCAAATGTAGAAGACTACAGACTTCAGGCAGGCATTCTAAAAAAGAGGTTTTTGGAGAAAGGTTATGAAGGTGATCCGTTAGATACCATCATAAATGAAGTTGAAAGGCGCAACAGATCCGAACTTCTCAACATGGCACCTATTAAAAAGAGGGATAGTCCAATTATTCCTTTCATTACAGGTTATTCTACCCAACATTATCAGATTAAAAAAATTATTGCCAAACATTGGCATCTGTTGAGCAATGACACACTAATTAAAACCTTTCTGCCTAAGAAACCCCAGGTAATATTTAGAGGGGCTCCGTCACTAAGAAACATCATTGCTCCTAATGTAGTAGACCCCCCTAGTAAGAGATTGTCCTTCTTTCAGGGACTTTCAGGTTATCACCAATGCCGCAGATGTCAAATCTGTACTTTAAATTACATCAAAACGAAGAAAACGTTGTCCTTTGTTTCAACCAATACCTCTGTAGAACACAGAATAGAACCTTTTATTACATGTAGTTCCACGGGGGTTGTATACCTACTTCAATGCCCGTGCGGTCTCCAATACATTGGTCGGACCAAGCGGGCCATGCAAGTACGGTTAGGGGAACACATCACGAATATTAAAACCGGCTTTAAGTTCCATTCTGTCTCCAAACACTACGATCAGGTTCATAATCGAAATCCAGCCAACACTATTTTTTTAGCCATTGACAAATATAATGCCCATTGGAGAGGTGGATCTCTGGTTAGAGAACTATCCAAGATGGAAATGGCGTGGATCCATAGGGTACGTTGTTATAGCCCCTATGGCCTCAATATAGACACAGATGTCAATTCTTTTATTGATAACAGTTAGTGTGATCATTTGTAAACCAGTCCTGAGTCCCCAGCAGTCCTTTTTGGGGGGAAGGATGGGGAAGGTGTGCTTATACACCCATCAATTTTTTCAACTGATTTTGAACACTGAACCTTAGAGTTGCCTCACAGGTTACTAATTAATGGAGATCATCCAGTAACATGTTAAGTTTACATACGTGTGACCCTTCTATCTTGCAGATGAATCACAGCACAATTTGTTTTTGACATTCGTGTTTATTTTACATACTATCTAGTTCAATATGAACATTTTTTAATTTTAATTTGAACACAATTCTTTTTTCTTTTTTTCCTTTTTTCTTTTTTCTTTTTGGCCTTCCCCCTTGTAAGGGAATTGATTGAAGGACTCATTAAGAAGTGTTTTTAACTATTTTTGCCTATTAAAAAGTTAATGGATACTTTTAGGACACTCCACAAATTGACCATATAGTTTAGGCCAGACCATTTAAATATTGGCCACTAGATGCCGCCACTGTGGTTCGTGCCGTTTACCTAATTCCAATACAATCGAATAAATATATAATTTTTATGCACACCCCTTCTTACTTCTGATTGTGTACACATAAATGTAACACATAGATATAACTGACGGGGGATATTGATTGCCATAGATATTTGTTTCCTTTCCGGAGACGGTACTGGCGCTTGCCCCATTCTAATATGGCGGCATTGGTTTCACTCACTGCTCGGACCTCAGGACTGGGCGGTGCTTCTAACAATGTACTGGCATATAATAGGTGGCGTTCAGCACGCCGCCCGTGCCCCTGGACGACGTCAGGTTTGACGAAACGGCGTAGGGAGAGCGGCGTGCTGACGCCATCACAACACACACACGCAGTCCCGGAAGCTACGGGTGTTCTGTAGAGAGAGCCGGCCGGCTCGTTTTCATCTGTTTTTGCCTGTATCTATTCGTTACATGTGAGTGCAATACTTTTTTTATATAATAAACATTTATACGTTTTTACACTATGGAGGCTTCTTTTCTCCTTTTATGACTTGCCATTGGAAAAGTTTGTATATGGGCTGTATGAGACAACAGGAGGAGTTGATCTGATCTGTATTCACCTATACCTGAGACTGTGGCTGGGTTATAAGCCAAAAGGCACTATTGATCTCCTGACCAGAGATCAAGGGAGCTGGTAAGAGGCAGTTTGTTTGAAGGTGGAGGACTGTCCTATCTCTAATACACTACTTCCAATGGTGAACTGAGTGTGATGTCACTGATTATATGGATGAAGAGTTATATTCCCTGATGAACTCTTGTTTTGTTGGACAGTCATTTACATTTATTTACCAATGGACTTTATGTTCTGATATGCATATCTCAAAATTATTTTTTTAATTTTTAATTTGTACAGCGCGGTTTCTTTTTAATGTTACATTTCTAGTGTGGGTATCTCGCATTTTTCTAACCGCAGCTCACTAACTCAATCTGGAGTCTATATATTGAATCCAGTTATACTTGTCATGCTATGTTTTTTCCTGACAGCGCTGTATTCTTTTATATTTTGCTTATTTATCTGAAGATACATTTTATATAGCAGCAGTCGGACACATTTGTTTGTGTTTTTGCAGATGTGATTAGGTATTGCTAGCACACTTGCACTTAGGGAGTGCTGCCAACCACTCCTGATTCCTTTTTCCTCACACGAGGGACTGGGGTTCTTGGACAGCAGACCTAATGGATATCTTTGAATACAGGGCAACCAAGGTTGTTAATACAGATGGTGTATTCGAGGTGTATAATGATAAGGAGAATGATCTGGGTGGTCTTTTCATTAGACTTAAAAACCTTACAATTTCTGAAATACACACGCAATGGGATGTGGCCTTCCTAGAGACATACATTAAGACAGGTATGGTCCCGAGAAGTCTCAGATGGGAAGTTTTCCCTCAGAAAGGAGAATCCGAACTAGAAGAATGGTTCCGTTATTTTAATGAGGCAGGGGTCAATTTCCTGAAATTCCTAGTAGCCAGAAAAAAAAGTAAACTCAGCAGATTAGATGGGGAAATAAAAGCCCTTAAGGATAGTCTTTTGCCCTACAAAGAAGTTGAGGAATACAAAGAAAGAACCAGTAATTTATTAAAAACACTAGACAAAGAAGAAAAGGAACAAAAATTTAAAAAACGGAAGAAATACAACAGAGACTATGGGGATTATCAGGCTAATAATGTGTTTGCATGGCAAAGAAAATTGGCCATGGAAGCAAGTGGTGGACAGGATCCGTCTATGGAAGTTACTGTACAAGAGAGTGAGGTCTTGCCACAACCCCCGGGTCAAATCCAACACCCTTCCTCCAGGAATGGTACACAGAGAACTCCCAAAAAACCCCACGGTAACCAGAAACAGTCGAGAAAAGGTAGACGAGTGTCCTACCAGTCCCCACAGAGATCAGCTACCTCCAACAGGGGGGGCCAACAAACACGAAAAGTTGGGGGGTACCAGCAGTACAATCAGAATGGGAATCGGGAACGAAGACAGTCCCAAGCATATGGTTCGAATCAGCATCAGAACTATAGGACGGCCCCGTATTCTGATACCGATTGTGATCAACCAAGATCCAATGAATATGGCTATGATATACAAGCAAGCCAATATCATTATGGGGATAACCCTCAACATTATTACACAGAAGATGGTGATGATGAGGTTGATTATGGGGTCGATACACGTAATCGTTTTTATCCATTGAGGGATAGAGCTGGCCCTAACCATAATGACAGAAGTGATTATCCCAATTATGAACAGGGATACTACAGATCAGTCAAGGATAGGCCTATTAATACCCATGGCAGGAATCAGGAATCGCACCCTTGGGGTTTTCCCAGACCCAATCAGGGAATAAAAAGGCCAGTAGAAAACAAAGAGGAACCAGAGGGGGGAGGAGAACGAGATACAAAAAAAATAAGGAAGTAAGTGGGGATGGTATTTTTAATCTTAGCACCCAAGTTCTAACCCAATCAGAACTGGCACTCCTCAATAAGGGTTTGAAATTCGCACCTCCAAAAAAACTAAACAAATTCCAAACATATATGGACGTCCACAAATATGTCCGAAAGATTAACATCAAAAGACATTTTATCAATGGTACTGAAGGTTGTAGGTTGCCAGGTGCACATGAGTATCAACATACTGGACTGGCCAATGCTTCCACCTTCAACCCTCCGGGCACTCTGGCACCATCATTAAGGGTATTTAGGGATGTAGTCCTCAGAGACCTAGATTCCCTGAAAGTGGCTAATCAAAAGATGACTAGGACTCTAAAGGAAGGATTGGATTCCCTATGTAATAACAAGGGGATTGTAATCCGGCCCGCAGATAAGGGTGGTGGGATAGTTATTCTAGATAGGAGCGACTACCTACGGGAAATGTCTAACATCGTAGGGGATCAGGATACCTACACCCCCTTACCTGGAAATCCGGTGATTGGATACAAAAGTGAGCTTGAAAAACTGGTCACTAAGGGTTTCCAAGAGGGGATTCTTAATGATAAAGAAAAATCTTTTTTAATCCCTAGGGCCCCAAGGGTTCCAATTCTGTACTGTTTGCCGAAAATACATAAAAGTCTGACTTGCCCCCCGGGACGGCCGATAGTTAGCGGCATTGATTCGGTCACGTCCCGGGTGGGCAAGTACATAGACTTTTTTTTGCAACCCCTGGTACAGCAGATGCCGTCCTATATTAAGGATACAAAGCATGTGATTCATTTATTGTCCCAGTTGAAACCCAACAGTAGAACATGGTTGGTGACGGCGGATGTAACTTCGTTATATACCATAATTCCACACCATTTAGGTTTTGCAGCCGTAAAACATTTCTTAAATATTCTTTCCAAAATTCCATTAAAACAGCAAGACTACATTATGGAGCTATTGGATTTCGCTGCCAATCATAATTATTTTTGGTACAATCAATGTTATTATCGTCAACAAAGGGGTGTCGCTATGGGCGCCAAGTATGCCCCAAGCTTGGCTAACCTCTTTATGGCCAAGTGGGAGGAGGACGTCATCTATAAGGACCGTTGTCCACACCTGGTCTTTTGGGCCAGGTATATAGATGACGTCCTCCTCCTCTGGGAAGGATCTATCCCTGAACTGGAAATCTTCTTCTCTCAAATTAATAACAATGAGAGGGGCATTAAATTTGTTCATGAGGCCAGTCAGGAAAAGATTAATTTCTTAGATCTAACCATCTACAAAGAAACGGACTCCTTCAAAACAATTACCTTCTTTAAACAAACAGATCGAAATGCGTTTATACCTCTTGATAGCTGCCATAAAGACAGCTGGCTCCAGTCGGTACCTAGAAGTCAGTTTGTCCGAATGAGACGCAATTGCTCAAATGTAGAAGACTACAGACTTCAGGCAGGCATTCTAAAAAAGAGGTTTTTGGAGAAAGGTTATGAAGGTGATCCGTTAGATACCATCATAAATGAAGTTGAAAGGCGCAACAGATCCGAACTTCTCAACATGGCACCTATTAAAAAGAGGGATAGTCCAATTATTCCTTTCATTACAGGTTATTCTACCCAACATTATCAGATTAAAAAAATTATTGCCAAACATTGGCATCTGTTGAGCAATGACACACTAATTAAAACCTTTCTGCCTAAGAAACCCCAGGTAATATTTAGAGGGGCTCCGTCACTAAGAAACATCATTGCTCCTAATGTAGTAGACCCCCCTAGTAAGAGATTGTCCTTCTTTCAGGGACTTTCAGGTTATCACCAATGCCGCAGATGTCAAATCTGTACTTTAAATTACATCAAAACGAAGAAAACGTTGTCCTTTGTTTCAACCAATACCTCTGTAGAACACAGAATAGAACCTTTTATTACATGTAGTTCCACGGGGGTTGTATACCTACTTCAATGCCCGTGCGGTCTCCAATACATTGGTCGGACCAAGCGGGCCATGCAAGTACGGTTAGGGGAACACATCACGAATATTAAAACCGGCTTTAAGTTCCATTCTGTCTCCAAACACTACGATCAGGTTCATAATCGAAATCCAGCCAACACTATTTTTTTAGCCATTGACAAATATAATGCCCATTGGAGAGGTGGATCTCTGGTTAGAGAACTATCCAAGATGGAAATGGCGTGGATCCATAGGGTACGTTGTTATAGCCCCTATGGCCTCAATATAGACACAGATGTCAATTCTTTTATTGATAACAGTTAGTGTGATCATTTGTAAACCAGTCCTGAGTCCCCAGCAGTCCTTTTTGGGGGGAAGGATGGGGAAGGTGTGCTTATACACCCATCAATTTTTTCAACTGATTTTGAACACTGAACCTTAGAGTTGCCTCACAGGTTACTAATTAATGGAGATCATCCAGTAACATGTTAAGTTTACATACGTGTGACCCTTCTATCTTGCAGATGAATCACAGCACAATTTGTTTTTGACATTCGTGTTTATTTTACATACTATCTAGTTCAATATGAACATTTTTTAATTTTAATTTGAACACAATTCTTTTTTCTTTTTTTCCTTTTTTCTTTTTTCTTTTTGGCCTTCCCCCTTGTAAGGGAATTGATTGAAGGACTCATTAAGAAGTGTTTTTAACTATTTTTGCCTATTAAAAAGTTAATGGATACTTTTAGGACACTCCACAAATTGACCATATAGTTTAGGCCAGACCATTTAAATATTGGCCACTAGATGCCGCCACTGTGGTTCGTGCCGTTTACCTAATTCCAATACAATCGAATAAATATATAATTTTTATGCACACCCCTTCTTACTTCTGATTGTGTACACATAAATGTAACACATAGATATAACTGACGGGGGATATTGATTGCCATAGATATTTGTTTCCTTTCCGGAGACGGTACTGGCGCTTGCCCCATTCTAATATGGCGGCATTGGTTTCACTCACTGCTCGGACCTCAGGACTGGGCGGTGCTTCTAACAATGTACTGGCATATAATAGGTGGCGTTCAGCACGCCGCCCGTGCCCCTGGACGACGTCAGGTTTGACGAAACGGCGTAGGGAGAGCGGCGTGCTGACGCCATCACAACACACACACGCAGTCCCGGAAGCTACGGGTGTTCTGTAGAGAGAGCCGGCCGGCTCGTTTTCATCTGTTTTTGCCTGTATCTATTCGTTACATGTGAGTGCAATACTTTTTTTATATAATAAACATTTATACGTTTTTACACTATGGAGGCTTCTTTTCTCCTTTTATGACTTGCCATTGGAAAAGTTTGTATATGGGCTGTATGAGACAACAGGAGGAGTTGATCTGATCTGTATTCACCTATACCTGAGACTGTGGCTGGGTTATAAGCCAAAAGGCACTATTGATCTCCTGACCAGAGATCAAGGGAGCTGGTAAGAGGCAGTTTGTTTGAAGGTGGAGGACTGTCCTATCTCTAATACACTACTTCCAATGGTGAACTGAGTGTGATGTCACTGATTATATGGATGAAGAGTTATATTCCCTGATGAACTCTTGTTTTGTTGGACAGTCATTTACATTTATTTACCAATGGACTTTATGTTCTGATATGCATATCTCAAAATTATTTTTTTAATTTTTAATTTGTACAGCGCGGTTTCTTTTTAATGAATCATCAGATTCTCCCTGAAAGCATCCATTTGTACAAAGATGCAGGAACTTAACTATAAGATCCTGACCAGATGGTACTATACCCCTAACAGGCTACATAAATATTTCCCAACCACCTCAGATCTATGTTGTAGGTGCCAAACGGATAAGGGTACACTCCTCAATATCTTCTGGTCTTGCCCTCTGCTTCAGCACTATTGGACCACAGTCCGGGTAATTACTCAAAAATTCATGGATTATACGATAAGTGATGATCCAGCTCTCATTCTGCTGCATGCGACTACAATTCCACCACAGAAGTACAAAAAGTCGATAGTATGACACTTATTGAACGCAGCCAAATCTTGCATCCCACTTCTGTGGAAGAACAGTTCACCTCCAACTATAGGATTGTGGCTACGCAAGGTGGAAGAGATCAGGAGATTGGAGGACTTAGTCTTTACGGCACAAAATAAACAGGAACAACATTCCCAGACATGGATGCTATGGAATACATTTATATACTCTGATGAAGGAATGACTATGCTAGCCACTTAACAGGTAAAACTAGACAGAGAACATTACACTTAAAACACTCAGGCCCGCATCCCCATGTCACCCCCCTCCTACCCCACACTTCTTCTGATCCTTTCTACCTCTTTTCTCCTTCCCTCTTTTTTTTTCTCTTCTTCTTTTTCCCTTTCTTTCTTTTCTTTTCCATCTCTGCTTCTAATCTCAGTAAAATTTCTAACTTCCTGACGGTTCGGTTTTGAATATTATTCTCTGTGTTCGCACTAAGGGACTGCACGGTTCAGTCAGACTCATGACTACAACAATGTGAAGTTAGGAGATACCCATTTAAATTCACCTTCATCTATTTCCTGGTAATGGATTTTAGCCACGAACATTGTGTATATGACCACAACTATTGAAGTGACTGTGATTGATATGTCATGTACTCACCGGTGAACATCAACTATCATGATGAATACTGTACTGTATGTGGTCTACTACTTATCTGTTTACTTCCTTTCTTTGAAAAATAATGAAACTTATATTTGAAAAAAAAAAGAAATCATACTTACCTAGGTGGATGCAGCATCGATCCGATGCTGCATCTGTCCTTTGCTGGCTCTGGGAACAGAACAATCAAACACTGCTGATCAATCAGTTCTCAGTGCTCGATGAGCACAGATCCGGTGACTGTCACTGGCTCTCTTCTCTGCGCCCAACCCCCCCATGGTGATCAGTGGGGGGGGGGCAGCTGGTTCAGGCTCTCAGCGGTTCGATATGTGGCTGAGCCAAGGCTCCTTGGGGGATCCCGACCATATGGTCACATGCTTTCCCCAGCCTGGACCAGCTTTGTGATGTCAGCCGACAGCGGGCTTCAACCCGCTGTCTGCTGAAAATGGGTCACAGGAGTGCAGAAGGAACTGCAATCCTGTGATCCACAGGAGAAGTACAGCCAAACAAGCTTTGGCTGTACTTCTCCTTTAAGCTAGTCATTAGATAATTGTCTAAGTAATCCAAAGACATTGGAGCTTGTCATCTAATATCTGTATGACTGAAAGAGGAAGTAAACCCTGATGGGTTTGCTTCCTCTTTGTTTCCCTGCAAAGGTAAAGCATAATGGGCTACTATGCATCGCATAGTAGCCCATTATGTGTCACTTGACACAGGAGCCTGCGATGTCACCACTGTCCCCTCTTCCACGAAGCGCCCATCTTTTTTCCGGGTATCGCGGCCCTGGCGCTGTGATTGGCCGGAGCCGCGATGATGTCACTCCCACACATGTGCGCTGGTGCCGCCACTAGACATTGGCGCCTGTCTTTTTTAGGAGATATTTCTTGCACCTACAGGTAAGCCTTAAACTAGGCTTACCTGTAGGTAAAAGTGGTCTGTAAGGGTTTACAAACACTTGAATAAAGATACAGTGTCATGACCATTCCACTCCAGCAAGATGGGTAGTGTCCATATCAAAACAAAATTAGAAATTTTACTATAACACTATGCACTCCTGATTTTCCTTTTTTTTCATTTGAATATAGGCATTGCTATAGGTGAGTGTTTTCTACCTTGTGTCTTTATTCATAAATTTAGCCAAGCATTGTTTAACAAACAGCCTATTATCTTAACATTACAGTCTGCACCCTCAAGATTTACCTGTTGTGTCACAGGTAGTGGTATATTCATTATGTTGCCAGCAGTAGATGTTGACTTTCATCAAAATTTAGAGGCTTATGCCTCGTACACACGGTCGGATTTTCCAACGGAAAATGTTCGATGTCAGCCTTTTGTCAGAAATTCCGACCGTGTGTAGGCTCCATTGGACAGTTTCCATCGGAATTTCCGTCGCACAAAATTTGAGATCTGGTTCTCAAATTTTCCGACAACAAAATCCATTGTCGGAAATTCCGATCGTAAGTACACATTTCCGACGCACAGAGTTCCACGCATGCTCGGAATCGAGCAGAAGAGCCGCACTGGCTATTGAACTTCATTTTTCTCGGCTCGTCGTACGTGTTTTACGTCACCGCGTTCTTGACGTTCGGAATTTCTGATCAACTTTGTGTGACCGTGTGTATGCAAGACAAGTTTGAGCCAACATCCGTCGGAAAAAAAAACATGGATTTTTTTGTCGGAATGTCCGATCGTGTATACGAGGCATTAGGAGTACCTGGTCTTCACCACTGCCAACTGTAAGGTTTCAGCTCCTAAATTTACCCCATTGCTAACAGCGGATGGTGGAAAAAGGCCACGTACTATACCAAAGTTTGATTCAGAGAATTCGTAACCCAGGGAGGCACATTTCAGAATCATACCTGTACCCTTGCAGGTTGAGTAATTTTCTCATTCAAGATTAAATGCTCTTAAATGGGTGACCCTGAGGGATTTTTATTATTGCTTTACTGAGTTAACATATTCTACAGAGCTATACAAAGTGAGGGCATACCGTGGCTATAACAAGAAGATACTGCACATACAAGAAACAAACAAAAATATGAAACAGTGGGAAAGAGACACTGCCCAACAAACTTTTACAGTATAAAAGGAGATTAGAGCAACTGCTTCTTGAGATATTCAGGCATTTAACATATCAGTTTCCAATACAAGTGTGTAGCTTTATGCTAGCACTTTGGGATTGATTTTTTTAAATCTGTAACCACAATGACCAAGTTCTGCAAAAAAAAACAATGAGCCGTACTAGAGTAAAATAAATTAATTTTTTGAATGTAAACTGCAAAAAAAAAAGATCCTAGTCACAGGAATAAAGTTGTTTGCATACCCAGTACATTGCAAACCGATCTTTACTCGTAAGCTTGGTAAACTCTTGCTTGTAATGCTGGGTTATTGTACCTTTCTACGACTGTTACATAAACATGTACATATTTTCCATGCTTTCTCAGCTAGTGGATGACGAGCAGCAGCTTTACTACCTAGTTATTTATTGCTTCCTATTTGTATGTATGCTTGAGCTAACAGGAACTATTATTACAAACACTACAATAACTTGCACTCGCTCACTGAAATCTTGCGTGATAAATGTTTTCAAGCAAAGCTGAAAACTGGTAAAGTTCTAAAGTATGCATATATTTTTTTTTGCATCCTGTGCAGTAATTTTCTTAGGAAATTTACTGTACAGACAGTCCTATAACAATGTAACTGAAGAACCTAGACCTTTCACTATTAAGACACTTACAGTTGCAGTGTCTGTATTATGGCTTGAATGGTTTCCAGGCATGTTTTACGGAAATGAATAAAAATATTTTTATTGCTGAGAGAAAGCAGTCCTCTGTTGTCTTTATGTATCATTTCTATCAACTGTCAATATGTAGCAACAGAAATATACAGTGCCTTGAAAAGTATTCATACTCCTTGAAATTTTCCACATTTTGTCATGTTACAACCTACAACATAAATGTATTTTATTTGAATTTTATGTGATAGACCAACACAAAGTGGCACATAATTTTGGAGTGTAAGGAAAATGATAAATGGTTTTCCAATTCTTTTACAAAAAAATATCTGAAAAGTGTGGTGTGCATTTATATTCAGCACCCCTGAGTCAATACTTTGTAGAACCACCTTTCGCTGCAATTACAGCTGCAAGTCTTTTTGGGTATGTCTCTACCAGCTTTTTGCACATCTAGAGAATGACATTTTTGCCCATTGCAAAATAACTCAAGCTCTGTCAGATTGGATAGAGCGTCTGTGAAGAGCAATTTTCAAGTCTTGCCACAGACTCTCAATTGGATTTAGGTCTGGACTTTGACTGGGCCATTCTAACACATCAATATGCTTTGATCTAAACCACTCCATTGTAGCTCTGGCTGTATGTTTAAGCTTGTTGTCCTGCTGGAAGGTGAACTTCCACTCTAGTCAAGTCTTTTGCAGATTCTAACAGGTTTTCTTCTAAGATTGCCCTGTATTTGGCTTCATCCATCTTCCCATCAACTCTGACCAGCTTCCCTGGCCCTGCTGAAGAAAAGCATCCCCACAATATGATGCTGCCACCACATTTCACGGTGGGGATGGTGTGTTTAGGTGATGTGCAGTGTGAGTTTTCTGCCACACATAGCGTTTTGCTTTTAGGCCAAAGAGTTCAATTTTGGTCTCATCTGACCAGAGAACCTTCTTTTACATGTTTGCTGTATCCCTCACATGGCTTATTGCAAACTGCAAACAGGACTTCTTATGGTTTTCTTTCAACAATTGCTTTCTTTTTGCCACTCTTCCATAAAGGCCAGATTTGTGGAGTGCACTACTAATAGTTGTCCTGTGGACAGATTCTCCCACCTGAGCTGTGGATCTCTGCAGCTCCTCCAGAGTTACCATGGGCCTCTTGGCTGCTTCTCTGATTAATGCTCTCCTTGCCCGGCCTGTCAGTTTAGGTGGACAGCCATGTCTTGGTAGGTTTGCAGTTGTGCCATACTCTTTAAATTTTTGTATGATGGATTGAACAGTGCTCTGTAAGATGTTTAAAGCCTGGGATATTTTTTATTAGAACCTAACCCTGCTTTAAACTTCTTCCAACTTTATCCCTGTCCTGTCTGGGGTGTTTCTTGGCCTTCATGATGCTGAACTAAGGTTCTCTAACAAACCTCTGAGGGCTTCACAGAACAGTTGTGTTTATACTGAGATTAAATTACACACAGGTGGACTCTATTTACTAATTAGGTGACTTCTGAAGGCAATTGGTTCCACTAGATTTTAGCTAGGGGTATCAGAGTAAAGGGGGCTGAATACAAATGCACGCCACACTTTTCAGATACAGTGAATATAAAAAGTCTACACACCCCTGTTAAAATGTCAGGTTTCCGTGATGTAAAAAAATGAGACAAAGATAAATCATTTTAGAACTTTTCCCATCTTTAATGTGACCTATAAACTGTACAACTCAATTGAAATACAAACTGAAATCCTTTAGGGAGGGGAAGTAAAAATGAAAAAAATAAAATAAATGTGGTTGCATAAGTGTGCACACCCTCTTTTATAACTGGGGATGTAGCTGTGTTCAGAATTAAGCAATTACATTCAAACTGATGTTAAATAGGAGTGAATACACACCTGCCATCATTTAGAGTACCTCTGATTAACCCAAAATAAAGTTCAGCTGTTTTAATAGGTCTTTCCTGACTTTTTCTTAGTCGCACTCTACAGCAAAAGCCATGGTCCGCAGAGAGCTTCCAAAGTATCAGAGGGATCTCATTGTTAAAAGGTATCAGTCAGGAGAAGGGTACAAAAGAATTTCCAAGGCATTAGATATACCATGGAACACAGTGAACACAGTCATTATCAAGTGGAGAAAATATGGCACAACAGTGACATTACAAAGAACTGGACATCCCTTCAAAATTGATAATAAGACAAGAAGAAAACTGGTCAGGGAGGCTGCCAAGAGGCCTACAGCAACATTAAGGGAGCTACAGGAAAATCTGGCAAGTATAGGCTGTGTGGTACATGTGACAACAATCGCCCGTGTTCTTCATATGTCTGGGCTATGGGGTAGAGTGGCAAGACGCAAGCCTTTTCTTACAAAGAAAAACATCCAAACCCAGCTAAATTTTGCAAAAGTGTGAGAGCTAGAAAATTGGACTTTAACGGCACACGAGTAGTTTAACCATAAAAGATAAAATGTTTATTTTATTAAGTTTAAATTACAAAATTGAAAATAGATGCTGTAAATGTTACATTTTCATATAAAAATATTGTGTGTTTAGTATTTCCTACCCTGCATGCAACTTAAAACACCACTTGTTATACATACATATAACTTATGATCAAACATTCAAAGAATAATGAATAGGGAACAAATTCCCAAATCAAGGTTACGATTTGCGAATGTAAGATGAAGAGTTGTGGGTTAAAGTATGTTGTGTTTAAATTGGCCATGTTGGAAATGTCTAAATACTGTCAATTAATAATTACCTGTTATGAGAAAACTGCTATCACTGGCTCCTTCTGAAAATGCTAGTACCTGGCTGCCTGGCATTAATAGTTTCAAGTCATAGATCAGGAACAAGTACAGTATGATGTAAATCAGTGTCAAATTTTCAGAATCCCTTATCTTTATACATTTTCCAGGTCAGCAGCCTGGAAGTATTGAAGCCTATGCAACAGCTCGACGGCCAGGGAAACAGTATTCTTAAAAGGCGAGGTCAGCCCAAATAATTCTTGCATGACCAGTGTATTTCAAGTTTCCACGCCGTATTGCTTCAGTAATTGTCAAGTATGCACATTCCTAATGGATTTAGAACCAAAAACAGACATGGGTGCAACAATCATTGCTCATATATTATATCGTGATTAGTAGTGCTGCTGCTAGATGGTAGTGTTTTAGTTAATGCTTCTTTAACCAGTACAATACAGGGCAACCCCTTTCCTTCCCAGGCCAATTTTCAGTTTTCAGCTCTGTCGCACTTTGAATGACAATTGCGCAGTCATGCAACACTGTAATTTTTTTGCACACAAATAGAACTTTCTTTTGGTGGTTTTTAATCACTACTGTTTTTTTTTTCTTTTTTGCTAAACAAACGAAAAAAGTCCAAAATCTTTTTTTTTTTAAATGCATTTTTCTTTGTTTCTTTTATGAAATTTTGCAAATAAATCATCTTTCTTAATAAATTTAGGCCAAAATCTATTCTGCTACATTGCTTTGGTGAAAATAACCCAAATCAGTATTTATTATTTAGTCTGTAGGAAAGTTATAGAGTCTACAATTTATGGTATATACTATATATCTGAAAAGCAATACTAAAGTACTTGCGGCCTATCTCATTCCAAGACAGTATAAATATCCCCCAAATGAACCATTTTTGGAAAGTAGACAGTCCAATGTAAGAGGCTTGGCGAGTGCTTTGAAGTTGTAATTATATTATATATATTTTTTTTTACATACTGTCACCAGTGCAGTACAACAACATCATATAAATGGTGTGGCGGGGATCAGGGACACTGACTAGTGACAGTACGTGAAAAAAAAATTATATATATAATATAATATATATATATATATATATATATATATATATATATATATATATATATATATATATATATATATATATATATATATATATATATACACACTCTGAGGAGTGATCAGGATTTTTTTTTTACACATTATGATTGCTTATACAGTGGGTAAAATAAGTATTGAACACGTCACCATTTTTCTAGATAAATATATTTCTAAAGGTGCTATTGACATGGAATTTTCACAACGTCCGTAACAACCCATGCAATCCATACATACAAAGAAACCAAAACAAATAATTTTAGAAATTAAGTTATGTGTAATAAAATGGAATGACACAGGGAAAAAGTATTGAACACATGAAGAAAGGGAGGTGCAAAAAGGCATGAATATCTATCAGTAATTAGAAGGCAATCCTGCCCCTTGTCAGTTCAAATTAATATCAGCTGGTTCAGTCTCAACTGATGGCCTATATAAAGGTGCCTCATTACCAAGGTGTCACACAGGAAACATCTCATGATGTGTAAAAGCAAAGCACTCTCTCAAGACCTTTTCAACCTTATTGTTGCAAATCATACTGTTGGCATTGGTTACAGAAGGATTTCTAAACTTCTAAATGTTCTAGTGAGTACTGTTGGGGCCATAATCCATAAGTGGAAAGAGCATCATTTTGCTATAAACCGGCCACAACCAGGTGCTCCTCGCAAGATTTCTGACAGAGGAGTAAAAAGAATTACCAGAAGAGTTGTCCAAGAGCCAAGGCCCACTTATGGAAAGCTTCAGAAAGACCTGGAATTAGCAGGTGCAATTGTTTCAAAGAAAACAATAAGTAATGGACTCAACCACCATGGCTGTATGCATGCTCATTCCGCAAGACTCCATTGCTGAAGAAGAAGCATGTTGAAGCTTGTTTAAAGTTTGCTGTACAACATTTAGACAAGCCTCTGAAACACTGGGAGAATATAGTCTGGTCAGATGACACCAAAATGTAACTTTTTAAAAAAAAAAATACTTTTTATTTCATAGGTCTGCATTACCAAAATTGATAATAGCACATTTCATAATTTATCAAATCTTTTGTTTCTTCATATTAATCAATGCAAACCAAAAAAGAAATTACAATACACATTATATTTCCACCCTAAATATAAAAAAAAAAATCAAAAAGAGTAGAGACAGCTAAATACCCTGGTTGCAGTGCCCTCCTCCCCTACTTTTTCTAACTTGCATCCATCCAAGTCGTCTTCTATCTGTGCCCCTCTTATTCATTATTCATTTCCACTAAGAGTTAATGGTGAGTTCAACCATCCATCTCAAATTCTATAATATTTCTGAGGTGTTTCTCTATACTCATACATTAATTTCTCATATGGAAGTATTTGGTTTACCGCTTTAAGCCATTGATCCCTTGAGGCGGGTAATTTGCCTACGTGCCATGAATAGGGTTTCCTGTAGGTAGGTCATAGTATATCCACTCCACTTCTGGTTCTCGACCAGTGCTAACAGGCAAACTTCTAGAGTGAATGGAATGCGGTCCCACAGTACTTTTGATAATATATCCAAGACCTATCTCCAGTATCTACTAATACCCGGGTAGGACCACATTAAATGCACAAAATCAGCCCCTGGTTGATAACACCTCCCACAGTCCTTGAATGCCATTCGTCCCAATAAGTTTATTTACATGGTGTGAGATAGGCTTGATGTATTATATACAGCTGTATGAATCTATTGTTACTTGCAGGTGATACTCCCAAATGTGATTTACACACCTCCTTCCATATCTCATCTGTCATAGATGTACAGACCTTTTGCCACTTCCTTTTAATCTGTAGCGGAGCATCCCGTATCTTTGCCTGCATTAAGTATGTATATAATTTAGATACTAATCCCCTTGGTCCCTGAGTTCTTAATATTCCAATAAGAGGGAATTTTGATATACTGACATTAACTACCAAATTGAGCCTTAATTGTAGGAATCTGTAAAAATGTCTATCTGCTAGGTTATATTGTGTTTTTAAAGAATCAAACAAGCATATATTCCCACTTTCATGAACCTGATCCAGTACTACTATTCCTTTTTGCGTCCAAAATATATTATCTTGCAGTGTACTTAATTGCTCAAATAAGGGATTATTCCACATGGGTAGCTCAGATGGGATGTCCCTAAAATCTGTTAGCCTTTTAACCTCCCGTCATACCGATCGTGCCAAAGAGAGCATGGGAATCTTTACCCTTGGTAATTGTATATGTTGTGCCTCAAGCCCTATCAATAGATTCTCGACCTGGACAATCCGAGGCTTTGTTCCTGTATCAACCAAGTGAAGAGATGCCTTAATTCCCCCGCAAGGTAGTACAGGTACATATCTGGCAGAGCCAGTCCTGCTTCTGATTTTGGCCACTGTAGTGTTGTAAGCTTTACTTTGCATCTGCCATTAGCCCATATAAATTTTGTAAATTGAGAGTTCAAGCATTTAAACATTTTTTTAGGCACTTCCACTGAAAAAATATATAAACACTTTGGTAATAAAATTATTTTAATTAAGCTTATTCTGCCCACCACTGACAATGGCAACTTACTCCAGATACTCAGCTTACATTTAATATGTTCCATCAATGGGTTTACATTGGCCACCAATGCATATGAGGGTTGTCTTGTTATGTAGATTCTTAAGTATTTAAAGGAGTCCACTATTTTAAGTGGAGAATCTATCCTTTCCTCCGTTTCTTGCTGCAATGGCATCAGAAAGGACTTCTGCCAGTTAATATTAAGCCCTGAGTACTGACCAAAAGTGTCTATTATACTCATTGCCTTTCCCAATGTGCTCTGCATATCCCGCATATACAATGTAATATTGTCAGCGTAAAGTCCAATATGACTCGTAATAGCAAACAAAAGCGGGGATAATGGGCATCCCTGCCTCATGCCCCTAAATAAATTTATTGATGGGGTCAGTATTCTATTAATCAATAACTTTGATCGTGTGTTTGCATATATAGTATTCTAACCCATTGTTTAAATCCATTATCAAAACCGAACTTCCCCAATGTTGCCTGCAGAAATCCCCACTCTACAGAGCCGAATGCTCTAGCTGTATCAAGAGATGCCAGGGCCCCCGTCTCTGGAATATATTTCCGCATTTGTGCCACCAATCTGCGTATATTTATCGACGTTGATTTACCTGGCTTGAAACCTGTCTGGTTTATGTGGAATATAGATGTTATTGCACTGTTTAACCACTTGCCGCCCGCCCACCATCAAATGACAGCTTGGCAGTGCGGCTCTCGTTCTGGGTGGACGTCATATGATGGCCTCCCAGAATGACCGCTCTTGCGCGCCCCCGGTGTCACGCAGCACGGCAATCGTGGCCGCGCCTTGTTGCTAGGACATGGCACGACCCCAATCTGTGTAAAGGGCCGTGGCTCTTTAACCATGTGACCGGCTATGTCCAATCACAGCCGGTCACATGTAAACATGGAGATGTTGGTAATCGGCGCTCCTTGCCTCACATTGACAGAGTGTGAGGAGAGGAGAGAGATCAGCGGCGTCTCCTCACAGGGGACAGCTAGGTATGTAATCAGGGCACTGATCATCAGTGCCCTGCTTACAATTAATGCCCACCAGTGCCAGCAATGATTACCCACCACTGCCAGCAATCAGTGCCGACCAGTGCCCACAATTGCCACCAATCTGTGCCAGCAATCCGTGGCCTTTAGTGATGCCAGTCAGTGCTGGTTATCAGTACTGCCCATCAAACTTTTTTTTTCAAAATTTTTGTTCTTCTTTTTTTTTTAATTTCTTTTATAAAAAAAATAAAAAACCCAGGAGTGATTAAGTAACACCAAAAGAAAGCTCTATTTGTGTGAAGAAAATTATCACAATTTCACATGGTTACGGTGTAGCTTGACTGCGCAATTGTCATTCAAAGTGTGACAGCGCTGAAAGCTGAATAATGACCTGGGCAGGAAGGGAGTGTAAGTACCCTCTTTTGAGGTGGTTAATCTCCTGCCCAATATCCTAGCCTAAATTTTATAGTCACAATTTAACAAGGATATTGGCCTATATGAGGTACATTCATATGGGTCCTTATCAGGTTTTGGAATTAAAATTACCGTTGCCTCGTACATTGAGTATGGGAGTTCCCCCCTGGAGAAGGCCTCTCTGTATACCCTAGTCAATATTGGGGCCACCAAGTCTACATATCGACTATACACTTCCAAAGGTATCCCATCTGGTCCTGGCTAGTTACCACTAGCCAGCGAGGAGATCTCCTCCCTCACTTCTTCCTCCATAATCTCCCCATCCATTAATTTTGCATTTTCTTTTGATATTTCAGGATACTCTAGCTCCTCCAGATACCCCTCTGTATCCTCCTCTGTGCATGTTAGTGAAGTGGCATACATTTTAACACAATACTCATGAAAGTATTTTAGAATTTCTTCTATTGTATAGGCTATTCTCCCCTGTTCATTTCATATTTTTGAAATCGCCAAGGTTGTTGTTTATTGTTTGCCAATAAATGCCAATAGTCCACTAGACTGATTCCCTTATTCAAAAAATTTCTGCCTCATAAAAAATTGTTTCTGTTTGGCCCTCACTTCTAGTTTAGACCTTTTATATAGCCTAAGTAGGCTTTCCCATCTTACCTGATTCTCACTCGAGGGATTAGATACAAATTTGTCCCCTGCTTGTGCACATAGCCCAGCTAATTCCACCTATCCTTGCCTATTGGAACATTTAATACAGGATATGGTTGACTTCAGTGCCCCCCGCAGGTATGCCTTAAATGCATCCCACAACGTGCCATCCATTGCGTGATTCTCATGTCCCTCAAAAAAGACATTTAGCTGGTCTGGGATACGATCAATGGGCCCAATCTGAGATAGCCAATATAGATGTCAAATCTCTTGCCAAATCGGCAGCAATTGTCGGCAATGGAAGCGTCCGAATTAGTGCGACACCACATTTGCGGTGCCGCACCGATTCCCAAAAGTAGTTTCTGTACTACTTTTGGCGATTTCGGGGTGCGATTTCCATTGACATCTGTGCAGAAACCCGCACAATGTCTCTGAAATCGCCCCCGAAGTCAGAACTGATATGCGGGAATTAAATTGTGCGAGTTCAGGTGAACTTACACAATTTCATTCCTGCAGTCAGTGTGAACCTAGGCTTAAGAGAAGTTGTACATGACTCAACCAAAAGGATAAACAGCTGGAGAAAAACATCTTTGTAGGTTGCATATAGTACATCGTTGAACGGACTCAATGACACGGATGCACAAGAAGTAAAGCTGATTCATGTCTATACTCTAAATGTAAAGATCTTAAGTGGATGCATCTGCTACTCACCGATGGCAATTTGATTATTCCTCACAAAGTTGCTGGGGAAATGGCAAAATGAGTAAAACACAAAATGAGAATTTTAAAATTAAGGATCTATGGTATGTGTTCCTCTAATTAGGTATTAAAATTCAACAAGAGGAAGATGGAAACGTTCTGCTAAATCAAACTTCTAAAATTGATCTGATTATTAAACTGTTGTGAAAAGATCTGTCTAACAATGGACAGTGCAGACAAGCAGTGGGGGCACTTTGATACTACAGTCCCTATTTATCTACATATAGGAGCTGCAGATGTGCAAGCAAACCCTTGCAAAGGAACTGGAATACATTTAAGAGTCATACAGTACCTAAAACAGATATAAGACATGAACCTGAGATTATTTTCCAAATGGTAATCCAGAATAAATAGTATATGTGGACTCAAACTGGCTCAAAAAAGGATGGCACTTCTGAGAAGTATTAGTTGAATGGGGGTGTTTGTATTCTGCTTATTTAGGCATAGGTGCAACAACCCTTGTCATATATTATAGTGTGAGTAGTAGTTTTGCCACTAAGTAGTAGTGTTATTTTTAACATATTGTGTCTTTTTAAAGTGGTTGTAAACCATTTCATATATCCAGTGAAGTGAATAGTGTCAGATACCGTAATACACAAAGATAAAACAAATCCTCCTACATACATTTTACTCGTTTATCTGCAGTCTTCTCATTTGTCCACCCCTTCAAAAGTGCTCTTTTCAGTATCACAGAGGAAGGGGTGAAGAGGTGCAGTAAGATGTCTGAGAGCTCATTGGAGGAAAGGAACACACCCCCCTTCACATACAGCAGAACTATGTTCTGAATAGACAAGCTTCGCGCTGAGCTCCCTCCCAGACACAAATTTTATCTCATGTTCCGGGAAAACTTCTCAGAAGTGACTCATGCTGATAACAGAGGAATGACACACCAGAGAGAAATGGCACTTAGAGCTTTAGGCTGCATTCACATCTGAGCATTTTCAGCTTGAAAAACTCCCGAAAAATGCCCAACAAGGAAAATCCCATGAATTTTGATGGCACCTGTTTTACAGTGTTTTCTCACCTGAAGCAAAATGCCTGAAGCTCAAAAAAAATACATGAGCTTCTTTTTGGGCTTATTACAGGCATTTTTGTGCTTTTTAAATTGGTGACCTTCTGACCTGTACAAAACCCGGCAAAAAAACGCAGTAAAATCACAGTAAAAACGTGTGACTTTCTGCCTGGAAACGAAACGCTCAGGTGTGAATGCAGCCTTAAAGAGAGAAAAGTAAACACTACAGATATGTGATTTGCTCAGATTTTATGACTGAGGTTAACAACCACTTTAAGGCCTCTTGCACACTGGACGTTTTTACAGCAGCTGTTTTTGGTATCAGATGTTCTTTTCTACAGTCAATAAACTCCCCATCATGTTATCCTATGTGTCCATGCACACATAGGCTGTTCTCAGCAGTTTTTGGCTGGAGCGTTTTTTGGCTTTAAAAAAACCCCCCAAAACTAGTGGGTTCTGGGAGGAGTTTTTTATCTGTTTTTAATTGTAAAAAACGCTACAACGTCAAAAAATGCTGATAAACGCTGATAAATGCTGAAAAACGTGGCTCACCGGCTGTTTTTAACGTTTTTGATCCATTAAAAGAAATTAATAAAAAAATGTGAAAAGAAAACCCACCAAAAAAACGCGAATGTGGAAAAAAGCCAATAAACGCTAAACGCTATTGCAAAAACATGAAACAACTTTGAGAAACTTACTGCAAAGCTAATGACGTTTTTATAATGTTATTTTAACGTCCAGTGCAGTGTGCATGAGGCCTAATGGAGCTACATGGTTATGATGTCATTTCCTGTTCCATGTGTTCAGCACCATCTGATTAGTAAGAGTCATATCTGCAGGAGCTTGTTGTACTGTCTCTTCCTCCATATTGCATTCTGTACTAATAAAAGCTGAAGTTTAGCTAAAAATATATATATATATATATCTATTTAGCTTTAGCCACATAACTTACATAATGAAGTATTTCCCATGTTGTGCAGGCAGCTGGATCCTGGAGAAATCTTCACTGCAGGAATGCCTGTTCTATTCTGGGCTCAGAACTTCCAGCACTGCAATGGTGAACAGCTTCAGCTTCTCAGCATTACAGATGGTCCAAAGAGGACACACCCTCCTTCCATCCCTCCTCTGAGAAACGTCATTTCATTGATTATACTGTGCTTGCAAAACAATCTATGAATGGAGAAGGGTTTCATCAGTCACAGGATTCTCTCTCTGACATTCACAGATTGAGTTACTAGCAGTGATATCAATAAAATATATTTTCTCAATGGAGGCGGAGGAAGGAGGGGCTGTGTCCCCATGAGGGACTCCTCCCCATGTGTACTGCTGTTCTGAAGACCCAAAGCTGTTAAGCATTGCAGCGCCAGACATTCAGAGACTGGAAAAGAACGGGATATCTCCAGGATCCATCTGTATTTACATTGTGAGACATACTTCATTCCAGGTAAGTGACATGACTAATGCTGTAGGGATTTTTTTTTCTTAAACATCAGTTTTAACCTTTAATTCTCATATGATTAACTTTAGAGATCTAGATAAAGATTGTTAGGATATTGAAGATACGTTCAAGAATACCAAAACCCATTTATTTATTTGAGATCCTTCTGTCGAGTATCACAGAGGGCACCCTCTGCATGTTCCAGGTGTTCTTGAGTAAGAAACAGCAAATATAAATTTCACAGAGAATGGTAGCCAGACACCTAAAAATACAATTCCTTAGTGGAACCTTTATTTTTGTGGTCCACCAATCACTCCAAACAGCTGGGCGGAAGTCCTGTTGTTGTTTGCTAGGGAGCAGTGGGAAGTGGAATATTCTATTTTGGAATTTGGACTATTTTAGGTATAGTTAAAGGTTAACAGAAAACCTAGAATATAAGCTGTCCTATTTGAAAAGAATACCTGCTGGAAAAATATTTAAAATATATATTCAGAAAGGTCACAGCGGCTTCATAGAATTCAAATTATACCCAACAAAAGTGTGTAGATTGGGGGCAGGGGAAACGCAGCTAATTTTATGTTCATAATTGCATAGATGACACTGCAGTCAGCATCTTTTCAGCGTCTCAACGATGTCTGCCATGTGTTTGCAGAATTATGCATACATAAGTTGTATATATGAATGTTATTAGTGTAACAGCTTGGGAAAATCACATATTTTTCTTTAAAGAGCAATTCCAAGCACCAAGCGGCAGTGAGGTACTAATGCTATCCAGTAAACACATCAACTGTGCTAAAGTCAGAAAGTTTACCCCTAGCCAATGTTATCTGTGATCCTCTTAAGAATAAGCACACTCAGATGCATAAACTGTAGTTGAATGAGTACACTTTCAGTACTGTACTTATATTTTAAACTTGTCTCTGTATCTTGATCACACAAGTATCTGTTTTGCTATTAGACACATGGACCTCCAAACCTTAAATCGGTGCTATTACGTCATTCTTGTCCTGCAGCAGCTGCCCCTGGCCACTACTAGTGGAGAACCGAAGGGAAGACGAGAGAGAGATTTCTCATTTATCTCTATATAAAGTGCGTCCCATGTCTTCCCTTCAGCTCCCTCTAGTGGTGGCTGGTAGCTGCTGTAAAACTTATGTTTATTAGCAAAACAGATACACTTTGTAGTTGACTTTAGTAATCAGACTGCAGTATAAATTAGTACTGAATGTAGGCGTGATTGTTATATTTTAAATCTGACAATGCATCTTTACATTTTGCCATTTTCTGATATCTGCAGCTATGATATTCAGTTAAAGTTGAACTCAGGGAAAGTAAAAACCCTCCCTTGCTGTGGGGATGCCCACATACCGCAATGATTAAATGCTCATTTAGTTCTAAGGGAACAAAAAAAGCTCTTTTACATGCCCAATTCCACTCCCACAGGCTCCTCCATGCTGTAACTCCAGTCCCCACAGCCTCTTCTCTCCTATGTTATGGTGGTCAGATGCCCCTGACATTATATAGATCAATGCAGGGTCCAAAGCCCTAACTTGGATGTAAGAGCGACACTGAAGCATAGGGGAGTGCCCGCTGCCAGGGAAATGGAGCATCGGGTAGGTACCACAGTTTTTCCTGCCCCCTAGACATGAATGAGCATTTAACGCTTTTATTGTGGGGGCAGCCCCACTGCACAGAGGGATTTTTTATTCTCCATGGAGTTGGGCTTTAAAGAACAATTGTCGCCAATGATGGATTCTGTTTCTACAATATAATCAGGTGAGATGGCAATAAAGCTGTAGTTGCATATTAATAATACAGACTGTTGCAATGGCAGCAGCATACATATGTCCATACAAATGTCTAAGTACAGTGAAGATGATGGATCTTCATAATATTTATGCACCAGCAATATGTGTTATCGTTTAAATATGTACAGTTCCAGTGAGGAATCTGTGTTGTGTGGAGCATGACATATGCAGAGATTTCAACATGGGACAACAGTTGAAAATATATTGAAAAAAGTGTCACATGCTGAGACAAAATTGGCTATGACTAAATTGTTTAAGCTGAGTGATTTTACCCCCTTCCTGACCAGAGCACTTTTTACAATTTGGCACTGCGTCACTTTAACTGCTAATTGTGCAGTCATGCAATGTTGTACCTAAACGAAATTTGCGTCCTTTTCTTCCCACAACTAGAGCTCTCTTTTCATGGTATTTGATCACCTCTGCGGTTTTTATTTTTGCTCTATAAACGGAAAAATTTTGAAAAAAATTACATTTTCTACTTTTTGTTATAAAAAAAAATCCAATGCACTCAATTTTAGTCATACATTTAGGCCAAAATGTATTCAGCCATATGTGTTTGGTAAAAAAAAAAGTCAATAAGCGTATATTTATTGGTTTGCGCAAAATTTATAGCGTCTACAAACTAGGGTACATTTTATGGAATTTACACAGCTTTTAGTTTATGACTGCCTATGTCATTTCTTGAGGTGCTAAAATGGCAGGGCAGTACAAACCCCCCCCCCCCCCAAATGACCCCATTTTGGAATGTAGACACCCCAAGGAAATTGCTGAGAGGCATGTTGAGCCCATTGAATATTTTATTTTTTTGTCCCAAGTGAATGAATAATGACAAATGGAGTCCATGGAATATTTTATATTTTGCCACAAGTTGCGGGAAAATGACAAACTTTTTTTTTTTTTGTCACTAAATGATATATTGCTCAAACATGCCATGGGCATATGTGGAATTGCACACCAAAATTCATTCTGCTGCTTCTCCTGAGTATGGGGATACCACATGTGTGGGACTTCTTGGGAGCCTAGCCGCATACGGGGCCCCGAAAACCAAGCACCGCCTTCAGGATTTCCAAGGGCGTAAACTTTTGATTTCACTCCTCACTACCTATCAGTTTTGAAATCCTCCCCAAACGACCCCCATTTTGGAAAGTAGATACCCCAAGCTATTTGCTGAGAGGCATGGTGAGTATTTTGCAGCTCTCATTTGTTTTTGAAAATGAAGAAAGAAAAGAAAAATGTATTTTTTTTCTTCTTTTTTCAATCTTCAAAACTTTGTGACAAAAAGCGAGGTCTGCAAAATACTCACCATACCTCTCAGCAAATAGCTTGGGGTGTCTACTTTCCAAAATGGGGTCATTTGGGGGGGGGGGGTTGTGCCATCTGGACATTCCATGGCCTCCGAAACTGTGATGGGCAGTGAGGAGTGAAATCAAAAATTTACACCCTTAGAAACCCTGAAGGTGGTGCTTGGTTTTCGGGGTCCCGTACCCAGCTAGGCTCCCAAAAAGTCTCGCACGTGTGGTATCCCTGTACTCAGGAGAAGCAACAGAATGTATTTTGGGGTGTAATTTCACATATGCCCATGGCATGTTTGAGCAATATATCATTTAGTGACAACTTTGTGCAAAAAATAAAAATAAATTTGTCTTTTTCCTGCAACTTGTGTCACAATATAAAATATTCCATGGACTCGACATGCCTCTCAGCAAATAGCTTGGGGTGTCTACTTTTCAAAATGGGGTCATTTGGGGGGGGGGGGTTTGAACTGTCCTGGCATTTTATGCACAACATTTAGAAGCTTATGTCACACATCACCCACTCTTCTAACCACTTGAAGACAAAGCCCTTTCTGCCACTTTTTGTTTACATGAAATTTTTTTTTTGTGCAAGAAAATTACTTTGAACCCCCAAACATCATATATTTTTTTTAAAGCAAAGGCCCTACAGATTAAAATGGTGGGTGTTTCATTTTTTTTTTCACACAGCATTTTCAAACGCATTTTTTTGGGAAAAAAAACACACTTTTTTAAATTTGAATGCACTAAAACACACTATATTGCCCAAATGAAATAATAAAGATGATCTTAGGCCGATTGCATGGATACCAAACATGACATGCTTTAAAATTGCGCACAAACAGGCAGTGACAACAAACTTCATACATATTTGAAAGCCTTTACAGGTTACCACTTTAGATCTACACAGGAGGTCTACTGCTAAAATTACTTCCCTCGATCTGACCTTCGCGGTGATACCTCACATGCATGGTGCAATTGCTGTTTACATTTGGCGCCAGACCGACGCTTGCGTTCGCCTTTGCACGAGAGCAGGGAGGGACAGAGGTGCTTTTTTTATTTTTATTTTTTAAATTTTTTTATTTTTTGCTTTTTTATCTTATTTTTAAACTGTTCCTTTCATTTTTTTTTAATCATTTTTATTATCTCAGGGAATGTAAATATCCCCTATGATAGCAATAGGTAGTGACAGGTACTCTTTTTTTGAAAAAATTGAAAAATTGGGGTCTATTAGACCCTAGATCTCTCCTCTGCCCTCAAAGCATCTGACCATACCAAGATCGGTGTGATAAAATGCTTTCCCAATCTCCCAATGGCGCTGTTTACATCCGGCGAAATCTAATTCATAAAATGCTCATAGCTTCCGGTTTCTTAGGCCATAGAGATGTTTGGAGCCACTCTGGTCTCTGGTCAGCTCTATGGTCAGCTGGCTGAATCACCAGCTGCATTCTCAGGTTCCCTGTTGAGACAAGAGAGCCAGAGAAAAACACGGAAGATGGTGGGGGGGGGCATTCCCTCCCACTGCTTGTAAAAGCAGTCTAGAGGCTAATTAGCTGCTAGGATTGCTTTTACATGAAAGCCAACCGCTGGCTGAAAAGAATGATACCAAGATGATACCTAAACCTGCAGGCATCATTCTGGTATAACCACTCGAAGTCGTGAATGGCGTACCTGAAGACAAAAAAATGCGGTTCTTGCACCTGTGGTTCTTACACCTCAACGGCAGAAGAAGAAGATTGGGGTCTGGTATGCCTGACCTTGGCAGGGACCACAACTCCGTCGTCAGAGCTATCTGTCATGGAGCCGCTGCTGTCTACAGGTTAGTATTCTGAGCCTGAATCTGACAGATGAGTGACTTCCTCTTCACTATCTGTCATGCTCAGAAACATGTAGGCCTCTTCACTAATGTGAAACAAAATGTGGTGTGGTGAGGCTTGTTTGATCATGTAAACCACTTCAGTACCATTACTCTATGGTTGCCTTCCAACCCCCATAAACAATGCAACAGGTTGTCCCAAACAGGGGGGGACCAAAAAAGAAAAGCGGGGCTCAAGGGAAGGCACACTCTGTATGTGGTCAATATAAAATATATATTTATTGGTACAAAATGGATATACATGGAGATATGTGCACAAGCATAATCACAAGTATGTAAATACTGCCCTTATAAAATTGATCAAAGGACTATTTTGATCAAGTACAAACCAAACACAGACTAGGGAAACATAAAACATGTATGGGTAGACAAAAACAAAAACAAAACAATTGCGTCCGGACGTCTTGGCTATTGATGTCTACACAAACCACCTGGGGAAATAATGCAGCAATTGCTGAATACGGTTTGTGATACAGGCATCAATACCCCCGGGGGGAGGGCGGCTCAAGAATAGGGGGGGGGGTGTGGGGTAGTGAAGGAAGGGCAAGGGCAAGTGGAAGTGGAGGGGTGGGCAGGGGGAAGGGAGAGGGGAGGGGGGAGGAAGGGGATGGGAAACCTGGAGGGAGATAATCGGCCGTTGAGTAGGATGCTGGTTTGAAGTCTTGGATCAGACTTCAATATGTCCTGGCTAGGAAATAGGTGTTGGTTGTATGGTACAGCTGTGGGATCACTGTTCCCAGGTTCCGGAGTAATTGGTTGCAGCGTGTACAGTCCCCAGTGCGGGTAGACTCTATGCAGTAAATGCTATGGTAAAGTCAGTTGGTGACAAGTATGGGTAAAGAAACATGAAATATTGCCAGGTACATTACCACTTCCGGGTCCCGTTCTGAAATACTGAGGTACTTCCGGATGGCGGTGGCTTCAATGTTGTAAACAAACCATCCTGTCACCGTGTACACTTCCGTGTCCTGGCCAGGGTAGTGATCCGTGATTCGCGGTATGTTGCTGGTGTGCCGCTATTGATAGCGGTGATCATACACGTAAGTACACCTATCGTCCTACATGCGGCTGCTCCAAACTCTGGAGCGGGATACTCTCTCGATGCGTGAGCCGGCTAGCCCCCACGGGGGATGACAGCGGGCGTGACGTCCGGGCGCAGTGACGTCGACGCGTTTCACAGGACAAATGTGCGTAGCTTCATCTGGACGTATGGTTGACGTGCAGGGGCTCCTTCTTATTCATATCCCTTCCTCATGCACGCCCACCTAATCAATTAAAGTGAAGGAGTGTCTTATTCGTCTGTGTATTGTCCAGATCATCCTTCTTTCTTTGTATGCCGCCTTACTTGTTTGAAAATCTTAACCAGACATAATTACAGAGAGTTCCTTCCGTGTTAAGTTAAACGGACTAACTTAAAAGGTAGAGGTATATATGGGAAGTATGGTATGGTATAAGACATCATACAGAGAACTTTTTGTTGTTAAACTGTCTGTTTTTACATTGATCCAGACATCTAGAAGTGGATTCGTATATTTACATTGCAGTCAGTCTACTATGTCAATTGACCATATTTAGTGAATACATACAATACATATACCCTGTTGAATAGATGAAAGGAGCTGGTGGGGAAGTTAGAATCGTATATGAAGATATATCAATATGCAAATGGGAAAAACGGGGGGGGGGGGTTGGGAAAGGGGGGGAAAGGGGGGGAGAGGGGGGGGGGAGAAAAAAAAAAAAAAAACACACATGATATAGCGTCTTCTAATTTATTTAGGTTGCCAAAAATGGCTGAAAGTTAAGTTCTGTGTTTAACCCTAAGGGAACCAGAGAGCTTAGGCGGAAGATCCATCGCTTTTCTTTCTGTTGTAGGATCTGGTCAAAGTCCCCTCTTCTGGGGGACAGGTGACAGTGCATGCCAGACAGTTTGCCCTGATGATATTGGGCGAAGTGTCTGGCTACTGGTTTCTCTGGGTTCTTTTCCAGGATTTCCCTCATATGCTCTCCTAGCCGGATTCTAAATTGGCGCTTTGTCTTGCCAATATAAATCTTCTTGCACGGGCATGTTAGCATATATATGACCCTGGTGGTGGCACAATTGATAAGGCTTTTGATCTCGAAATTATTTTTATTTCGGGAATCACTGAAAGTTGTTGTCCTATGAACGTAAGGGCAGACCTGACAGTGACCGCATGGGAACATACCCTTGCTTCTGGGGAAGCAAGATAGCCACGAGTCATTGGTGTTTCTAAGGTGTTCCGAATGAATTAGGGAATCACCAAGATTTTTGGCCCTTCTCGCAACCATTTTGGGAGTGGGACCCACTATTTGGGCTATACCAGGGGTGTTGGTCAGTATGTCCCAGTGTTTTTCCAGGATGGTTTTAACCGTGTCCCATTGAGATCCAAACTCAGTGATAATTCTCACTGGGTCTGGGGCGCTGGGAGGAGGAGGAGCACCACGTAGGTTTTCTGATGGCTTTCCATCTAAAAGAGCAGGGCGATCCCGTCCTGCTGCTTTACGTTTGGCCCTCCTAAGTTGTTTATGAGAGTATCCGCGTTCCCTGAAGCGTTTATATAGCTTATTACTTTCGTGTCTATAATCTTCCTTATTGGAGCAGTTTCGCTTTATGCGGAGGAATTGACCCACGGGAATACTGTCCTTAAGCCATTGCGGATGGTGGCTATCTGCTCTCAAGAGTGTGTTCGCAGAGGTCTCTTTTCGAAATGTCTGGGTCACTAGGGAGGAGTCCTTTCTACTGATGAATAGGTCCAGAAAGGAAATCCTTTCTCGGTCCCACGTATAAGTCAGTCTAATGTTCCGATCATTGGAATTGAGATGGGTGATGAATTGTGCCAGAGTGTCTTGGTCACCCTTCCAGATGACAAACACGTCGTCGATGTACCTAAGCCACGTATGTACGTGGCTCAGGTACATCGGCGAGGTGTATACCTCATCCTCCTCCCATAGCCCCAGATGGAGACAAGCATATGCTGGGGCCCAGGGTGCACCCATAGAGGTGCCATTGATTTGCTGATAAAAATTGGAGAGGAATTGGAAAGAGTTATTTTGAAGGGCAAAGGTTAACAGGTCCACTAAGAATTCATTTTGAGGGCCACATTTGGGGTAATGTTTGTCAAGGAAGGTTTCGACTGCTCTAATACCCCATCTGTGGGGGATCGACGTGTACAAGGATTCCACGTCGATCCCCACCAGAAGGAGTTCCCCCTGAGTGGTAATCTGGGAAATATGTCTCAGGACATCTCCTGTGTCCTTCACATATGATTTCAGGTCTATGACCATCTCCTTTAGCAGGCTGTCCAGATATTTTCCAATCCTCTCGAGGGGACCCCTTATTGCTGAGACAATGGGTCTCCCCGGGGGGTTTTTCAGTGATTTATGTACCTTCGGGATAATATAGAATATTGGTATATTATATTCTTGGATGGTAAGATAATTTAGTTCCCGTTTCGTCAATAGACCCGCCTCTGCCGCTAGTTTCAATTTCTTATTCAGGCTAGTGACTAGGTTGGGAAAGGGGTCCCTGGAGAGTTTTTTATAGGTTTTATCGCCCAATAGGCGAAAAACCTCTTTTTCATAATCTTTCTCATCCAGGAGTACCACATTCCCCCCCTTGTCACTCCTTTTTATAACTAGCTGTGGGGCTGCCGTCAGTTCGCGAATGGCCCTACGTTCCTCCGAGGAAAGGTTGTCTTCACATTTTATGCTCCAGTCCATCTTGGAGAGATCCGCTTGTATCATATCCAAGAATAGACTAAGCCATCTATTTTTGTTGAGTGGGGGCATCTTAATAGACTTGATATTGAGTCTGGCTTGTCTCTTGTATGGGGTGTCTTCAGCTTCCTCTCTTTCATTTTCCTCCAAAAGGGAACTGAGAATAGCCAGTACATCCTCATCGTTTTTGTCTACCCATACATGTTTTATGTTTCCCTAGTCTGTGTTTGGTTTGTACTTGATCAAAATAGTCCTTTGATCAATTTTATAAGGGCAGTATTTACATACTTGTTGTGATTATGCTTGTGCACATATCTCCATGTATATCCATTTTGTACCAATAAATATATATTTTATATTGACCACATACAGAGTGTGCCTTCCGTTGAGCCCCGCTTTTCTTTTTTGGTCCCCCTCTTCACTAATGTACCTTCGATTTGCCATTTTGAGCTCTAAATTTAGTGGTACGCTTCTAAGACTCACAGGCAAAAAGCTCCTTACTGTTAGCGACTGTATCAAAACGCTACCAAAAAACTGTTAGCGATCGCAGGGATCAGGCCTGACTCTGCGAACGCTGCAGTTATGTGTGTTTAGTGTTTTGTAAGTGACAGTGATTGATCGATACTGTGCTGGGCTGGGCTGGCCTGAGGGGCAAATCGCAGGTGCTAGCAGGTATCTGGGCTGATCCCGCTAACACTGCGTTTTTGGGAACCCTAAACTGCTGGGGACGCTAGTATAGATCTGATCGGATCAGATATTGATCCGTTCAGATACTATACCACTAAGGGAGGTGTATGGTGCATGCGTGGGTGTTAGCGGTACTGGCACTAACCTAGTAGTATATGGGGGTCCGTGACGCTATAAAACGCTGACGGCGAACCTAAATACTTAGCTCCCTAACTAGCGTCAGATGTGACACTAATACAGCGATCACAAAAACGATCGCTTAGTGACACTGGCAACGGGGGGTGATCAAGGGGTTAAAACTTTATTAGGGGGGTACCCTAGACCTAAAGGGGCCTAACACTAACTGCCCTACCGCTTATAACTGTCACAAAATGACACCAATGCAATAACCGGAAAAAAAAAAACTGCTATTGGTGTCACTGTGACAAGGAGTACAGGGGGGTGATCTGGGGGTGATTGAGGGGTGAAAAGTGTTCCTGCGTGTTCTACTGTACGTGTAGTATTGGTGCAAACTTACTTGATGTCTTCTCTACTCGGAAGCCGGAACGAAAAGGCTTCACGAGGAGAGATTACATCACTTCCTCTGCCGCTGTTTACATTACAGTAGCAGAGGAAGCATTCCATTCGCCAGGAGTGATCGTGAGGGGGTGGCCATGAATCAGTGGCCTCCCCCTCACCTCGGATCGCTCCTGACGATAATCCGACCGCCTCAGGTACCGGGGGGGGTGTCCGACTGGACCCCCCCGTCCGCGGGCAGGCAGGGATGTACAGATAAGCCCTTATGTCTGCCCGTGCCATTGTGCCGACGTACATCGGCGTGCGGCGGTCGGCAACTGGTTGAAAAGGAGACTTGTAAATGCACACAGTAAAAAGGAATTATTGAGCAGGCATATAAAGTTGTACAGCACACTTACTAAACCAAAAAAAGTTACCAAGAATAGCTTCCAAGATGCAAGCATGGTACTATGCAGTGTCCATGAAGACATTAAAGTGGTTGTAAAGGCGACAAGGTTTTTTATCTTAATGCATTCTATGCATTAAAATAAATAAACCTTCTGTGTGCAGCCCCCCTAATACTTACCTGAGCCCTATCTCGATCCAGCATTGTGTACGAGTTCCTCAGCCGTCCAAGACCCTCAATCCTGATGGGCTGAGACACAACAGCAGCGCGATTGGCTCCCACTGTTGTCAATCAAAATTTAGTTAACCAGTGAGGAGAGAGAGAGCGGTGGGGCCAAATGGACACACAGAGCACCGGCTCGGCTCTGGTGCCCCCATAGCAAGCTATACTTTGAATTAGCATTTGGCCCCAAGCACTGCCTCAGCAAACTTTAGTCTAGTATGCATACACATCACAAAGACTATCAAATTATAAATGCTACCACTTTCAAATGTAATTTTTGTATAGCTGAGCACCCCTCATTTATTTGTAAATAGGGCTCTGAAACTATGTATACAGTACTACAATATAACATGTAATATTATTGAAGAGTTGTAACTAATTCAATTCATGACCACAATATATGGTATTTTGTAAATACATTTTAAAGCTCTTGATAGCTATATGTAATATGCCTGTGTTTTGTGTTTCTGTATACAATAAAATGGTAAGAATATAGGTCTTTTACTTCTTCGGAGATAACTTTTTTTCTTGTTACTGGTTCATCTTTTGTGTCAAGGAGTGATTGTTCCAGTTCTAGAGGATGGAAGGTTTTGCTGTTACTATTTGAATCTTTTTACAGTTAAGAAGCTAAACTGCGATGTTTGTCCCCTTTTGGATCTCAACAAGTTTCTCCAGATACGAAGATTTCAAATGGAATCAGTTCATACGGTGGTGGTGTCGCTCCAGCCAGGAAATTTCCTGGCATCAGTGGACATACAGGATGCTCACCTACTGTACATGTCCTGATGTCTTTCCTCTTTGCCAGATGTTCCTTGAGTTTGGCGTGGTGGACCATCATTTTAAATTTGTCGCCCTGCTGTTTGTGCTATCCACAGCTCCCCAAGTGTTCACAAGTCTGGGCCCCAATTCTGGGTCTTCTAAGGATCCAGGGGATGCCTATTCTTGGGTACCTGGACGATCTGCTTCTCACAGCAATCCATTTATCGCATGGAGCACAATGTATTTCTCACGATACACACTCTAAGGAGGTTTGGCTGCATCCTCAATCTCCAGAAATCTGCATTAATTCCAGCCCAGCAATTTGAATATATGGGCCTGCTCCTGAACACTGCCTAGGCAAAGGTGATTCTTCAAAATCAGGCTAAACATTTGTTTAGTTATCCCTCAATTTGTCTATGCATGAGAGTTTTGAGGAAGATGGATTCCTTGTTTATAGGGAGTTCTTTTTGCTTACTTCCACTCTAGACCTCTGCAGCAAAATATTCTAATGGCAAAGGACAGAAAAAGTGCAGATGTTGGACTTTCCAGTGTCCTCACATCCCAGCACTCTGTGATTCTTGGACTGGTTGGAGACAGGAAAGTCCTTTATCCCCCTTTCTTGGAAGGTGCTGACTATGGATGCCAGCTTAACAGGTGGTGTGTATGTGTAGGGGGGGAGGGTGTGTGTGTTGCTGGATCATCTTTTGGTGCAGAGAACCTGATTTCTGCAGGAGAGGTTGCTACCCATCAATAGTTTGGAACTGTGGTCAACAGTCTGCAGTTCACATTCCAGGAGTAGAAAATTACCATGTGGACTTCCTCAGCAGTTGTTGCCGGGGAAGTGGGCTCTCCACTCAGAGGTGTTCAGAGCACTCGGTTGGTGGTGGGGCATGTCAGATGTGGATCTCTTTCGGCAACCAAATTCAGGGCAAAACTGTTTTGTTTCCAGGAATCATGGAACTAGTTCTCCCTGATTTATGCCTTCCTAACTATTACAGCTCCTTTTGCAATGTTCGATCGTCCACCCTTCTTTATGGTCACTAGCTTAAATTTCAAAGCTATTGAAGCCAGAATTTTGCAGCGTAGGGGAGTATCTGATGTGATTATCTCCACGCTTTTGAGAACCTGGAAGGCTACTTTTAGGAAGACCTACCACATGACCTGGAAATCCTTTGTGATCTGGTATGAGGCTAGAAAATTTCATTCCCCCAGGTAGTTTGTGGGTCGTATCTTGGCTTTTCTCCAAACTGAGGGGTGATGTGCGTCTGGCTTTAAGTACAATCAAAAGTTCGATTTTGGCCTTAGCTGTCCTCTTTCAGAGGCTGACTACTTTGTGCAAGGTGTTATGCATATTGCTCCTTAAGTCACATCACTTTTCATTTTGTGTAATCTTTTGGTTGTTCTGTTCTACCATACCTTTTTTTTTTTTTTTTTTACATGAAAAGTGGTTGTAACGACACCCCGAGTATGAAAGGGGTTAAAGTCGTTTAGGACATTTCAAACCCAAACACAAAGGCAGCTACCGAACACTCCAATCAGCCAAACAAGGAACCCATACAAATAATCCACCCCAAAAACAAGACACGGCTCTGACTTCAGGTTTCAAGCAGGAATGAATCTTTATTCAAAAAACACATGTTATACAGATCCCACTTCAAAACATTCCCCCCCCACCCTTGGAAAACAGGGCGGGTTAAACTGTCCAATAACAATGGACACACAGGTCAGGTGTGCTTAACTTCTCATCAGTAAACAGTCTTAACAGGGGGGCTGCTGGAGGAATCCCCCCTCCCTCTTTCCTCACAGCAATACACATCCTGTGATCCAAGGCAGACAAACACAATAGAACATTGGAATACAGCCCCACCCCAAAGTAGCACAGCAAACAGTACACATTCTATATACACATATATACAGCATTGAGTCTCTGACTAGCACAGATCATAGTGGGGTTCTCATTCACCTTGTGCCCCTATTAGTGACTCCCATCACAATGGCATATCCAGGGTCTCCAGAGTCTGTGTGTCTTGGGGGACATGGACCTGAATCTAAAGTAACGCCACCTCCAGGGTCCCCAGGCATACAGCTCACAAAGAGCACCGTCCCCCCAAATGCCAGGGACCATAATCGGTTTGCAGGAGGCTGGCATTCAGTCCCCTCCAAAAGCCTCTTTTCCGGCAAGGTCTGTCACAGTGGTGTTTATGGTTGTTGTTAATTCGGCACAAAGGGTATCATAACTGGCAGCTCTTTCTTGCATAGCCTGTTTGTCTGTTGTTATTGGTTCTGACCGCTGCTCCTATGTATCTGTCTGTCTATCCTATTGCTCCTGGTTATGACTCCATCTGTTCCTGCAAGTCTGCTGTGTACTGGTTTAATCTGTCTGCCTTTAGTCATCCAGCTAGAAAATCCTATGAGTTATATTGGGTAATGCTGCTGCAAAAGTCCATCTTTAGTGGCTGTGGTAAAGACCAGATGATTCTGGTCCCTCACCCTATTGAGAGCCATTTTCTATAAGCTGGTAAAGTTGTATACTCTTGTCTTTCTCCCTTGACCCTTAGCCCTCATTCACACCAGTGCAGCTATGAAATCGAGCTACTTCAGCACAATTTCAAAGCCTCACATCAGTGAGATTTGCACTGCTGATTTCATTGCGGATTGCGACTTCATACAACAGAAGTCTATGCAAGTCGCAATGAAATTGGCAAAAAGTAGTGCAGGAACCTTTTTTAATGTCGATGCGACATGAGTCGCAGCTATTTAAAGGGTTCCATTGCCGACAATCGTGTGCGCTTGCATCTGTGTGAACGGGGGTCTTAACCTGGTCTGTAGTGTCTGTACTCTGCTCAGATTTCTATTTTGCTATACTGGATTTCCACTATGCTTCTGTTGTTAAATTATTTCAACCCAGGGGTCCCCAAACCCATAGATAAGGTAAGTATTAAAGAAAATTGTGAAATACTTATATATTCATACCTTTAGTATACATTTCCTGTTCACACTCTCCCTTTCCATTCTGTCATGTGTATAAAAAACATTCTTTTGTTTAAAAAGCCTTAAGTTAAAAAAACTGTAAATTTGTTATGAATTACAATGTGGAGAACAAGAACAAACGTGACAGACACAAAGACAGAGCAAAAGGAATATTCTTCTTTCATCTGTTTGGGAACATTCTCCAAGTTGTATGAAATTGAACTGCAGTATAATGCAAAAGTACATCACATTTAAAGATAGTGTCAATGGCCTGGCTGTAGTTGATGTTCCACTTATTTTTGTTTGCCAAAGTAGAAAACTGTAAATACAAATTATGTTTCTTGGATTCTTTAGGAATGTTGTGTAATCTCTACAATTAATTTTGCCCAGCTGCATTATGGCAAAACTTTGCTGATTCAAGGATTAATTAACAATGGGTATACCTTATAATGTGACTACCACAGTTCCATTACACATTAATAACTTACCTAAACTTAACTTAAAATATGGAAACACTGCTGTTACAGTATATTCGTACAATAGGATTAATACCAAACAAATCAAAATAATATAAAGCACAGTAATATATTTATCAGTTTCTAATGTCCAATCCAGATCAACAGATATCACATGCAAATGGCTTCAGACGATTTATCAATACCTCAATAAATGAGAAGGATTGTGCTCATAAATCCACAGCCCATATAAACTCATATCTCATATAAAGCTCTCTCCATCCATTACAAAAAGATGTCTAGATGTTGAATTCATTCACTTCCCAGGAAACACTGGGATGTTCTGCAATACTAAACCATTTATCCAAACTCAGATAGAAACAATTATTGGCATCAGCTTCTTTGTGGCAGCCACTTCCTCTTTCCATAGAGGGGAAATTGCCTGGAAATACAGGAATATAGTTACTTGATGGGTATTGAAAAAAAGAAAATATAAATTGCGCTATGAGGGTATAAACTATAACGTTTAAACAGCTGCCAGCACCTCAGTTGACATAAATAGATCAAAATTGTGTATATGGAAATAGTACAGTGCTAACAATAAGAACAAACCATATAAGTGTGCATTCGTATGAGGAATCACTACACAATTGTGAAAACGTAAATAATAAACAACGTACATATGCAGAAATGTAGGATTCGTGAACACCTCAAAAGATGAATTAAAGTGGAAGGCCACCCTAAAATAGAAAATAGCATGAAAAATCTTTAAAAAAAAAAAAAAAAATTTGAAAAAAAAATAAAAAATTTTAAACTTACTTGAACCCTTGTTGCTAGGCAGTCTTCCTAATCTGCCTCTTCCTATTCCGCGGCGTGTTCTGCTCCTAGCTGAGCGGCCCCATTGCCTTCTGGGAACTGTGTGTGTTCCCAGAAAACCACGGGGCCATTCACAGATCGCCGAGCCGCTCGCGCGTGCGCAGTGGGAAACTGGCAGTGAAGCCGCAAGGCTCAACTGCCTCTTTCCCTTAGTTAGGATGGCGGTGCCGGGACCCGAGAGCCGAGGGACGGGTCAGCCTCGGGCGGCCGACATCGCGGGCACCCAAGACAGGTAAGTGTACTTTTTTTAAAGTCAGCAGCTACAGTGTTTGTAGCTGCTAATTTAAAAAAAAAATTTCGTTGGCTGGAATCCCGTTTTAAGGAAGGAAGTGTAATGACTCCCAACGTGATGATCCTGTGAGTCCAAACTACGCATCCAAATAAAGTGAGTCAAAGAAAAAGCATCAGGGAATCTCGACGTGTATAAAAGAATAGGTTCAATACCCCAAAGCCACTCAGTGATCCACCACCTTAAGTACAGCAAGCGCGCTAACCAGAGCCAGAGAACTCATATACCAAAGGTCAAATAGGCTGTTGTGATTTCCAATCACTCTTTAGTAGATTAAGCCCATCTGTATTGTTGTTTATGGGTCTCCACACACTCCGGGATAGGACCAATATGGATAATTGCAGCACTCACAGGTCAGCATCCCATCTCATAAAAATGAGTAAGCACGAGTGATTCGTGTGAAACGTGTCAACCCTTCTTGTGTTTATGCCTGGCTGGGTGACAAATAAAATTATTTTCAAGAACTTGTCTTTGTGGTGTGCCACCATTTACTTTTTTCGTTCATTTGTATGCATGGTGGAGAGCTAGGGTGAGCACCCACAGCTGTCTATTATCTTCCTAATTGCCTGAGCAGTGTATACCATGTGTCTGGACTATTGGTGTCACTGGTCCCCAAAAAGTGTCACTTAAGGGGTCATTTACTATATCGCGAATATGCGATCACGCGGTGCATAAAAATAGCGTCTAAGTGGGCAAACGCACAATTCGCTATTAGCAGCGAATATGCCTTTGTAAATTTGGAATCAGCGCTAATCTGCAATTCCGCGGATCTGCAAGTGCCAATTGTGAACCCCATTGAAGCCTAGGGGAGCCGAACAGGAAAAATCGAAAGTGCCAATTATGAAGGCTTATATGCAAACCATTGGCCATAAAAGGGGTATAAGGGTCTGGGTACTGCCCTGTCATAAACTAGATGTGACCAGAACTGTGTGACTGCGACAGAGTAAACCAGACATAAATAGGTGAAAGTAAGTTTATTAAAGTAAATGCATATAAATGTGAACACACCACCATTACAAACAGAGTGAACAAACCAAACGGTGATAATAAACCAACCAGCATATATAGCAGAAGCGAGTACCAGAATCGTAGTCAAGCCAGGCCAGGGTCGTAAACAGATCAGCAGATGGGGTCCAGGAGTAAACAGACGGGAAACGAGATGGAAGGGATCAGGCTGCAGAGCAAGGATCCAGGGATACAGGAACAGATACAAACAGGTTCAGGATACAGGAATCGGGGTTCAGGATCAGGATAACAGATAAACAGGCTGAAGGTCAGGGCACAAGGACAATACCAGGGCAAGGTGTGTGTGCACTTTCCGGGTATTTATACTCATCTCAATCAGACTCAGGTGATTGCAGGAGTTGATGTCGGCCCCACATTGCCAGGAACAACACGCTGGTGGACGCCAGTACTGCGGCCCAAAAATCACATAATACTGCCAACAGGGGAAAGTTCCCCTGGCAGTTCCAGACTGCCAGGAGACACCTGCTGGTGGACCACAGTACTGCACGCCAAATATCAGGCAGTGTCATCAGTGGATGGAACCTTCCCTGACATGCCCTGAGGGACATGTATCATTAAAAAAATAAAGTTTTTTTTTCAGGAGCAGTGATTTTAATAATACTTAAAGTGAAACAATAAAAATGAAAAATTCCTTTAAATATCCTTCCGGGGGGGGGGGGGCCTTAGTCTGCCTGTAAAGTGGCGCATCTGGCCAATATGTGGAACAGTGCCGCAGCAAAATTACATTTCTAAAGGAAAAAATTAATGTAAAATTGCACGCGGCTGTAATGTATTGCCGATGCCTGGCAATTTAGATTAAAAAAATCAAGGAAAGAAACGGGGTAGGGTCCCCCCCTTCGGGTCTGGTATGGATTTTAAGGGGAAAATAAATATTGGCATGGGAGTCCCCCTAAAATCCATACCAGACCCTTATCCAAGCATGCAGCCTGAAGGACAGGAGGGGGGGGCAAACAAGCGCCCACCCTTTCCTGAACTGTACCAGGCCACATGCCCTCAACATGGGGAGGATGCTTTGGGGTACCCTCCAAAGGACCTTGATGGGGACAAGAACCTCATCCCGACAACCCTAGGCTGTGGTTGTCAGGGTCTGTGGGCTTATCAGAATCTGGAAGCCCCCTTTAACAAGCGGGCCCCCAGATCCCGCCCCCCCATGTGAATGGGTATTGGGTACCCCTACTGATTCCCCAAAAAAGTAGTGTAATGGGACAAAAGACAATTGCCGGTTTTTGACAATTTCTTTAATAAAAATGTCGTCTTCCTCCTGCTTCCTCCGGTCTTCTTCTTCCTTTGGTCTTCTGCTTCTTTCTTACAGATTCTTCTTCCCCCTCTTCGTCCTCTGGTCTTCTTATTCTTCCTCCGCCGCCACCGATCCCACTGAAGATTCCAAAAATGAACCTCCTCCGATGCTGCGATGGGGCGGATGACGTCATTCCGAGACCTCGCCCCTTGGGACTTCATCACCCATGGCACGATGGGTCTGTGATGTCACAAGGGGGCAGGGGTCTCTGGATGACATCTTCTGGTGGCCCCACCCCATAGTTATATATGAAATGTGCGCTATGGAAGCGGAGAGATCGGCTGGCTGCAGCGTTGGAGGAGGGTCTTTTTTTCATGTTCAGTGGAGCGGTGGCGGAGGAAGAAGCAAAAGAAGACCCGAAGAAGAATCGGGGGATGAAGAAGGAAGAGGGAGGAGACTGGAGGAAGAAGCAGGGAAGGAGAAGACGGAGGAAGACCAGAGGAAGAAGGAGAAGACCAAAAGAAGAAGACTAGGAGAAGAAGCGGGGAAGAAGACATTTTTAATAAAGAAGTTTAAAAACTGGCTGTTGTCTTTTGTCACACTACACTACCTTTTTCAGTGAATGGATATTCATTTACATGGGGGGCAGGGTGAGATCTGGGGTGCCCTTTAAAGAAAAAACAGTGTGCAGTGCTCTGAAAGAGTGACCGAATAAATTCCAAAGTGATGCTGTATGCATAAATAATGCTTGCTACTGGTAAGATGAACAGTGCTGTTTATTCCATAAAGTTAATAAAAAATAAAAATGAGCAATCAAAGTTGAAAATTGTGATGACTTTTGACAAATCGCATGCTTGCAAAACATGTAAGTCACTACAGCTGCTGTCACAGAAGGCACGCTGCTCAGCTTGTTTGTTCCCCCTGGAGCCGTTACCATCACACAGGCTGCCTTTTCCATCCCTCCTGCTGGCCACCATCCAGCCACAGCATCCACCTTGGAGCTGACTGTTCCAACCAGCAGCCAGTATGCTCCCCCTCTGGGAACTGGATTCCCCCTTCACTCCTTTGGATGGTGATTGGTGTTCAAACCACCTCTAAGCAAGCCTTCCGGATGATTGTTTCCCCCACTACCCACTCCAAGGTGTCACTGGTAACGTTCACCATCACAATTTTAAACTTTGATTTGTTAATTTTTATTTTTTATTAACTTTATGGAATAAACAGCACTGTTCATCTAAATGGTAGCAAGCATTGTTTATGAATACAGCACCACTTTGGAATTTATTCGAGCACTCTTTCAGAGCGCTGCACTGTGTTTTTTCTTTGACTGTTGCATTTTTCACATGCTGTGCTGTCTGAGTCTGATCCATTCATTTGGCTACCTTTCATCAGAGTTACTTTACTTGGCCCCTTGAGCAGTGCTCCAGGTGTTCTGTGTGGTTTTGCCCTCATTTCTGGGCCCCCCCCTGTTAAAGGGGGCTTCCAGATTCCGATAAGCCCCCCACCCGCAGACCCTGACAACCAATGTCCAGGTTTGTCGGGAAGAGGCTCTTGTCCCCATCAACATGGGGGGCAAGGTGCTTTGCCCCCCCCCCCCCCTTTTCCTGACCTTCAGGCTGCATGCTTGGATAAGGGTCTGGTATTTACTTTTGGGGGGACACCACCACAAATTTTGATTGATTTTTTTTTCTGCTGTTTTTTTCCTTGATTTTTGAATAGCCGGATTTTTGGAATTCCACACCATAATATTATTGAATAATTACATACCATTGCATGCATTTGAAGAGTTATAATTATAGAATAAACCAAATGGATGTGCATTGGCTAATTATGCTGCTGAGCACAATGCACAAAAAAGGAGGTGATACCATCGGTGGGATTTGAACCCATGGCTTGAACCTTTGAAGGTATCAGGGCATACCACTATGCTACTGAGCTGAGCACAATCATATAAAGAAAATATACCGTATTAATCGGCGTATATAACACACACTTTTTTCCCCTTAAAATCAGGGGAAAATCGTGGGTGCGTGTTATACGCCGATCCCCGCTGATTGTGAGCTGAGCGATCGCCGCCGACATACACATAGCCGAGTGTATTCGGCTCTTCTCGGCTCCGCTCACAGTCACGTCCAGTCCCGCTATTGGATCTGTGTTATGTCCATCATAGGGCGGGACTGGGCTTGACTGTGAGCGGCGCCGAGAAGAGCCGAGTACACTCGGCTATGTGTATCTCGGCTCCGTCTAGTCCCTGTGATCTCGGCGGCGCTCGCTCCGCTCCGCCGAGTCCCTGCAATCTTGGTGGCATATTTAAATCTGTCCACGCCTGTAATGGACCCTGGGGGCAAGGCTGCGCTGGGGCAAGGCTGCAATGACAAGGCTGCACTAACCACCGGGACAGGGCTGCACTGGGGCAAAGCTGCACTGACAAGGCTGCAATGGACACTGGGGCAAGGCTGCACTGACACTAAAAAGGCTGCAATGACACTGAAAAGGCTGCAGATGGACACCAATAAGGCTGTATTGATGGGCACTTAAATGTAAGTTTTTTTTCCTTAAACTTCCCTCCTAAACTTGGGGTGCGTGTTATACGCCGATAAATACGGTAATTACTAATGTTCGATTATTTTTATTCTATACAATAATGTTTTGCATTTGAGACATTAATATTATGGTACCTACCATGCTCATATGTGGCATTGGCTATTAGGCATTTGCCTATTGTCAGCATATGCTGCTGATTAAGATGTAAGCTTTGCGCTTTTTATTTTCACAGTATATAGCTGGTTGCTAAGCAAGGGGCCGGAAAGCCGGCCGCCGCGTCCTTATCAACCGATGAGCCCTCAGCTGTCAGCAAGGTGAATGTAAAAAAACAAAAACTTGCCCGAGGTCTCAAGTAGACACACCTGTTCATTAGGAATACATACTCTTTGCAAATTAAAACATGCCTCAGCATTGATATCTGGGCAGGGTAAAGGGGTAAATGACAACTTTGTGAGGGGTGCTTCACACAAATTGGTGACAAAGCGCATTTGTCATTCATAAAAAGCATACAACATTAAAATATGTGTGCTGCATCACACCAGACGTATGCATCCATATCTGGGCCAAAACATCCCAGTTCTAGATTTGCTTGATTTATAATGTGATTTCTTGGGGTTCCATTATGTGAAACCCATGAAAAAATGTTAGCACTGGTGAAAAAGAAAGTTTAACACCACAAAGTATAAACCTCTAGCCAACTAGCAGGCAGGGCAGTCTTAATGTGCAGGCACTGCCCAGGGGACCCAGCTGCATGGGGGCACCTGCAATTTACCTGTCCCCTTGTAAACATGTACTGCTCCTTCCCAAGCTCCTTCTTGCTCAGGGGGTGAATAAATATTTTTTTCTGGGCCCCATCAGTTCAGTAGAGGGGCCCAGAAGGTGGGAGCTGAGGGACTATTTTTTTCATTTTCGGGGCTGAGGTACACCATCCTGCACCCAGCCGCATGCTCTAGAGTTCCCGGCTGCAGGGCTATTGGAGCTGCAGCTCCAGGCCCCTCCCTCAATATAGGCCCATGCCAGTGGCTTATCTGTGTACTGTCCTAAAGGAAGAGGAGCCCTCTGTGCACACATGGAGGAGACAAGTGTCAGCCGAGTCCTGTGTCTGCCGATGCCTCCTATCACAGGATCTGTTCCACTCACACAGATCCTCTGTGTTTGAGAGCTGCAGGCAGCTGCCTGGGGGAGGGGCGCTGATGTCATCCTAGCCAGCAGGAGCCCGGGAGGAAGGAAATCTCCCATGCTGTTGAGATGAGGTTAGTAATCTTATTAGGTAGGGAGGATTGTGTAGAAACTGACCTGGGGGTGTAATGATTGTGCTAGGGGACAGACTGCTTCTCCCCCCCCATGTAATGTGCTATCTTGTGCCCACTATGTCATGTGCTGTGCCATGAAGTGACCACTATGTCATGTGCAGTTCCTACCATGTAATGTGCAGTGCCCACGATGCTGTGTGCATTGCCCACCATGTAATGTGTTATTTCATGCAGTGCCCACCATGTAATGTTGTGTGCCCAGCATGTAATGTGCTGTGCCATGCAGTGCCCACCATGTCATGTGCTGTGCCCACCATGTCGTGCTGTACCATGCAGTGCCCACCATGTAATGTGCTTGTACCTACCATGTAATGTGCTGTGCCCACCATGTCATGCAGTGCTCACCATGTAAATTGCTGTGCAGTGCCCACCATGTCATTTGCTGTGTTGCTCCCACCATGTCATGTGCTGCACAATGCAGTGCCTACTATGTAATGTGCTGTACACACCATGTCATGTGCCATGCAGTTACCACAATGGAACGTGCTGTGCAGTTCCCACCATTTAGTGTCCTGTGCCCACCATGTAATGTGCAGTGCTCACCATGTCAAGTGCAGTGCCCACCATGTCATGTGCTGTGCCATGCAGTGCCCACCATGTCACGTTGTGTCGTGTAGTGCCCACTTGTAATGTGCAGTGCCTACCAGGTAAGGTGCTTAGCTGTGCCCACCATTTAAGGTGCTGTGCTCACCATGTGCATTTGCTGTGTTGTGCAGTACCAACCATGTCATGTGCTGTGCCCACCATATGTGCTGTATTGTGCAATGCCAACCATGTAATGTCCTGTGCCCACCATGTAATGTGCTGCGCCATGCTCACCATTGAAAGTGCTGTGCAGTGCCCACTGTCATGTGTTGTGCCCACCATGTAATGTGCTGTATTCATGTATCCACCATGTAATGTGCTGTGCCCACCATCTAATGTACTGTGCTTTGCCCCCCCCCCCCATGTAACATACTCTGCTGTACCACCCATGTAACGTACTGTGCTATCACCCCCCCTCATGTAATGTACTATGCTGTGCCCCCCACAGTCTCTCTCTCTCCCCCCTCTCTTTCTCTCTCACCTCCCTCTCTCACCTCCCTCTATCCTACCACCCTCTCTCTTTCTCTCCTGGGTGGACAGGACGTGCTGACGTCACGCGTTTGATCTTCTGAGCGAACGGGCGTTCGTAAGCGGGCTGGCTATCCATGCTGTTTTAAATTCCATTTGTTGTAAGTGTGTTTTCTACTTTTTTAATTAAATGTATATACCAGTATTACACTATGGTAAGCTCCCTTTCTTTTATTTTTGGGTGAACCTGATGTCTGTTAGTGAGCTTTATTTGATATACCATCATTGGTCAATTGGTTGCAATTTGCTCCTGTGTATGACGCCTTTTTGAGCTGCTGCCCTGGATTCTTTTGGACAGAGGCCCTGGCTGGGTGTATAGCCACAGCTCTTGTTACTTGCTCTCCGGTAAGCGCTCAATTTATTCGGTGTTTGGCACTTATTGGTGGTGGAAGACTGCACATTTTTATTCATCAATCTATTCAAGTTGCTTGTTCATTACTAAGGAATATATGGACATTTTCTGACACACACATTTTTTAGTTATATTTTTAGTGTTGGGACTCTTTATTTCACGTTTTGGGATATTCATTAGTATTTTCGTTACTTAGTTTTTTATTTGCCACATATGTGTTCATATGTTTACTTATCAATATTTTTAAGCCAGCACTGGTTCATCACTGGTTTTACCATTTTTTAGCGCAGCTTTTTTCTTATTTTTTCTTGATGTTATATGTGTGTATCTCACATTATTAGTTGCTGCTTCATTTTAGTTTACATTTTTTTTTTCTGTTAGAGCGTATTTTCTCTCTTGTTCCCATGTCATGTGCTGTGCCCACCATGTCGTGCTGTACCATGCAGTGCCCACCATGTAATGTGCTGTACCTACCCTGTAATGTGCTGTGCCCACTATGTCGTGCAGTACCCACAATATAAAGTGCTGTGCAGTGCCTACCATGTAATGTGCTGTACACACCATGTCATGTGCCATGCAGTAACCACAATGGAACGTGCTGTGCAGTTCCCACCATTTAGTATCCTGTCTCCACCATGTAATGTGTTGTGCTGTGTCGTGCAGTGCTCACCATGTCAAGTGCAGTGCCCACCATGTCATGTGCTGTGCCATGCAGTGCCCACCATGTCACATTGTGTCGTGCAGTGCCCATCATGTCATGTGCAGTACCCACTATATAATATGCTGTGCCCACCATATAATGTGCTGTGTAGTGCCCACTTGTAATGTGCAGTGCCCACCAGGTAAAGTGCTTAGCTGTGCCCGCCATCTCACGTGATGTGCCCACCATACAGTAGGTGACCGCGATATTGTGTCAATCTCGCCGCTGTTATCGGCGAGATTTGACACCTGCGAGCCCCATCACGGGAGCCAGCGCTGAGCTGGCTTGCTCACCGGAAAAGGAAAGCTGTTTTTTCCTTTCGCGATGAGCGACAAGCATTGCTGACAGCTGTCTGGTATGAATCATGAGGGGGAACGCCGTGCCAAATTTTAAATATAAAACCGGCATGGGTCCCCCCCCAGGGGCATACCAGGCCCTTAGGTCTGGTATGGATTTTAAGGGGAACCCTGCTCTCTCCGGCCTCTTCTCCCAGTGTCCGGTTCTTCTCCCGCTCTCCGGCCTCTTTTCCCGCTCTCCGGTTCTTCTGCCGCCGAGCGGAGAAGTCGGAAGAAGACCCCCGAAATCGGAAGAAGACCCCCGGAGCTGCCTAATAAATTACCCAGGTGAATGGATAGGGGTACGATGTACCCCATACTCATTTGCATACGGTGGGGGTTCCCTTATCAAAGGGGGCTCCCGGATTCCGATAAGCCCTCCGCCTGCAGACCCCGACAACCAACGGCCAAGGTTGTCAGGAAGAGGCCCTTGTCCTCATCAACATAGGGACAAGGTGCTTTAGGGTGGGGGGGGGGGCCGCAGGGTACCCCCCTGCCCCAAAGTGCCCACCCCCCATGTTGAGGGCATGCGGCCTGGTACGCTCGTCCCCACCCCCTTTCCTGACCATCCGGGCTGTGTGCTTTGATAAGGGTCTTGTATGGATTTTGGGGAGGACCCCACGCCATTTTTTCGGCGTAGGGGGTTCCCCTTAAAATCCATACCAGACCTAAGGGCCTGGTATGCCCCTGGGGGGAACCCATGCCGGTTTTTTATTTAAAATTTGGCGTGGCGTTCCCCCTCATGATTCATACCAGACAGCTGTCAGCAATGCCTGTCGCTCATCACGAAAGGAAAAAACTGTTTTCTTTTCCCGATGAGCGAGCCAGCGCGAGATGTACAGTACCCTGTTGCCGAGAACCAGTGCGATGGGATCGCACTGGAAACACATTCTCGTGGTCAAGTACTGTATAAGGTGCTGTGCTCACCCATGTGCATGTGCTGTGTTGTGCAGTACCAACCATGTCATGTGCTGTGTCCACCACGTAATGTGCTGTATTGTGCAATGCCAACCATGCAATGTCCTGTGCCCACCATGCAATGTGCTGTTCCATGCTCACCATTGAATGTGCTGTGCAGTGTCATGTGTTGTGCCCACCATGTAATGTGATGTGCTTTGCCCACCATGTACCCTATGCTGTATTCCTGTATCCACCATGTAATGTGCTGTGCCCACCATCTAATGTACTGTGCTTTGCTGCCCCCCCCCCCCCACATGTAACATGTAATGTACTGTGCTATCACCCCCCCCCATGTAATGTACTATGTTGTTCCCCCCACAGTCTCTCTCTCTCCACCCTCTCTCTTTTTCTCTCCCCTCTATCCTACCACCCTCTCTCTTTCTCTCTCATCCCCTCTATCCTACAATCTCTCTTTCTCTCTCACCCCCTCTATGCTACCACCCTCTCTCTCCCTTCTTTCTTTTACCCTCTCTATTCTCCTTTTTCTCACACCCCCCCCCCCCCTCTTTCTCAACCCCTCTCTCTCTTTAATTTATATTTTTTTAACAAAAAAAAATTAGTGTTTTCATTTATTTATTTTCATAAAAAGGCCCACCAAAATCCTCAGCGCCAGGCCCATAATGCTCTTAATCCGGCCCTGCCCTGCTGCTGTCTTTCTTCCCTGGTGTCAGTGTTTGGCGGAGTGATCTGTAAAGTGCCGCGGCTGCTCTGCTTTTACAGGTGGCGGGACTGATGTGACAGACCTGACAGGGAGGGAGCAGTAAAATGAATACAAGCGGAGCGACTGTATAAGTCCTTACAGTGCCTTTTAACATCTTATAGCTTTAGGATAATCATCCACACAGGACAGCAGGTGCTCTATGGCTTTGTCAAAGTGTGTCACATGGCTGTTGGGTTCTGACTTTGTACCCCACAGTACATCCACAACAAAGTCAGAACCCAACAGCCATGTGGCACACTTTGACAAAGCCATAGAGCACCTGCTGTCCTGTGTGGATGATTATCTTAACGCTATAAGACCTAATGCACACAAGATGTCTACAAAATGCTCCTCCTCTTGGCAGTAGCCTCACGGCAGAAAAAAAGCCTGAAATTTGGACTTGCGTTTTTTTTTCCTTCACATGCTAAAATGCACATTTTCGGCCTTATGCCAAACATTACTTGAAGCCCCCCAAACATTACATATTTTCTGTTCTGCAGGGTCTCTGCTTTCAGACCAGTGGCAGTGTTTGTCATATAATATTTATGATACGGTTGTTTAAATCTGTTTAAGTAATTTATATATGTAGAATTTAGTGCAAACAAGTAAGAAGGTTGGCCAGAGGCTAGCCTGTATTTGTAGGAAGAGTCTGAGGGGTATATATCCCTCCTCCTCTGTCTGATCCTGCGTCGCCTCGCATTCAGGGTTGGTTCCATCGGCACTCCCAGGTTTTTGTCCAGCGAGACAGCAGCTCGGTGTTTGGGCTGCAGCAGGTGGATTTTCTTTCTCCCGGGGCATTCACGCCTGTGGTAAAATGCAGGCTGGGGGAAGTCTTCAGGGGGGTGCCGCCCCGATTTCACTACGCTCAGGTCAGTGACTGGTACAGTTAGTTGGGTCACCAGAGCCAGGTCCTCCACCCTCTGGTAGCCTCCGTTGTCATGTCATGCTCCACCTTATGCTGTGTTACCTGTCAGGTTTCAGGCTGGGTCATCCACTTCTGTCACTGGCAGCATTATTGGTCAGTCTTCCCTGGTTCATCAGGTTGTCGCTGTTAGGCAGCACTGGACTTGGGGTTCTCCCCACCTCGCGACCCGCAGGTCACAAGGGGGAGGGTTGCAGGCCCGATTAGATTCAGTCAGCTGTTTGGCATAGATATCTTGTAGCCATAGCTGTCAGTTATATCTCCTGGAAGGGCTGCTTGTGGTTCAGTCCTCATAGTTGTCAGGACCTCTGCTCGCCAGGCATCATGAGGGGGGAGGGCTGACCACCAGCCCGTTCACTCCTCCTGATGCTCATGCTGGCATCATCGGGGGGGCCCGCTCACTCCTCGCGGTGCTCACGCTGGGCGTCAGGGGGGGCTGCATTGGTTAGCATTTTGGACCTGGTATGTACAGGCTGGGGGGGGGGGGTTGCTGCACAGCGGAGGTGTTCATAGATTCATCCCATACCCCCATCATTTGGATCCAGTATCCACAAGCAGTATTTAAGAACCGCTGCTCTAAGTCTACCTTTAGTTTGCTTTCTACACAGTGTGTCACCAGATTCCCAGTAAATCCTAGCGAGGACATGTTTTGCTGCATCTGTCCTGGCATGGCCCTGAGAGCCAGCTGAGACTTCCTTGATATTACCTTGGGGTCACAATCACAGGGGAGGTGCAGTCCAGCAGGTTCATCTTCAGCACTTGTGAGGTCTGTTGCGGCATCTCTCCCTGCAAGCTTCCGGGGGGGTGGGGTCTCTGAGGACAAGTACTGAGAAGGGGGGCGGATTGGTGGGGTAGCTCAACTTCCATGGTCATTTCATATGATTCCATGCCTCATAGCGTGTTCTGTCATAGCGTTGTTCGGTCATAGCATTGTTCAGTCGTAGCGATGTTCAGTCATATAGTGTTCAGTCTTAGCGTGGCTGCCCTTGCTCCCTTTCCCCCACGTATCCTCTCACTACAAGCAGTTTGTTCTCATGTCTGGGGTTTTCTTGGAAATTTGTCTCAATCCAATTCATTTTAGGGAACATTTATTTGGGTTCTGGGCAGGTTCCAAACAAGGGGTCCCGTGTTATCATCAACTCATGGGACGTTGGTTTACCTCCTGTCATAGCTGATACATACCAGATCTGTATACTGAAGCCATCCAGGTGTGTGCTACTCTAATAGATGGATCGTTAACTACTAGGCCAAGGCACACATCAGGTCTTGGTAGTTAGGGTATCGCATTTCCAAGTGAAGACTCTGACTACAAGTAAGAAGACTGGCCGGAGGCTAGCCTGTATCTGTAGGAGGAGTCTGAGGGGTATATTTCCCTCCTCCTCTGTCTGATCCTGCGTCGGCTCGCATTTAATGTCCCACCCATCCGTTCCCCCAGACCTTCATATACTTAATTATACACATTGTACATTTTTCATATTCATACATTCAGAGTATGCCCTCTTTCAGCCGTACTGACCAGATAGGCCAAGGCACACCTCAGCTCTTGGTAGTTAGGGTATTATCGCATTTCCAAGTGAATACTCTGACTACAAACACAATATACTGTAATACCAGGTTTTTATTGTAAAATATAAATAATGAGGTTGCATCAAGAAAATAGATACCAAATGTCAAGCACACCCGTGACACTGCGAAAAACTGTGGTACCCAAAATTGTTAAAAGCCTTTACAGCTCATCAATTTAACAGTGAACCCTAAAATTATCGCTCTCAAACAGGCGTATTCAATGATATCTAATGTATGTGTGGGGCACTTACTGTTTTCGTATGTGTGTGCACACCTAACCGGTGCATATGCATTTATATGTACCTGGGGCAAGCACTTTATAAAATTGGAGAGGAGGGGGGTTTACTGGTTTATTTTATTAGACTTTAATAGACACTGAATTCGCAGCATACAGTTGTATGCAAAAGTTTAGGAACCCCTGACAATTTCCATGATTGTCATTTATAAATATTTGTGTGTTTGGATCAGCAATTTCATTTTGATCTATCAAATAACTGAAGGACACAGTAATATTTCAGTAGTGAAATGAGGTTTATTGGATTAACAGAAAATGCGCAATATGCATCAAAACAAAATTAGACAGGTGCATACATTTGGGCACCCCAACAGAAAAATCACATCAATATTTAGTAGAGCCTCCTTTAGCAGAAATAACAGCCTCTAGACACTTCCTATAGCCTGTAATGAGTGCCTGGATTCTGGATGAATGTATTTTGGACCATTCCTCCTTACAAAACATCTCCAGTTCAGTTAGGTTTGATGGTTGCCGAGCATGGACAGCCCGCTTCAAATCACCCCACAGATGTTCAATAATATTCAGGTCTGGGGACTGGGATGGCCATTCCAGAACATTGTACTTGTTCCACTGCATAAATGCCCAAGTAGATTTTGAGCAGTGTTTTGGGTCGTTGTCTTGTTGAAATATCCAGCCCCGGCGTAACTTCAACTTTGTGACTGATTCCTCAACATTATTCTCAAGAATCTGCTGATATTGAGTGGAATCCATGCGACTCAACTTTAACCAGATTCCCAGTACCGGCACTGACCACACAGCCCCACAGCATGATGGAACCTCCACCAAATTTTACTGTGGGTAGCAAGTGTTTTTCTTGGAATGCTGTGTTCTTTTGCCGCCATGCATAACGCCCCTTGTTATGACCAAATAACTCAATCTTTGTTTCATCAGTCCACGGCACCTTATTCCAAAATGAAGCGGGCTTGTCCAAATGTGAGTTTGCATACCTCAAGCGACACCGTTTGTGGCATGTGTGCAGAAAAGGCTTCTTTCGCATTCCTCCTCCATACAGCTTCTCCCTGTGCAAAGTGCCCTGAATTGTTGAAGGATGCACAGTGACACCATCTGCAACAAGTTGATGTAGGTCTTTGGAGGTGGTTCTTAGGCTGTTTTTCACCATTCTCACCATCTTTCCCCTTTGCCTCTCCAATATTTTATGTGGCCTGCCACTTCTGGCCTTAACAAGAACTGTGCCTGTGGTCTTCCATTTTCTCACTATGTTCCTCACAGTGGACACTGACAGCTTATATCTCTGTGATAACTTTTTGTAGCCTTCCCCTAAACCATAATGTAGAACAATCTTTGTTTTCATGTCATTTGAGAGTTGTTTTGAGGCCCCCATGTTGCCACTCTTCAGAGGAGAGTCAAAAAGAACAACAACTTGCAATTGGCCACCTTAAATACCTTTTCTCATGATTGGATGCACCTGTCTATGAAGTTCAAGGCTTAATGAGCTTACCAAACCAATTGTGTGTTCCAATTAATCAGTGCTAAGTAGTTACAGGTATTCAAATCAACAAAATGACAGGGGTGCCCAAATTTATGCACCTGTCTAATTTCGTTTTGATGCATATTGCGCATTTTCTGTTAATCCAATAAACCTAATTTCAATGCTAAAATATTACTGTGGCCTTCAGTTATTTGATAGATCAAAATGAAATTGCTGATCCAAACACCCAAATATTTATAAATGACAATCATGGAAATTGTCAGGGGTTCCTAAACTTTTGCATACAACTGTAGCTAGAGAACTGACCACAGTGTGCTCCCCTGCTTAGTGTGGTCAGTTTTTAATAGGAAACCAAGGAGACTAGCAGGAACACCAGGAATTTCACAAAATGGAAGCAACACAAAGAGAACAGGATACTTTCTCAGAGTTGGGGGTAACAAACGCTTTAACTTCTTTGCTATCAGCACAGGTCTATATGTTAACATAGTGCAGTTGATAAATTGTCTTTAACCTCCCTGGCGGTTTAAATTTCAGTACAATTACCTGTAACCCCGAGCCACACTCGGGATTGCATTGAAGGATCCTGCTGCAGGTTGGTTACCTTGTCCTCAGGATCCTGCGATGCCCCCCCGCTGTGTCTGCAGGCTCTGTCCTCCGCCCGAAGCTCTGTGTGCCGGGCTTCGTTCCCTGCGAGCGTCGCGACGCACGGGGGCGAAGCCTGGTGGCAAATTCAAAAAATTGAAAATTCATAACACATACAGTACATTGTAATCTTACAGGCTATATTATTGTATGAAATCATTTCACATCCCTTTTGTCCCTAGTGCTTTGTCCAGTGCCCTGCATGCAGCTTTATATTATATATATACTGTTCTTTCTGCCTGGAAACTTGAGATTGTCCATAGCAACCAAAAAGTGTCCCTTTACGTCAAAAGTGGTTTTAGACCAGCTAGAAAACAGCGATAGTAAATTAAAATACTTGCAGAATTGAGCGATAGTGAATCGTGGGGAAAGTCATTTTATTATTATTATTATTATTATTTTTGATAATTATTTATAGTTATTTATTATATTATAATTTATTATTTTGTGTGTCAAACTTTATCATACCTACTCTACTAGATATCTACTAGACTCTTGTTTGGACAGATTTAAGTGTGTTATTACTAAGAATTACAGGCCTACAATATAAAACGCCAATTTTCAATGCAAAACAATTGTACCGCTTTGAGATGCAAAAATCTGACATCATACCGCCAGGGAGGTTATGGATACGTCAGAGGTCTACTAGACCCCTAATCCTACCTCTACTCTCTGTTGGGGCCAATTAAGCACAGACTGGCTCATTCAGTTTCTTCTTTGGCCAGAAAAACAAGAGGCTGACAACTATGATCCTGGAAGTGCTCATAGCTGTACATTTAAAAATAATTAGGCAGCTTTAAAGCCATCGAAATGACTTCTACAAGAAAGACAATGGCTCGCTGCAAATAGGACTAGGTACAGGAGAATCAAGACTGGGTACAGGAGTAAGCAGCGGGGTACAGGATGCAAGATAGCTCAGGAGCAGAATACACAGGATTATGGATCTGGCAGCAAGGATGGCAATCAAAACAGTCACGCAAGGTGTGTTAATAGGAACAGCCTTATATAGCCACCTAGTAGCTGAAACCAGGTGTAGCTGATCACTGAAGCCTGCTGGCTTCTGGTAGACACCTGCTAGTGGACACTGGAACTTCAGCAATCTGCCTAGAGCACCACCACAGTGCCACCAGCAGGCGAACTCAGGCCTAACTTTTAGCCTGTTTACATATAGGTGCTGCTGCTGGCATAATCCTTACTTTGGATTGCAGCGAAAGGGTTCATTTGACACTCATGGCAATACTTACAAAACTGCTCAACTGCTTTGTAAATGCCAAGGCAGAAAAAAAATTCACTCCATCTGTTATTTTGTTTTCTCTCATTGTGTGAGACACCAGCTGCGCCACAACTTGCTAATGTTATTTCTTTACACAATACAGTCAAGGTACAGTTGCAATAAAAAGTATGTGAACCCTTTTGGGATGATATGGATTTCTGCACAAATTGGTCATAAAATGTGATCTGATCTTCATCTAAGTCACAACAATAGACAATCACAGTCTGCTTAAACTAATAACACACAAAGAATTAAATGTTACCATGTTTTTTTGAACACACCATCTAAACATTCACAGTGCAGGTGGAAAAACTATGTGAACCCCTAGACTAATGAGATCTCCAAGAGCTAATTGGAGTGAGGTGTCGGCTAACTGGAGTCCAATCAATGAGATGAGATTGGAGGGGTTGGTTACAGCTGCTCTGCCCTATAAAAAACACACACCAGTTCTGGGTTTTCTTTTCACAAGAAGCATTGCCTGATGTGAATGATGCCTCGCACAAAAGAGCTCTCAGAAGACCTACGATTAAGAATTGTTGACTTGCATAAAGCTGGAAAGGGATATAAAACAATCTCCAAAAGCCTTGCTGTTCATCAGTCCGCGGTAAGACAAATTGTCTATGAATGGAGAAAGTTCAGCACTGCTGCTACTCTCCCTAGGAGTGGGCATCCTGTAAAGATGACTGCAAGAGCACAGCGCAGACTGCTCAATGAGGTGAAGAAGAATCCTAGAGTGTCAGCTAAAGACTTACAAAAGTCTCTGGCATATGCTAACATCCCTGTTAGCAAATCTACGATACGTAAAACACTAAACAAGAATGGATTTCATGGGAGGATACCACAGAGGAAGCCACTGCTGTCCAAAAAAAACATTGCTGCACGTTTACAGTTTGCACAAGAGCACCTGGATGTTTCACAGCAGTACTGGCAAAATATTCTGTGGACAGATGAAACCAAAGTTGAGTTGTTTGGAAGAAACACACAACACTATGTGTGGAGAAAAAGAGGCACAGCACACCAACATCAAAACGTCATCCCAACTGTGAAGTATGGTGGTGGGGGCAACATGGTTTGAGGCTGCTTTGCTGCGTCAGTGCCTAGACGGATTGCTATCATTGAAGGAAAAATGAATTCCCAAGTTTATCAAGACATTTTGCAGGAGAACTTAAGGCCATCTGTCCACCAGCTGAAGCTCAACAGAAGATGGGTGTTGCAACAGGACAATGACCCAAAGCATAGAAGTAAATCAACAACAGATTGGCTTAAACAGAAGAAAATACGCCTTCTGGAGTGACCCAGTCAGAGTCCTGACCTCAACCCGATTGAGATGCTGTGGCATGACCTCAAGAAAGCGATTCACACAAGACATCCCAAGAATATTGCTGAACTGAAACAGTTCTGTAAAGAGGAATGGTCAAGAATTACTCCTGACCGTTGTGCACGTCTGATCTGCAACTAAAGGAAACGTTTGGTTGAAGTTATTGCTGCCAAAGGAGGTTCAACCAGTTATTAAATACAAGGGTTCACATACTTTTTCCACCTGCACTGTGAATGTTTACATGGTGTGTTCAATAAAAACATGGTAACATTTAATTCTTTGTGTGTTATTAGTTTAAGCAGACTGTGATTGTCTATTGTTGTGACTTAGATGAAGATCAGATCACATTTAATGACCAAATTGTGCAGAAATCCATATCATTCCAAAAGGGTTCACATACTTTTTATTGCAACTGTATACCACAAAATGGAGGAATACTAGGCTCACTTTTGGTTCATGAGTTAGGGCCCTTTCACACAGGTGGACCAATTGGGTCCACCTGTCAGTTTTTCAGACGGACCCGATCGGACCGCCCAGTCTTCTCTATGGAGCGGCAGGTGTCAACGGACATGTGTCCGTTGACACCCGCAGACATACAATCTGATCCTGTGCGCTAAAAACATCCGTCTTGCGAAATGAATTGGATGGCAGTCAGGTATAAGTATACAGGTGGTCGATTTACATCTAACCACTCATAGAGGAGAGTGGGCTTTGTCAGTGTCCACCCTGCATAAGCGGAGCAGACATCACTAGCTGTCCGCTTGTTCAGCTGGGATAAGCGGACAGATTCCCCGTTGAGCTGGCGTACTCCAATGGAGCTCACCCTGTATGTCCGTTCCTAGCTGTGCTACCAGAACAGGCTTGGCAAATAGAAGCATATACCTCCACAGGTTACATTCGTGTAATATTGACCAATTGGCACCCAAACATCCTAGATAGTCCTCAGTAGCTGTATGTCTTTCCACAGGTGATACAAGCTAATACACACTCTCTTGCGGTCTATGAGGCTAATGCATCTCTGTACCTTAATTGGCACGTCTGTAATGTATTAGTTGCTGACCACTCACTCCAGTCTTAGCTGGGTTGAGCACCTCTGGCCACACAATATTTATACAGTAAACAGTATGTATACATATATAAATCCTAGAATAGAAGTCATGCATTGTGCTTACTGTTGCTATACCTTATGGGATGAGATAACACATATGTAATATCACATGAAATGTTAGCATTTCATCTTTTATCACCTTTTCAGTTTACATTATGAATCAACACTAATGAACAGAATTTAAGAAAAACAGTTAAACCAACCTGCATTTTCCACAGTTAGTTTGCTGGGTCACCTTTTGTCAATTTTACCGTGTATTAAAAGTAGTTTGTTAACATGTTTAAAAATAGTTGAAATAAAGGAAGTTAATACTTGTTTTATGTATTTCTAATTTTTACAGCATTTATATGCAAGATGAAAACATTTTCTACTTTTATCTATTTGTCTTGTGGTTGACGAAATGGTAAAATTTCAGCAGGCAGCTTAATGTTTGTTTAGTGTTTTCTACATTTCAAGATAGACTAATGCTCGTCAAGTACATTATTTAGGCTGTGTTTAATGATTTTCTTGTCAAAAAATGTTTATTTACTGTTAATGTTACTACAACAGCCGCCATATTGTTTAGATATGTCATTTTTTTCCTCAACCACTGTGTTGGCTAATGAGCTTCACATAAAATATCTACTTTTAAAATGTTGCACCATTTTCTTTTCTATACAGTGTTTATCATTCACATTTTATCTGTTGGTGGCAAAGCCAATTATATAGAGCCCGATTTATCACCTCAAATTACAAGCAAGTATCTTTGAAGTTCTGAAACATAAAATGTACTTAAACATTAAAACACTGCCAGAAGTTTAATAGTACTATAACATAGAGTGCTATGTTAAGATCTGGCACACACTGACATCTTTCAAGCCTGTAACCTCTTTTTTTTTTTTAAGTCATATTCTGCTTCTAAATTGAAATATGTTTTTATACTCTTAATGTGTAGGTGCTATAAGTTAATGGTGCTTTGGGGATCTGTGGGTTTTCAGCAAGTGTGTTTGCTGCTGTAATTTTGGCTACTGCAGAGCAAATGAAACAGGAGTCTGTTGGTAATTCACAGTGTTATAAAATATGCAAAAGTGAGCCGAATTTAATTATGCTGTGGATCAATTTACTCTATCGCTGTAGTTGACAATATATGTTATTTAGAGCTTGATCATCAGTTAATCAGGGGTCTAAATTTTAAAATAAATTGGAGTGTGAATCTCAGCATTCATGCAAAAGTCACGTTTTTAAAATTACAGTTTCTACTTATTGCCTTTTACAGGGTCAATGTAACATTCTCTAACATTCTATCCTAAAAGAAAATGGCTTTAAGAACATTTGACCAGAAGAAAATTGTCCAAGGCCATTTTTCAATTTTTTCACCTAAAAAAAAGCTTAGAACCCCCTGACAGTAGATATTATTTGAAAGCAGAGGCCTTGGAGAATAAAATTGTGGCAGTTGAAATGTTTTTTGTCACACAGTATTTGCACAGCCATTTGTCAAATGCAGAATTTTAGGAAAAAATACTCTAAAATGAATTTTAGTGCACACACAGTATAAAAAGCATTTTTGATAAAATATAAAAGACGATGTTACATCAAATAAATAGTTACCAAACATGTCAAGACTCAAAATTGCATGCACTTGAGAAATGGCAACAAACTACAGTACCTAAAATTTTTCATAGGCAACATTTTCAAAACCTTTACAAGTTTTTTGTGCAGCATCATGAATGATGTTTGTGGTAATACCTCACATGTGTGGTTCAACCGCTTGTTTACATATGCTCGCTGGGCATATGCACGTGTTTACATGTGCGCGTATGCGGCGGGGGGTGTGTTTATATTTTTTATAATTTTTATTTTATTCAAATTTTTTTTAACACTTTTTGCCTTTTTTCCCCTTTAACTTTATTGCTATCAAAAGGGGGCTAACAAACCCCTCTTGTAATAGCTTTGGACGGTGATGGGTACTCTTTATGAAGACATCAGGGGTCTTAATCTCCTAGTGTCTCCCCTGCTCTACAAAGCAGCTGACCAAGCACAGATTGTGCTGACAGCTATAAAACCACAAGTGACAAAATCATTGTTGCTTTTGTCTTCATTCGACACAGAGGAAATCGGGTAACAGATGAAGACAGTCAATTGTCGGCTGTATGAAAAAGAAAAAGTACCAAGATCATGACTGCGTGCATATGCAGCCATGATCTTGAACTTGTAATAGCCACTTGCTGACAGGATGTTTGCAGACATAAGGCATTCAGCAAGTGATTAAAGAATATTTGACCAATAGAGAAAATAGCCTAATACTGTAAGCTAAGAAAATTCTACCAGAAGAGGAAATATGAGGGAGACCTCTGCACTGCAAACTAAGGGGTGTATTTATAAAAAAAAATGTCAGAGCTATTCATTCGGTAAAACTGCATGTACATTCGTTTTGTGCGAATAGGAGCAATAACAAATTATATTAGGCTATAGCAGGGTTTCTCAACTAGGGTCCCCCCCTCCAGGGGTTGCTAGGGGTTCCTTGAGGAGTATGCAATTTCTACCTCCCAGAAAAGTTCCCACAGATACCATTAATCTTTTTAGCTATTTGTAAAGGGGCAATTCTTCTCAGTGACCACAAGTGGAAGGAGCATTCTTCCCACTGACCATCACACTAATGTATTACGAGTTGTAGATATACTTTTTTAGCATGGGTTCCCCCGAGACCAGAAAGTTATTGCAAGGGTTCCTGTGTTGAAGTGTTTGAGAGAGGCTGCTGGAGAGCAGTGATAAATTTTATACCGATACATTCACAAATGCCGTGTGTCTCTAACGGTGAAGTCGCTGTTTGCATAGCATGTACTGTTGTGGATTTATTAAGGCTTGTTAGAAGGGTTCTCTCACACTGTCTCTCACTCAGGCAGCTAGCAGATAGTGAGGAGACATTTCTTACAGTGTGTTCAGGGAACAGCTAGCAGATAGGGAGATGCTATTCAGCATTCCCACGCATTTTCTCCAGGAAATGCATTTTCTAGTTCACTCTATAGCAGTGATGGCGAACCTTGGCAGCCCAGATGTTTTGGAACTACACTTCCCATGATGCTCATGCACTCTGCAGTGTAGTGGAGCATCATGGGAAATGCAGTTCCAAAACATCTGGGGTGCCAAGGTTCGCCATCACTGCTATAGAGTGAACTAGAAAATGCATTTCCTGGAGAAAATGCGTGGGAATGCTGAATAGCATCTCCCTATCTGCTAGCTGTTCCCTGAACACACTGTAAGAAATGTCTCCTCTAGAGGTCGACCGATATATCAGCCGGCCGATATTTGGCGTTTTTTTCTTAATCGGCATCGGCCGATTGTGCTGATAAAAAAGGCCGATTGTAACTTCAGCCGTGACTTGCAAATGACTTCTGTAATAGAAGTTAATGCAAGTTTCCTGAGGTTATTTGTGGAGAGGATTCTCTCCTCCTCTGGGCAGCCTGCCAAGTCTGATAAGAAGATACATTGTATCTCTTCAAGTTCTTTTTATCAATAGACTGATGTGTAGAATTTCTCAGTTTAACCATTTAAAGACTCAATCTTTTCTGATACTTGTTGCTTACAGGTAAAAATCCTGTATTTTCTGCTAGAAAATCACTTGGAACCCCCAAACATTATATATATTTTTTTTAGCAGAGACCCTAGGGAATAAAATGGTGGTTGTTGCAATATTTTATGTCACATGGTATTTGCGCAGCGGTCTTTCAAACGCAATTTTTTAAAAAACAAATACAGTAATGAATTAAAAAAAAGTTAGCCCATTTTTTTCGTCCAAAAGTTTTGATTACCTGTTTTTGTGTATTTAATATTTAAGATAGTTTTTTTTTTCTTCTAAATTATACATACAAGTGAACTGATTGGAGGTTTGTTTTGTTTAATGTTTAAATTTAAAAAATTTTCTGTATCACTTATTACTTAAGGTTGCTTTCACACTGGAGCAGGCATGCGTTTATGGTAAAACGCTGTCAGTTTTAGCGGCGCTTTACCGTCATTTTAGAGGCGCTATTCAGCTGCTACCGGGGCGCTTATAACCCAGCTAGCGCCCGAGGAAGGGGTTAAATGCGCCCTTGAAGCGCCGCTGCCAAAGCGCTTTGCAGGCGATTTGGCAGCGGTGCGCATTCATTTCAATGGGCAGGAGTGGTGGAGGAGAGGTATACACCGCTCCAAAGATGCCGTTTGCAGGACTTTTTTTTACATCCTGCCAGCGCATCGCCTCAGTGTGACAGCACTCGGGATATCACACTGAGACTGCAGGGGAGCCGTTTTACAGGCACTTTACAGGCGCTCTTTTTAGCCCAAAAGCGCCTGAAAAACGCCCCAGTGTGAAAGGGGTCTAACTGTTAGATTTTATGAGATGAAGGGAAAAAAAAAAAAATCGGCCAAATATATCGGCCCAAAAAAATCGGCATCACATATCAGCCATCGGCCACCGCGATTTCTAAATATCGGCATCGGCATCGGCCAGAGAAAAACCCATATCGGTCGACCTCTAGTCTCCTCACTATCTGCTAGCTGCCTGAGTGAGAGACAGTGTGAGAGAACCCTTCAAACAAGCCTTAATAAATCCACAACAGTACATGCTATGCAAACAGCGACTTCACCGTTAGAGACACACGGCGTTTGTGAATGTATCGGTATAAAATTTATGTTGATAAACTTAAAAATGTGGGCATGTCAGCGATTTAAAAAAGAAGTTGGCTGTGTGTTTCGCTGGGAAATGTGAAGAATTTTATACAGGACAGTCAATGGAAGAAAGTGTAGAACTTTTGTCATTTGGAAGCTCAACCAGCCAAAAGTAAAAGGCGTTTCACAAAACTGAGCACATTGCCCGAAACTACACAAAAATACCCACGTTTTGATGTATAAATTGTGTATGACAAGAAGATCTTGTGGGCGTGAGAGCAATTTATAGAGAAGGAACTAAGATAATTTTTTTAAGCCTCTGTGCTCTAGCTATGACATCATCCACTCTAAGCACCCCAATAGACACGCTGTTTAATCAATAACATTTCCTGAAATGATCACTAAAATAACAGCTTTTTCACAAAAACTGTAAAAGATATCAAACTGAAAAGATATAGCCAGATAGCTGATTATTTTGTGAACATTTTAAAGTCTGTTTGGCGTCTGTAGGTGAAAGTATGAAGGAGCTGAAACTTTTGGGAGCGGAAGCAGTCCCACTAATAACAATAGTGGGAATGCTAAAGCATTCCCACTAATAAAGAAATAAAAATAAATAAAATCATGGGAATGCTAAAGTGGGATAGTGGGAATGCTAAAGCATTCCCACTAATAAAAACGAATAACAATAGTGGGACTGCTAAAGCATTCCCACTAACTAGAAAATGCATTTCCTGGGCTCATAAATAGAAGAATTCCAATAGTGTATTACTGTACAATATAATATTACAATGTATTCTTCAAAAAGTTACTCACAAAAATATTTTTAAAAAAGTCTCCGACTCCTCCACAAGTTCAGGCTTCGGCATCACTTATGGGCTGGCTGAATGACAGGAAAAAACTTTATAGCTTTATTTCTCACCTTCTATAAACTACCTTACATGTAATCATTGATAAAGCAGTTGGTATCTAATTCAACATTAAGACCATCTGGACTGAGGGACTTTAATGTGTATATCCACGTATTATCCCTAATAATATTAGAACCTCTCCAGGAGGGATGCGCCACATCAATGCCCCAAAATTTGAAACCCAATGGGTCCTTACTATGCGTATTTCTGAAGTGTAGTGATACACAGTGTTGGTGATAACCTATCAGGATGTTTTGTATATGTTCAGCTATGCATTTTTTCAAAGGGCATTTTATGTGGCCCATATTAATAAAACCACACAGACATTTTAAGGCGTATACCACATGAGTGGTGTTACAAATTATGCACTCACTAATCTTATATTCCTTATTATCATAGGCTGAACAAAAAAAAACGTATGTCTAACTTTATTCTGTGGTTTACAAGCTCTACATTTTCGACAAGCAACAAAAAAAAAAACCCTTTTGTGTTATCAAACATATTCTGTTTTTTTAGGAGGATCAAGGATTTTTTTTTGACCACCATGTCCGCAAAATTAGGTGCTCTCTGATATATGAAATTGTTTTTTGCATTTTTGGTAGTATTGATCCTAAAGTCCTATCCATGCACAGAATATGCCAGTGTTTGCGAACTATCGCCTCAACTTCTTTATACTGTGCATGGAAGTCTGAAATTAATCCCCATTGATTTAAAGAGCTTCTGGTTTTGCCCCTCTGTTTCTAAACATTATTGTACTGTTCTATCTAAACTTTCCATAGAGTACCCCTTCAGTAAAAATCTCTCTTTAATTACCTGAGATTGTACCCAAAAAATCATCTTCTTTTGTGCAGTTTCTCCTGTCATCACTTGTGCCTTCAGAATATTTTGCAACCAGATAGGGTGATGCCCACTATTTATAAAGAACTCTTTCTATTTATAGGTTTAAAGTAAACCTTTGTTTGGAGGTACAAACCATCCCTGTATATTGTAATATCTAAAAATTGCTTCATTGATATGTTAATTTAATATTATTATTATTCAATTCATTCATAAACCATGACCTACTGTCTATATGGAAGGGAACAGAGGATTCCGTGCATCAGTTATAAATGAATGGAATAATTGCATTAGCCCTTTGAAAGAGTCAGAATAATGAAACGCTGTGTCAGGGCGCAGCCACTTGGCAACTGGAAGTGACGTCATGCCAGAAGTGAGTCTGCAATGTTGGGCACAGGTCACGCTGCAATGGTGGGCACAGGTCACGCTGCAATGGTGGGCACAGGTCACGCTGCAATGGTGGGCACAGGTCACGCTGCAATGGTGGGCACAGGTCACGCTGCAATGGTGGGCACAGTTCACGCAATGGTGGGCACAGGTCACACTGCAATGGTGGGCACAGGTCACGCTGCAATGGTGGGCACAGGTCACGCTGCAATGATGAGCACAGGTGAGGCTACAATAGTGGGCACAGGTGAGGCTGCAACGTTGGGCACAGGTCACGCTGCAATGATGAGCACAGGTGCGTCTGCAATGGTGGGCACAGGTCATGCTACAATGATGAGCACAGGTGAGGCTGCAATGGTGGGCACAGGTCATGCTGCAATGGTGGGCACAGGTCACGCTGCAATGATGAGCACTGTGCGTCTGCAATGGTGGGCACAAGTCACACTACAATGATGAGCACAGGTGAGGCTGCAATGGTGGGCACAGGTCACGCTGCAATGATGAGCACAGTTAACGCTGCAATGATTAGCACAGGTCATGCTCCAATGATGAGCACAGGTCACGCTGCAATGGTGGGCACAGGTCATGATGCAACGTTGGGCACAGGTCACGCTGCAATGTTGGGCACAGGTCACGCTGCAATGTTGAGCACAGGTGAGTCTGCAATGTTGGGCACAGGTCACGCTGCAATGATGAGCACAGGTGAGTCTGCAATGTTAGGCACAGGTCACGCTGCAATGATGAGCACAGGTGAGTCTGCAATGTTGGGCACAGGTCAAGCTGCAATGGTGGGTACAGGTCATGCTGCAGTGGTGTTTATTTTATGCATATATTAGAATATTGGGTTCTTCATGTATCAGTCTTCAAAACATTACAAAAAAAATGACAAAAATAAGAAAAAATTACCTCAGTGTGATGATTAGTTGTTCCACAGGGGGTATACTGTTACGGAAATATGTGTCCATTCGTTGCAACCGACTACTGAGTAAACCCAGTAACTCATCAAAGCTGTGAGCAAAAATAACAAATGTGGACATAAGAAAGGAGCAATGGGGGTTATTTACTAAAGGAAAGTCCACTTTGCACTGAAAGTGCACTTGGAAGTAAAGTCGCTGTTGATCCAAGGGGGACTTGCAAAGAAAATAAAAAACAGCATTTTAGCTTGCAAATGATTGGAAGATAAAATCAGCAGACCTTTCACTCATTTCAGATCTACCCCTTAGATTTAGAGCGACTGCACTTCCAAGTGCACTTGCAGTGCAAAGTGGATTTGCCTTTCGTAAATAACCCCCAATGTCAAACATCATGAATCCAAAGAAGTTTGACTAGCCTTTTTATGCACATCCTAGTGTAATTCAAAATGTTTTCCTTATGACCACGTAGATCACTGTACATGGCTCAAAATTGGCCTCTCTCGTCTCGAATGGCAATTACGGGGTGCATCCAGAATCTGCGTGCCCTCTTCTTCCACCTCTCTCTTTCATGCAGAAAATATGACGTAACAGTGACTGCTGCCACAAAACACGCCATCTCATGGTCACTCATCTTTGTGTAACAAGATACACCACACAACACAGCCAGGAAAAGGAAGAACAATGATAAACCAGAAGAAGAATATTCACCCAGGAAGCAGATGAAAAAATCTAAAAACATACCAACAAATGATGAAATAGATGATCATTTTTCTTATTGGCTAATAAAAAAAATGCCAAAGCTCAAAAACGCCGGAAAATGCTGCATGGAAATGCGCAAAAGACCGCCTGAAAACCATGTGATTTGAGTCCATTCATTTTGAATGAATCAAATCGCACTGCATTCCCATGAAGAAGGTGCAGTCAGCTTTTTTTTTTTGTTCGCACTGGAACCGGATTACACCCAAGTGATCCAGTTCAGGCAAACACACTTCATTTTATGACTTGCTTTTGGGTGGGGGTCGTTAACTTTTAATTAATACCCACAGCAGATTGCATGAACACAGTGTAATTGCTATGTGGTACAGGAAACGCACAGAAATTGCTGCGTCTCCTCCACCTCATCATTGCAAACCAGGGCTCAACCTGTCGCCCTGCTTCCTGGGTGAATATTCTTCCGGTTTAACATTGTTCTTCCTTTTCCTGGCTGTGTTGTGTGGTGTATCTTGTTATACAAAGATGAGTGACGATGCGATGGCATGTTTTGTGGCAGCAGTCACTGTTACGTCATATTTTGTGCATGAAAGAGAGAGGTGGAAGAAGAGGGCATGCAGATACTGGTTCCACCCCGTAATTGCCATTCGAGAAGAGAGAGGCCAATTTTGAGTCATGTACAGTGATCTATGTGATCATAAGGAAAACATTTTGGACTACACTATAATGTCCATAAAAAGGCTAGCCAAACTTCTTTGGATTCATGATGTTTGACATTGGGGGTTATTTACGAAAGGCAAATCCACTTTGCACTGCAAGTGCACTTGAAAGTGCAGTCACTCTAAATCTAAGGGGTAGATCTGAAATGAGTGGAAGCTCTGCTGATTTTATCATCCAATCATGTGCAAGCTAAAATGCTGTTTTTTATTTTCCTTGCATGTCCCCCTCGGATCTACAGTGACTTTACTTCCAAGTGCACTTTCAGTGCAAGGTGGATTTTCCTTTAGTAAATAACCCCCATTGTTCCTTGCTTATCATGTCCACTAAACCCCACATTTGTTATTTTTACTCACGGCTTTGATGAGTTACTGGGTTTACTCAGTAGTCGGTTGCAACGAATGGACACATATTTCCGTAACAGTATACCCCCTGTGGAACAACTAATCATCACACTGAGGTAATTTTTTCTTATTTTTGTAATTTTTTGAAGACTGATACATGAAGAACACAATATTCTAACATTTGTATATGCATAAAATAAACACCATTGCAGTGTGACCTGTACCCACCATTGCAGCCTGACCTGTGCCCAACATTGCAGACTCACCTGTGCCCACCGTTGCAGCGTGACCTGTGCCCAACATTGCAGCATGACCTGTGCTCATCATTCCAGCATGACCTGTGCCCAACATTGCAGACTCACCTGTGCCCAACTTTGCAGTGTGACCTGTGCCCAACATTGCAGACTCACCTGTGCCCAACTTTGCAGTGTGACCTGTGCCCACCATTGCAGCCTCACCTGTGCTTATCATTGCAGCGTGACCTGTGCCCACCATTGCAGCGTGACCTGTGCCCACCATTGCAGCGTGACCTGTGCCCACCATTGCAGCGTGACCTGTGCCCACCATTGCAGCTTCTTTTTTGTAAATTTTTGAAGACTGATACATGAAGAACCCAATATTCAAATTTTTTATATGCATAAAATAAACACGTTTTTAAAGAAATACAAAACTTTACTTTTTTACAAATATAAATACAAATATTCTTTAAATCTAAATTTTTTTTCTTCACATATACATCTAGATAAGATAACATATAGATAACAAATAAGACAAAACAACAAGCTCCAACAAGCTCAACAATATAAAAAAAGAAATAGAGCTAACGTAGCTCCTAAAAAATTGGAAGGTTTGGGAGCAGTTGACTGCCTGGTGCTGGCAGAGGGGGCGGGGGGAGACTTGCATAGGGACCATAAGGTGGTGGAGGTTCTGAGGACCTATATGTGGTGGTTGGCAGAATAAATGTGGCTATGTATCGGATGGTACCTGCCAACATGTCTGCTTGTAGTTCTGATGGTACCCTCACCATCAGACCTTCCAGACACCTTGCAGAAACCTGCACGTGAGACCTGTTGTTCATCCTTTTCAACATACTGGCTATAATGTCCAACATGTGGTTAAAATCCGGTACATGCAACAAGAAGCCCTCCTTACACAAGGACAAATGGGTGGTGTGGACTCCTCGTCTCCCACAGGTGTTAGAGGTAGAACGAGCTGGAGTTGACTTTAGGCTCTCCGTAAGCTCTTGGCCTGCTTTCTGACTGCTTGCATCTTTGTCCAAAACGTTATTTTGAGTACGATCCTCACAGCAGCTTTCCGTACAGAAAATAGAAATTAATTATTATAACTTTCTCTTTACATTTTGTTTAATGACATACGTACAGATGATAGCTTACCGCTCTAAAGCCAGAAATGGCTGAAGGAACTCCCATTCTTTGGCATGCACATAATCTCCAGGAGCACACACCACAGTTCCACACCTAAAAAGAATGGTCACAGATATCTGAAGCTTTCTGGCAATGCTGCAACTTCTCCAATTGTGTTGGAGCGATTGATGGAAAACATATTAGAATCATGAAGCCCATGGGCAGCGGAAGCCAATATTTTAACTACAAGAAATATTTTTTGTTTGTTACAATGGCAGTGGCTGATGCTAATTATTGCTTCCGTTATATAGATATTGGGTCATATGGCAGCAGTGCTGTATTTTTGGGCATTCTTCTTTTGAACACATGCTGCGTACCAATAATCTGGACCTTCCGGAAAACAGTCCACTCCCGGGCACAAATTGCCCTCCCTTACCCAGTGTTTTTGTGGGGGATGAGGCCTTTGCTCTGAGTGAGCATCTTCTATGGCCTTATTCTGGGCACAATCTAACTTTACAGAAGAGTGTGTTCAATTATTGGCTAACAAGAGCATGTCGAGTTGTCGAATGTGCATTTGGCATTTTAGCAAACAAATGGCAGGTCGTGCACACTCCTATCGTCCTGAACATGCAAAATGCCCTCTGTGCTGTTAAAGCTGCATGTGCCTTTCATAACTTTGTAAGGCAGCGGGATGGATTTGAGTTTGAGGATCCATTATTTCAACATGGAACATGGAAAGAGCTCATTGGACTGGTGTTTGTGGAAGCAGACAAAGTACACATGTCAGGGATCAATTTGCATCCTACTTTATGTCTCCAGCAGGACAGGTCCCATGGCAGCTTGAGGCCATTGAATAATTTGAAATCTTTATTAAAGAATAAACTTACCCTTTATCTGTTTGTTAATATAACTACTGTATTTATTGGTGTATAACATGCACTTTCACCCTGAAAATCGGGTGCAAATAGTGTGTGCGTTTTATGCCGATACTGCAATGTGGACTGCCTAGGAGGGAACGGGGATAGGAGCGGGATGAGAGCTGTCAGATTACATGCAGCGAGAATCTCCTGTTTACTCAGCGGCCTCTGTAATAAAACGTCCCATCTCCTGGGCTGGCATTGAACCAGTGTTCTGTCTATCATAGAAACCAGTCCAGGAGGCGGGACTTTAAAGAGGCCACTGAGTAAACAGGAGATTCTCGCTGTATGTAATCAGTGTGCAATTGTGAGGCTGCAGATGAGCATTGATCAAGTTGCATTGATAGGTAATTGTGAAGCTGCAGATGGCATTGATCAGGCTGCAGATGGGCAATGGTGAGGCTGCATTGATGGGCACTGACCCTTATTTTGCTTCAAAAGCTTCTTTATTTAAATTTAAGTTTAAGACATAGGGGCTCCTCCCTCCGGGACAGGAAACATGTATACCAATTATCTTAAAAGGGGGTCCTGCAGGCCTCCCTCTTCAGTTATTGTTTTTCCTGCCGGGCGGGAAGGAGCACGCTAGGAACTTAGGGAGCTCCATGTCTGTCCTGTGAGAGCCCCTGGCGTTGACTCTCCTCTGCCTGGGCATCATTCTGTCCCGCTGGGGAAGAGTGAGATGCTGGCTCCACCGCTGCCGTTAGCTCGGGGAGAGCAGGACCCCAGGTGACTACAGACCATGTCCCCCTACAGCGCCCGCACCTGCATCAGTGTCCTTGGCTGGTGGGCGAGAGACACTCTGCCGGCAATGCCGGTAAGCTCTGCTGGCTCTTACAGTGCAGCGTAGGGCGCGGGGGCAGGGCTTCTGCTTTCCGACAGGCGGAAGTGATGTGTGACGTGCTTCCGGCGTAACGCGTCATCAGGGGGCGCCGCAAGACATGGTTACGGTCTCATGGGCGCAGCGGTGGATACACAGGCATCTGGAGCGGTGGATAAGTCTCGGCAAGGCTGCGCAAACACCAAGGGCCAGGAAGACAGCTGCACAAGCGATAGACTCCGGTTCAGCAGGCTCCAGCACCTCCCAGGTAAGGTAGTAAGGGTGGACCATCTCTTACACTGGGGGGTCAGGGTCCTTGGGACCCAAGTAACTCCCTCCCTGGGTGGGGAACCTCAGGTGATAGGCTGGGCACTTTCTAGGCTGACCCTAGCACAGTGGTGGTGTGGGTCAGGGAGGCATACTAATGGAAGTTTGTCCTTTTTCTTTTCTGTTTGGCTTTCAGGTTAAAGACCAGGACAGGACTCAGATACAGCCAACTAGGAAAAAATGTTCTGTATGTGGGACTAAGTTAGGCCCCAATTCGGAGAAGCCACTATGCCCCGATTGTGTCAGCACTCTCGTCAAGGATGATTCCGTGGCAGCGTGTCACAAAATCCTGACTTCAGTTAAAGACTAGCTTGCATCCACTTTTCAGTCATTCAAGGGAATGATGGACAGGATGCAGGGTCCCTCACCATCCCTACCCAGGGCAGTCAGTATGCCTTCCCTATCTGAGCCCAGTCAGGAGGGCGAGGGGGACTCTTCAGCGTCTGACTCGGAGGGGGAGGATGATTCCTCCAGAGGGTCCAGATATAAATTGTCTCTGGACACTGGGGGGGATTTATTAAAAGCGATTTATGACACGTTAGAAGTTTGTGAGGAGCAGGTTCAACTCTCCAAGCATGACCTGATGTACCAGGGTTCTAGTGCTTATAAAGTGAGGGTTTTTCACGTGCATAGATCTCTCGGAAAAGAGGCTATTCTTTTCAGGTAGCCTCAAGCGGAGGTTCCCTTTTGAAGCAGATGCTTCTCATCCCTGGAATGAAATTCTTAAACTGGATGCACCATTAGCCAAGGTCTCAAAAAAGACAGATTTGGCCTTTGACGACTTGGGATCGCTCAGAGATCCCATGGGTAAAAGGGGGGACGTGCTGCTAAAGAGGGCTTGGGATGCCTCGTCAATTGGGTTGAAGCCAGCCCTTGCAGCTACTTGCGTGGCCAGAAATCTGGAGTGCTGGCTAACGCAATTGCAATCCCACATTTCGGCTGGTACGTCTAGTCAGCAGCTTTTGAAATGATTTCCCTTACTATTTAAGGCAGTTGGCTTCCTGGCAGACGCCTCCGCGGAGTCTGTAAAATTGGCAGCTACGTCAGCCACACTAGTAAATGCAGCTAGAAGGGCTGTGTGGCTAAAGACCTTGACAGGCGATGCCTTTTCGGGTGACCACCTGTTTGGGTCCGGCCTCCAGGAGGCGCTGAAACTTAGTCAGGAAGAAAGCATTTCCTGAGAAAAAGAAGCTAAGCGAGGGCAAACGCTTTTTTCGAGGCCCCAGTCAACAGGGCCAACAAGAGAGGGTTGGCCGCCCCAAGAAACATTGGATGGGCCATAAGGGGCGTGGAAGAGGAGGAATCCTATCTAATCCTCCTCAAACCACCGCAAAGCCCCAGTGACTCCTGTGTCTCAGTGAGAGGGAGATTGGGGGAATTCCTCTTACAATGGACCAGCTCAACTTCAAGTCAGTTCATTCTAGACATCATAAGGAACGGTTACAGATTGCAGTTTGATTTGGTTCCCCCCTAAAGTTTTTAGGTTACCCAGAGATCAGGAAAAAGCGAAAGATCTGGGTCTATTATTAGGGAACCTAGTGCATCAGAGAGTCCTTATGCAGGTGCCCCAGAAGGTGCAGGGTCAGGGTGTATACTCCCATGTGTTTGTTGTGAAAAAACCTTCAGGGAAGTTCAGATTAATCCTGAATCTCCGTCCCCTGAACCAGTTTGTAATGTACAAGCGATTCAGGATAGAGTCAATATTTACTGTAACCAACCTCCTGTTTCCAGGCTGCTATATGGCCATGGTAGATCTCAGGGATGCCTACCTGCATGTCCCTATACATCAGGAATTTCAAAAATTCCTCAGGCTAGTGGTCAGAATAAATTTGCAAGTTCTGCACTTCTAGTTCCGGGCACTGCCTTTCGGTCTGTCCTCTTCGCCGAGAATCTTCACAAAGGTTCTAGCAGAGGCCTTAGCCCCACTAAGAGTCAGGGCAATTACAGTGATCCCTTACCTGGATTTTCTCCTGTTTGTTGCCCCCTCTTTTCATTAACTAGAGAGAGATTTGCAGGAGGCCCAGAGTTTCTTGCTATCTCTCGGGTGGCTAATCAACCAGGAAAAGTCCCAGCTGACCCCGACACAGAAGGTCCTGTATTTGGGGTACAAAATCTCTTCAGTGGAGATGAAGGCGTTTCTCCCCAAGGAAAAGATCCTGAACGTGGATCAGGCTGTAGCCCAGCTTCAAACGAATCAGGTAGCCCTGATCAGACAGGTTATGAGAGTTCTGGGTCTGATGACGTCTTGTTTCCCAGCGGTTTCTTGAGCAAGGCTTCATCAGCGCTCTCTGCACAGTCTCATGCTGCGTCACTGGGACGGCAGAAAACAAAGCCTAGATCAACCTATGCTCCTACCAGCCAAAATCAAAAGGACTTTATGGTGGTGGCGAGCTCATCACTGTCCGGAAAAAGGTCTGTCCTGGGCCCGACCTGCAGCCATAGTGGTGATAACCGACGCCAGTGCATTGGGATGGGGCACCCACCTGGAGGGGTCCTTAGCTCAGGGAGCCTGGTCTCCAGTAGAGGCCAGTCGACCCTCAAATCAAAGGGAGCTTCTGGCAATTCTGAGGGCTATAGAGGCTTTCCACTCCCGGATAGGTGGACAGCACCTACAGGTACGGACAGACAATGCGGCGGCTGAGGCATATGTGAACAAGCAGCGGGGCACAAGGAGCCCCGCCCTACAGACCATAGAAAATAAGATTCTGTGCTGGGCCGAAGTAAATCTGTCTGCATTGCCAGCCATTCACCTAAAAGGTTCTCAGAATTTGCTGGCGGATTTTCTCAGCCGCCAGCATGTAAGTCAGGACGAATGGTCTCTCAACATGAATATATTCAGGGAGATTCTGCAATGTTAGGGACAGCCGGAGGTGGACCTCTTCACCTCGGAGGGCAACAAGAAGGTGGCACAATTCTTTTCCATCCACCCGGTGGATCAGGCCACAGGGATAGACGCCTTTGCCAATCCTTGGCAGTTCAACCTGTGTTATGCCTTTCCTCCAGTGATGCTGATAGCCGCGGTTCTCCAGAGATTTCTGGCAGAATCGACGGACCTCATCCTGATAGCGCCATTTTGGCCAAAGAGACCCTGGTTTGCCATTTTGAAGAGACTGGCTATTTGTCCTCCATTACCTCTCCCGGTCAGGGAGGACTTGATTTCCCAGGGACCAATTCTACACCTGCAAATAGAGAACTTCAGACTAACAGCCTGGTATCTGAGGAACAGCTGTTAAGAGCTCAGGGATTTTCAGTGAGAGTGATTAGAACTTTGCTCGAGTGCCGTAAACCGGTAACCAGGGCGATTTATGCCAAGGTATGGAAAAGGTTTAATTCCTGGTTGGAGTAGCAGGGGCTGAATCATCCTGGGATTACGGCAGTCCTGGATTTTCTTCAGACAGGTGTAGAACTGGGCCTTTCTGTTAGTAAAATAATGCATTTGGGTGGCAAAAATATGAATGCAATCTATACACTGGGGGGAGAACCTCTGGGGGAATCTAGGATGAAAAAGGACCTGGGGGTCCTAGTAGATGATAGGCTCAGCAATGGCATGCAAGGTCAAGCTGCTGCTAACAAAGCAAAGAGAATATTGGCATGCATTAAAAAGGGGATCAACTCCAGAGATAAAACAATAATTCTCCCGCTCTACAGTACTCTGGTCCGGCCGCCCCTAGAGTATGCTGTCCAGTTCTGGGCACCAGTCCTCAGGAAGGATGTACTGGAAATGGAGCGAGTACAAAGAAGGGCAACAAAGCTAATAAAGGGTCTGGAGGATATTAGTTATGAGGAAAGGTTGCGAGCACTGATCTTATTCTCTCTGGAGAAGAGCCGCTTGAGTGGGGATATGATTTTAATATACAAATACTATACTGGTGACCTCACAATAGGGATAAAACTTTTTCGCAGAAGGACGTTTAACAAGACTCGTGGCCACTCCTTAAAATTAGAAGAAAAGAGGTTTAACCTTAAACTACGTAGATGGTCCTTTACTGTAATGCCCCGTACACACGGTCGGATTTTCCTACGGAAAATGTGTGATAGGACCTTGTTGTCGGAAATTCCGACCGTGTGTAGGCTCCATCACACATTTTCCATCGGATTTTCCGACACACAAAGTTTGAGAGCAGGATATAATATTTTCCGACAACAAAATCCGTTGTCGGAAATTCCGATCGTGTGTACACAAATCCGACGGACAAAGTGCCACGCATGCTCAGAATAAATAAAGAGATGAAAGCTATTGGCCACTGCCCCGTTTATAGTCTCGACGTACGTGTTTTACGTCACCACGTTCAGAATGATCGGATTTTCCGACAACTTTGTGTGACCGTGTGTATGCAAGACAAGTTTGAGCCAACATCCGTCGGAAAAAATCCTAGGATTTTGTTGTCGGAATGCCCAAACAAAGTCCGACCGTGTGTACGGGGCATTAGAGCGTCAAGGATGTGGAATTCCCTTCCACAGGCGGTGGTCTCAGCAGGGAACATTGATAGTTTCAAGAAACTATTAGATAAGCACCTGAACGACCACAACATACAGGGATATACAAGGTAATACTGACATATAATCACATACAAAGGTTGGACTTGATGGACTTGTGTCTTTTTTCAACCTCACCTACTATGTAACTATGTAGTACTTTGAAGGTTCTGACTGCGGCCTTAAGTATTTTTCTGTATACTTCACTTCAGCAAAATCAATTTGTTAGGAACTTTTTCAAGGCCCTGGAGAGGTCCAGGCCGGTGAGGGTGAGAGCCTGCTCCACCTGGGATCTGTCCTTGGTCCTCAGGGCACTTACTGGTAGTCCCTCCGAACCCCTGGAGAAAGCAATGCTGAAATGGGTTGTACTCAAAACATTTTTTTTGATAGCTATCACGTCAGCCAGAAGGGTAAGTGATTTGCAAGCTCTCTCCATTCAGGAGCCATTTTTGTTGATTCTGGAGGATAGGATCGTACTTAAGACAGATTTCAGCTTCCTCCCTGAGGTAGGATCTATGTTCCATAGAACTCAGGACATTGTCCTGCCAACATTTCGTCCCACCTCAGAGGCAGATGAAGAGGAATCTTTAAGTTTATTAGATGTTAAAAGAAGCCTTTTAGTTTATTTAGAAGCTCCAGGAACTCAGATTCTCTTTTTGTTAATTATGTGGGGGCCCACAAAGGTTATAGGGCGTCTAAATCTTTCATTGCTAGATGGATAAGAATGGCACTTATAGAAGCTTATGAGTTAGAAGGTAAGCAAGCGCCATTAGGCAAGGCAGTCTCGGTTTCATGGGCAGAGAGGGCCGGTGCCTCTCCAGAGGTCATCTGCAAGGCAGCAACGTGGTCCAGCTACTCTACATTTGCTAAACATTACCATCTGGATTTATTGTCTGACAAGGAGCAGACATTTGGACAAAAGGTCCTCCAGGCAGTGGTCCCGCCCTGACAAAGTACATTTCTTGCTTATCATCTCAGAGGCTGTCCTGGAAGACGAAAGGAGAAAACCGGAGTTAGACTTACCGGTAACTCTTTTTCTAGGAGTCTTCCAGGACAGCCTGGTTTACCACCCGGTGTTTTCTATTAACTGGTGTTGGAGTTATGTACTGACGTTGTGTTAGCGTGTTATGTCTTTCTAAGCCTTCCGGTAGTTCCTTGATCAACTGAAGAGGGAGGCCTGGAGGAGCACCTAATTGGTATACGTGTTTCCTGTCCCGGAGGGGGGAGACCTATATCTCTCAGATGCTGAAATATAAATAAAAGGGGAGGGGGAGCACTCACATTGCCACATCCGTAAGTTAGAGAGGAAACCAAAAGGGGTACTCGGAGAGTAACCATGGATCGGACTTTAAAGGCATAGAAACAATGGAGAAGTAGAAAAAATATGATATTATTTATTGAAAAAAAATACATAATATATACACAGTATACACAAGTGTTAAAAATCATGATCTCAGAGGCTGTCCTGGAAGACTCCTAGAAAAAGAGTTACCAGTAAGTCTAACTTAAAGTTTTTTTCCCTGAAACTTCCCTCCTAAAATAAAGGTGCGTGTTATATTCCGATAAATATGGTATCTACTAAGCTCTACTGAATAATTTTAAAAAATGCTTTATTGATGAGAAGTCTTGTGGTTTTTTTTAAATATATGTATATCTTTGTGTACAGCATCCATACAATATCCACTAGGGGTCAGAGTGTGCCCTCATGTATTTGTGATATTCTGACACCTTTCTACTTGTGTGTCCCCATGTAGCCTTGTTATCCCTCCTGCTGGAAGCTGCAGCGGTATCTAGTACCTGCTGAAGACTGGAAAGTTGTGGAGGCCTCTTGCACTTTCTGCTCAACACTCGGTGGAGACAGAGAGTGTGAGAGCAAGAAGTGGCACATGTGGCGGAGTAGCATAAGCATTATGTAGCTTGAAGCCTGAAGCTACAAAACACTTGAGGGGAAAAAGTCCATTATTCTCTATGGAGATGGTTCACATCTCCACTCCACGTCGCCTGAAGCTCAAACAAGTTCTGGACCCTTTTTTGTTGCTTGAATAGGGCAGATTTGGGTGTTTTTGGAGCGCTTGTATTTCCATAGGAATGAATGGAAACGCTCCATTCGAGCGTCTAAGCGACATTGCGCTTCTTTGAGCGTTTCTAAGTGCGTTTTGCTGCTTTTATCTGCTCAAGTGAAATAGATTTCCATAAAGGAAATGACATAAAATTACACAGAAAATGCACAGATCTCCATTTTTGGTTAGCAGACATGGAGGCAAACAATATGGATGAGGAAGTGATGGAAGAGGCGGTATCTATTTTAGATCCGGAGAGCTTTATCCGAATGGTAAAGCAGCACACCTGCCTCTACGATTGCAGAAATCCATGCTACAAGCTTCTAGCAAGAGGAGGGCATGGAACCAGACTGCCAGCCAAGTGTTCACAAACTGGGCAGACATAAGAAATGTGAGGGTGATAAAGGTAAAATAAACCCCTGCAAACTGAACTAACCACCAAACCGGCTATAGGGAGATAATAGGATGATTGTTATTTAGTACATTATCTAAACATAAATAACAGATTATTAGCACCAGAAAAACAGTACAAGCTTATGCTCATATTCCTAAGCATTGTTTACAAGATCATACATAAAAGAAAACAGACAATAGATGTGCAATTGCAGTTCACTATGGCCACATACATATGTGTACACACAACTTGCATGTGTGTAGGAATGTGGCCATGATGAACTGGAATGGCACATCTATTGCCTCCTTGTTTATAAGTATAAGCACCTAAGCAATGCATAGGAGCATGAGTATAAACTCGTATTGTTTATCGTTGCTAGGAATCTGTTATTTTTGAACACAGTAATTTGCTCCGAAAAACAGGTGAATTTATGCTCATATTCCAAGGCATTGCTCATGTGCTCATTATGGTGCCCCTAAAAAAGCTGCTGGCTGTGGGGGCACTCCATAGGAGGGAGAAGCCATAAGCACAGAAGAGGGAACTGAGAAGGAGGATATGAGCTACTCTGTGCAAAACCAACGGCACAGAGGAGGTAAGTATAAAATGTTTGTTATTTCAAAAAATACCTTACAATCACTTTAATAATGTTGCCAGCTACTCCGGCACTTCTTGCCTTTACACTCTATCTCCACCTAGTGTTGGGCAAAAGGTGCAAGGGAGGCCTCCACAACTTTCCAGTCTTCAGCAGGTACTTGATACCGCTGCAGCTTCCAGCAGGAGGGATAGCAGGGATACATGGGGACCACACAAATAGAAAGGTGTCAGCATGTCACAAATATATGAGGGCACACTCTGACCCCTAGTGGATATTGTATGGATGCTGTACACAAAGATAAACATACATTAAAAAAAAGACACAAGACTTCTTACCATAAAGCATTTTTTTTTAATTATTCAGTACAGCTTATTATATAGTTATATTAACAAACAGAAAAAGGGAACTTTTAATAAAGATTTCAAATTATTCAATTGCCTCAAGCTGCCATGGGACCTGTCCTGCTGGAGACATAAAGTAGGACGCAAATTAATCCCTGACATGTGTACCTTGTCTGCTTGTCTGTTTGGGTGCTCAACTCAAATCCATCCTGCTGCCTTACAAAGTTATGCCAGGCACATGCAGCTTTAACAGCACAGAACACATTTTGCATGTTCAGGATGATGGGAGTGTGCAGGACCCGCCATTTGTTTGCTAAAATGCCAAATGCACATTCGACAACTCGACTTGCTCTTGTTAGCCGATAATTGAACACACTTTTCTGTACAGTTAGATTGTGCCCATAATAAGGCCGTAGAAGATGCTCACTCAGAGCAAAGGCCTCATCCCCCACAAAAACACTGGGTAGGAGAGGGCCATTTGTGCCCGGGATTGGACTGTTTTCCGGATGGTCCAGACTATTGGTATGCAGCATGTGTCCAAAAGAGTCAGCGCTGCTGCCATATGACCCAATATCTATATAACTGAAGCAATAATTAGCATCAGCCACTTCCATTAAAATGAAAAATACTACTTCTAGTTAAAATACTGGCTTCCGCTGCCCATGGGCTTTATGATCCTAATATGTTTTCCATCAATCGCTCCAACGCAATTGGGGAAGTTGCAGCTTTGCCAGAAAACTTCAGAGATCTGTGACCATTCTTCTGTTGTAGGTTTTTTTCACACAATTTCCTTCAACACATCCCAAATAGCAGAGCAGGTGCCACGGACTATGTAACTTGCTGTAGATTTTCCAACCCGAAAGGTATAGTGTAGACTTGCTAATGATTGTCCAGTTGCTAGGTACCTCTGTGACACCTGTGGGAGACGAGGAGTCCACACCACCCATTTGTCCTCGTGTAACTGCAAGAGCTAACATACATGCAACAAGAAGGAGGGCTCCTCAACCGAATTTTAACCGCATGTTGGACATTATGGCCAGTATGTCGGAAACATAGCCACATTTTTTCCAACTACCACATATAGGTCCTCAGAACCTGCACCACCTTATGGTCCCAATGCAAGTTTCCCACCGCCCCCTCTGCCAGCACCACATTCTTTACCCCTTCCTCAGTTGTCATCATCACATTCTGCCACTCACCTTCCTCTGCCAACACTTTCACCTTCTAATTGGCAGAATGTTAATCAGAATCCCTCTACCTCCACCTGGTCACATTATGGCCATGCCATGAATGTGGTGATGTCACCTAATGAGGCAGTCAACTACTCCCAAACCTTCCATCTCTCTAAAGTTTTTTTTAGGAGCTACGTTAGCTCTATTTCTTTTTTTATATTGTTGAGCTTGTTGTTTTGTCTAATTTGTTATCTATATGTTATCTTATCTAGATGTATATGTGAAGAAAAAATCATTTAGATTTCAAGTATATTTTATATTTGTAAAAAAATTAAGTTTTGTATTTCTTTTAAAAACGTGTGTGTGGTGTTTATTTTATGCATATTTAAAAAATTGAATATTGGGTTCTTCATGTATCAATCTTCAAAAATTTACAAAAAAGAAAAAAATTAGCTCAGTGTGATAATTAGTCATTCCACAGGGCGTATACTGCTACGGAAAAATGTAAGGCTGCAATGTTGGGCACAGGTCACGCTGCAATGATAAGCACAGGTGAGGCTGCAATGGTGGGCATAGGTCACGCTGCAATGATGAGCGCAGGTGAGGCTGCAATGGTGGGCACAGGTCATGCTGCAATGGTGAGAACAGGTCACACTGCAATGATGAGCACAGGTCACGCTGCAAAGATGAGCACAGGTCACGCTGCAATGATGAGCACAGTTGAGGCTGCAATGGTGGGCACAGGTCATGCTGCAACATTGGGCACAGGTCACGCTGCAATAATGAGCACAGGTGAGTCTGCAATGTTAGGCACAGGTGAGTCTGCAATGATGAGCACAGGTGAATCTGCAATGTTAGGCACAGGTCATGCTGCAATGATGAGCCCAGGTCATGCTGCAATGGTGGGCACAAGTCACGCTGCAATGGGTGGGCACAGGTGAGGCTGCAATGGTGGGCACAGGTCACGCTGCAATGATGCTTATTTTATGCATATAAAAATATTAGAATATTGGGTTCTTCGTTTATCAGTCTTCAAAAAATTACAAAAATAAGAAAAAAATACCTCAGTGTGATGATTAGTCCTTCCACAGGGGGTATACTGTTACGAAATATGTGTCCATTCGTTGTCACTGACTACTGAGTAAACTCAGTAACTCATCAAAGCTGTGAGCAAAAATAACAAATGTGGGGTTTAGTGGACATAAGAAAGGAACAATGTCAAACATCATGAATCCAAAGACGTTTGACTAACCTTTTTTATGGACATCCTAGTGTAGTCCAAAATGTTTTCCTCATAATGACGTAGGTACATGACCCAAAATTGGCCTCTCTCTTCTCGAATGGCAATTACGGGGTGGATCCAGTATCTGCGTGCCGCCTTCTTCCTCCTCTCTCATTCATGTAGAAAATATGACATAACAGTGGCTGCAAAACATGCCATCTCATCATCGCTCATCTTTGTATAACAAGATACACCACACAACACAGCCAGGAAAAGGAAGAACAATGATAAACCAGAAGAAGAATATTCACCCAGGAAGCAGATCAAAAAATCTAAAAACATACCAACAAATGATGAAACAAAATAGGTTTTTTCTAACGACTGGCCTGTTTTTCTTTGAGGTACATCACGGGACACAGAGCCATAGTAGTTACTATGTGGATTATAGGCCACCTTCAGGTGATAGACACTGGCACGCCCTAAATTAAAAAGTGCACTCCCTATATAACCCCTCCCACTGGTGGAAGTACCTCAGATTTGTAGCAAAGCAATACACGTGTATACCAAAGAAGGGAGGGACCTCTATGTCCCGTGATGTACCTTTAAAGAAAAGCATTTTACAGGCAGGTAAGCGGTTATAAAAATCCTATTTTCTTATTGTACATTACAGGACACAGAGCCATAGTAGTTACTATGTGGGATGTCCCATAGCAATGCCAACTGAAGGGAAGGAGACACAACAAAGTAGGGCACCAAGAGACTAGAGGACTCATACTGCAACCTGCAGTACACTGCGTCCAAATGCGATATCCTCATGCCTTTCACATCTACTTGATAGAATCTGGTAAATGTATGGACTGAAGACCAAGTTGCGGCCTTGCAGATTTAAGCCATGGAGGCTTGGTGATGCACTGCCCAAGAAGCACTAACAGCCCTGCCTGGTGGAGTGCGCTTTAATATGAAAAGGAGGAAAAGTAGATTTTGATGCTGCCTGTCCTCTTTTAGGACCATCTGGCAACACAAACAAAACATTTGTTTACAAATCTGAGTGGTCAGTTTCAATAGACCTTGACCGCTCTCACCACATCAAGAAAATGTAGTGACCTTTCTTCCACAGATACGAAGTTCTGGAAAAAAATGAAGGCAGAACAATATCCTGGTTTAAATGAAAACCCGATATTACCTTCGGTAAGAATTCAGGGTAAGGCCGCAATACAGCCTCATCCTTATGAACAACCAATACAGCTCCTTGCAAGAAAGAGCAGCCAACTTTGATACTCTTCTTGCAGAAGATATGGCAACCAAGAATATTATTTTTCCCCCGTCAAGAGGACCAAGGGAATATCTCATACTGGCTCCAAAAAAAGGCTGCTTCTGTAAGCCAACAGGACTAAAATTAAGTCCCAAGGGTTCAGGGGTGACCAAACTGGAGGATTAATCCACGTTACCCCCTGAATAAAGTTACGAAACAGAGAGAAGGAAGCAAGTGGTTGTTGAAAAGAAAGACAGATAAGGCCGACATCTGGCCATTGATGGTACTCAAGGCCAGCTTCATTTCTAATCCTATCTGTAGGAATTCAAGGATCCTACCTATGACATATTTCCTGGGGTGCCAACCCCTGAATTTACACCAGAAGACATATGCCTTCCAGATTCTTGACTCTGGAGGCCGGCTTCCCAGCATTTAACTGAAGTAGAACTATTGAGGCTAACCGCCCACGATCTTTCAGAATGTGGGTCTCAATAGTCAAACCGCTAAATTTAGCATTTGTAAGGTAGGATGGAATACCGGACCTCGCCAGAGAAGGTCTGGCCATAGTGGTAGGGTACAAGGGTCCCCCACCGCCATCTTTACGATCTCGGCAAACCAAGATCTCCTGGGCCACACAGGGGCCACAAGAATCACCTCCTTCCCTTCTTGCTTGATCCCACGAAGAAGGCGCGGAAGCAGCAGAACAGGAGGGAAAACATAGATCATTAAAAAACTGATCCCACGGAAAAAATTAAGGCATCTGTTTCGTATGCCATCAGATCCCTTGTCCTTAACGCAAAGTTCCACATCCGGAACGCCCCATCTTCTGACATATCAACAGAAACATGTCGGGGTAAAGGGACCATTCTCCCGGGAACAATTGTTGGTGACTCAAGTAGTCCGCCTGCCAATTCACTATTCCTGGAATGAAAATTGCTAATAGGCAAGGAATGTTGTTTTCTGCCCAAGATAGAATATGATTCACCACTTTCTGGGCTCCACGACTTCTCGTGCCCCCTTGGTGAATGATAAAAGCCACAGCTGTGGCACTGTCAGATTGGATCCTGACAGGACAATTCCGTAGTTTGAGCGCCCAGGCCTTGAGGACCAGGCGTACTGCCCGAATCTCTAGAATATTGATGGACAAGGTCATCTCTGATTTGGACCATTTCCTTTGGACAGATGCTTCTTCCAGGACTGCTCCTCAGCCCAGAAGGCTGGCGTCTGTTGTTAACACCTTTCAGGTAATTGGTAGAAAGGATTTTTCTTTTTGAAGATTCTTGGATATCAACCACCAATTGGGGCTCTGACACACATTGGGGGATAAACGCATTGGGAAGCCCAGAGCTTGGGCCTTCTTGTTTCCAGTTGACAGGATACTGTTTTGCAGCAGTCTTAAATGAAACTGCGCAAAAGGAACGGCCTCGAAGAAGCCACCATCTTTCCCAACAAATTCATGCAAAGCCGAATAGAAGGATTCTTCTTTGACTTGAGTAACTTAATCGGATGCCTTATGAAACTGACCCTTTCCTGGGGAAAAAAACATCCTCTTCTGAGCTGTTTCAATGATCAGCCCCAAGTACTTCTATCTCCTTAATGGTCTTAAGGAGGATTTCTCTAGGTATTCCAGGTAGCTAACTGCTGTATCCAAAATTTGGATTAAGCGGGCTACCGAATTGATCTATCAAGAGAAGATCTAAGTAGGCTAGTATTGTTATACCTTGAGCCCTTACCCTGGCTAAAGGAGAAGCCAGGACCTTTATAAACACTTGAGGTGGAGTAGCTAGACCGAAAGGCAGAGTTGCAAACTGAAAATTAAGATTTTCTACCTTTTCAAGCGTAGAAATTTCTGGTGAGCGGGGAAAAAAGGCACATGGAAAAAGCATCCTTGATGTTGATTGACGCCAGAAGTTCTCCCCCTTGTAGGACAGAGACTACTGATCGGATTGACTCCATGCAAAAAACTGATATTCAAAACTGGCTTAGATCTTTGAGATCTAAAATGGGTCCGACATCCCCGTACGGTTTTGGAACCGTAAAAAGGTTTAAATAAAACCCTAATCCTTGCTCTAGCAAGGGGACCACCGATATCACTCTTTGAGACAAGAGATGATCCAAAGCTAGAAAGAGAGACTTCTTTTCACTGGATCTCTGTGAACGTTTTGATCTGAGAAAACGAGGAGATGGGAACTCTGACATTGTTCCTGCCAGACCCTTGAAAACTGTAGAAGCCTTCCCCCCACTCGAGCGAGCTGGGCGGCGCCCTTTCATAAGGCTTTAGTATTTTGTCTTGTGGGTTACCTCCCCCAGGTCCTCTTTTGACCCTGGGACTGACCCTGAGGTTTATCTCTTGAATCCTGACGGTGGAGGCCATTGTGACTGCATGAAAGCTGATGCCCCTGGCACTGGAGGAGAAGCACATTTAAAAGAAAAAAAGCTTCTTAATTGGAAAAAAGGGAACTTTTTCCATTAAAAATTCTTTGGATATACTTATCCAGGTTGTCTCCAAATAACCGTTCACCATAAAAAGGGAAACTGGCCAATAGCTTTTTCCATGGCGCTTCGGCTGACCAATCCTTCAACCATAGGATTCTATGCACATGTACCAGCCTTAGCATGAGCCGTGAGGCCTGGAGAATAGAATCTTTCATAGCGTCAACTGTAAAACAGAACGCTTCTGATATGCCGGCCAAACCCTGGGCCTGCTGATCAGGAATAACTTTGAGTACCTCTATAAACTGGTCATTTAAGGACTGAGATACTCTGAACGCCAGTGCAGGTTTGAATGACTGAACCTGCGAGCAAAATATAGTTTTTTTTTGTTTTTTTTCTTAAAAAAGAACTCCAACTTCTTATCTGTTGGACCCTTTAGCATATGGTTATTGTCTACTGGACAAGTCAGGTGTTTGTTTACAGAGGATATAGCAGCGTTAATTGCTGGAACTCCACATAAAACACTTCCTCCATGGAATAAAGTATTGAGAACTTTTTCAGAGGAAAAAACTATTTATCTGGGTGCTCTCACTCGGAATACATAAGCTTTCTTAGCCATGAATGGATAGAAAAAGCATGAACAGATTGGGGGGATTTTAGTGAACCCATCGACTGACTGCATTACTGGCAGTAAAAATGTGGAGCGGACCAATTCAGTGAGCGACTGTAAACAACCTTTCCTGTGAGCTTGATACTTCGCATCAGGTTCTTCGGAAGAGGAGACATCAGCCTTTTCCTGGTCCTAGAGAGAAATTCGTCATCTCTCGCTCCTTGTTCCTCAGTATGAGGGTCTTGAGCACTGGACGGGGACCTGTTACGCTTAGTCCCACTCTGGGATGCGAATAAAAGCATCAAACTTTTACTTCAAGCTTAAAATGGTTGAAGAAAAAACCTCCTTAGTAATATACACAGGGCCTGCAGTGTTTAAGAGCAGCTGCAACACTTGCCCCTCCTGGCGGCTTACCGCTTGATGCAGTAGTAAAATGTGTCAAAGAAATGCCTGTGTCACCAACCTCATTGCTCTTGTGTCCCTCCTGCAGCATAAAAACACAATGGTGCTTTAAAGCCCAGACCTTCCCGAGCTGGACATTGGAGGACGCCAACGCTGCACTAAGCCCCCCCCGCGCTGTCTACGGCCCTCCCCCCTTTTTTTCCTACGTGAGCGCGGGCTCCTGATCCTTTAGGATCCACTGGGAAGAAGGAGGAATGGCGAAGGGGGGGCCTGGAAGCCGCCGAGCGGCGTGCCGTTGGTGCCGTTTTTTTGTTTAAACTTTTGGCGCTGGAGGTCTTGCTGACCGGAGGAGAGAAACCTGCTGTTTCCTGGAGACAAACATGAGCTCTCTGAGAAGCATGAGAGGTAAGTGCTCAATACAGCCCCCAGTGGTGACACATAGACATGACAACATTACTAATTTAAAGGAGACATTCATAAGAAAATTTCAAAGATTTCTTAGAAAACTCCACTCACCTTTCCCGCTGCAGGGTTTTCTGTGGTAAACCAACAGACCCAATCTTCACAGTGGGTTCTGTTAAACCTTCAGGAGCTGTGGATCCTCGAGGAAACCCACAATCCTGGACCTGTAATAGCACCTCCGCCAGTAAAACTTTATGGCCTTACTACCAAAAAGTACTGGATCCCGGGGTCCAGCTCTCTAAAAAGAGAAGCGTTACAGGCAAAACCTCGTTTCTTCGGATACGAGGCCCGGGTACCATTCAATTTGGCCAAAAAGACACTTTGGATTGATACGGTCTGCATGGCTAGCCCCAGCAAGGATTGCTCCAGTGGAGCTCAGCACAGCACATCTTCACTCGTGACCAACACCTTAGACACTGGCGAAAAAACTGAGGTACTCCCACCAGTGGGAGGGGTTATATAGGGAGTGCACTTTTTAATTTAGCGCATGCTAGTGTCCATCACCTGAAAGTGGCCTATAACCCACATAGTAACTACTATGGCTCTGTGTCCATGAATTACGATAAGAAATGATCATTTCTCCTATTGACTAATAAAAAAAACCCACCAAAGCTCAAAAATGCCGGAAAACGCTGCATGGAAACGTGCAAATACGCACGACAAAATGAGCAAAAAACGCTATGCTCAGGTGTAAATGGGGCCTTACAGTCACATGTGAGAAAACCCCCCTATATGTTATGTGTTCCCCTTCACACAGCATGATTAAAAAACATAGTTTTTAAAAAAAATTCTTAATTTTTAGATGTTTCACAGGCGGGGGTGTTATGGCTGGCTGCAAGGATTTTTGAACAATGTTAGAGTGAACCTATCCTCATTAACATGCAATGCAAGAAGCCCAGCCTCTACACCTCGTATCCCTTGTTAGGCTGTTAGGACAGATGGGGAGAGATTTACTGAAACTGGTACACACAGAATCTAGTGCAGCTGTACATAGTCACTGGCTGTTACAAAAAATTTGCCAAAATGACAGTTTGCAGTGCAAATATCAATTTCTTTACCGTACATCATGGGGCACAGAGCCTAAGTAATTACTTAATAGGTTATGGGCCACCCTCAGGTGTTGACACTGGTATACCCAATCAAGGAAGTTCACTCCCTATATAACCCCTCCTCCTTCCAGGAGCGCATCAGTTTTTTCGCCAGTGTCTAAGGTGTTGGTCATGAGTGAAGATGTGCTCTGAGGAGTTCCAGGAGGGATGCATGCTGGATTTTAAAAACCTCCACAACCGGATCCATCCACGCCACTGAGGCCACAGGATGGTACCCGGGCCTCGCATAGAAGAACAAGGTTTTGGCTGTAACACTTCTCTTTGAGGGCTGGACCTTATGAACCAGGACTCTTTTTGGTCTTGCTACATTACCTAAAGTTGCTCCTGAGGGGTGCTATACAGATCCAAAGGAGTGGAACCCCTATTAAAAGGGACCCAGTCTTTGAAGGTTTACTAACGCAACCCGCTGTGATAGGTGAAGTTTGTTTCAGCAGTATCCTGCAGCAAGGATAAGGTAAGGGAAGAAGCTTAGGAACTGTAAAAAGTCCACCTATGCCTTTCTTCCATATATTAAACATTGTAATGCCTTAAAATCTCCTCTAGAGGGAGTAAAGATACACCTACCTTATTACGTTGTTTCCCAGCAGCTCTGTCCAGCTACAACAGCTTGTGTGGTCCCAGTTTCATGAGGGGGTTTGAATTGAACAAAATGTCGCCCCCCCCCAATTGGGGAAACTAAGGGGCTCGGGATACAGCAATGTAAAAGCTGTACTCCATCATAAACTGATTTACACTAAATGAGAATATAAGTTTCAACTGCTAAATATATATCCCCCCCTCGAGGGGTGCGGGGTGGTGCGGCTTTTTTTTATACATCAAGCGGAGCTTTGTTCTGGTTTAGAAGGTTTAGCAACAACCGGCAGCAGTTTAATAACATTTTATTAGGTTTTACTTGCCTGTTAAAAGCTTGTTGCGCCCATACAGTGAAACTGCCAGGAGCGCCAGATGACGGCGGCAGCCTCCTCCTTCAGGTCTGCATTACAGCCCCGAATGCATGCCTCGTGGGCTAAAGTTAATTTGAAAGGAGGAGGTCACTGAAAGGGGGCGTGGTCTAAGACAGGCGGCGCCGTGTGCAGGACTCAGTGTCCACGTGGAGCACATACTGGGAAGTAATCAGGCTCACACCTGAAGTCTCTTATGACAGAAAGTCTCTATCAAGAGCAGCTGAAGTGAAGAGGCTATCACACAGGAGCGCTAGTCACGTAAACGGTGTATACAGGCATTTCCAGTACAGGAAATACAATTGTTATTCAGCATCAGTAATTGATCTGTATGGTGTAACATTATTGCTAGACTATTGCTCAGCAAATAGTATATTTGTCTTAAAGTGCCTTTGCTTTTGTGCTAGTATTGTGACTTCTAGGGCTACCGCAAGGGTGCCAAAAATACCACCCCCAGGCACTGGGAATTCCAGTCATGCCTCCACACTGTTATCCTCTCCGGAGATACCAGATATGGCAAGCTAGGGTGAGTCATTGGAACCTATTGGTGGTGCAACTGCTTCTTACACTTCAGCCCCTGTATACGTGACTGAAGATGCATGTTCCTCTGCCCTGCAGGGCTTAGAAGGAAGATTAGCGGCTTTAATCGCATCCTCCATCCAAGGGGATAGGAAGCATGCTAGATCCCCCTTCCCCACCTCAAACCCTTTACCAAGGGAACAGTGGGCACAGGATGAGGTATTATCCTCAGGCGATCGTAGCGAGACGTAGAAAAACAAGCCGATTTTCCCTCTGCGGAGGAAACAACAGTTTATGAACCTTATGCAACCTCGCTATCTGAGAGATTGATGGTACAAACTCTTATGGAGATGATTCATTATACTTTTATGCTACCCCTAACACAGTCAGCTGAAAGTTCGGTTCCTTCCTTGGGTTCTTTAAAACCTTTACAGCCTTTTCATGCATTACTAGTAAAGCTTATTTATGCTGAATGGGATCATCCAGATAAGCATTTCCTCCTTCCAAAGAGTTTCTCAGTTCTCTATTCCATGGAGGAGAAATTCACAAAGGATAGAAAGTACCAGCAGTAGACGCTGCGATTTCCAGCATCAATAAAAATTTAACTTGCCCAGTAGACAATGCACAAATGCTTAAGGATCCAACAGATAAGAAGTTGGAATTTTTGTTAAAATCCTCTTTTTCCTGGCAGGTGCCGTTTCTCAGCCTGCAGTCGCTGCAATAGGCATCTGTCAGTCCCTAAAGGACCAGTTCAAAGAAGCCCTTAGGGAGGTCCCTGCACAACAGGCCCATGAGTTAGCCGAACTACCAAAGGTGCTATGTTTTGCCATAGACACCATAAAAGACTCTATCCACCAAGCATCCCGCCTTGCGCTTGTGCTAAAACACATGCGTAGGACCCTGTGGTTAAAAAGTTGGGGAGCCGAAGCATCTTGCAAAAAAGCTTCTGACTAGTTTCCCTTTTCGTGGGGAGCAACTATTTGGGGAGGCTTTGGTCAAATACATCCAAATGATTTCTAGCAGAAAAGGTACTCTTTTGCCCAAAGGAAGGTATAAACGTCCTTTTATTTAATCTGACTCCTTCCCCTGTGCCAGGGGCAGCTGCCTCTAGGCAGTGGTGATGGCCTCTACCGTCAGACTCTAGAGATGTCAAAAAGGATAGTAAGCGTGTTAGATCTCCCTCCCCTACCTTAGACCCCTTATCAAGGGAACAGTGGGTAGAGGATGAGGGGTTACCCTCAGGTGATCAGGAAGAAAGGCACACCGATTACTCCTCTGTGGAGGAGACAAGTAGAGTTGAACCTTTTTTCAGCCTCGCAATCTGAGAGATTGCTGGTACAAATCTCTTACAGAGATGGTTTGTGCCTCTTTCAAGCTACCTCTAGTAGAGTCAGCTGATAGTTCTGTTTCTTCTTAGGTTCCTTAAAACCTTCACTGCCTTTTTCATGCGTTTCGTGGACATGTACAGATCCATGCAGAAATTCAACAGATCCATTCTAGATCTAAAAGAATCTGAATCAGTTCCTGAAGATCCTTTCTATGGAGTCGATCAAGTCAGTAGTTTCTATCCTACAAGGAGGAAAACTTCTGGTGTCTATCGGCATCAGGGATGCATATCTGCGCGTCCATATATTTCCCGCTCACCAAAGGTTTCTGTGGTTCGAAGTAGAACAACAGCATTTCAGTTTGTAGCCTTGCCCTTGGAGCCAGCTACAGCACCCCGAGTGTTCACAAAAGTGCTAGCCCCACCTCTAGCCAGGTTAAGGGCACAGGGCATAAACAGTCTTGGCATACCTAGACGATCTATTGCTAATAGACCAATCGGTGTTCGGAGTAAGGAGTACGCATTACAACCAGTTACCAGGAAAATCTGGGTTGCGTTCTCAACCTAGAAAAGTCTCCCTTAAAACCGCTAAAAAAGCTGGAGTATTTGGGTCTGATCATAGATACATCCCAGAAAAAGGCGTTCTTGCCCAGGCAAAAAACAACGCCATAAGAGAGTTGGTGCAGATGGTCAGGTCAAAAGGAGATCCCTCCATTCGCCTTTGCATGAGGTTGTTAGGAAAGATGGTGGCTTCATTCAAAGCAGTTCCCTATGCCCAGTTCCATTTGAGACTGTTGCAAAACAGTATTCTATTTGCTTGGAACAAAATGATCCAAGCTTTGGAATTGCCAATGCGGCTGTCCCCAAGGGTGTCCCAAAGCCTCAATTGGTGGTTACTAAAGAATTTGCTAAAAGGTAAATCCTTCAAACCAGTTATCTGGAAAGTGGTAACGACAGAGAAGACAACTGTCCAAGGACAGAGTTCAAGAACCAAAAGAGCCTTGCCCATAAACATCCTAGAGATTCGGGCAGCGCGTCTGGCTCTGAAAGCCTGCACTTCCAGGTTAAGGGATTGTTCTATCAGGATCCAATCCATCAATGCCCCAGCTGTGGCCTATATCAATCACCTAAGGGGGCAGGAAGAAATATTCTGTGCCTATCGGCAGTCTTCATTCTGGGAATAGAGAATTGGCAGGCGGACTACTTAAGTTGCCAGCAGATTATTCTCAGGGGAATGGTTTCTTCACCCTGACATATTTTCGGGCTGTTTGTCAAAGATGGGGGACTCCGGACGTAGATCTTCTAGTGTCCAGTTCAACATAAAGTTAGTCAACTTTGTGTCCAGAACAAAGGATCCATTCGCATGCAGAACAGATACGTTGGTGATACCGTGGGATCAGTTCTCCCTGATCTATGTATTTCCCCCTATTCAAGCTGGAAAGAAAACCGGTAATTCTGACAGCACCAGCATGGCCTAGAAGGTCATGGTATGCAGAAATCCCAAAGATGGCTGTGGAGGGTCATTGGTCCCTTCCACTAAGGCCAGACCTGTTCTCACAAAGGCCGGTATTCCATTCTGCTTTACGAACGCTAAATTTAATGGCCTGGCTATTGAAATCCACATTCTGAAGAAACATGGGCTTTCCGGGTCAGTTATCTCTACTTTGATTAATGCAAGGAAACCAGCTTCCAGAACTATACAGTGGGGACGGAAAGTATTCAGACCCCCTTACATTTTTCAATCTTTGTAATATTGCAGCCATTTGCTAAAATAATTTTTAAGTTCATTTTTTTCCTCATTATTATCCACACAGCACCCCATATTGACAAAAAAACACAGAATTGTTGACATGTTTGCAGATTTATTGAAAAATAAAAACTGAAATATCACATGGTCCTAAGTATTCAGACCCTTTGCTCAGTATTTAGTAGAAGCACCCTTTTGATCTAATACAGCCATGAGTCTTTTTAGGAAAGATGCAACAAGTTTTTCACACCTGGATTTGGGGATCCTCTGCCATTCCTCCTTGCAGATCCTCAGTTCTGTCAGGTTGGATGGTAAACGTTGGTGGACAGCCATTTTTAGGTCTCTCCAGGGATGCTCAATTGGGTTTAAGTCAGGGCTCTGGGTGTGCCATTCAAGAACAGTCACTGAGTTGTTGTGAAGCCACTCCTTCGTTATTTTAGCTGTGCTTAGGGTCTTCAGCCCAGTCTGAGGTCCTGAGCACTCTGGAGAAGGTTTTTGTCCAGGATATCCCTGTACTTGGCCGCATTCATCTTTCCCTTGATTGCAACCAGTCGTCCTGTCCCTGCAGCTGAAAAACACCCCCACAGCATGATGCTGCCACCACCATGCTTCACTGTTGGGACTGTATTGGACAGGTGATGAGCAGTGCCTGGTTTTCTCCACACATACTGCTTAGAATTAAGGCCAAAAAGTTCTATCTTTGTCTCATCAGACCAGAGAATCTTATTTCTCACCATCTTGGAGTCGTTCAGGTGTTTTTTTAGCAAACTCCATGCGGGCTTTCATGTGTCTTGCACTGAGGAGAGGCTTTCATCGGGCCACTCTGCCATAAAGCCTGGTGGAGGGCTGCAGTGATGGTTGACTTTCTACAACTTTCTCCCATCTTCTGACTGCATCTCTGGAGCTCAGCCACAGTGATCTTTGAGTTCTTCTTTACCTCTCCCACCAAGGCTCTTCGCCCCCGATAGCTCAGTTTGACCGGACACCCAGCTCTAGGAAGGGTTCTGGTCGTCCCAAACGTCTTCCATTTAAGGATTATGGAGGCCACTGTGCTCTTAGGAACCTTAAGTGCAGCAGAAATTTTTTTGTAACCTTGGCCAGATCTGTGCCTTGCCACAATTCTGACTCTGAGCTCTTCAGGCAGTTCCTTTTGACCTCACGATTCTCATTTGCTCTGACATGCACTGTGAGCTGTAAAGTCTTATATAGACAGGTGTGTGGCTTTCCTAATCAAGTCCAATCAGTATAATCAAACACAGCTGGACTCAAATGAAGGTGTAGAACCATCTCAAGGATAATCAGAAGAAATGGACAGCACCTGAGTTAAATATATCAGTGTCACAGCAAAGGGTCTTAATACTCAGGACCATGTGATATTTCAGTTTTTCTTTTTTAATAAATCTGCAAAAATGTCAACAATTCTGTGTTTTTCTGTCAATATGGGGTGCTGTGTGTACATTAATGAGGAAAAATATGAACTTAAATGATTTTAGCAAATGGCTTCAATTTAATTTAAGGGGGTCTGAATACTTTCCGTCCCCACTGTACATTATAGAGTCTGGAAGGCTTATGTTTCCTGGTGTGAATCCAAGGGTTGGCACCCTCGGAGATATATCATAGGCAGAATTCTTGCCTTTTTACAATTAAGCGTAGAGATGAAGTTGGCCTTGAGTACTATTAAGGGCCAAGTCTCAGCCTTATCGATTTTATTTCAAAGACCGCTTGCTACGCACTCTTAATCCGGGGTTTTATGCAAGGTGTGATGCGGATTAATCAGCTAGTTAAATTAACTTACGTTAAAAATTTTTAAATCCTTGGGACTTGAACTTAGTTTTGTCAGTGTTACAAATAGCCATTTGAAGCCATACAGCATATTCCCTTAGTCCTTCTGACAAGGAAGCTGGTATTTTTGGTTGCTATATCCTCCGCAAGGAGGGTTTCGGAATTGGCTGCTCTTTCTTGTAAAGAGCCATATTTGATTATTCATGAGGGCAGAGTGGCGTTACGCCCTTAGTCCAGGCTTTTTGCCAAAAGTGGTTTCAGGTTTTCACCTGAACCAAGATATTGTCCTGCCATTGTTTTTTCCAAAACCATGTTTCAGGAAAGAAAAGTCACTACATTGTCTTGATGTGGTGAGAGCAGTGAGATTCTATTTAAAGACAACTGCTCAGATTTTTAAGACTGATGTCTTATTTATTCTGCCAGAGGGTCCTAAGAAAGGACAGGCAGCATCGAAATCCACTGTCGCTAAGTGGATTTGGCAAGTTATAATTCAAACTTATAATTTAAGGGGTAAGATTCCCCCTTTTCAAGTTAAGGCGCACTCTACCAGGGCGGTTAGTGCTTCTTGGGCAATGCGTCACCAGGCCTCCATGGCTCAGATCTGTAAGGCCGCAACTTGATCTTCAGTGTGCATACATTTACAAAAATGTTATCAGGTGGATGTAAGGAGGTATGAGGATATCGCCTTTGGGCACAGTGTGCTGCAGGCAGCAGTAGAAGTCCTCAAGTCTGGGGGCTACCTTGCTGGTTGTCTCTCCCTCCCCTCAAGTAGCATTGCTATGGGACGTCCCATTAAGTAATTACTTAGGCTCTGTGTCCCATGATGTACAAAAAAAAAAAGGATTTTTATTACAGCTTACCTGTAAAATACTTTTCTTGGAGTACATCATGGGACACAGAGGTCCCTGTTTTGGGATTTAAGTATATTGCTTTGCTACAAAAACTGATGTGCTCCTGGAAGGAGGCGAGGTTATATAGGGAGTGAACTTCCTTGATTGGATATACCAGTGTCAATACCTGAAGGTGGCCCATAACCCATTAAGTAATTACTTAGGCTCTGTGTCCCATGATGTACTCCAAGAAAAGGATTTTACAGGTAAACTGTAATAAAAATCCTATTATTTAAGCTACAAACACGTAGCTAGTTCTAGCAATGTGTTTAGGTTTAACAAAAAGCAAAAAAACAAATTTCTCCATTTGCATGAAGGTCAGATGATATAAACCAAAAGTTTTGTCACCTGTGTCTAATCGGAGAGATTCCCCTTCAATTTGAGTTCCATAGCCACCACAAAATGTTAGGGGAAATACCAGGTAGCCACCAGGATCACCAAAATAGAGGTTCCCTCTCCCCCTAATCTGGATTTGATCTTACATTTGTGATAATGATGAACAGGCCAAATAGAGGCTTAATCTCCCCAGCTGGAGGACAGAGAGACTTCAATAAACAACTGAAATTTCAGCTACCAGCTGCCAAAGAGACTGTGATGCATTGTTAAAATAACAAGAAAGCAGTGCTTTTGAGCAGCTGTGGTGTAGGACTAAGTCTCAGAAAGATTTCAACCAATATAAATAGGCCCTCCAAAAATATAACTCTTCCCATCTCACTGCTAAGCAGACCTATTTTATCACTTTCATTAACAACTTATCATCCCATCTCTGTCAACTCTTCTCTACCCTTAAGCCTCGTACACACACGATCGCATTTTCCGCAGACAAAACCGCTGACTTTTGTCCGAAGGCATTTGTCTTGCATACAAACGGTACACAATTGGCAACCAACAAACACGAATGTAGTGACATACCAGACATACTACGAGCCGAAAAAGAGGAAGTTCAATTGTCAATCGCTAGCCTTTGTGCTCCTGCTAATTTTGTGTTAGTAGAAGTTTGGTAAGTGTTGATTCGTGCTTTTCATTTTGCGCTTTTCAGTTAGTTTCTGAATGGCCATTCATCATCCAGCCATGTTGTGGAATAGGCAGTTACATTTAAAAAAATACAATGTTCAGTTAACAAGGGACACCAACATAGTTGTATCTTTGATCTTTAAAAACTACTGGATAATGGTGTTATGGTAACTTGCACCAACAAAAAAAAAAATAATAACAAGCATAGTAATAATATTCTTGATATCACTAGAAAAAAAAAGCCTTTGAAAATTAGTTTCACTCCATCAGTACCACCAGCAAAGCAGCTTCATTATTATCCCATTAACCACTTGCCAACCGCCTAACGCAGATATACTGCGGCAGAATGGCACGGGCAGGCAGAATCACGTACCCATACGTGATCTGCCTCCTGCGGGCGGGGGGTCTGATCGGGACCCCCCCCCCCGGTGCCAGCGGCGGTTGGCATTTGACTGGGAGTGTTCCGTGATGAAGGGGAGGCTATCCGATCGTGCCCCCCCCCCCTCGCGATCGCTCCCAGCCAATGAGAGACATCCCCTGCCTGTGTATAGTACACACAGGCAGAGGATGTGATGTCATCTCTCCTCGGCTTGGCAGTTTCCGTTCCAGCGCCGAGGAGAGAAGACATGTAAGTGCACAAAACACACACACTCAGTAGAACATGCCAGGCATACTTTACACCCCCGACCCCCCCCCCCCCCGACCCCCCCAATCACCCCTCCCCCCCTGGCACAGACTGACACCAAGCAGTATTTTTTTTCTTATTACTGATTGGTGTCAGTTTGTGACAGTTAAAAGTGGTAGGGCAGTTACTGTTAGCCCCCTGTAGGTCTAGGGTACCCCCCTAACCCCCTCTAATAAAGTTTTAACCCCTTGATCACCCCCTGTCACCAGTGTCGCTAAGCGATCATTTTTCTGATCGCTGTATTAGTGTCGCTGGTGACGCTAGTTAGTGAGGTAAATATTTAGGTTCGCCGTCAGCGTTTTATAGCGACAGGGACCCCCATATACTATCCAATAAATGTTTTAACCCCTTGATTGCCCCCTAGTTAACCCTTTCACCACTGATCACCGTATAACCGTTACGGGTGACGCTGGTTAGTTCATTTATTTTTTATAGTGTCAGGGCACCCGCCGTTTATTACCGAATAAAGGTTTAGCCCCCTGATCGCCCGGCGGTGATATGCGTCGCCCCAGGCAGCGTCAGATTAGCGCCAGTACCGCTAACACCCACGCACGCAGCATACGCCTCCCTTAGTGGTATAGTATCTGTACGGATCAATATCTGATCCGATCAGATCTATACTAGCATCCCCAGCAGTTTAGGGTTCCCAAAAACGCAGTGTTAGCGGGATCAGCCCAGATACCTGCTAGCACCTGCGTTTTTCCCCTCCGCCCGGCCCAGCCCACCCAAGTGCAGTATCGATCGATCACTGTCACTTACAAAACACTAAACGCATAACTGTAGCGTTCAGAGTCAGACCTGATCCCTGCGATCGCTAACAGTTTTCTTGGTAGCGTTTTGGTGAACTGGCAAGCACCAGCCCCAGGCAGCGTCAGGTTAGCGCCAGTACCGCTAACACCCACGCACGCACCGTACACCTCCCTTAGTGGTATAGTATCTGAACGGATCAATATCTCATCCGATCAGATCAATACTAGCGTCCCCAGCAGTTTAGGGTTCCCAAACACGCAGTGTTAGCGGGATCAGCCCAGATACCTGCTAGCACCTGCGTTTTGCCCCTCCGCCCGGCCCAGCCCAGCCCAGCCCACCCAAGTGCAGTATCGATCGATCACTGTCACTTACAAAACACTAAACGCATAACTGCAGCGTTCGCAGAGTCAGGCCTGATCCCTGCGATCGCTAACAGTTTTTTTGGTAGCGTTTTGGTGAACTGGCAAGCACCAGCGGCCTAGTACACCCCGGTCGTAGTCAAACCAGCACTGCAGTAACACTTGGTGACGTGGCGAGTCCCATAAGTGCAGTTCAAGCTGGTGAGGTGGCAAGCACAAGTAGTGTCCCGCTGCAACCAAAAAGACAAACACAGGCCCGTCGTGCCCATAATGCCCTTCCTGCTGCATTCGCCAATCCCAATTGGGAACCCACCGCTTCTGCAGCGCCCGTACTTCCCCCATTCACATCCCCAACCAAATCCAGTCAGCTGCATGAGAGGCATTTTCTTTATGTCCTCCCGAGTACCCCTACCCAACGAACCCCCCCAAAAAAGATGTTGTGTCTGCAGCAAGCGCGGATATAGGGGTGACACCCGCTATTATTGTCCCTCCTGTCCTGACAATCCTGGTCTTTACATTGGTGAATGTTTTGAACGCTACCATTCACTAGTTGAGTATTAGCGTAGGGTACAGCATTGCACAGACTAGGCACACTTTCACAGGGTCTCCCAAGATGCCATCGCATTTTGAGAGACCCGAACCTGGAACTGGTTATAGTTAAAAAAGTTACAGTTACAAAAAAAAGTGTAAAAAAAAAAAAAACACACATACAAAAATATAAAATAAAAAAAAATAGTTGTCGTTTTATTGTTCTCTCTCTCTCTCTCTATTCTCTCTATTGTTCTGCTCTTTTTTACTGTATTCTATTCTGCAATGTTTTATTGTTATTATGTTTTATCATGTTTGCTTTTCAGGTATGCAATTTTTTATACTTTACCGTTTACTGTGCTTTATTGTTAACCATTTTTTTGTCTTCAGGTACGCCATTCACGACTTTGAGTAGTTATACCAGAATGATGCCTGCAGGTTTAGGTATCATCTTGGTATTATTCTTTTCAGCCAGCGGTCGGCTTTCATGTAAAAGCAATCCTAGCGGCTAATTAGCCTCTAGACTGCTTTTACAAGCAGTGGGAGGGAATGCCCCCCCCCCCCAACATCTTCCGTGTTTTTCTCTGGCTCTCCTGTCTCAACAGGGAACCTGAAAATGCAGCCGGTGATTCAGCCAGCTGACCATAGAGCTGATCAGAGACCAGAGTGGCTCCAAACATCTCTATGGCCTAAGAACCTGGAAGCTACGAGCATTTTATGACTTAGATTTCGCCGGATGTAAACAGCGCCATTGGGAAATTGGGAAAGCATTTTATCACACCGATCTTGGTGTGGGCAGATGCTTTGAGGGCAGAGGAGAAATCTAGGGTCTAATAGACCCCAATTTTTTCAAAAAAGAGTACCTGTCACTACCTATTGCTATGATAGGGGATATTTACATTCCCTGAGATAACAATAAAAATGATTTAAAAAAAAAAAAAATGAAAGCAACAGTTTAAAAATAAGATAAAAAAAAATAATAATAATAAAAAAAAAAAAAAAAAGCACCCCTGTCCCCCCTGCTCTCGCGCTAAAGCGAACGCAAGTGTCGGTCTGGCGTCAAATGTAAACAGCAATTGCACCATGCATGTGAGGTATCACCGCGAACGTCAGATCGAGGGCAGTAATTTTAGCAGTAGACCTCCTCTGTAAATCTAAAGTGGTAACCTGTAAAGGCTTTTAAAGGCTTTTAAAAATGTATTTAGTTTGTCGCCACTGCACGTTTGTGCGCAATTTTAAAGCATGTCATGTTTGGTATCCATGTACTCGGCCTAAGATCATCTTTTTTATTTCATCAAACATTTGGGCAATATAGTGTGTTTTAGTGCATTAAAATTTAAAAAAGTGTGTTTTTTCCCAAAAAAATGCGTTTGAAAAATCGCTGCGCAAATACTGTGTGAAAAAAAAATGAAACACCCACCATTTTAATCTGTAGGGCATTTGCTTTAAAAAAATATATAATGTTTGGGGGTTCAAAGTAATTTTCTTGCAAAAAAAAATTATTTTTTTATGTAATCAAAAAGTGTCAGAAAGGGCTTTGTCTTCAAGTGGTTAGAAGAATGGGTGATGTGTGACATAAGCTTCTAAATGTTGTGCATAAAATGCCAGGACAGTTCAAAACCCCCCCAAATGACCCCATTTTGGAAAGTAGACAACCCAAGCTATTTGCTGAGAGGCATGTCGAGTCCATGGAATATTTTATATTGTGACACAAGTTGCGGGAAAGAGACAATTTTTTATTTTTATTTATTTCTTTTTGCGCAAAGTTGTCACTAAATGATATATTGCTCAAACATGCCATGGGAATATGTGAAATTACACCCCAAAATACATTCTGTTGCTTCTCCTGAGTACTGGGATACCACATGTGTGGGACTGTTTGGGAGCCTAGCCGCGTACGGGACCCCGAAAACCAAGCACCGCCTTCAGGCTTTCTAAGGCCGTAAATTTTTGATTTCACTCTTCACTGCCTATCACAGTTTCGGAGGCCATGGAATGCCCAGGTGGCAAAAAAAAACCCAGATGACCCCATTTTGGAAAGTAGACACCCCAAGCTATTTGCTGAGAGGTATAGTGAGTATTTTGCAGACCTCACTTTTTGTCACAAAGTTTTGAAAATTGAAAAAAAAAATATTTTTTTTTTCTCGTCTTTCTTTATTTTCAAAAACAAATGAGAGCTGCAAAATACTCACTATGCCTCTCAGCAAATAGCTTGGGGTGTCTACTTTCCAAAATGGGGTAATTTGGGGGGGTTTTATGCCATCTTGGCATTTTATGGCCTTCAAAACTGTGATAGGTAGTGAGGAGTAAAATCAAAAATGTACGCCCTTAGAAATCCCGAAGGCAGTGATTGGTTTTCGGGGCCCTGTACGCGGCTAGGCTCCCAAAAAGTCCCACACATGTGGTATCCCCATACTCAGGAGAAGCAGTTAAATGTATTTTGGGGTGCAATTCCACATATGCCCATGGCCTGTGTTAGCAATATATCATTTAGTGACAACTTTTTGTAATTTTTTTTTTTTGTCATTATTCAATCACTTGGGACAAAAAAAAAATAATATTCAATGGGCTCAACATGCCTCTTAGCAATTTCCTTGGGGTGTCTACTTTCCAAAATGGGGTCATTTGTGGGGGTTTTGTACTGCCCTGCCATTTTAGCACCTCAAGAAACGACATAGGCAGTCATAAATTAAAGGCTGTGTAAATTCCAGAAAATGTACCCTAGTTTGTAGGCGCTATAACTTTTGCGCAAACCAATAAATATACACTTATTGACATTTTTTTTACCAAAGACATGTGGCCGAATACATTTTGGCCTAAATGTATGACTAAAATTGAGTTTATTGGATTTTTTTTAGAACAAAAAGTAGAAAATATTTTTTTTCAAAATTTTCGGTCTTTTTCCGTGTATAGCGCAAAAAATAAAAACGGCAGAGGTGATCAAATACCATCAAAAGAAAGCTCTATTTGTGGTAAGAAAAGGACACAAATTTCATTTGGGTACAGCATTGCATGACCGCGCAATTAGCAGTTAAAGCGACGCAGTGCCAAATTGTAAAAAGTGCTCTGGTCAGGAAGGGGGTAAAACCTTCCAGGGCTGAAGTGGTTAAAGAAGAAGAGAATGTGTGCTGCATTTCGAGATTTTCATAATTTGCCATGTCACGAATGTTAATTCTGCATTACAAGCGCTAGTTTACAAGACCGACAGCTTCTGGCTCGTCCTTGCTTCCGAGCTTGCGTGTTTGTACTTTGGACTTTTGTCCGACGGACTTGTGTACACACGCTCGGAAAATCTGACAACAGACATTTGTCCGCGGAAAATTTTAAAGCCTGCCATCCAACATTTGTTTGCCGATGGAGCATACGAACGGTCGGATTTTCCGCCAAAAGCCTGTCATCACACATGTCCTGTCGGAAAAAACGATCGTGTGTATGCGGCTTTAACTCTCTACTTAGTCCTCCACTACCTCCTACATCCACCCACTACCCAGGAGATCAGCAATCACTTCAAAAATAAGAATAATACAATTTGCGAGGATATCTCCGCTGTACAGATACACTTCCCACTCCCCACTTAACACTCCATGTCCACAGGTACAATCATTACTTCCCTCATTCAACCCACCACTATAGACGAGTTTGCTAAACTTTTTTCTAATGTCCACCTAACCACCTTCCCTCTGATCCCTGTTCCCTCGCAAATGCTATGGTCACCCTCTGGCTCTATCCTACAGTCTCTAACTCATATCTTCAATCTCTCCCTTACTTCTGTCATCTTCCACAACTCTCTACAACATGCACTAGTCACCCCCATACTTGAAAAGCCCTCACTGGACCCCACCAATCTTAACAACCTCTGCCCCATCTCCTTGCTCGTCGTTTCCTCCAAACTCCATGAGCATCTAGTCTACAACAGACTGAGCGACCACCTCACTGAGAATAACCTTGTTGATCCCCTTCAATCTGGATTTCCTCAACGCTCCACAGAAACTGCTCTCCTAAAGCTAACAAACAATCTGCCAACGGCTAAATCCCATGGACACTGACATTGACACTGACACAGTGGACCTCCTCTTCAAAAACCTCCACGCCTTTGGTCTCCATGACAGTACTCTTCGCTGGTTCTCATTCTACTTATCCAACCGCACCTTTAGCATTACTTACAATTTTACTGCCTCCTCACCTGTTCCTTTCTGTTCTGTTCACTCTTTCAGTCTCCTCATGTATCACTAATTTACTAACAGATATATCAGCCTGGATGTCACACCACTTTCTCAAACTCAACCTATCCAAAACCAAGCTCATAATATTTCCTTCCCCACATCCCTCTTCCCCTGATTTCTTTGTCAACATTTATGGCACAACCATCAACCCATCCCAGCCTGCTAAGGTTCTAGGTGTAATCCTGAACTCTAAACTATCCTTTCGGCCCCACATCCAAACACTGTCCAAATCTTGCCGCCTCAACCTACGCAACATCTCCAAAATACACCACTTCCTAACCCATGACAACACAAAGCTCCTAGTTCACTCCCTGGTCATCTCTCCCCTTGACTCCCCTCGACTACTGCAACTCTCTCCTCACTGAATTACCTTTACATAGGCTAATCCCCCTTTCAATCCATCATGAATGCTGCTGTCAGGCTCATTCACCTTACCAAGTGTGCGCTTCTCCTCTCTGTCAATTCCACTTCTGCTAACCTAACAAATTAAATTCAAAATACTAACAGCAACTTTTAAAGCCATTTACAATTCATGCTCTGGTTAAATCACTAACCTAGTCTCAAAATACTAACCTAAGACCCCTTTCACACTAAGGCGCTTTTCATGCATGTTAAAAATAGCGCCTGAAAAGCGCCTCTCATGCCTCCCCAGTGTGAAAGCCTGAGTGCTTTCACACTGGGGCAGTGCGCTTGCGGGACAGGAAAAAAAGTCCTGCAAGCAGCATCTTTGCTGTGATTGCTGTGACCTCCGTGACAGTCCCCAAGTTCCCCAACACATATAAACAAAGTAGACACTTAACCACTTGCCGACCAGCCGCCATCATTTTATGGGGGCAGGTTGGCTCTATTGCGGGAATCGCCATAGGTGTATGCCACTTTGTGCAACTGATATAGTGGGCGCACGCACGGCGCCGGAGCCGATGCGCGTGACCGGCGGCCTCAATGTCTGCCAGGCACCCACAATCGTTCCACAGAGAGCCAGAATCGGGATCTGTCAATGTAAACAAACAGATCCCCGTTCTGACAGGGGAGTAGAGAGAGAGATTGTCTGTTCCTAGTGATCAGGAACAGCGATTTCTCTCCTCCTCCAGTCAGTACACTTTTTTGATTGCTGTTACTTCCACCGGACAGGTCTCAGAATGTGCTGTCTTGCCCAAGGAGCCTGTTTTGTGTTGTACACTCTGAAAGGGTAGTCCTCAGATCAATTCTGTCTTTTGTAGCTAAAGTAACTACTTTTGTACTAACAGCTTTGGTTCCAGAGGAGTTGAAGCGCTAGTTGAAGAAATTAGACATTTGACAATATATTTAGATAGGACAAAATACTTTTGGAAGGGTCTTGCAATACCTCCTGTAATTATAGCCTTGAGGATTGTAAGTACCATACAAATGACCTTCAAGCCTTTGGGTCTCCCTCTTTAAGTAGACATCCAGGCTTACCTGACCAGAGGAATGGCAACCACTTAGGCTTTTTATGCTAAAGTTTTGGCAGTGATAGTCTGCTAGGCTGCAAGTTGGAGATTAGCCATCGTATTGGGCATTATTACAGACTGAATGTCTTGATTGGATCCTCAAATACATTTGAGGCTACAGTGATTTCTTCAGCAGCTGCCCATGAAAACTTTCATATGCAGTATTTTGGTTTATGAGTATTTTGTGCATGGTCACTCTCTAGTTGAGCATTGCTTGTTACATCCTATTATAGGCTGAAATGGGGCTGTCCAGGAATTAGAAAGATTGTTGACTCATACTTATGTAATTGTCTGTTCCTGGATCCTCATGTCAATCTAGGATTCCTGCCCTGGTTCCATTGTGAGGCTACGTATGGAAACATCTGGGGGGCAAGCTAACATTTAAGTACTTGTATTTTGTTTTTAAAGGGGAGAGAGCAGAGCTGATGCATGGTAGGCTGAGATGAGAAGAAACCATTAAAGGAAAGTTACGGTAAATATGTGTCAAAACTTTTTCAAATTTTTGGACAGCTTCATGTCTACCATGGGATATAACAAGCAATGCTCAACTAGGCAAATCTCTGTTTGATTAAACAAAGCCATCTAGGAGTGGATGAGTCAAGTACTTGTGGGTATAAATTGCCTGAGCTGTTGAGCTAAGTGTTGAGCTTTGTGAACAGCAGGAGATATTAGGTCAACACATTAAAAGGAGTAAAAGTGATTCTAAAGGCATTGTTTTAATATATAAAAGCGGTTATACTTACCTGCTATGTGCAAGGATATTGCACGGAAAGGTTGCATTCCTCCTCTTCTGACAGTCTTCCACTGGCACTTTCAGCTGCGATGCCTCCTGCAGCAAGCAGTGCTAATGAGATGCTTGCACACTCCCAAACAACACTGCGTGCATCCATAGACACAAACAGCACTAGTAAACTATGCCACTGCTCCCTTATCACAAGAGTTTGTCTGGCAGGAGCAGGAGCCTATGGTTTCTTCTGTGAAAGCAGGAAGTGAAGGGAGCAGTGCTAAAGCCAAATTGTGACATGGAGCCAGCTAAGTGTTTAGGGCCAGTGAAGCTGGAGGTAGGACAAAGTTGTGGGGAATTTTTACATTGCAGAGAATGCTTTAAAGTGATTGTAAAGTCTCAAGATTTTTCACCTTAATGCATTCTATGAATTAAGGTAAAAAAACCTTCTTTGCTGCAGCTGCCCCCAGACCCCCCCCCTTTTTTTTTCTTACCTTGGCCCAATCCGATCCAGCGATAGCGATGTGCACGAGCCCAGTGGCTCAAGCCACTGTCTCTCTTCTCATTGGACAGATTGATAGCAGCAGGAACTATTGGCTCCTGCTGCTGTCAATCAAATCTAGTGACACAGGAGCGGGGCAGCGAGGCCGAGTCCCGCTGTTCGTGTCAATAGACGCAGTAGCGGGACTCTGGAGCGAGCCTGCACGGGTGTTTCCATTGAAAGCAGCTTTCTGTGGGGGCACCCGATGAAGGGGAAGAGCCAGGTGTGTCGACGGGGCACCCCAGAGGAGGAGGATCAGGGCTGCTCTGTGCAAAACCCTTGCACAGAGCAGGTTAGTATAACATGTTTGTTTGTTTTTTTTTATAAAAATAACAATCTTTACAACCCCTTTGGGCTGAGTTCACACTGCATTAAGAGCAGACATTTGAGAGGCATTAAAAAGGCCCCTCAAACGCCTATGCACAAGATACAGCACATAGTGCTGTTCACACTAAACGTTAGTGTTGCATCTCTTCAAAATTGAAGCCTCATGTCGAGTCAGGAGGCATTTGAAGCCTTTCAACGCCTCCCATTGAAGTCTATGGTAACGCCTCGTAAATGCTCTGCCAGGCAGTTGCGGAGGGGTTGCGTGGCTTTAAGATACGTTCATTTATTGTAATGGAATAGGCATTTGTGGAGCAGTTTTAATGATCATCAAATGCTTAAAAACTGCCCATAGGGCGTTTGGGGAGCATCTTTAACTCCTCATTAATGCTTGTAAAATGCCTGCCTAATACCCATATTAAAGCTCATTGACGCCTGTCTGACGCCCATACAAACGCTATAGGAGCGTTTGTTGAGCATTAGAAATTTAGGTGTGAACAAGCCCTTAAGGTAAAAAAACATTTAGGCTCCATGCACACAAGCTCATAAACGGACATTTTTGGGAGTTTGGGCGTTTTTCTTAACAGCCCATAAACTCCCCTCTCTGTTATCCTATGTGCCCCTGCACAAATGGACGTTTTTGGACGTTTTTGGACGTTTATCAGCAGTGGAGTTTATGGGCTGTTGTCTGAACGCCCTAAAATCGCATTCAGGAGCTGTTTTTCTAACCACAAAAATGCTTAAAAACAATAAACACGCAAAAACTCTGATAAACGACGATAATCACTCAAAAACTGTGCTCGACAGCATTTTTAAACGTTTTTGATAAATTGAAAAAAAAAAAAGAAAACAACGCTAAAAAAACCCTAATAAACGCTATTGCAAAAACGTTAAAAAACATGGAAAGACTCGCTGCAAAGCTCCTGGCATTTTTATAATGTTATATTAATGTCCAGTGTGCATGGAGCCTAATGCCCCATACACACGATCCGAAAATCAGACGACAGATCGTCCGTTTTTTTTTTTGCATGCTAGTCGTATATCGAACCTGAAGGGTTTACTAAAGTTATGAAAATTCTCGTACGACAGAATAAAAAATCAGAAGTGATGCCATGTGTTGTAGTGTATTTGTATTGTCTTTTCAGGCGACAACTGTACTGATTAAACGAAAATCGTATGATCTGGTATTGTACAAGAAAAATGTTCGTGCATGTCCGATAAAATAATATCAAATGAACTGTCGTGATCGGCTTTTGAAAGCTCTGTACTAGCGATCTGATTAGCCTACGATCATGTCGAAAGTGGTATTTCTGTCCAATTTTCGGATCGTGTGTACGGACCATTAAACTACAGAACCACTTTGAGTGCTCCACCTGCTGGATAAAAAAAACAATGCTAGAATGCTATTACTCAATATTTTATATTTGCCAAACCACAAGATAAAAGAAAAGAATACATTACATTTTTTTGGTCCTGGCTATAATAAATAACTAGATAACTAAAATATATAAGTGAAAATATGCAGTATACTTGTTTACTGCAATGGTTTTATTTTCAATTTTACAAACTGAAAAGCTTATAATAATTACCATATTGATACATGGATTTTCTTGCATGCATAAGACCAATTCTCTCAACTTTCTATCTAAACTCCCACTTTTGAGCTACTTGTAGAAACAATCAACACTGACATTTCTTCTGTACTTACATCTGTTTTTTTGCTACCAGGATGATGATTAATTTTGTTTTAATTTTAAAGAGTAGACTACATTGCTTTCTTTTCATAGTTGATATTCACTTTTCATTCTTTCTGTAATAGAATTGTTTTATGCCTGAAACACCTATTTTCTTTTATCACATAAGACATACTTTTCTAGAAGAGTAGCAGTAATTTTATTTTCTTCCTTGCATCCCATTTTGTCTATGATGACATTCTCTGTTTTATCAGAAATTACAACCTAGTTTGCTTTTGACAAAATAGCTAAATCACTGAACTTTCAAATGGAATTCCTTATATTGATATACTGAAAGTGTTAGCTGTTATGCAGCAGCGTTCTTTCCACTGCACTTTGCAGAATATAGATATCATTTTCAAACTGTAGAAGACTGTAATTGCCAGACAGAAATTAAAATGTAATTATACATATTCCTGTGATCGCAAATAAAATGCATGTTCCTACAAAATGTGATTTGTTCGGTATTATGTTACTGAGGATGAGAGAAATTACAGTTTTATGTTATATTCCGTGCATTTCAGTTTACTAAACAGTTAGCATACCACCTCATTTTGAACTTCAGCTTAGGCTGTGTTAAAACTATTCTGGCTTCTCTTGTCTATTCTTTGGACATATCCTGAGACATAGAACATATGTATAACTGTGAAGCATTTTAATGGGATCTTTACTGCTTCATTAATTTTTCTAAATAAATTCATCATCGTCAAATCATGTCATTGTGAATGTCTCCAAAAGTAAACCTGGAAATTCTGTAATGGTTCACTTTAAATGACAACTACTGTCTCCCAGATGGAGAATTACATTGCATAAAGTGTAATATTTATTCAGTGTCAACATATTTAACAGCACTGAACAGCTGGAATATTTAATTTGGGCTCAGGGCCGTCATTTGCCTGTAATCATCTGTAATATTTAGTAATAACTGCTAAAGTTTCTTGTGCAGCCCTACCAGCTAGAAGATTCAGCTGTCATGCACTCTGCTAATAGCAGATTGTGATGGGTGCTTTTCTAAATTGTGCTTGATTAGCTACTTTTAAAATATCAGAAAAGGGTTTTTAATAAAAATTACCATAAGTTATTTGTTTAGGGTGCGAGGTAGGGCTATAGTTAAAAATTCACTTACCTCTCCTATTTCCGCAGATGTGCAGATTAAAGGTTATGTCCCCTGCTGTTGCAGTTCTAAAATTTGCTTCTGATCATTTGAACCTCTATATTTTAACATTCCTCATAAGAACATTATAGAAAATCTTGTATCTGCTACATTGTATATGTAGAGTAGGTGCTAAACAGCTAGATGTTCTCTCTTATCAGTGTTTGCTCACTTTGAAAGCATTTCCTTAAAGAGAAACTGATCTCTGGAAACTGTGACCAAAAAAAGGCAAGCTGAGGGCAAAGAACTAGTTACCAGTATTGCCCATAATCTCTTTGCAGCTGATTTTTTTCCCCATTACTGACTTACTTACCATGCCTTGTTCTACACTGTGTCTCTGTGAGGGGGTGGCCATCTTGGTAGAGGCAAGGCTTTGCTTCCTAAGCTCAGAGCCTCCAGCAAGGAGTACAAAGAGCAACAAAGTAACAAATTCACAAAATCTAAATCCAGATCTTCAGAGACCAAGAGCAGTTTTTTAGATCTCACACCACAAAAGTATTTAGACACTCTCTTATACGAGGAAGTGCTCTGCTATTTTTCTGAAGGAATTCCGGACAAATAGTACATCTTTCCACGTACAGCCTGTGCAGAATTGCCATTAACCTCTTTTAGCCAACTGTACAGCGCACTTTCACCGAGAGCCTTGGGTCCTGTACTAATGATCAGGACCCAGGACTCCCGGTCCCCAGTCAAATATTTAAAAAGCCAAGACACTAAATCACCTAAGTCCTTCAGGATCAAAGTCCAAGGAAACCTTTTTGCTGCTCTCATACCAATAGAGTATTCTGGTGAAGAAACTGTGTGTGTCAAACTTGGTAGCACACTGTGTTAAAGGACTAGTTGCATGAAAGAGATGATGCCAGACCATTCATCATACCATGAGGTAGGGCAAAAAAGTAATCTTTTTAATGTAAATAGTAAGGGAATAACACAAAGATCAGCGTGGTCCTGACCCCAGACATCTGCTGTATTTGGAGTCATGTAGCAGCAAGAACATGCCTAACCTTGTGGCCAATCAAAACGGGGATGCCCAAAGCAGACGGAAGGGCCGCAGGATAGCATAAGTTCTCGGGAAACCAACAAAATGACAGTGGCGTGACTCCAAGAGAACTGTAAATATTGACCTGTCAAGCGAACCGACGTAACGATATGTCGGTCCCTTTAAGCAGGATAGCAGACGCGCGTGCGCCCGCTGCACAGTGGGGGCACCGACGCTCGTGACCGGCGGTCGTGATGATCACCGGCCACAAGAGATCACGGGCACGAGAGGCAGAACAAGGACGTGTGTTTGTACACATACATCCCAGTTCTGTGAGGAGAGGAAAGAGAGATTGTGAGTTCCTACGAGCTAGGAATTACAATCTCTCATCTCCTATAGTCAGTCTCATCCCACACAGTTAGAACACACACAAGGGAACACAATTAACCCCTTGATCGTCCCCTAGTGTTATCCCCTTCCCTGCCAGTGACATTTATACAGTAATCAGTGCATTTTTATAGCACTGATCGCTGTATAATTGTCAATTGACCCAAAAATGTGTCAAAAGTGTCCGATGTGTCCGCCATAATGTCGCAGTCTCGATAAAAAACGCAGATCACCGCCATAGTAAAAAAAATAGTAATAATAAAAATGCCGAAAATCTATCCCATATTTTGTAGATGCTATAACTTTTGCGCAAACCAATCGATATACGCTTTTTGCAATTTTTTTTTTATTACCAAAAATATGTAGAACACATATCGGCCTAAACTGAGGAAAAAATGAGCTTTTTTAAAAAAAAAAATTGGGGCTATTTAGAGCAAAAGGTACAAAATAGTTTTTTTTTTCAAAATTCTCGCTCTTTTTTTGTTTATAGCGCAAAAAATAAAAAACGCAGAGATGATCAAATACCACCAAAAGAAAGCTCTATTTGTAGGGAAAAAAAGGAACATCAATTTTGTTTGGGGATATCGTTGCACGACCGCGCAATTGTCAGTTAAAGCGACGCAGTGCCTTATCGCAAAAAATGGTCTGGTCATTGAGCAGCCAATTCTTCCAGGGCTGAAGTGGTTAAGGTGAAAAAAGGGGGGGAAAATGCACTGGAACGCATCAAAAATGCACCGGAGCGCATCAAAAATGTGCATGCAGAAATACACCTGGGACACTTTCGGACTGCGTTTCTATGGTGTGAATCAAACCATGTGGATTGAGGGTGTTCAACTGACGCTAGGTTGACACTTATGCAGGTTGCAGTTGATGCATTTTCCCAGTGCATTTTGCATTTTTTTGACACATTTTTGATGCATTTTTAATGTTTTAATGCGTTTTTGGGAGGCAACTGTTGTCATGAAAAAGAAACCAGAAAAAAAAAACGCATCAGAAATGCATCAAAAACACAAGCACTGTATTTTTTAATTTGTTTGTATGAGTTTCTGCTGTTTCCATTGAAGTCTATGGAACCAAAAGTGCGCTGCAGCCCTTTCCATAAAATGCATCGGCTCAAAACGCACAGATGTGAAACCATGTTAAATTGACTGTAGTGCATTTCTGCAAAACACACAAAAAAACGCAAGGGGATGAAGGATTCAAGGATTATGGATCCAAGGTGGATCCGTAGGTTGGAACCTAACCTGGGATCTAGGAGTAAGAGATGCCAGTTTGTACGGATAGCTCTCTGAATAGCTGGATAATTGGAATTAAAACTAGTGATAAATGTAATATTGAATTGACTTATTAATATGGATGTCACAACACTTTCTTAAACGCAATCTTTCTAAAACTGAGCTTGTAATATTTCCTCCTCCCCAATCCTCCCTGATCCCTTCCCCATAACTTCACCATTAAGATCAGTGGCACAACCATTGGTCCCTCTACACATGCCAGGGTGCTGGGTGTAATCCTAGACTGTGATCTCTCCTTCAGCCCCAACATCCAATCGCTGGCTAAATCTTGCAGCCTTAACCTCCACAACATCACCAGAATTCACCCCTTCCTGACTAGTGACACCACAATACAACTTATTTACACCTTGGGTATTTCCCTCCTCGACTATTGCAACTCTCTCCTCAATGGCCTGGATAATGGACCACCCGTGTCACTGCGATAACAGAAATTACGTAAATGTCTAAATCATTTCTTTTGATTGTAACATATAAGGTAAATAATGAAGGTATGTGTAATTTAAAAATTACCAAGACAAGATTGGAGTTTAGCCACTTGCCTACAGGGCACTTCCTGCCCAGACCAATTTTCAGTGCTCTCACACTTTGAATGACAATTACTCATTCATGCAACACTGTACCCAAATTGAATTTGCGTCCTTTTTTTGCACACAAATAGAGCTTCCTTTTGGTGGTATTTAATCACTCGTGGGTTTTTTATTTTTTGTGCTATAAATAAAAAAAAGACTGAAAATTTGATGAAAAAATACCTTTTTCTTTGTTTCTGTCATAAAATTTAGCAAATTAGTAATTTTTCTTCATAAATTTTGGCCAAAATTTATACGGCTCCGTATCTTCTGTAAAAATAACCCTAATTAGTGTATATTATTTGGTCTTTGTGAAAGTTATAGAGTCTACAAGCTATGGTGCCAATCATTGAAAATTTATTCCACGGAGTCCGCCTCAGTCCGCCGGCTCAGCGGGAGATCTCTCCGTTGATCTCTGCTGAGCCGGCGGATGACAGGTCCCTCTCTGCTCACTGAGCGGATAGGGGCTTGTCAAGCGCCGCTGCTGCCTATGGAGAGGTCGGACGAAAACGGGCAGCATGTCCGTTTTTATCAGCTCCCACCCGATCCGATCCGCCAGCGACGGATCCGAACGTAGAGGCATCTGTCTGCTTTTAGCGGATCGGACCGGGTCGGATGTCAGCGGCATGGAGCGCCCGTTCAGGTCCGCCGTCAAAACTGACAGGCAGACCTGAACAGTCCGACCGTGTGAATGGGGCCTAACAAGCCAGGAAAGTACAAATACCCCCCAAATGACCCCTTTTTTGGAAAGTAGACATCCCAAGGTATTTAGTAAGTCGCATGGTGAGTTTTTTGAGGATTTTTTCCCACAATTCTTTACAAACTAAAGATTTGTGTTTTTTTTTTTTTCTTTTACAAAATTGTCATATTAACAGGTTATTTCTCTCACATAACATATGCATGCTTGCAACTACATACCAAAACACATTCAGACACTCCTCCTGAGTATGGCGATACCACATGTCTGAAACTTTTTCACAGCCTGGCCGCATATAGAGGCCCAACATGCAAGGAGCACCGTCAGGTGTTCTAGGGACATAAATTACACATATCATTTCATGACGATCTATCACACTTTTGAAGGCCCTGGAGCACCAGGACAATGGAAACGCTCACAAAATTACCCCATTTTGGAAAGCTAACACCCCAATGTATAATCTATGAGGCATGAGTCTTTTGAACGGTTCATTTTTTTTCCAGTTGTTTTTGGAAAATGGAAAAAAAAATGAAAACACATTTTTTTACACAAAAATGTAAATTTGTAAGATATTTACAACACATCTCATGTACATAGCAAAAATAACCCCAAAATACATTCTGCTACTCCTCCTGAGTATGGTGATACCACATGTGTGAAACTTTAACACAGCCTGGCCACATACAGAATCCCACCATTGAAGTAGCACCTTCAGGCATTCTACAAGCATAAATTACATTTAATTTCCTGACAACCTATCATTTTTGAAGGCCCTTCATATTTCTAACACATAGCATTTACATACTAAAAATTACACTCCAAAATTAATTCTTTTGAGAAAAGGGTAAAAAAAAGTATTACCTGTGGTTTTAGTAGTGTCCACAGAGGAGAGAATTGGTCCAGGCAGCAGGCAGAGATGTGCTTAGCGACAACAAAAGTAATTATCCAGGCAGCAGGCAGGAATATTGTCTATAGTCAGCACAAGGATATTGTCAGCACAGCCAAAGCATTTGTCCATAGAAATTGTTCAGGCAGAGACAGCCAGCACAGCCATAATACTGGTCCTGGTACACCATTACCTGCCTGCACTCATTATTGTACCGCTTTCCAGCCCTTCATAAACATACTGCCTCTTGCTACAGCTAATTATTTCTGTAGTCCAGAGGCATGATGGCAGTAAGTCAGCAGCAGGCTAAGGGCCGCAATCAGGTAAGACCTGTGCACAGGGGTAGAGGCTTCACCCACCCAAATCTCTATGAAGCCTCCAGACTCCAGACCCTAATCAAGAAATTACTAAACCCGGAGACAGCAAAAAAATACATCCGGATAATAGGATTTTTTATAACGGCTTACCTGTAAAATCCTTTTCTTTCGATGTACATCATGGGACACAGAGCCTCAGTAATTACTGATGGGTTATATAGGTTTCACTAGGTGATTGGACACTGGCACACCCTAACCAGGAAGTTCAACCCCTATATAATCCCTCCCCCTACAGGGATACCTCAGTTTTGTAGCAAAGCAATATAAGTGTATTAGAAGAGGGGCGGGACCTCTGTGTCCCATGATGTACATCGAAAGAAAAGGATTTTACAGGTAAGCTGTTAAAAAATTCCTATTTTCTTTCTCATACATCACGGGACACAGAGCCTCAGTAATTACTGATGTAATGTCCCAGAGCAATGCTATCTTAGGGGAGGGGAACCACAACCAAGTAGGGTGCAATCAGACCTGAGGACCCTTTACCGCTGCCTGCAGCACACTACGCCCAAAGGCGATATCCTCATGCCTTCTCACATCCACTTGATAAAATCTGATGAATGTATGGACTGAAGACCAGGTTGCGGCCTTGCAGATCTGAGCCATAGAGGCCCAGTGATGCACTGCCTAAGAAGCACCAATAGCCCTTGTGGAATGTGCCTTGATTTGAAACGGAGGAATCCTCCGTTTCAGACCATAAGCTTGAATAATCAATTGTCGAATCCATTTAGAAATGGTAGCTTTTGACGCTGCCTGTCCTTTATTGGGACCCTCTGGCAGCACGAATAAAACATCCGTTTTGCAAATTTTAGCAGTTGCTTCCAGGATAGAGCTGCTAATTCTGATACTCTTCTAGCAGAAGAGATGGCTACCAGAAAAATTAACTTTCTTGTCAACAAGACCAAAGGAATTTGACATATCGGTTCAAAAGGCTGTTTCTGTAAAACAGACAGAACCAAGTTCAAATCCCAGGGTTTTAGGGGCGCCTTAACCGGAGTATTAAGACGCATCACCCCCTGCATAAAGTTTCGGACCAAAGAATGCGAAGCAAGTGGTCGTTTAAACAATACTGATAAGGCCAAGACCTGGCCCTTGATGGTACTCAAGGCCAACTTCATCTCACATCCCAATTGTAGAACATCAAGGATTCTACCTATCACATATTTTCTGGGATGCCAACCCCTGGATTCACACCAGGATACATAAGCTTTCCAGACTCTATGATAAATTACTCTGGAAGCCAGCTTCCTTGCATTGATCAAGGTAGATATCACAGGACCTGAAAGCCCACGATTTTTCAAAATGTGGGTTTCAATAGCCAAACCGTCAAATTTAGCGTTTGTAAAGCAGGATGAAACACTGGACCTTGAGATAACAGGTCTGGGTGTAACGGTAGGGTCCACGGGGAACCCACCGTCATCCTTACTATTTCTGCATACCAGGTTCTCCTGGGCCGAGCGGGCGCTACCAGAAGTACCGACTTCCTTTCCTGCCTGATCCTGCGAAGGAGTCGTGGCAGTAGGAGAATAGGCGGGAATGCATAAATCAGTGAGAACCGATGCCACGGAATCACCAACGCATCTGTCCCGTAAGCAAGAGGATCCTTTGTCCTTGCCACAAATCTGTCTATTTTTTTGTTGAATCGGGATGCAAAGAGGTCTACATCTGGAACCCCCCATCTTTTGCATATGGCCAAAAAGACGTCGGGATGCAGAGACCATTCCTCTAAAAGTAACTGCTGGCGACTTAAATAGTCCGCCTGCCAGTTCTCTATCCCTGGAATGAAGACTGCCGATATACATGGCACCTGCTTCTCTGCCCAGACTAAGATCTGGTTCACCTCTCTTTGAGCAGCTCGGGCTCCTGGTGCCTCCCTGATGATTGATATAAGCCACTGCTGTGGCATTGTCGGACTGGATCCTGACCGGGCAACCCTGTAGCCTGAGAGTCCAGGCCTTTAGGGCTAGATATACCGCATGGACCTCAAGAACGTTGATGGGTAAGGCTCTCTCGTTTCTGGACCATACCCCTTGGACCGCAGACTGTTCCAGAACTGCTCCCCAACCCGACAGACTTGCATCTGTTACCACTGTCCAGGTAACCGGTAGAAAAGGTTTCCCCTTCTGTAGGTTTTCGGGTATTAACCACCAATTGAGGCTCTGACGCACCGCAAGAGACAGGTGCATTGGAAAGTCTAATGCCTGAACCTTTCTGTTCCAGGCCGACAAGATACTGTGTTGCAACAGTCTTGAATGAAACTGAGCATAGGGAACTGCTTCGAATGAAGACACCATCTTTCCTAGCAGCCTCATACAAAGGCGGACAGAAGGACCCTTCTTGGTCCTGACTACCAGAATCGGCTCCTTTAAAGCAGTGATCTTTGCCTGAGGTAGAAATACTTTCTCCTGGCTTGTATCTATGATCAAACCCAAATACTCCAGTCTTCTTACTGGTTTTAGGAAAGATTTTTCTGGGTTGAGAATCCAACCTAGGTGTTCCAGATACTTGACTATGGTCCTCAAGTTCCCATTCAAAGAGGCTACCGACCGGTCTATCAAGAGCAGGTCATCTAGGTATGCTATGACAGTTATACCTTGAGCCCTTAATCTGGCCAGAGGAGGAGCCAAGATCTTTGTAAACACTCGAGGTGCAGTGGCTATCCTGAAAGGCAGAGCCACAAACTGGAAATGACGCCCTCCTATCTTGAAGCTCAGAAACTTCTGATGAGCAGTAAAAATGGGCACATGCAGATATGCATCTCTGATGTCTATCGATGCTAGAAATTCTCCTCCCTGCAGGATGGAGACTACTGTCCGAATTGATTCCATGCGGAAGGACCGAATCCTTAGGAAACGATTCAGATCCCTTAGATCCAGAATGGGTCTGACATCCCCATTTGGCTTTTGGACCGTAAAAAAGTTGTAATAAAAGCCCAATCCTTGATCCTTCGTGGGAACCACCATGATGACCTCTTGCGACAAAAGTCGCTCTAACGCTAGAAGGAGCGACTGCTTCTCTGGATCTCTGGGGACACTTGATCTGAGGAAACGAGGGGAGGGGAATTCTTGGAACTCCAACTTGTACCCTAAGGTTACTGTGGAGATTACCCATCTGTCCTGGAAGTCCTCCTGCCAGAGCCTTGAGAACTGTAGCAGTCTTCCCCCCCACTCGAGCGAGCGGGGGAGCCCCTTCAAAAAGAGGTCTTAGTGTCTTGTCTAGTAGACTTCTTCCCCCAGGATTTCTTTTGTCCCTGGGGTTGACTTTTGTTTCTTGACCCAGACGGAGGAGGCCGTCGCGAATGCCTGGAGGCTGATGCCCCTGGCGCTGGGGAAAGAGTCAGTTTAAAAGAGGGACGCTTAATCTTTCTCTTAACAGGCAAAAGAGTGCTTTTCCCACTAGAGATCCTTTGGATATAATTATCCAAGTCTTCTCCAAACAGCCTTGCACCATGAAATGGGAACCCAGCCAGGAGCTTTTTACATGGTGCTTCAGCTGACCAATTCTTTAACCATAAGATTCTACGCATATGCACCAACCCAAGCGAAAGACGAGAGGTTTGCATGATAGAATCCCTGATGGCGTCAACAGCAAAACATAAGGCCGCTGGAAGGTTAGCCAACCCCTGGACCTGCTGTTCAGGCAAAACTTTGATGACCTGCTTAACATGGTCTCTTAAGTATTGACAGACTCCAATCGCTGCTATTGCAGGTTGAGCCACTGAGCCTGAGCATCTGAGCATTGTCTACAGGACAAGTCAGGCTTTTATTTACGGAGGAAATCACGGCATCAACGGCCGGTATTCCCCACATCTTAACCACTTGCTGCCCGCCCGCCGTCATATGAGGGCGGGATGGTGCAGCTGTTGTTCTGGGCCGCCGTCATATGACGGCGCAGCCTTCCAGGCAGCCCAGGGGCGCGCGCGCCCGCTGCATCGCTGGGGTTCCGGTGCGCGTGCCCGGCGGCTGCGATGTCCGTGGATCTGTGTGTGTAAACACACAGATTCACGTCCTGTCAGATGGGCGGAGACCGATGGTATGTTCCTTGTACTGAGGAACACCGATCGGTCTCCTCCCCTTGTGAATCCCCTCCCCCCACAGTTAGAATCACTTCCTAGCAACACATAAACCCCTACAGCTCCCCCTCCTGGTTAACCCCTTCATTGCCAGTCACATTTATACAGTAATCAATGCATTTTTATAGCACGGATCACTGTATAAATGTGAATGGTCCCAAAAATGTGTCAAAATTGTCCGGTGTGTCCGCCGCAATATCGCAGTCACGATAAAAATCGCAGATCGCCACAATTACTAGTAAAAAAAAAATAATAATAAAAATGCTATAAATCTATCCCCTTATTTTGTAGCCACTATAACTTTTGAGCAAACCAATCAATATACACTTATTGCGATATTTTTTACCAAAAATATGTAGAAGAATACGTATCGGCCTAAACTGAGGGAAAAATTTGTTTAAAAAAAAAAAAAAAATTGGATACTTATTATAGCAAAAAGTAAAAAATATTATGGTTTTTTTTTTCAGACTTGTCACTCTTCTTTTGTTTATAGCGCAAGAAATAAAAACCGCAGAGGTAATCAAATACAACCAAAAGAAAGCTCTATTAATGGGGAAAAAATGATAAAAAATTCATTTGGGTACAGTGTAGTATGACCACGCAATTGTTATTCAAAGTGCGACAGAAAATTGGCTTGGGCAGGAAGGGGCTGAAAATGCCCTGTATGGAAGTGGTTAATAAACTTTTCTTCCATAGGATAAAGTGTTGAAAACTTTTTTGGTGGAAAAAAAACGTTTATCTGGGTGATCCCACTCAGAATAAATGAGCTTTTCAAGTAAATTATGAACTGGAAAAGCATGTGCTGTTTGAGGAGGTTTCAGTTACCCCAACGAAGAAGAGGGTTCTTTAACTGATTCAGATACGGGCAAGTTAAATATGGAGCGGACCAATCCAGTAAGGATCTGCACTAAGACTTTCTCATCCTGAGAAGCTGCAGAGGACCCTTCTCCACCTGATTCCTCTGAAGAGGAATCATCCGTCCCATCCCGATCCTCTGAAAGGGATTCTTCTCCTCTATTCCAGAGCTCCTCAGTTTGAGGGTCCTGGGTAGCAGAGGAAGGCCGAGTGCGTTTTCTTGCACTGAGTGAAGATGTGATCATGGCCATTAATCTTTCCTCTAAACCATTAATGGTTGAGGAAAAAACCTCCTGCGTAATATATACAGGGGCTGAAGTGCCAGAAGCAGGTGTAGCCCCTGACCCCAACGGCTCTCCCTGGCTAGCCGGCCCTGGCCCCTCAGAGGGGGAAGATGCTGCAGACAGGGGGCCCTCAGAACCCGAAAGAGATCCCCTAGAGCCTCTGGTTCTTGGGGTATTTGAACCTCTTCTACCCATAGTGCAAAGCAACAAGGTGGAGGTATCAAAAAATGAACACTGACTGCTGAGCGATGTAGTCTTAGCCACAGCCCTGCTACCAATGCCCAGTCTTAGTGTTTCTTTAGTAAATGCTGCCTAGGGGAATGCCTGGGTCCCACTTTACATGCGACCTGTCAGCTCTGTGTCCCTCCAAAGGCTGTGTGCACCCATAAAGTGTGCCTCTTATAGCCTCGCAGCCGGCAATGTGGGCATCTGAGCACGCTGGACGCTCCGCCCCCCTCGTCTTTCAACCAAACGAGCGCTTCCCGCGCGAGCCGACCCTCTGCTTCTCCACCTGGGATAGCATGGAGGAAGACTGGGGGTGGAGGAGGAAGGAGAGAGGCCGGCAGTGATGGGGCTCGCACCTGACAAATGGCGGCGGCGGTGATAGTGCGGTAAACCACCGCCTCACAGACATCTGCGGCCCCCTATCTTTTGGGGGGGTTATCCCTGAGGAGATCCCCCCATCCCATCCTACCTGGAGCTCGGCTGGAGGAGCTGTGCAGCGTGAACACTGAGACAGACGATCAGCATGAGAAGGTATGTGCTCTTGGCAGGCCCCGGTGGAGACAATAGGCATAGCATGCATTTACTTAAAGGAGAAACCTATTAGAATTAAAAAATTCTGTGGAATCTCCCTTACCTTATCCAGCCGCAGGATTCTGTTATACAGACCCAATCTTCACCTCTCACGGTGGGCTCCGTTTGAAAAAACCTTCAGAGACTGGGGCCCCCTACGGATAGGGGGATCCAGAGTTCTGGGCCTGTAAAGCACCCAGCCAGAAATAAGGCTAGAAAAACCATTTTCTGAAAATGTGGGGTCCAGCTCTCTAAAAAGAGTACACGAGGCCTAGGTACCATCCAATTCGGCCTAGAAAGGACACTTTGAAATGGATCCGGTTCGCCTGGCTTGCCCCAGTATAGGATATAGGATATTCCCTTTGGAGCTTAGCACAGGACATCTTTACACGTCCAACACCTAAGACACTGGCGTAAAAGCGGAGGTATCCCTGTAGGGGGAGGGATTGTATAGGGGGTTGAAATTCCTGGTTAGGGTGTGCCAGTGTCCAATCACCTAGTGATACCTATATAACCCATCAGTAATTACTGAGGCTCTGTGTCCCGTGGTGTATGAGAAAGAAAAACATTTTTGGAGCCTCTCACATGTGAGACCCCTGTGTACTACAGTAGCAGGGCAACAGATCAGTCCAATCGATATGCAAAAGCATAGTCCGTGAAGCAGGCCAGGGTCAGTTCACGTTCAAGCAGTCCAAGCAGTAGGTAGAAGTGTAGTTAATAAAACAGGCCAGGGTCAGTTCACGTGGAAGCAGTCCAAACAGTTGGCAGAGGCATAGTCAAAAAACAGGCCAGGGTCAGTTCACATGGAAAGTAGTGGCATGGTTATTTGGTTATTTGAGGAAGCATGGGAGATGGTCAGCAGAGATGATGAAAATGGGGAACTGGTTAAAAATATGGGCTAATATTTTAAGGATGTGTGATACAGTCGAAAACATTCATCAATGCAAAGGCTGGGTTCGGAGAGACACTGGGGACAATGGTAGCTGGTATCTCTTCGAAATCCTCTTTTGCTGCATGCTTGACATCTTTTTGGCATCTTCGGCCTGCTTCAGATGGTGGAATTTTGTCCAGGAAGTGGCGCTCATGAAGTCGGCTAACGGCATCAAATCAGCATCAAATCAAAGGTTTTCTCTTCGATGAATTTTAGGAAGTGGGCAGGGCTTTCCATGGATTTTGTGTGAATTATGTATGCATTATAAATGGCCAAATGAATTAAATAGATTGCTACTTTCTTGTACCAGAAAGGGGACCTCCTTACTGACAAATAGGGCTGAATCACTTGGTCGTTGAAATCCACCCCCACATGTAGAGATTTTAATCGTCTACACATGTTGGCTTTTCAATGGGACCTTGTCTTCTCTGAACTTCAGTTGTAGTGTCATCATGGATGGTGGACATCATGTACACATTCCTGTTATCCTTCCACCTCAAGGCCAGTACTTCGTTGCATCTCAAAGTTGCTCTTTTTCCCCTTCGCAGTTTTTTATTAACTATGGCTTGTGGGAAGCCCTTCCTATTCTTTCTGGAGGTTCCGCAGGCCAGGGTTTCTGCGAGGTATAGGTGTTTGAAAAGGGGCAGGCTGGTGTAGAAGTTATCCAGGTATATGTGGTAACCTTTCCTCAGCAGTAGGTATGCCAGGTCCCATACAATTTTACCAGTTGTGCCCATGTAGGCCGGGCACCCAGGGGGCTGGAGCTGGGAATCTCTTCCATCGTATATGTGTAACGCATACAGATAACCTGTGACTCTCTCGCAAAGCTTACAAAATTTCACTCCGTATTTGGCCCTTTTGCTAGAAATGTATTGCTTTATTTCTAGCCGGCCTGAAAAGGGTACCAGGGACTCATCTACATATATATGCTGATCGGAGACATAGAGTTCTGCAAATCATTGGAAAAAGAAATTTATGAGTGGGCAAATTTTATATAACTTATCGAAATTTGGATGATTGCTGGAAGGGCACTGGGTGTTGTCGCTGAAATGAAGGAAGCGCATAATCCTCTCGTATCGGGACCTGGACATTACGGAAGAGTAAATGGGCATGTGGTGGATGGGGTTGGTGGACCAATAGGCATGTCTTTCATTTTTTTTGTAAGTTGGTGAGGCCTATGAACTCTTTCAACTCCTCCAGAGTCAAATCCTTCCACTCAAACGGACGGGCGTATGATGATTGTGGGTTGTTGGCAATATGCTGCTGGGTATATAAATTAGGCTTATTCCGCGATGAATTGCAGCAAAGTGTCGACCAAAAATAAATAAAAACAATCGATTTCTGTAAAATTTTGGGTATTGGCCTGCACACCTGGCTGTACGGTGAAAGGGGGAATTCTTGCTGATCCTGAGTCGGAAGGCAGCCATGTTGGGTTGGCAAAACCAGATGGAAGATGTGTAGTGGCCCTGGCGCTTGGGGGACGTGGCACTCCAGGGCTGGTAGTTGGGGGATTTGAAGTTCCTGTGCTGGCATTTGGATGTGATGCTGCGACAGCACTGGTACTGGGCATTTCTTGTGGTCTTTTGCTGGCGGCAGCGCTGGCAGTAAGCCTTTGGCTTTGGGTCTATCGCTGGCGGGAGCGCTGGTACTGGGCCTGGGAATTTGATCCCGGGGGAAAATTGCTGGTGGCTGCCTGGTTTCCAGGGCGCTGTGCCCTTTTAGGAGGGATCCATTCTTCCTCTGATTCATTTGTCGATCCACTACTATCGATCGGTTCAAATGCTGAATTTGATTCCGAATCGGAATTGGCATTTGAATCTGATGAGAACTCCCCGCTGCTCTCATCAGTCATGGAGAGGACCTGGAACGCCTCCTCACTGGTATATACTCTTTTGGACATTTCTCTGATGGGCTATGCGACGGGTGACACGTGACGTTCACTGAAAGTTGATGGGTGACAGGTGACGGTCACTGATGGCAGTCATGGATGGTAAATGATCACAGCCAATTGCGTGGTAAACAGCCACCAGCCTTTGGCGGTTTACCCTGGTCGTTGACGAAAAATGTTCCTGGGAACACACCGCCACCTTCATGACCGCACCGCATGCTCCCGATCGCGCGCATGCGCGAGTACCATTTGTGATCGGCCGCGAAGTAATCGCGGCCGATCACGTGGTAAACAGCCATGCCCAATGGCTGTTCATCCCTGTCAGTGACGCGCTGTCTTGGGGACACGCTGCCACCAATAGTGCAGGGCTGCACGCCCGCGATCGTGCACATTCCCTGTTTGAATGGGCCTTTTGAAAGGTATCATATTGATACCAAATTAAGGAAGTACTCTCAAAGAAGGAAGTGCTCAGATGGCACAGTCCCTTTTGAAATTTGCTGCCAGCACATGATGTTTGCATCTTTGTGAGGATATTAGTATCAGTCCATCAATTTGTTAACTTCTCACTATAACCAGGTGTGATTACAGGGTTATTGTTCCCCCCTCATTCCTGGCACACAGACACCTCATTGGACCTCTTGGCAGGCCCTGAGGATTCTTTGGAACCGTGATCATTTAAAGGGTGGTAATGTATTAAGGTCCTACAAAAGCTCCAGAAGAAGCCACGATTGTGGTGAAACATGTAGAGGCAACCATTCTTTTGTATTGTGACCACTGAGCGTTATTATGATCTTTTTTAATATATAAAATTGTTTCTCTCTTTTAAAAATGGTCTGTTTAATAAAATGTATATTTTGTAATATCAATTTCTATTGTTTGTTTGCACCTTTAAACTCCAATCTTGGCTTGGTAATTTTTTAACTTAATTAAAGGAGGTGGGGTATATAGTGAACTCTCCAACCTCAAATACTAAATTTACTGTATGTGTAATTTAACCCTTGATGGAGCCCCCTGAGAGGGGATCACACATAAATAACCGTGAATATTAAAAAAAAAAAAATTGAGTGAAGGTGTGGGTGATACTTCTGTCACCCGCCAATTGAAATAACTAATAAAGCATTAAATAAAAGGAATTAAGCTGGAGGTTGGGGAATGAGGAGAAGGGGAAGGGAGATTCCCCATCTTAGGACCCCTGTGCCACGTATGGTTGAACTGCGAGGAATATCTGGATACACATTATTGCAGTCCATGGGAAGGAACTATGGCATAATGTATGAAAATGCACTATATTTGTATGACTATTTAAGATCAATTTTGTCACTTTATTTAGATGGCAGCAATTCAAGTCTGCTAGTTCCTGATGAAGAGGACCATGTCCATGAAACGCATTGAGCGGAAAAACTTGCTATAAATCACTGCAGTGGTTTAAAATGACCATTTTATAATTGTATTTTATTATAGGTTTATATATTTTTTTTTAAAGAAATGAAATAAAATGTTACTAAAACGTTGTGCCTCAAAAGTCCCATATGTTACTACAGATACTTTTTTGATACCCTTTCAGTCTATTATGAATACTGCTGCTAGACTCACACATCTCACTAACAGATCTGTGACTACTGCTCCTCTCTGCTATTCCATTTACTGGCTTTCTTTACCCCGCCGTATAAAAAATTCTAAATATTAACCACAACATACAAGACCATCCACCATATTGCCCCCAGCTACATCACCAACCTCATCTGCAGATATCACCCAACTCGTGCTCTCCACTCCTCCCAAGACCTCCTTTTGTCTAGCTCCCTTGTTACCTTCTCCAGTGCTCGCCTCCAGGACTTCTCTAGAGCCTCTCCCATCCTCTGGGACTCCCTGCCCCAGATTGCCTGGTCAGCCCCTACCCTGTCTACCTTTAGGAGATCCCTGAAAACAAATTTATTCAGGGAAGCCTAGCCCACACCCACCTAAGATCTGTACCCGAGCCACCCCCATCAGACCATCCCCTGCAGCTACTACTTTTCGTACCACCTCCCCCCTCTCTTTAGAATGTAAGCTCTATGAACAGGGCCCTCCTGTCCCATTGCAAAGCACTGCACCAACTGTTGGCGCTATATAAATCCTGTATATTACTAATAATAATCCCCATGCACCTGCCTCTTCTTAGTTTGAGGTGCATCGGAAAGGTACTTGTTGTGGGCTTCCCTAACTCAATCCAAGGGATATCCTTTTTCAACAAATTTATTAATCAGTACCTGACTTTGTTTTATATAGTCCTCTACCTTTGAACAATTTCTACTTAATCTGTTGAACTGAACAACTGGGATGCTGTTTTTCCATGAGGGGTGGTGACAACTCTGGTAATGTAAGTATGAATTGCATTGTTGGCTTAAACTGGTTTTTAGTGACAATACCACCCTCCTCATGGGAAAGCTCAAGATCAATGCATACTAGCTTTATTGGACCAACCACATAGGTTAAATTCATACCTAGAATATTATCATTGTAGTGCTTTATGAAGGACTATTCTATTATCAGAATATCATTGATGTATCTGCCATAAAATACGGTGAACTCTGAAAAGGGGTTATGTTCCAGATCGCTATCTCCTCCCAAAAGCCTATCATAACGTTAGCATACCATGGGGCATAATTAGCCCCCATGGCTGTCCTATGAGTCTGTGAAATAAAGGAATCCAAAATGCAAAAGTAGTTGCGTTCCAAGATAAACTTGGTACAGTCCATCACAAAGATAGCTTGTTTTGAGTTTAAACTAGTGTCTTTGGACAAAAAATTAAGTAATACATTTAACCTTGCATTGTTTGGTATGGATGTATATGGGGCACCAACATCCAAAATACCCATATGTGTAATCCAGTTCCCACATATATTTCTGTAGCATACTAATCAAGTGACCTGAACCTTTGATAAAGAAGAGTAAAGCTGAAACAATCTGCTGGAAAAATGTCTATATATTGAGACAAGCCACTTGTAGAACTATTTGTGCTGGGTTTAATTTGCCTTCCTGGGGACTTGTGATAGGAATATGGCGTACTACATTTCTCCAATCGTGGAAAACTTTTTTCTTTTTTAATTTATCACACCTTCTCTAAATGCCCTGTCCACTAAAGTTTTAATTGCTTTTTTTTTCCCCCCCATATATATTCCTTTCATTCGTATACCTTACGCTAGCAAAACCAAGATCCGGAAAGGAGGCATTGGTCTTTGTATTTAATTATTTTATTTTTATTTTTTTTTACACATCTGTCTATGTTAATTCATACAAATATAAAATAATTTTGTTTCCATATATACTGTATATTAGAGTTTTTGTGCATTTACTTATTTATTACATAAGACAGGAGTGTAACATCACACATATGAATTGCTAGATATAGGCTTTTTGATTCATTTATTATTATGTTTATTATGAATTGATGGATTATTGATTACAAATGTATATACTGAAACTCAAAATAAATTTGATCTGTGTTTTTAATTTATTTATAATATATTTTTAATCTGTATGGATTGTTTTCCTGTAGGAGTGACACTTGGTGTAATGGGTGGCTTTGTTTTTTAGTTCTTGTTTTTTTTTTGTTTTTACTTTTGTTCTGGTCCCCCCTCCCGCCCCCCCCAATTGTCTGCTTGTTATTTTTTGCTCCCTTCTTTGGATTTGATAAAGAAGCAGCCTCTTCGAAACGCATTATTTCTTGGGGAGACCTCCAGTGTGGTCCTCTTCTTGCCCTGTACCAGCCTACGGCAAGTCCTGTCGTAACATTTGGGCTACGTGGCTTCCTGTGATGACATTTCCGGTTCCCTCTGAGTCATACTGCTGTCATTTTGTTGGATTCTTGGGAACCTATGCTGTTCAGCGGCCCTTCTGTCTGCTTTGGGGGTCCCCACTGTGATTGGCCACAAGGTCGGGAATGTTCTAGCCACTACATCGCACCTAATACATCTGGTGTCTGTGGGTCCAGGACCTAGGTTTTGACCAGACTGATCTTTGCTTTTTTGCCTTATTTACTTTAAAGTTGACTTTTTTTTGCCCTATCTCATGGTATGGTGAATGGTCTGGCACAGTGCACTACCACGTTTGACATACATCGGTTCCTGGTCACCTGATCACTGTGATAGCTTCTGATTGGCTATCAAAGTGTTCAGTCACTGTGCAGCCTTCCCATGTGTTTTTTTTTCTTCTCATCTGAGTGGGGAGAAAAATGCAAAAAAAGAAAATTAAAAAAGAAAAAAAAAAGTAAAAACAAAGAAAAAATAGCTAGATCGAGGTTTGATCTAGGTCATTGCCAGGGTTAGTGTTGGAGTCAAGAGCAGGGTCAAAGATCAGGGGTAGGATTTTTGTTAAAAAACATTCAAATCAGTAATTTGGTCAGTCAGTGTGTTTTAGGTAGGATAACAAAAAGCAAAATGCACACTTTTGTGTTGCGGCCCTACTATGAGTACAAACAACAAGTAATGTACACACATGTGGTATCGCTGCGATTGTCAGGAGCAGGAGAATTTATTTTGTGTTTTTTCTTTGGTGGTACATTATAGAACTATACAAATACATTTTTTTTAAATATTCTACTTTGGGCCAGTGTTCCATTGATAATAAAAAAAATCAGGACCATTTACCCCTAAGAAAAGAAAAAACAAAACGATTTGTCCTGAGAAAAACAAGTTATAGTTCGCCTGTATACACAAAGTAGATCTGATGTTATGTACAGATTTACACGGCAAAGTTGCAAAATTGGTCAGGCATTAGCATTTGTTTTACCCTCAGTCAGTAAGGGGTTAAGGTTTAGATCTTTTAAGCAAAGCAACATACCTACATAAGAGTTTTTTCTTTTTAAGGTGCAGTCACCTATAGAGACAGAGAACAAAATTTCCTGTGAAAAGATTCATGAAAGCTTGATGATTTGTTGATATGAGTTATTGCACTTTACTTTAAAAAATATAAAATTCAGAAATTTTTTTATGCGAGACAGCACAGTATTATGAGCAGCTGGCTACCTCACTAGTTTAAACTTCATTTTAGTTAGCATCCTGCTCTTCTCAATAGCCATGAGTCTGAGCCTGCAGAATAAAGGCTATTGTATGTCCCTTTTTATGCGCTTCCTGTTTCACTTAAGTAATTGAACCCCATTAACTAAAATCTCATTATGGGGCATTGCTCTTGGCAAATGAAGCATTCTTTCAGGTGTACTTTGCCTTAATTGTTTGACACGTACATTTGACCTGCTCGTAAGCTCCTTCTGACTTCCAGTTGGCCTGTTGACACAGACTACATGTTAATGTAATTTCAAAAGTCATTTTCAATCATTTTAATTCTGCTGCTTTCATTAACATAAAACCTATTGATTCTGACATGAAGGCCCTTGTTCGGATACTTCTTGTTATAGGGTGATGGCGCTTTGTCTTTTTCTCTCATTTGTTTTGTTCTGTCTCCCTCTGTCATTAGCTTCCATGGGAGACTTCAAGTGGCTGTGTACAGGCATTGCCTACAATTGTCACCATTAGGAAACACACCCTGAGAGATTAAAAAAACGTGGAAGCCAACTATTTAAAAGAAAAGTCAGTTGTTTATAATACCTAGTGCTTTTGCAAACTGAAAATGTTTTAAGACTTGGAAATTTTTTTTAAAACCTTACCCTGGTTTAAGCTTCTCCACATCTTTATCCCCAACATGTCTGGTGTGGTCCCTGGCCTTCATGATGCTGTTTGTTCACTCAGGTTCTCTAACAAACCTCTGAGGGCTTCACAGAACAGCTGTATTTATACTGAGATTAAATTACACACAAGGGGACTTTATTTACTAATTAGGTGACCTCTCAAGGCAATTTGTTCCACTAGATTTTAGTTAGGAGTATCAGAGTAAAGAGGGCTGAATACAAATGCACGCCACACTTTTCAGATATTTATTTGTAAAAAATTTGGAAAACCATTTATCAATTTCCTTCCACTTCACAATTATGTGCTACTTTGTGTTGGTCTATCACATAAATTCCCAATAAAATACATTTACATTTTTGTTTGTAACATGACAAAATGTGGAAAATTTCAAGGGGTATGAATACTTTACGATAGATAGATAGATAGATAGATAGATAGATAGATAGATAGATAGATAGATAGATAGATAGATAGATAGATAGTTAAGTTTTTTTTTTACCTTCAAAACGTATGGTTCAAAGCACTAAATTTGTTTTACACAAAAAAATGATCTATAGGATATGTCTTTCTGTGTTTGGGAGCTGACATTTATTTTTCTTGTTTAGGTACTCCCATTTCCCAGTCAAGTAGTATATAACAGAGTCGGAAAATGTGGTAGCAGAACCGTCGTCTTATTGCTGCGCATCCTGTCTGAGAGACACGGATTTAATTTGGTTACATCTGACATTCACAATAAAACCAGACTGACAAAAAATGAACAGGTAAGCAGAAATAGTGTGTTTTATAGTCAGCGGAGTTTGTTATTCAGTATTGTTTCCTTACAGACTATAACTCTTTCTGGAGTTTCACAGAAAAGACCCTAAATTTAATAGCCATAATGCATAAAAGTATTTCGTTAACACATTACAGGTTCTGACACACTATTAAATCCACATTTATTTGGTCTCCCTTTATCTATTTTGCAGAAGCTCATGCAGATGACCTTCAGCTGATGGACTTTATGTAGAAAAAATGTTTAAAGAGTTTTTAAAGTAAATATTTTTTTTCTAGTTTAGGATATAGTAGAGGGCTATTAAAATCATTATTGGTTATTTTTAATGAAAGCAGCTTGTATCATTGGAATTTTTTTCTTATTTGCTATTGTGGAGACAACTACAATTTTGAATCTTTCATCCCTTTCTGTCTTGGTGACGATAGTCAAAATGAAAGTTTAAATCTTTCCAGCAGTGACCCAAGCAAGTGAGGTTTTATCTTTAGATATACTATAAGGACAGGCACATTCACATATATTGCTTATTGATTAAGTTTTTCAGTCACACCAATTTGCATGAAATCTCCTATGCAGCTTACCCCTAGAACAGCAACTGGAACGTTAAACAAAACTTAGCTGGTGTTTTCACTTAAAGCAGAACCCAAAATGGGAATCTCTGCTTCTCTGACACCCCCCCTCCCCCTGCTACATTTGGCACCTTTTAGGAGGAGGGAGCAGGTACCTGGTTTTGACGTGGCAAACTGAGCCAGAAGTTTGGCCCCCTCTTCCTTCCTTTGCAGCTGGCCCATTAACAAAGTGCAGTGCACTTCACACATGCACAGTAGGAAACCAGCCGTGCATGTGCAATTATCCTTTAGGCTGGGTTCACACCGCTCCGACATTGGGAGCTCATGTCGCATGACGTGTGAAATGTAATGTTTCCCTATGGGAGCCGTCCTAACTGGTCCGACACAAGTCGTTCCGACTTTAGAAATGCTCCCTGTACTACTTTGGTCCGACTTTGATCCTACTTCAGCCTATTGACTATCATTGAAGTCGGATCAAAGTCGGATTGCCGTCTTGCATGATCCGACTTCGGCATGCGACTTGTGCTCAGATGTTCTTGAGGGGGAACTCCGCGCCAAATTTTAAATAAAAATCCGGCAAGGGTTCCCCCTCCAAGAGCATACCAGGCCCTTGGGTCTGGTATGGACCTTGAGGGGAACCCCCTACGCCGAAAAAACGGCGTGGGGGGTCCCCCCCAATCCATACCAGACCCTTATCCGAGCACGCAGCCCGGCCGGACAGGAATGGGGGTGGGGACGAGCGAGCGCCCCCCCCCCCCTCCTGAACCGTACCAGGCCGCATGCCCTCAACATGGGGGGTTGTTGCCTTGGGGGAGGGGGGCGCGCTGCGGCCCCCCCACCCCAAAGCACCTTGTCCCCATGTTGATGAGGACAAGGGCCTCTTCCCGACAACCCTGGCCGTTGGTTGTCGGGGTCTGCGGGCGGGGGGCTTATCGGAATCCGGGAGCCCCCTTTAATAAGGGGGCCCCCAGATCCCGGCCCCCCACCCTATGTGAATTGAGTATGGGGTACATGGTACCCCTACTCATTCACCTAGGGAAAAAGTGTCAATTTAAAAAAAAAAACACTACACAGATTTTTAAAGTATTTTATTAGACAGCTCCGGGGGTCTTCTTCCGACTTCGGGGGTCTCTCCGGTTCTTCTCCGCGCTCTCCGGGTCTTCGGCCGGGCTCCTCCGCTCTCTTCTGCTCTTTTGCCGCTCTTTTGCTTAAGCAGAGGAGTCCGGTCTTCAGTCTTCGGTCTTCTGCCCTCTTCTCTTCTCCTGATGTTGACACGACGCTCTCTCCGGCTAGAATGCTCTCTGTGCGCTCTGCTCTGACTTATATAGGCGGTGACCCCGCCCCCTTATCCCGTCACAGTCCCTGGGCATGCTGGGACTGTGACGTTTTAGGGGGCGTGGTCATCACCCGATGACCACGCCCCCCCGTATGCCGTCATAGTCCCAGCATGCCCAGGGACTGTGACGGGATAAGGGGGCGGGGTCACCGCCTATATAAGTCAGAGCAGAGCGCACAGAGAGCATTCTAGCCGGAGAGAGCGTCGTGTCAACATCAGGAGAAGAGAAGAGGGCAGAAGACCGAAGACTGAAGACCGGACTCCTCTGCTTAAGCAAAAGAGCGGCAAAAGAGCAGAAGAGAGCGGAGGAGCCCGGCCGAAGACCCGGAGAGCGCGGAGAAGAACCGGAGAGACCCCCGAAGTCGGAAGAAGACCCCCGGAGCTGTCTAATAAAATACTTTAAAAATCTGTGTAGTGTTTTTTTTTTTAAATTGACACTTTTTCCCTAGGTGAATGAGTAGGGGTACCATGTACCCCATACTCAATTCACATAGGGTGGGGGGCCGGGATCTGGGGGCCCCCTTATTAAAGGGGGCTCCCGGATTCCGATAAGCCCCCCGCCCGCAGACCCCGACAACCAACGGCCAGGGTTGTCGGGAAGAGGCCCTTGTCCTCATCAACATGGGGACAAGGTGCTTTGGGGTGGGGGGGCCGCAGCGCGCCCCCCTCCCCCAAGGCAACAACCCCCCATGTTGAGGGCATGCGGCCTGGTACGGTTCAGGAGGGGGGGGGGCGCTCGCTCGTCCCCACCCCCATTCCTGTCCGGCCGGGCTGCGTGCTCGGATAAGGGTCTGGTATGGATTGGGGGGGACCCCCCACGCCGTTTTTTCGGCGTAGGGGGTTCCCCTCAAGGTCCATACCAGACCCAAGGGCCTGGTATGCTCTTGGAGGGGGAACCCATGCCGGATTTTTATTTAAAATTTGGCGCGGAGTTCCCCCTAAAGATTCATACCAAACACAGTGTCGGGCATTGGCGGGGATCCAAGTCGGATCCCCGTTCATTTAAAGTCGGACACATGCCGGCTTCATGTCGCAGGGCAAAGTCGGATCCAAAGTAGGACGGCTGTCGTGTCGCACCAGTGTGAACCCAGCCTTAGTCAAAATGGCGTTTAAAAATTTGGCTCAGGTGAGGACAACGCATGTTGCCAGAGAAGGGCAGGTTCTTACTGTTTTAATTACAAAAATGATATATTACAAGGGAAAATTAAATTAAAGTTACTGCCTTTTCAAATCCGTGAAATTAGAATTGTCTGTTCTGGAATGGATGCCAATGGTTAGAACTTCCTTAGAGTATGCAGATGGAACATGTCTTATTTAACCACTTGCTTACTGGGCACTAACACCCCCTTCTTGCCCAGGCCAATTTTCAGCTTTCAGCACTGTCGCACTTTGAATGACAATTGGGTGGTCATGCAACACTGTACCCAAACAAAATGTTATCACATAAATAGAGCTTTCTTTTGGTGGTATTTAATTACCACTGGATTTTTCATTGTTTGCTAAGGCTCCATGCACACTGGAGCTCATAAACTGCCTTTTTTAACAGCTCTTATACTCCACTCTATGTTATCCTATGTGTCCATGCACACATGGACGTTATTTAGCTTTTATCAGCAGTGGAGTTTATGGGCTGTTCTCTGAATGCCATAAAATCGTGTTCAGAGTGCCATTTTTCTGACCACAAAAAAAGCTAAAAAAAACGCTGTTCAACACGCGTTAATTAGCGCTCGGCTTTCTATTTTTTCAATGCATTGTGGGATTTTTGGAGTGTCCTCTATATTTTTATTAAAAACGCCCATAAACGCTAAGGCTAAAAAACGCACATAAACGCTCTTACAAAACGCTGTTAAAATCTCGTTTTTCAATCAGCGTTTTCTGCTGGCAATCTGGCGTCCATAAAAAGCTTTTTTGAGCTCCAGTGTGCATGGAGCCTAAAGAAACAAAGAAAGACTGAAAATTTTGAAAAAACAAAAACAAAACATTTTTCATAATTTGTTAAATTTTTTTTATGAAGAGGTAGTTTTTAACCTTCACTGATGTGCGCTGATGAGGCTGCACTGATAGGCACTGCTAGGCTAGGCATTGATAAAGCGGCACTGGTGGGCACTGATGAAACTGCACTGGTGGGCACTGATGAGGTGGCACTGGTGGACACTCATGAGGTGGCACTGGTGGGCACTGATGAGGTGGCACTGGTGGGCACTGATGAGGTGGCACTGGTGGGCACTGATGAGGTGGCACTGGTGGGCACTGATGAGGAGGCACTGGTGGGCACTGATGAGGAGGCACTGATGAGGCGGCACTGAGAGGTGGCACTGATGGGCACTGATGGGCGGCATTGATAGGTGACATTGATGATGAGGCACTGACAGCACGATGGGAACTGATAGGTGGCACTGGTTGGCACTGATTAGCAGCACTGGTGGGCACAGATTGGGACTGATGTCCCTGTAACAGAAGCCAGTTACTGGCTTACTTCTTTCCTCGCCGGGAGAGGGGCCTTCTTCTTTTCTCGCCGGTAGATCACTTTTATTGGGGGCGGAAGAGGGGCCGCCGCTTACGGGAGCCGTCAGTAGCGGCGGAGACGATCGGGTCCTCCTCCCTCACAGGCTGAATGCTGAGTGAGGGATAGATGGCCCTCCCCTCGGCTCCATAGCATTGGATGGCGGAAACAATGTCAAACGCCACTTCCGCCCAATGCTCTTAAAGGGGAATTTTGTTTTTTTGTAAAAAAAAAAAATGACAATTTTTTATTTTAATTTTTTTATTGCATTTTAGTGTAAATGTGAGATCTGAGGTCTTTTTGACCCAAAATATCACTTTAAAGGGGTCCTGTCATGCTTTTTTCTATTACAAGGGATGTTTACATCCCTTGTAATAGGAATAGGAATAAAAGTGACCCGATTCTTTTTATTTTAAAAAGACAGTGTAAAAATAAAAAAATAAAATTTTAAAGCGCCCTGTGCCGCCAAACTCGCACACAGAAGCGAACGCATAGGTGCCTGCATATGAAAACGGTGTTCAAACCACACATGTGAGGTATCGCGGCGATCGTTGGAGCGAGAGCAATAATTCTAGCACTAGACCTCCTATGTAACTCAAAATTGGTAACCTGTAGAAATTTTTAAACGTCGCCTATGGAGATTTTTAAGGGTCAAAGTTTGTCGCCATTCCACGAGAGGGCGCAATTTTGAAGCGTGACATGTTAGGTATCAGTTTAAAATTGGGCTAACTTTACTGTTGTCTTATGTTTTAATTTAAAAAAGTGTATTTTATTTTAAAAATTGCGCTTGCGAGATGGTGTGACATTAAGTATTGCAACGACCGCCATTTTTTTTCTAGGGTGGTTAATATCATAAATAATAACATGTTCTTAGATTTTTACTCCAGAAGTATATAATGAGTTTGGAAATTCTAGAGAAATACTTAAAAAATGCATTTCAGTTTAACTAAACCTGTTCAGTTTTACTCGACTAAAATGATTTTAACTAAAATACAACTAAAACTAAAAAGGCCTTTTAGTCAAAAGACTATGACTAAAACTAAATCAAAATTTGACATCAAAATTAACACTGGTGGACTTGCCTAGTCAAAAGCCTTGATTTTAATTCCATTGTAATGTTAGGGGTTGAAAAGGGCAGTTCATGCAAAAAACAACTACAAATATCTTGCAACTGAAATGAATTTTGCATAGAGAAGTGATAGAAAATGTAATTAAGTCAATGTCAGAGTCTGGTGGGCAGTTATGTAAAATGCCTAAAGAAGTAATATCTGCTAAAGAGAGCAATACCAGCTTCTAAAGCCAAGGTTGTTCTTAATTTTCTACTGTACACCATCACATCTATTAATATTTTTGTTGAAATAATGATTAAAAAGGAAAATGATACTGTTTTTATTCAAGTATATTAACTTTATCTGAAGGCATTGTTTGAATGAAGGTCTGATGTTTGCTTGTTCGAATATGTTGAAAAAGTCAAGTTTTAATGGGGTGCACATGACTGTTTATAAATTGTTAAATTGTTTTTAACTACATTTCTGATAAAAAAGTGATTGTTTTTTTTATCATTACTACTACTGCAACATCTGTATTAAATGTTAGTATTCTTGAAATGTAACACAAATTATAAAAAGGGGATATACAACTAAAGGGTTATCGGGGACCCCAATAGCTTTCATCCCACTTAGATATTTTGTTTTTGTGGTTGTTATAGTCCTTTGATTCTATTCATGTTTGAGCTCTTTCTGAGATTTGTTGTTTACAAGTTAAAAACAGTTTTATTTTGCTAGAAAATTACTTAGAATCCCCAAACATTATACATTTTTTTTTCTAACACCCTAGAGAATAAAATGGTGGTCGTTGCAATACTTTCTGTCACACCGTATTTGCGCAGCGGTCTTACAAGCACACTTTTTTAGGAAAAAATACACTTTTTTAAATCATAAATAAGACAACAGTAAAGTAAGCCATTTTTTTTTATATTGTGAAAGATAATGTTACGCCGAGTAAATTGATACCCAACATGTCATGCTTTAAAATTGCGCCCTCTCGTGGAATGGCGACAAACTTTTACCCTTAAAAATCTCCATAGGCGACGTTTAAACAATTCTACAGGTTGCATGTTTTGAGTTACAGAGGAGGTCTAGGGCTAGAATTATTTCTCTCGCTCTACCAACCGCGGCGATACCTCACATGTGTGGTTTGAACACCGTTTTCATATGCGGGCGCTACTCACGTATGCAATCGCTTCTGCACGCGAGCTCGGCGGGATTGAGGTGTGTTTTAAAAAAAAAAATGATTATTTATTTTACCTTTTTATTTTTACACTGTTCTTTAACCACTTGACAACTGCCTCACGCTGATGTACGTCAGCAGAATGGCACGGGCAGGCAAAATCACGTACCTGGTACGTGATTGCCTTCCCGTAGGCGGGGGGTCCGATCGGACCCCCCCCGGTGCCCGAGGCGGTCGTCTTTGGTCTGGGAGCGATCAGAGATGAGGGGGAGACATCCGTTCGTGCCCCCCCCTCGCGATCGCTCCCAGCTAATGAGAATCATTCCTCTGCTGCTGTATGCTAAACAGCAGCAAAGGAAATTATGTCATCTCTCCTCGGCTCGGTATTTTCCGTTCCGGCCCTGAGGAGAGAAGACTGTAATGTGCACCAACACACACAGTAGAACATGCCAGGCACACATGACACCCCCCTTTACCCCCCGATCACCCCCCAATCACCCCTCCCCCCCTGTCACACTGACACCAAGCAGTTTTTTTTTTCTGATTACTGCATTGGTGTCAGTTTGTGACAGTGTGGTAGGACAGTTAGGGTTAGCCCCCTTTAGGTCTAGGATACCCCCTAACCCCCCCAATAAAGTTTTACCCCTTGATTACCCCCCATCGCCAGTGTCGCTAAGCGATCATTTTTCTGATCGCTGTATTAGTGTCACTGGTGACGCTAGTTAGGGAGGTAAATATTTAGGTTCGCTGCCAGCTTTTTATAGCATCAGGGACCCCCATATACTACCTAATAAATGTTTTAACCCCTTGATTGCCCTCTAGTTAACCCTTTCACCACTGATCACCGTATAACTGTTACGGGTGACGCTGGTTAGTTTGTTTATTTTTTATAGTGTCAGGGCACCCGCCATTTATTACCGAATAAAGGTTTAGCCCCCTGATCGCCCGGGGGTGATATGCGTCGCCCCAGGCAGCGTCAGATTAGCGCCAGTAGCGCTAACACCCACGCACGCAGCATACGCCTCCCTTAGTGGTATAGTATCTGAACTGATCAATATCTGATCCGATCAGATCTATACTAGCGTCCCCAGCAGTTTAGGGTTCCCAAAAACGCAGTGTTAGCGGGATCAGCCCAGATACCTGCTAGCACCTGCGTTTTGCCCCTCCGCCCAGCCCACCCAAGTGCAGTATCAATCGATCACTGTCACTTACAAAACACTAAACGCATAACTGCAGCGTTTGCAGAGTCAGGCCTAATCCCTGCGATCGCTAACAGTTTTTTTGGTAGCGTTTTGGTGAACTGGCAAGCACCAGCCCCAGGCAGCGTCAGGTTAGCGCCAGTACCGCTAACACCCACGCACGCACCGTACGCCTCCCTTAGTGGTATAGTATTTGAACGGATCAATATCTGATCCGATCAGATCTATACTAGTGTCCCCAGCAGTTTAGGGTTCCCAAAAATAGCAGTGTTAGCGGGATCAGCCCAGATACCTGCTAGCACCTGCGTTTTGCCCCTCTGCCCAGCCCAGCCCACCCAAGTGCAGTATCGATCGATCACTGTCACTTACAAAACACTAAACGCATAACTGCAGCGTTGCAGAGTCAGGCCTGATCCCTGCGATCGCTAACAGTTTTTTTGGTAGCGTTTTGGTGAACTGGCAAGCACCAGTGGCCTAGTACACCCCGGTCGTAGTCAAACCAGCACTGCAGTAACACTTGGTGACGTGGCGAGTCCCATAAATGCAGTTCAAGCTGGTGAGGTGGCTAGCACAAGTAGTGTCCCGCTGCCACCAAGAAGAAGACAAACAGGCCCGTCGTGCCCATAATGCCCTTCCTGCTGCATTCGCCAATCCTAATTGGGAACCCACCACTTCTGCAGTGCCCCTACTTCCCCCATTCACATCCCCAACCAAATGCAGTCAGCTGCATGAGAGGCATTTTCTTTATGTCCTCCCGAGTACCCCTACCCAACGAACCCCCTCAAAAAAGATGTTGTGTCTGCAGCAAGCGCGGATATAGGCGTGACACCCGCTATTATTGTCCCTCCTGTCCTGACAATCCTGGTCTTTGCATTGGTGAATGTTTTGAACGCTACCATTCACTAGTTGAGTATTAGCGTAGGGTACAGCATTGCGCAGACTAGGCACACCTTTACAGAGTCTCCCAAGATGCCATCGCATTTTGAGAGACCCGAACCTGGAACCGGTTACAGTTATAAAAGTTAGTTACAAAAAAAAGTGTAAAAAAAAATATATATATATAATAAAATAAAAAAGTTGAAATTTTATTCTCTCTCTCTCACTCTATTCTCTCTCTATTGTTCTGCTCTTTTTTACTGTATTCTATTCTGCAATGTTTTATTGTTATGTTTGCTTTTCAGGTATGCAATTTTTTATACTTTACCGTTTACTGTGTTTTATTGTTAACCATTTTTTTGTCTTCAGGTACGCCATTCACGACTTTGAGTGGTTAGATTGGTTATACCAGAATGATGCCTGCAGGTTTAGGTATCATCTTGGTATCATTCTTTTCAGCCAGCGGTCGGCTTTCATGTAAAAGCAATCCTAGCGGCTAATTAGCCTCTAGACTGCTTTTACAAGCAGTGGGAGGGAATGACCCCCCCCCCACCGTCTTCCGTGTTTTTCTCTGGCTCTCCTGTTTCAACAGGGAACCTGAGAATGCAGCCGGTGATTCAGCCAGCTGACCATAGAGCTGATCAGAGACCAGAGTGGCTCCAAACATCTCTATGGCCTAAGAAACCAGAAGCTACGAACATTTCATGACTTAGATTTCGCCGGATGTAAACAGCGCCATTGGGAAATTGGAAAGCATTTTATCACACCGATCTTGGTGTGGTCAGATGCTTTGAGGGCAGAGGAGAGATCTAGGGTCTAATAGACCCCAATTTTTTCAAAAAAGAGTACCTGTCACTACCTATTGCTATCATAGGGGATATTTACATTCCCTGAGATAACAATAAAAATGATTTTAAAAAAATGAAAGAGTTTAAAAATAAGATAAGAAAAGCAAAAAATAAATAAATTAAAAAAAAAAAAAGCACCCCTGTCCCCCCCTGCTCTCGCGCAAAGGCGAACGCAAGCGTCGGTCTGGCGTCAAATGTAAACAGCAATTGCACCGTGCATGTGAGGTGTCACCGCAAACGTCAGATCGAGGGCAGTAATTTGTCAGATCGAGGGCAGTAATTTTAGCAGTAGACCTCCTCTGTAAATCTAAAGTGGAACCTGTAAAGGCTTTTAAAGGCTTTTAAAAATGTATTTAGTTTGTCGCCACTGCATGTTTGTGCGCAATTTTAAAGCATGTCATGTTTGGTATCCATGTACTTGGCCTAAGATCATCTTTTTTATTTCATCAAACATTTGGGCAATATAGTTTTAGTGCATTAAAATTTAAAAAAGTGTGTTTTTTCCCCAAAAAATGCGTTTGAAAAATCGCTGCGCAAATACTGTGTGAAAAAAAAAAATGAAACACCCACCATTTTAATCTGTAGGGCATTTGCTTTAAAAAAAATATATAATGTTTGGGGGTTAAAAGTAATTTTCTTGCAAAAAAATAATTTTTTCATGTAAACAAAAAGTGTCAGAAAGGGCTTTGTCTTCAAGTGGTTAGAAGAGTGGGTGATGTGTGACATAAGCTTCTAAATGTTGTGCATAAAATGCCAGGACAGTTCAAAACCCCCCCAAATGACCCCATTTTGGAAAGTAGACACCCCAAGCTATTTGCTGAGAGTCATGTCGAGTCCATGGAATATTTTATATTGTGACACAAGTTACTGGAAAGAGACAAATTTTTATTTATTTTTTTTGCACAAAGTTGTCACTAAATGATATATTGCTCAAACATGCCATGGGAATATGTGAAATTACACCCCAAAATACATTCTGTTGCTTCTCCTGAGTACGGGGATACCATATGTGTGAGACTTTTTGGGAGCCTAACCGCGTACGGGACCCCGAAAACCAAACACTGCCTTCAGGCTTTCTAAGGGCGTAAATTTTTGATTTCACTCTTCACTGCCTGTCACAGTTTCGGAGGCCATGGAATGCCCAGGTGGCACAACCCCCCCCCCCCCCCCCAAATGACCCTATTTTGGAAAGTAGACACCCCAAGCTATTTGCTGAGAGGTATAGTGAGTATTTTGCAGACCTCACTTTTTGTCACAAAGTTTTGAAAATTGAAAAAAGAAAAAAAAAATGTTTTTTCTTGTCTTTCTTCATTTTCAAAAACAAATGAGAGCTGCAAAATACTCACCATGCCTCTCAGCAAATAGAAAAAAAAATCCCACACATGTGGTATCCCCATACTCAGGAGAAGCAGCTAAATGTATTTTGGGGTGCAATTCCACATATGCCCATGACCTGTGTGAGCAATATATCATTTAGTTAGAACTTTGTGCAAAAAAAAAAAAAAAAAGTGTTACTTTCCCGCATATTCCATGGACTCAACATGCCTCTCAGCAAATAGCTTGGGGTGTCTACTTTCCAAAATGGGGTCATTTGGGGGGGTTTTGTGCCATCTGGGCATTTTATGGCCTTCAAAACTGTGATAGGTAGTGAGGAGTGAAATCAAAAATTTACGCCCTTAGAAATCCTGAAGGCGGTGATTGGTTTTCGGGGCCCCGTACGCCGCTAGGCTCCCAAAAAGTCCCACACATGTGGTATCCCCGTACTCAGGAGAAGCAGCTGAATGTATTTTGGGGTGCAATTCCACATATGGCCTGTGTGAGCAATATATCATTTAGTGACAACTTTTTGTAAATTTTTTTTTTTTTGTCATTATTCAATCACTTGGGACAAAAAAAAAAAAATTCAATGGGCTCATCATGCCTCTCAGCAATTTCTTTGTGGTGTCTACTGGTGTCTTCCAAAATGGGGTAATTTGGGGGGGGGGTTTGTACTGCCCTGCCATTTTAGCACCTCAAGAAATGACATAGGCAGTCATAAACTAAAAGCTGTGTAAATTCCAGAAAATGTACCCTAGTTTGTAGACGCTATAACTTTTGCGCAAACCAATAAATGTACGCTTAATGACATTTTTTTTACCAAAGACATGTGGCTGAATACATTTTGGCCTAAATGTATGACTAAAATTAAGTTTATTGGATTTTTTTTATAACAAAAAGTAGAAAATATCATTGTTTTTCAAAATTTTCGGTCTTTTTCTGTTTATAGCGCAAAAAAAAAAAACTGCAGAGGTGATCAAATACCATCAAAAGAAAGCTCTATTTGTGGGAAGAAAAGGACGCAAATTTTGTTTGGGTACAGCATTGCATGACCGTGCAATCATCAGTTAAAGCAGCGCAGTGCCAAATTGTAAAAAGACCTCTGGTCTTTAGGCAGCCAAATGGTCCGGGGCTGAAGTGGTTTAAAAAAAAAAAGTGTCACTTTTATTCCTATTACAAGGAATGTGAACATCCCTTGTAATAGAAAAAAAAGCATGGCAGGTCCTCTTAAATATGAGATCTGGGGTCAAAAAGACCTCAGATCACATATTTACACTAAAATGCAATAAAAAAGTTAAAAAATACACAAAAAATGGCCCTTTTAGAGCGATGGGCGGAAGTGACGTTTTGACGTTGCTTCTGCCCAGCCATGGTATGGAGACGGGTGGGTGCCATCTTCCCCTCACTCGTCTCTATACCACAGAGGAGAAAGGATCCAATCGCCTCCACAGCTGCCAAAGGCTCCGGTAAGTGGCGGAGGGCACCGGAGCGCTGCGGGGGCCCCTCTCCCGCCGCTGATAAAAGCGATCTTGCGGCAAATCCGCCGCACAGACCACTTTTAGCTGAAAGCGGACCGCCGGCCGAAGAAGAGGATGCCGGGGTTATGGCGGCTAGCTGCTGCCATAATAACGATATTTCTCTTCAAAGTTAGGACATATATTGGCGTGCGGCGGTCCGTAAGTGGTTAAACAAGACAGCTTTCCCAAAGCGCTGATATAACAGGGAAGGCCACATAGATGATCAAACTGTTGAAGGTACTTCTTACGTTTTTCTTTCAAGTCTATACAAACTTTGGGGGTGTCTGTGGCATTTAAAGAAGGATGCTAAATTAAAATAAATCTAGCTCTGCCTAAGGAGCCTTTCACACTGGTGAACCGATCGGGTCTACCTGTCAGTTTTTCAGGCAGACCCGATAGGACCATCCAGTCTCCTTTATGGAGCAGCGGATGTCAATGAACATGTGTTGACACCCGCCGACACAGAATCCGATCCTGTTTGCTAAAAACAGACGGACAGAGATCTGTTCCCTATCTGTCTAGCAGATCGGATAGGATGGTGTAGTCATGTGTAAAGGTGCAGGCAGTCTGTTTACATCCGACCGCCTATAGAGTAGAGCAGGCTGTGTCTGTTTGCTCTGCATAAGCAGAGCGGACAATGACCAGCCATCCGCATACTTAGTGGGGATCTGCGGACAGATTCCCCGCTGAGCAGGCGAACTGCAACGGGGAATCTCGTGTGTAAGGGGCTTATGGTATCAGTTTTGTCAAAAATATGATGGTACTAATAATAGCAAAGTTCAACTAGTATATAAAATACAGACATATCTGGACAAATGTTAAAGTGGATGTAAACCCTCACATATACCCAGTGAAGTGAACAGCCTCGGATGATACACAGGAATGAAACCAATCCTCCTACATAAGTTTTACGCGTATATCTGCTGTCTTCAGCTTTACAGTTGTGCTCATAAGTTTACATACCCTGGCAAAATTTATAATTTCTTGGCAATTTTTCAGAGAATATGAATGATAACACAAAAACATTTCTTTCACTAATGGTTTAGTGTTTGGCTGAAACCATTTATTATCAATCAACTGTGTTTACTCCTTTTAGATCATAATGATAACAGAAATCACCCAAATGGCCCTGATCAAGTTTACATACCCTGGAATGTTTGACCTTGGTACAGACACAGAAGGTGGCACACACAGGTTAAAATGGCAACGAAAGGTTAATTTCCCACATTTGTGGCTTTTTAAATCACAAATAGTGTCTGCGTATAAATAGTCAATGAGTTTGTTAGCTCTCACATGGATGCACTAGCAGGCTAGACACTGAGCCATGAGGAGGTAGAAAAGAATAGACAAAAGACCTGTTTAACAAGGTAATGAAACTTTACAAAGATGGAAAAAGATTAAAAAGATATCCAAAGCCTTGAATATGCCAGTCAGTACTGTTTAATCACTTAGTAAGAAGTGGAAAATTTCGGAATCTCTTGATTCCAAGCCAAGGTCAGGTAGATCCAGAAAGATTTCAGCCACAACATGGCTGCTCTGGAAAAAGATAGTGTGGTTGTTTTTAACCACTTAAGCCCTAGACCATTTGGCTGCCTAAAGACCAGAGGACTTTTTACAATTTGGCACTGCGCTGATTTAACTGGTAATTGCGCGGTCATGCAATGTTGTACCCAAACAAAATTTACGTCCTTTTTTTCCCCACAAATAGAACTTTCTTTTGATGGTATTTGATTGCCTCTGCTATTTTCATTTTTGCGATACAAACGGAAAACGAAAACTTTTTTAAAAAAAGAAAGAAAAGAAAAATGTTTTTTTTTTTTCTTTTTTCAATGTTCAAAACTTTGTGACAAAAAGCGAGATCTGCAAAATACACACCATACCTCTCAGCAAATAGCTTGGGGTGTCTACTTTCCAAAATTGGGTCATTTGGGGGTGGGGGGTTGGTGCCATCTGGGCATTCCATGGCCTCCGAAACTGTGATAGGCAGTGAGGAGTGAAATCAAAAATTTACACCCTTAGAAAGCCTGAAGGCGGTGCTTGGTTTTCGGGGTCCCGTACACGGCTAGGCTCCCAAAAAGTCTCACATGTGGTATCCCCGTACTCAGGACAAGCAACAGAATGTATTTTGAAGTGTAATTTCACATATTCCCATGGCATGTTTGAGCAATATATCATTTAGTGACAACTTTGTGAAAAAAAAAGATTGTCTTTTTCCTGCAACTTGTGTCAAAATATAAAATATTCCATGGACTCGACATGCCTCTCAGCAAATAGCTTGGGGTGTCTACTTTCCAAAATGGGGTCATTGGGGGGGGAGGGGTTTCAATGTCCCGGCATTTTATGCACAACATTTAGAAGCTTATGTCACACATCACCCACTCTTCTAACCACTTGAAGACAAAGCCCTTTGTGACACTTTTTGTTTACATGAAAAAATTTTTTTTTGCAAGAAAATTACTTTGAATCCCCAAACATTATATATATTTTTTTAAAGCAAAGGCCCTGCAGATTAAAATGGTGGGTGTTTAATTTTTTTTTTCCACACAGTATTTGCGCAGCGATTTTTCAAACGCATTTTTTTAATAAAAAAACACAATTTTTTTCATCTTAATGCGCTAAAACACACTATATTGCCCAAATGTTTGATGTAATAAAAAAGATGATCTTAGGCCGAGTACATGGATACCAAACATGACATGCTTTAAAATTGTGCACAACCGTGCAGCGGCGACAAACTACATACATTTTTAAAAGCCTTTACAGGTTACCACTTTAGATTTACAGAGGAGGTCTACTGCTAAAATTACTGCCCTCGATCTGACCTTCGTGGTGATACCTCACATGCATGGTGCAATTGCTGTTTACATATGACGCCAGACCGACGCTTACTTTTTTAAAATTATTTATTTTGCTTTTTTATTTTATTTTTAACTACTTCCCACCCGGCCAATGTACATAAACGACCGGGTGGGCGCTCTCTCCTTCTGAGTGGACTTTCAGGACGCAGCGCCGTGATCCCGATGCACTCGTGTCACCCGGACACGGCGCATCACCGATCAGCGTGTTATGAAAACATTCCAGTGTTCAAAAGCCGTGCTTCCTCCTTGTCTATGATAGGAAAAACATTCAATTTCCCAGCAGTCAGTTTTCAGCCTATCACGGACATCCTCTCATCCTCATACCACGGACGATGTCCTTGATAGGCTGGACACTGACTGCTGGGAAATTGAGTGTCCTGCCTATCACAGACGAGGAGGAGGCGTGGCTTTTGAACACTAGAATGGCTGCCGTATGTTTTTATGATACGTTGGCCGCTGTCTGTCTGCATGACACGCTGATCAGGTAGGCAGGCGGCGGTGACTCGAATATAAGCCGAGGGGGCACTTTCAGCCTAAAAAAAAGGGCTGAAAATCTCGGCTTATACTCAAGTATATACGGTATATTGCAAAAAATAAAAAACGGAGTTGTGAATAAATGCCACCAAAAGAAAGCTCTATTTGTGGAAACAAAATGATAAAAAGTTCATTTCGGTACAGCGTAGCATGACCGCGCAATTGTCACTGAAAGCGCGAGAGCGCTGAAAGCTGAAAATTGGTCTGGGAAGGAAGGGGGCGAAAGTGCCCAGTATTGATGTGGTTAAACTGTTCCTTTCTTTTTTTTTTTCTTTATCATTTTTATTGTTATCTCAGGGAATGTAAATATCCCCTATGATAGCAATAGGTAGTGACAGGTACTCTTTTTTAAAAAAAAAATTGGGGTCTATTAGACCCTAGATGTCCTCAAAGCATATGACCACACCAAGATCGGTGTGATAAAATGCTTTCCCAATTTCCCGAAGGCGCTGTTTATATCCAGCAAAATCGAAGTCGTTAAATGCTCGTAGCTTCAGGTTTCTTAGGCCATAGAGATGATTGGAGCCATTCTGGTCTCTGATCAGCTCTATGGTCAGCTGGCGGAACCACCGGCTGCATTCTCAGGTTCCCTGTTGGGACAGGAGAGCCATAGAAAACCATGGAAGACGGTGGGGGGGGACATTCCCTCCCACTGCTTGTAAAAGCAGTCTAGAGGCTAATTAGCCACAAGGATTGCTTTTACATGAAAGCCACCGCTGGCTGAAAAGAATGATACCAAGATGATACCTAAACCCACAGGCATCATTCTGGTATAACCACTCAAAGTCCAGCATACCAGTATGTTGCTGGTCCTTGTTGGGCATATATAGTAATCTCTTTTTTTCATGCAGCCTGTGGGCTGAACGAAAAAAAGAGATTGAGCAGTGGGTATGCCCACCATTAGAATACCTCCCTTCATCCACACACTTCTAATGATGGGCATACATGCACCATTTTTTTTTAACTGTGGTGGTGAAATCATCTCCTACAGCGCTGGAGTCACGGCTTTATGTATCGTGAGAGCAAATGCTGTTGCTGTCAAGATAAATAAATCCACGCTGCAGCTGAATGGCGTACCTGCTAAGCAAATGATGGTTAACAATAAAACAAAGTAGCATTACAGTATAACAGTAAGACATACCATACCTGCAAAACAAATACAAAAAAATTGTAAAAAATAAAACCTTTTTTAACGCAACCTGTGCCTAAAATATATATATGCCGAAGCATGGGGGCATCCGCCCCAAAAGTTAGGAGCAAATCACTCCTCCACTCCTGCTGCCCCCATGCCTCAGCATATATGCTCTTTTTTTTTTTAACTGTGGTGGTGAAATCACCTCCTACTGCACTGGAGACACGGCTTTATGTATAGTGGGAGCAGAGAATAGAGAGAGAGAGAGAACAATAAAACGACAACTCTTTTTGTTTTTTTTATTTCATATTTTTTGTGTTATTTCTTTCTTTTACTTTTTTTTTTTTTACACTTTTAATTGGAACTGTAACTATAACTGTAGCGGTTCGATTGCAGGTTCCGGTCTCTCAAAATGTGATGGCATCTGGGGAGACCCTGTGAAAGTGTGTCCTAGTCTGTGCAGTGCTGTACCCTATGCTAAAACTCCACTAGTGTATGGTAGCATTCCAAACATTCACCAATGCAAAGAACAGGATTGTCAGGACAGGAGGGACAAAAATAGCGGGTGTCACGCCTATATCCGTGCTTTCTACTGACACAAAATTTTCTTCGGGGGGCTCATTGGGTAGGGGTACTAAGGAGGACATACGGAAAATGCCTCTCATGCAGCCAACTTACTGCATTTGGATTGGGAAGGTGAGGTGGAGCACCGTCTGGAAACAGAATGGCTCTGACGATCTCTTCCTGGAATTTAAGGAAGGATCCAGTCTGTCCTGAAGCTCTATATAGCACATGAGCATTCAGCAAAGCCAGTTGAAATAAGTATACAGACACTTTTTTGTACCAGCGTCTGGCCTTACGGCAACTAGGTACGGTGCCAACAACTGGTCGTTGAGGTCCACCCCTCCCATATTTTGGTTATATTCGTGGACACAGAGGGGTTTCTTCACAACACCAGTCGCCATAGGAATTTGGACTGTCGTGCCTGCGTGAAGGGAGGACAGAACGAAAACATTCCTATTATCCCTCCACTTCACAGCGAGCAAATTATTACACTTGAAGCAGGCTCTCTCCCCCAGCCTGAGACAGGAATCTAAAAGCCGCTGGGGTAAGCCCCGGCGATTAGGTGCCACATGCGCCAATCTGATCAAACAAGTGACTAAAAAGTGGCACACTCGTGTATTAATTGTCCACATACAAATGGTACCCCTTTCCGAATAAGGGTGACACCAAGTCCCACACAATATTGCCAGCGCTCCCTATGTAATCTGGGCAGTTCTCCGGTTCTACGTGACTATCTCTTCCCTTGTAAACCATAAAACTATATGTATAGCCTGTGGCCCTGTCACAGAGCTTATACATCTTGACCCCGTATCTGGCATGCTTGCTGGGAAGATACTGTTTGAAAGACCAGCAGCCAGAAAATTTCATCAGGGACTCATCAACGCAGACAACTTGATGGGGAGTAAACGAAGCTGCAAAACGTTCGTTGAAGTGGTTTACGAGGGGCCGAATTTTGTAGGGCTGATCGTATTCAGGGTCTCCACGAGGACAACAGAGTTCATTGTTGTTGAAGTGCATGAACCGCAAGATCTGCTCGTATTGTGCCCTGGCCATGGAGGCAGAGAACAGGGGCATATGGTAAATTGGGTCAGTGGACCAATATGACCACAACGTACTCCATTTTAACTATGCCTTGTCGAGGGATAGGCCCAGAAAGGTCTTAAATTCGGAAACGGTAATTGGTTTTCAATCTCTGGCAAGGGAGGACTGGGGATTAGCGGCAATGAATTGACCAGCATACAAATTACTTTGGTCCACAATAGATCTATAGAGATCTTCGGTGAAAAACAGCGAATACAAATCAAGTGACGTAAAATCAACTGTTTCCACCTGAATTCCGGGTTGGCCAGTGAATGGGGAAAGTACGGGTGCTGCAGAAGTGGTGGGCTCCCAATCAGGATTGGCGAATTCTGTAGGAAGGACACTTATGGCACGATGAGCCTGTCTTTGTCTTCTTGGTGGCAGCGGGACACTACTTGTGCTTGCCACCTCGCCAGCTTGAACTGCACTTGTGGGACTCGCCACGTGATACTGCAGTGCTGGATGTATGACCAGGGTGTACTAGTCCGCTGGTGCTTGCCAGTTCACCAGAAGGATGAGCAGCACTATGAGAGCCCTGCAGTTCTTGCACCTCAACAACAGCAGAAGATGATCGGGGTCTGGTACACCTGACCTTGGCAGGGACCACAACTCGTCGTCAGAGCTATCTGTCATGGAGCCGCTGTCGTCTACAGGATCATATTCTGAGCCTGAATCTGACAGATGAGTGACTTCCTCTTCACTATCTGTCATGCTCAGAAACGTGTAGGCCTCTTCACCAGTGTACCTTCAATTTGTCATTTTGGGCTCTAAATTTACTGGTACAGTAGTGAGAAAAAGCTCCTAGGCTGTCAGAAACTGTATCAAACGCTACCAAAAAGAATATTAGCAATCACAGGGATCAGGCCTGACTGCCAAAACTGCAGGTGCTAGCAGGTATCTGGGCTGATCCCGCTAACACTGCGTTTTTGGGAACCCTAAACTGCTGAGGACACTAATATAGTTCTGATCAGATATTGATCCGTTTAGACACTAGACTACTAAGGGAGGTGTATGCTGCGTGCGATGGTGTTGGCGCTACTGGCATTAATCTCACGCTGCCTGGGGCAACGCAGACCCTAACTGACCCTAAAACCTAACTGATATCACCTGCCGGGCAATCAGGGGGTTAAACGTTTATTGGGTAATAAACGGCGGGTATAAAAAGCAAACTAACTAACCAGTGTCCCCCGTAACACTTATACGGTGATCACTAGTGAAAGGGTTAACTAGGGGGCAAGCAGGGGGTTAAAACCTTTATTAGGTAGTATATTTGGGTACCACACGCTATAAAAAGCTGACGGTGAACCTAAATAACGAACAAGCTAACTAGTGTCACCCGTGACACTTATACGGCGATCAGAAAAATAATTGATTAGCGACACTGACGACAGGGGGTGAAAGTGTTAACTGGGGGGCGATCAAGGGGTTAAACCTTTATTGGGGGGGTTAGGGGGGTACCCTAGACCTAAAGGGGCCTACCACTAATTGCCCTAACTCTTATAACAGTCACAAAATGACACCAATGCAGTGATCAGTAAAAAAATGAAAACTGCTATTGGTGTCACTGTGACAGGGGATGCAGGGGGGTGATCGGGGGGTAATTTATGTTCCTATGTGTACTGGTGTTAGTGTGCTGTTGGTGTACCTCACTGTGATGTCTTTTCTCCTCAGGCTCCGGAACGAAAAGGCTGCACGAGGAGAGATGACATCACTTCTTCTGCTTCTGTTTACAGTTTCAGAAGCAGAGGAGGCTTCTCATTTGTCAGGAGTAATCGCTAGGGGGTGGCCATGAATCTGTGGCCTCCCCCTCAGCACGGATCGCTCCTGGAACGAAGCCGACTGCAGAAGGCACCGGGTGGGGGCCCAATGCAGGGAAAGGGCAGATCGGGCGGCCGTGATTGTGTGAGCACTCGCATTATGCAGTGTCAGCGAGCAGAGGGAGGGGGGAGAAATCACCCGCAGGAGCTGACTGGGGACGCTCTCCCACTCAATAGAGACTGTGTTACTCCAGCGGCGGCCCGAGTAAGATGCGGCGCATCCTCTACGAATGCAAACAAAAAGACATTGCCTTTTTGTAATTGGGGGGGCACATGGTGGGGTACAGCATAATGTTGGGGGGTCAGGGTCCCCTCTGCCCCCCCCCAAAGGGACGCCATTGGACATTGGGGCGGTAAAATGGCTAATTGGGCACAGTTTGGACATTTTCACTTCAAGGTGTACTCACTTTTGTTGCCGGTGGTTTAGACATTAATGGCTGTGTGTTGAGTTATTTTGAGGGGACAGTAAATTTACACTGTTATACAAGCTGTACACTCACTACTATACATTGTAGCAAAGTGTAATTTCTTCAGTGTTGTCACATGAAAAGATATAATAAAATATTTACAAAAATGTGAAGGGTGTACTCACTTTTGTGAGATACTGTACGCCCGTATGCCTGCCCGTGCCATTCTGTCGACGTATATATCATCGTGCGGCCGTCGGCAAGTGGTTAAGGAGCACAATACGATATGATACTTGAACAAAAAAGAGCTGCATGCTCAAGTTGCCAAAAAGAAGCCTTTACTGTACAAGTTCCACAAAAAAGCCTGGTTACAATATGACTAACAACACCTTGACATGCCTCATTGGTTTTTTTGTGGCATTGGCGCAGTAAAGGCTTCCTTCTGGCAGCTCAACCATGCAGCTCTTTGTTGTTCAAGTAGAATTGAATTTTGCTCCTTAAAAACAACCACACCGTCTTTTGGAGAGCAGCCTGTATTTCTCCTGCGTTTACCTGTGGGTTTTTCTTTGTATCCTGAGCAATTCTTCTGCCAGTTGTGGCTGCAATCTTTCTTGGTCTACCTGACCTTTACTTGGTATCAATAGAGCCCCTAATTTTCCACTTCTCAATAAGTGATTAAACAGTACTGACTGGCATATTCAAGGCTTTGGATATCTTTTTATATCCTTTTCCATCATTGTAAAGTTTCATTACCTTGGTATGCAGGTCTTTTGACTGTTCTTTTCTACCTCCTCGTGACTCAGTACCTAGCCTGTTTAGTGCATCCATGTGAGAGCTAACAAACTCATTGACTATTTATACACAGACACTAATTGTGATTTAAAAAGCCACAAATGTGGGAGATTAACCTTTAAATGCCATTTTAACCTATGTGTGCCATTTTCTGTGTCTGTACCAAGGCCAAACATTCCAGTATATGTTAACTTTTTAACGGGGCCATTTGGGTGATTCCTGTTATCATTATGATTTAAAAAAACACAGTTGATAATAAATGGCTTCAGCCAAACACTAACCATGAGTGAAAGAAATGTTTTTGTGTTATCATTCATATTCTCTGAAAAATGGCCAAGAAATCATAAATTCTGCCAGGGTATGTTAACTTTTGAGCACAACCAGCGAGGACAGCTGGTTGGAGGAAAGGCACCCCCCCCCCCCCACTCCACATAGGTAGAAGAACAAGGATACTTTTAGAGCTGTGCTGTGACAAGGCAAGCTCTTTGCTAATCTATTTATAGCAACTTGCCTCCACACAAATTTCAGGTTGGTTTTATCTTGGTTGACAGAGAACTTGTCAGAAGTTATCATGCTGATAATAGAGCAACAAAAGAGTGCTTTGGAGAGAGATAAGAAAACACTACAGATATATGTGCTTAGGTCAAATTTCATGAATCAGGTTTATATCCACTTTAAGTTATTCTCTAGTTTTACATTTCTTTGAGTTAATAAAAACGTACTGTTTGCTCTATTTCTAGATGGAGTTGATAAAGAACATTAGTACTGCTGAGCAACCTTATTTATTTACTCGACATGTTCACTTTCTTAACTTTTCAAGGTAAGTTGTGCTGTTAGTAAGACTGAATTATATAAGAGCAAATTATTTTATGCATTTATTTTGTTTTTTGTAGTACATGTTTTGCAGCTCTTTACAAAAAAGCATAATCCTTTTACACCAGATTCTACCCTCTGCCCTCCCAGGCACATGGTCAAAGAGGTGCCAATCTGCCTGTTAGCTGCTTGGTAAAATTAAAAAAAGAACTAATACATTGTATTAGACCTTGCAAGGACCAAATAATTACATTGTATTTTTGTTTTCTGACACAGAAGCTACTGAAGCAAACCTAAAGGTAGAGAAAAACATTTTCTTTATAGCTGTAATAAACCCTAAAGCAGACCTTTATTAAATCACAGCTTACTAATTCTTAGATGTGATGGCTACATCTATCTTTTATTTTCATCTGGTGATCCAGCCAGTAAATCATGTTGTTTTTCAACAGAACAAGCTCTCCTGCAAATGTAGCAATTTAAAGTGTTGAGACAAACCATTTACCACTGACAGGGTTGCTTACAATGAATAATTTATATTTATTCATGTAAAACCATTATCATAAAAGAAAAAGATCTGTTGCTGTACCTTCTTATGTGACTGCAGTGTGGGGGGTGTCGACATCTTCTGATCATTGGAGGGCAGGCAGGCTGTTCTCCTAGCACAGGCAGAAAACTGACTACGCTGGAATGGATGTGCTCTCATGCCTAGCTTGGTCAGTTTGAAATAGAGCAGCAAGGGGACTGGCAGGAATAGCAGAAATTTTACACAATGGATGCAATGCAAAGAAAACAGAATACTTGTTAACACAAGTACATGATACAACAGGCACATTTCAGGAATGCAAATTTCGGGATAACACCTTCTTAAAGTATGGTTTTAGTGGGTGTAAGCCAATATCATAAGTATAGAGAAAATCTGTCATGATTATACAGAAATATATTCCCCCTTATTTAATTTACACAGGTACTTTGAGCCTGGCATCTTCCACATCCATTTTATCAAGAAGCTTAAAGTTGAATGTCATAAATAAACCAATTTCCTGATACACCTTTCCTTTTGCGGTCATGACTAAAAAAAAATAGTACAACGTAAGCTTCTCCTTGTTTTGAACTGACCTTTTTTGCTACCCTGATGATGTAATCACAGGCTCCCTGCAGTTCCTGTGTTCTTCTGAAGCCCTGGTTGTGTGGGAGGAGTGCCAGTGTGAGGCCTTAATAATGTGAAGAAATATATCAGTAATCTCAGTATCTCTAAGCACAATTGTTTTTAAGCATTAAAAATGTATTCTGAGATAATGAATACAACCACCACTGCCTAGCATTGAAAATCTATGCTGCTCAAACTCATAGCTGAATTCCAGCCTTACCTTTTTTTTCTGGTATAGGCAGCCTGTCCCTTCCTGTATATACACTTGTTTATGCCTCTTTCCTGAACACTTTTCTGCCTTCATTGCTGGAGTGGGAAGCAGAAGGAAGTACCTCCCAACTTCCTCTCCCCAATGACCTCCAATAATAAGAAGACCTATGGCACCCTAAGCTCCTGACAATAGTCTGCCCCTTACTGCCATTGGCTGCCTCTATCTGCCAAAACTTTATCTTTCTGCTTGTGTATGTGGACCTAATTAGCATTACCACACCCATTGAATGAGTGTGATCTTAGGGCCCTTTCACAAGGCATTCTGATCAAGTCCATCTGTCAGTTTTACAGGGGGACCTTTTCTAAACATAGATCACTTTTTTTAGTGTTTAGATGTCCCTGCATTAACCCTTTTGCTGCCAGCGACAGCGGGGGGTTTTACACACACACCGATGACTGAAGCCACTGGGAGTGTGTGTATATCTGACATGCCAACTGCTGGCTGTCAGATGAAATTATTATTATTATTTCAGGTACTTATATAGCACCATCAATATACATTGTATAATCACATCAGTCCCTACCCTCAAGGAGCTTACAATCTAAGGTCCCTAACTCACATTCATACATACTAGGGACAATTTAGACAGGATCCAATTAACCTACCAGCATGTCTTCAGTAGCTACCCGATTTGCTTCTAAACCTCCCTGTTAACGGGCACGCCCCGCCATATTTCCTGGGCACTGCTTGCCACCTGTGGGCCTGGGACTGGCATAGTGTGTGCCGAAGGGTAGAGGGGAGGGAGCTGAGCGGACATGCATCTGCTGCCCTCCCCTTCTTCTTGTTGACCCGGAAGCGATGCGTAAAACATAATTTCTAGGTACCCCTTTCACTTTCCCCAGCCATAGCCGGAAAATAATCTAATGCAGTGCAATCTGCACAGCATTAGATTCATTGGAGCCCAGGTGAGACATCACCTAAAAAAAAAAAAAAGTTAATGTGGAAGTAAACCCTCCAGTCATTTGCAACCAAGGAAGCTGCCATCTTGGCACCTGTTTAATCTTCAACTGCCATGATGCTGCACATGTGATCAGTTATGACACCAGCCATTGGATGGTTTGACAGTTTGGTTGAGAGCACAAACAATGTGACAGTTACCGTAAGTGTTTTGTGAAACTGTTAAATTAATGGATTTACTTCCACTTTAAGTAAAAAAAATCGAATTGTAAAAAATTGTATTTACTCCCAAGCACATAAAATCCCTCCCCCCAAAATTTGAGGCCCCCCCATACACACGTACAAGCGTAAATGCACACATCGTGGGCACTTATGCATGACAATGACGATTGTGATACACTTGTTGCATATGGCCACGCACACTGGACTAAGAGCAATAATTTTAGCACCAGGGCTACTTCGTAGCTCTAAACTGATGACCTGTAGGGTCATGTTTTCATGCAATTTTTCTGCCCAGCAACCAGAATTCATATTTTGTTTTAAGCACAGCATGCTCTAGAGGAGTACCCATGAGGCTCTGTATAAGCTCCATTATCGGTAATTTACTGTGACTACTGCCTTGTGTCCTCTACTTCCCTTTTTTCTTTTGTCTCCACTCCTGCTGCTCCCCTGCCTTGTCGCTTGTCTCCTCTTCTCTCTCCACTGATTGTTACTGGATTGTCACTGCCCTCAGCCCCCAATTACTTCATGTGCCACTCCTCCCACTGTTCATGCGTTATTGATCTCACAATCCCCAGTACTTTCATTACTCTCATTATCTCACTCTCATTACACCACTGTAATCATGCCAATTCTATGCGTTGTAATTCTTTTTTTTTTCTTACTGGCAGAAGGACATTCAGCAATGGGGAACAAAAGCAAATGAATGTAAGCAGAGCTAGGCTAAATGCCCCTAACCTAGGGGAGTGTCTTGGTGTGCATTCAGCCATAGGTAATAATTACATACCTCCAGGTGCATTTAGGAATGAGCTTCAAACACACCTAGAAGCATGTATTATAATTGCATGTGCAAAAGGGCTAAAAAGACGATGCAGAGGTCTTTGAATATCAGTAATATTTCTCATAGGCCTAATAGGGCATACACACGGTCGGACTTTGTTCGGACATTCCGACAACAAAATCCATGGATTTTTTCCGACGGATGTTGGCTCAAACTTGTCTTGTAATACACACGGTCACACAAAGTTGTCGGAAAATTCGATCGTTCTGAACGCGGTGACGTAAAACACGTACGTCGGGACTATAAACGGGGCAGTGGCCAATAGCTTTCATCTCTTTATTTATTCTGAGCATGCGTGGCACTTTGTCCGTCGGATTTGTGTACACACGATCGGAATTTCCGACAACAGATTTTGTTGTTGGAAAATTTTATCTCCTGCTCTCCAACTTTGTGTGTCGGAAAATCCGATGGAAAATGTCCGATGGAGCCCACACACGGTCGGAATTTCCAACAACACGCTCCGATCGGACATTTTCCATCGGAAAATCCGACCATGTGTACGGGGCATAAGACTTGCTTTCCAGAAGGAGGCATGATGTGCATGTCCAAAACGAGTACTTTAAAGACTTTATCAGAAAAAATATTGTATTCTAATAACAACATGTGGTAATGTATGCAATCATTGGGCTCAATTTTATTTTTTTATTTATAATCAACTTTTGTTTTAAATTTCCACATCATCAGTCTATATTATGTAAAAGAAAGGAAAAGAAACATACAGAAAGAATACAGTGGATGTCACAGTCACATATATATATATTTATGAATTGGTGTAGCACAGATCAGTTGCAAGATGACATCACTTTCGGTTCTCTGGCTAAAACAAATGTTTTTTCTTCTCTTTTGCTTTCAAAGGTAAATGAGAGATCTGGGGTCTTTTTAAACCCCATATCTCTCAATAAAGAGGACCTGGCATCCTTATTTCTATTACAAGGGATGTTTACATTGTCTTCAAGTGGTTAGGGACCAGCCCCATCCTGGCTGTAACCTCCATAATTAACATATTAGCATGCCCACCCTAGACCTGTATAGCATCCTGCGGGTAACTCCACAAGATGCACCATGTGCCTTTTGTGAGTGCCTACACAGGATCCAGTGGTCTGGGTACAGTCCCCTAAATCTCATTCCAAGGAATCATCCATCTGAAAGCTGCAGAAAGGTGTCACAATGGCTATTTTTCAGCCAGGAATCTTAAAGCAGTTGTATAGTCTATTTTTTAACTTTTACCTACAGGTAAGCTTATAATAAGGCTTACCTGTAGGTAAAAAAAATATATCTCCTAAACCTGTACGGTTTAGGAGATATTCCCCTTGCTGAGCCCCTGACTGCAGCTGCGCGTGCGCACAGGGGATTCTTGGCTGAAGGCCCAGCAGATGCCGGACCTTACCAGGAAAGAAATCTCCCGTGCGCATGCGCGGGAGTGATGACATCGCAGTGCATACTAGCTCATTATGCCTTTTGCCTTACAGGGGTATAAAAAAAATAAAAAAAAGTGTCAGCAGGTATACAACCGCTTTAATATCTTTAGAGCAAAAAACCTGTACATAAGAGGTAAGGTGGCGGCATACGTGGATGATATCTTAATGTACCTAACCAAACCAAGGGTGACACTGCCAAATATAATTAGAGAAATAAAAAATATGGGTAACTCTCGAATTTTAAGATTAATCCCATAAAAACAGAAATACTAAATATAGGTGTAGAAAAAAAAAGAACTTGCATTACAAAGGGAATTCCCATATACGTGGGTGAGAAGAGAACTATCAAACCTAGGAATTAAGCTGACATCCACAGTAGAGAAGTTATACTTGGCTAATTATATCCCATTATTGAATGAGATCAAAGCAGAACCTCTATCCTGGATGGGAAGGATAAATATATTAAAAATGGCGATCCTCCCAAAAATAATAAAATAATAAAATTTCCAAATGTTACCAATAGCAATACCACAAAGTTTTTTTTAGAACAATAAAAACAATGATGCTAAAATAGATATGGCAAAATAAAAAGCCAAGAGTAAAATTTGCAATAACCACTAGGAAAAAAAACATGGAGGTTTAGCAGCACCTGACATAAACAGATACTACAAAGCAGTTATTATTTAATGAATGATAGAATGGGTAAATTAAAAAAGTGAGAAAAAGTGGATTAAGATTGGAAACACTTTAAAGGGATTGTAAAGGTTTTTTCACCTTAATGCATCCTATGTATTAAGGTGAAAAAACACCTGTTATTGACTGGCCACCAGTCCCCCCCCCCCCCCCGTTTTACTTACCTGAACCCTCGAACTTGTCCCACGGGGACAGGCCTTCTCTCTGCTAGGGGGTTCTCGGCTGTTGATTGGACAGATTGATAGTAGCGCAGCCATTGGCTCCCGCTGCTGTCAATCAAATCCAATGATGTGGCCGCCGGGGGGCGGGGCCGAGTCCTGCATTCGGCATCTATGGAGGCCGAATGCTGGACTCGGGAGTGCGCCCACAAGGTAACCCCCCGGGAGAGCGCTTCTTCCAGGGGGTTATCTGATGCGGGGAGGAGCCGAGAGAGCCGCCGAGGGACCCCAAAAAACCAGGATCGGGGCCACTCTGTGCAAAACGAGATGCACAGTGGAGGTAAATATGACATGTTGTTAAAAAAAAATACCTTTAGTGTCACTTTAAGTAGGACATTTCTGCACAAAAATATATGGGTACCACGGAAGTATAGAACATTAGACTTAGAAGCACACGACCTAACCAGAAACGTATTTAAAATATGGGATTCAATTTATCAATAGAGAAAATGGATATACAATTCACCACTAATTGCACTCACAGGAACACATTTTTTTATCCCTGGGAAGGAGACACTTTTTGGTGGAAGAATGGGAAATGCACAAATAAAGGCTATCACTGAACATGGGAAGATGAGAACAATACAGGATTTAAAGGAAACAAATGGGTGGAAGATTAGTGAGTGGGAATACTTGCAATTAAAACATTTGGTGAATACACTACCTCAACCAATTAGAGATGGAAAGAATCTAAATCCATTAGAAAAACTTTGTCGTACACAAACTCCATTAAAACATGGGATATCACAAATATACAGAATTTTGACAGGCCTAGAAGGACTTGTATAGGGAAATGGGAAAAAGAAATTGGATGAACAACAAGCAGAGAGAATGATGGGAGCAGTATATAATTACGCAATGGACATAAATACAATAGAAATTAACTACAAGTTTTTAGTAAGATGGTACATAACACCAGACAAAACCCATAAATACCAGCAGGATAAACCCCCAGATTGTTGGAGGGAATGTAAAAAGATTGGTACAATGACACACATCTGGTGGGATTGCCCAAAAATAAAAGATTACTGGCAGGAATTTCAGGACTACATAGGAGAGATAACTGGTGAATAGATAATAAACAACTTAAAGACATGTTTGTTTTATGATGCAAAAGATTAAAAAAAGCATTACAGGAAAACGTTGACTCCAATATTGTTCAATGCCGCAAAAGGGCTGATACCAAAGAAGTGGTTATGCATAGGAAAACCAGATATAAAGGAGTGGTTTGAAAGAATAGAATACATCAGTAAAATTGAATACCTATGCAGCAGAGATATAGGGCAAGCTGAAAAATACAACAGTATCTGGGGAAGATGGATAGATTTCAAGGCTTCAGAGAAATATTTGGAAAAGTTGATGGAGGGCAGCAGACCTTGAAATAGGAGAGATAGGAGACGGCAAACCATATATGGAGTAGGGGAGGGGGGCGGGAGGAGGGAGAAGCAGGTAGGGAAGTATAGTATTTCATAAATTAGACACAGTCGGTAACTGGGTTTTTTAGGGGTTTTTTTATTACACTTTGTCTACTTGTAAATGGAAGAAATAAAGTTTTGGAGGAGTACCACAATGATATGAAACTGAGATGGAGACAGTAAATGAACGTAAAGTTGAATAAGTCACTCGATAGAGTTCTCTGAAGTGGTAAAAAAAAAGGTAAGGTTCTCTCAGTAGAGAGATGACATCTTACAGTTAAGGACACTTACAAAGAACTGAGGCTTGCTCGGAATAGGGTTTATATAGGGGAATGTCCCTGCTGCTTTTTTTTTTTTTTAGCAATGTCCATTCACCAGAAATTAACTGCCTATAACTCATGGTTAGAGACTAAAGATCTTGTTTCCTGTACTAACAAAACAGAATTATTATACTAAACACTCTATTAATGTTTTCACACAAGATGCATACCATTTTCAACCAAGACTGATATTTTTTTTAATTGGATTAAATCAGAAAAATATGTGAATCCTGGGTGAAAACAGTTATAAACAGATCCTTATGGAAATTAATCCTTACACATTGGACCTCTCCAAATCCTCCCACTCTTACGGAGTGGAAGCAACAAAGCAACAGATGATTAGTACCTTCCTGATGGGATATGGGGTAAGTGGACTGAGACCCTAGGTTGCCATCTCTAGATTATTAAACACCCCTGCACATCTCATAGCATTGATCCCACTCCTAATCCAATTGCATTAAGATGGCAGCTACCTGTCACATCTACCCCAACACAGGTGGTCAGACATTATAGCTGGCTACTGAGTTCTTCACCTATAGCAGACATCTTTCCCATAAGGCAAGCAGGTCTACCAGTACTCGGTTGCCCACAGGTCGTATACACAATGCTATAGCCTTATCAATAAATCCCTGCAAAGTTGGACTAAATACCCTCTCTCCCTTTTAGGTAGAGTAAATGTCCTGAAAATGTCCATTTTACCTTGGTTATTATATTATGTTGAAACACTGCCCGTTGCCATCCCCTTGTCCCAACTCAAAGCCATCCAAAGGAGTATCCTAAAATTCATCTGGAATGGTAGGGCCCACCGCATAGCGAGCTCGGTGGTCTTTGCCCTGAGATCTAGGGGGGGGATTGGGAGCTCCGGATATTCTTAAATATTATTATGCTACTCATCTAAGGGTAATTGCTTACTCGTCCTGTCTACAGGCCCCTAGCCACTGGTCCGATATCGAGAAAGGGGTGCTGTATCCGGTTCACCCCCCATGCTCCCTGGTTTGGTCTCTCTCACCGCACACTAACCCTATCTATGGACGCCAATGTACAGCCCCCGTGAATTTCACCCTATCTGTATGGCATAAATGCCTCAAGGATTATTCTCTCTTGTCACCCTGTTCCCCCCTGATGAATGTACTATTCAATCCGTCCATCCCAGACAGCCTGTCCTTGGGACGTATTCTCCCATGGGTAAATGCCTCCTTGTTCCAACTCTGTAATATAGTCCATCCAATTTCCCGTAGGTTTCATGCATTGGATACTCTCTGTGAGAAGTTCGATATCCCCTCTCAATTGTTTCATTTTTACCTACAAATCAGGCATTTTTTCCACTCTCGATCCCCACTTCTGACCCTAGAAAAACCCACCCCTTTTGAAAATGTATGTGCCCAGTCCACATCAATTGCACTTAGTATCCTCTATCCACCGTATCCTCCATGAGTCAATCCCCCTTACTGAGGTCACTCATCTATACATGAGAAGATGGGCTCAACTGTTATGCAGGCCCATTATTCCTCAACTATGGGATAGAATCTGGTCCCCCACTTTTGAGTCTTCCAAATGCATCTTGCAGAGGGAGACGTCCATTAAAGTTCTTATGCTTTGGTACAAAACTCCCGAAGATATTCACAAATATGATCCCTCGATCTCAGATAATTGTTGGCGTTGTGGTTTGGAAGTAGGTTCACTGTTTCATATTTTTTGGCAATGTTCTCTGATCCAACCCTTCTGACATAAAGTGATGATGTTAATACGGAGAGTGGTGGATGTGTCCTTTCTGCTTGATCCCCTACCTTTTTCAGGTATTACTGAAAATGGTAATCGGTTGATTTCATATATTTTCCTAGCTGCTAAGAGACTGATTCCTCTGTGTTGGCTATCCAACACCACTCCCCCCTGGTCCAGATTTCTCCAACTTATAGCCGAAATTCGTAGGATGGAATACCTGACGGCCTCTGTACATGATAGCATTTCCCAATTTAATAAAATCTGGGAATGATGGGATTGATCGGATTATGGGACATCATTGTCGGCCTCTGAGTCATGAAATGCCCAACCTTTCCTTTCTGTCTCTTTGTGAGCTCCCCTCCCCCCTTTCCCCATGTAAACAGTATGGTACCTCTTAGTATTACTTGTTCATACCGGTATAACCTTAGTTAACATTGATATTCATATATGACCTCTATTCTACTTTTTATTTTACATATGAGTTGTTCTTACCTCTCTTTGTGCTATGCAGACCACCCCTGTGTTCTGTATGTGTGGACATTTCTTTTGTTGTATCTTACCTTATATTACAACTTGTCATGTTGGTTTATACTGCAACTTTTGTTTTTTCTTGAAAAATTTTCAATAAAAATACAATTATAAAAAAAATATTGCCATGGGCTCTCAGAGACACTTAAGGATGAAATAGCTGAAGTTGAGACTCCTGCCACCCAGGAGGGAATCATCCAACTTGCCATCAAACTTGACAGGCACCTGCGGGAGCGGCTGTCCGAACGCTTTCAGACTTCCAGACCTACCTAGGTATTACCCAAGATTCCTCCGGTTCACTTCACTCCACCTGGTCCTTCCTGCACTGCCAGTTCTGAAGGTGAATCCATGCAACTTGGTCTGGTCCAGTCCCTATTAACTCCTGATGAGAGACAAAGCCACCGTCAGGAGAATCTTTGCCTATACTATGGAGGAGCTGGCCACTTCCTAAAGAATTGTCCTATAGGACCCAGTAAGTCACGTCAACAACTTCCAGTGAACTTTCAAGTTGCTGGTCCTTCCACCTCTCATCTTGTCCTCGTTGTCTTTCTGCAGGTGGTGGAAGAGAAAATCTGGTTCCAAGCAATTGTTGATTCCGGGGCTAGCGCATGACTGCTATTGACCATATCCTTTGCTAGCCATACTAACAACCATTTATTGTACCGTTCCTGTTTTTTTACTATATAAGCCATTTAATAATAATGTATACTCATTATTATCCAACATAAATCCAACAAATAGAAATCATAAGGGGAATACAAAGACACTGAATTTCAAAAGAGCCAACTTCCCTAAACTACGAACCTTGTTAGAAGGCATGAATTGGGATAAAATATTAGGATCAAAGAACACGGAGGAGAGATGGGTTTGCTTTAAGAGCATATTAAATAAGGGCATTAGCCAAGGCATCCCATTGGGTAATACATTTAAAAGAGTGAACAAAAGTCCCGGATGGCTTAATTCCAATGTAAAAATGCATATAAAAGCAAAGAGGAGGCCTTAAAAAAATACAAGGTTGAGGGATCATCATCAGCATTCAGACTTTATAAAGAATGCAACAAGAAATGTAAGAGTGCAATTAGGGCAGCTAAAATCAAACACAAAAGACACATAGCGGAGGAGAGCAAATAAAAAGAAATTCTTTAAGTATGTAAACAGTAAAAAAGGGAAGACCGACCATATTTGCCCCATAAAGAATGAGGAAGGACATCTGGTTACAAAGGATGGGGAGATGGTGAAGGTATTGAATTTTTTCTTCTCCTCAGTCTTCACAAGGGAATCAAGGGGCTTCAGTAACCAAAACTGCAGTGTTTATTCTTATGACACATCACAGGAAGCACCCCCATGGTTAACAGAGGACAGAATTAAAATTAGACTTGGGAAACTTAACATTAATAAATCACCGGGACCAGATGGCTTGCATCGGAGGGAACTCAGTTAAGTAATTGCCAGACCATTGTTCCTAATTTTTACTGACAGTCTACTGACTGGAATGGTACCAGGTGATTGGAGAAAAGCCAATGTAGCACCAATATTTAAAAAGGGCCCACAATACATCCCTGGGAATTACAGACCAGTTAGCTTAACAGTAATCGTATGCAAGCTCTTGGAGGGGATGATAAGGGACTATATACAAGATTTTAGTAACAAGAACAGCATCATTAGCAGTAATCCGCATGGATTCATGAAGAATCTTTTTTGCCAAACCAATCTATCAACCTTCCTTGAGGAGGTGAGTTGCCATCTAGATAAAAGAAGGCCTGTAGACGTAGCCTATCTGGATTTTGCAAAAGCATTTGACACAGTTCCCCATAAACGTTTACTGTACAAAATAAGGTCCGTTGGCATGGACCATAGGGTGAGTATATGGATTGAAAACTGGCTACAAGAGCGAGTTCAGAGGGTGGTGATAAATGGGAATACTCAGAATGGTCATAGGTGTGTAGTGGGGTCCCCCAGGGTTCTGTGCTGGGACCAATCCTATTTATTTTGTTCATAAACGACCTGGAGGATGGGGTAAACAGTTCAATCTCTGTATTTGTGGACGATACTAAGCTAAGCAGGGCAATAACTTCTCCGCAGGATGTGGAAACCTTGCAAAAAGAACAAATTAATGGGGTGGGCAACACATGGCAAATGAGGTTTAATGTAGAAAAATGTAAAATAATGCATTTGGGTGGCAAACATATGAATGCAATCTATACACTTGGGGGAGAACCTCTGGGGGAATCTAGGATGGAAAAGGATCTGGGGGTCCTAGTAGATGATAGGCTCAGCAATGGCATGCAATGCCAAGCTGCTGCTAACAAAGCAAACAGAATATTGGCATGCACTAAAAAGGGGATCAACTCCAGAGATAAAATGATAATTCTCCCACAAGACTCTGGTCCGGCCGCACCTAGAGTATGCTGTCCCGTTCTGGGCACTAGTCCTCAGGAAGGATGTACTGGAAATGGAGCGAGTACAAAGAAGGGCAACAAAGCTAATAAAGGGTCTGGAGGATATTAGTTCTCTATATCCGTGTATATTATACCTTTATATACACACTTAAACATTGGCAGTGTTGAAATACAGTATCCAGTTGATTGGTGAGTGATCCTCATTCCATCTCCTACAATGCTCATTCTTTGTCCATGGTTTTTCATTACGCAAACTCATATTATGCTCTATTATAGATTGTCATTTGTCTTGATTTCTCCTGAAAGAAATTCCACTGATGAAGGGATTAATATTGAGATCCTGAAACGCGTCCGATGAAACAAAATGAAACCAACAATTTCAATTATATCAACTGTATTGTTTTATCTCTATTGTTAGAGATTGTTAGAGACCTACTAGTTTTTAATACTATCTCAAAATTTATTTATTTTTTATCTCAAAATTTTTTATTATATATATATAATCTTAATACTCTTCAATCCTTCTATATAGTTGCCCTAAAAATCCCCTGTGTACTCTTCCTGGGGGGCACTTTATCCTTTTATAGTTATCAAATATGGGATGTTGGCAACAACCTGGTCTTTTTAGATGAATCCCCTTCAAAATTCTTATGCAGCTGCTTCCTAGACTCTTCCCTGGCAAAGAGACTTTGTTTTCCACTTTATGACAAAAAACAGACCCAAAATACATCTGGCTGATGGTTCTTTACCCTGCTCCGGACCCTTTATCCAAGAAACCAGGCCCATCCTTACTATTACGGACTTGATATCATCTGCTCACCCATGTTCCCTATTATTCTAGGGCTTCCGTGGCTACAATCCCATAATCCACAAATAAACTGGATCAAGAAAGAAGAATCCTTTCCTTCAGGTTACTGCTTACAGCATTGTTTTGCTCCCAATATCCATAGCCTGAGCAACTGCCTAACTGCTCAAACTACGTCTGATTTACACCAGCATGTCCCTCCAGTGTACCAAGAATTCATGGATATTTTTGATAAGAAACAAGCCGACAAACTTCCACCCCATCGGCCTTATGATTGTTTCATCAAATTATTACCGGTAACTAAAATTCCTTTTGGTCAGATTTTTCCCCTACCAGAAATCGAATTGGAAACCTTACGGACATATATCAACGAGAACCTTGAAAAAGGGTTTGTCCGCCCTTCCTCATCCCCAGCTGGAGCTGGTATATTCTTTGTAGAGAAAAATGATGGCACCCTAAGACCTTGTGTGGACTAGAGAGATCTCAACAAGATCACTATTAAAAATCGATACCCACTTCCACCATCTTTGCTAAACTGGATCTACGAGGGGCCCACAATCTCGTTCAGATGTGGGAGGGGGATGAGTGGAAGATGGCTTTCAGATCATGGTTTGGTCATTTTTGAGTACCTTGTCATGCCATTTTTCCCCAGCCACCTTTCAACATTTTGTAATTACATCTTCCATGAGTTTCTTGACAATTTTGTAATAGTCTATCTTGATGACATCCTCATCTTTTCTGCCACATTAGAGCTTCATCAACCCCATGTAAAGAAGGTACTTGCAACTCTGAGTACATTGGCTTTATGTAAAAGCAGAAAAATGTGACTTTGAAAAATCAGTTGTTCAGTTCCTAGGATGTGTTATCTCCACTGAGGGAATTGCAATGGACCCACAAAAGGTCAAGGCAATTTTAGAGTGGCCAGCCCCTTTAGATAAGATAGGGGTCCAGCGATTCATAGGCTTCGCCAACTTTTATCAAAGGTTCATAAAAGGATTTTGCGCAATCATTGCACCCATTACTCAGTTGACTCGCCAGCAGGCCCGGTTCCAGTGGCACCAAGCAACCCAAGTAGCTTTTGACAAGCTGAAGAGTTTGTTCATTTCTGCCCCAATACTACAGCACCCTGATCCAACTTTGCCTTATGTGTTGGAAGTGGACGCCTCAGAGATAGCCACAGGAGTAATCCTATCTCAGCATCAAGGGCCTAAAGAATGGAGGTACTTGCTGGAAGGGGCTGCCCATCCCATCATGATCTTCATAGATCACAAAAATGTAGAATACCTCAGAACAGCGAAACGTCTAAGACCACCGCAAGCCTGATGGGCGTTGTTCTTTTCCAGGTTCAATTTTCATATTTCCTATCGACCAGGTTCTAAGAACGGTAAAGCTGACGCTCTCTCCTGGAAGTTTCCAGATGTTTCTGAAGAAACTGAACCAGATACCATCCTATCTGTGCAAAATTTCTTGCTTATCCAACCTGATCTAAAGACAGCAATTAAACAAGCTTCCAGTCAGTGTACAGAACCTGAGGTCTCTTCCTCGACAAAACAAGAAGACTTACTTTGGTTTAAGGGACAAGATCGTCATCCCTTAACAAGTGAGACTTCAGGTCCTAAGAACTTTCCATGACCATAAACTAGCAGGACACTTTGGGGTACAGAAGACCTCTGAGCTTATTCAGCGATCCTTCTGGTGGCCAGGGTGGAGGCAAGATTGTAAGAACTATGTCAGCTCCTGTACGGTTTGCCAATTCAATTACGGGTCCAAAGCCAAGTCCTGGGGACTGTTAAGGCTACTTCCCATTCCAGAACAGCCCTGGAAAAAGATCTCAATGGACTTCATCGTAGAGTTGCCCCCTTCAGAGGGATTCACCACCATTCTGGTAGTGGTTGACAGACTTTCAAAGATGGCAGATTTTCAGGCCTATGGTTGGCACACCTTCTGCTTTTGACACGGCAAATGCTTTCATTAAAGAAATTGTCAGGCTACATGGAATACCAGACAACATTGTATCTGATAGGGGAGTACAATTTACTTCCAGGTTCTGGAGGGATCTCTGCAAATCCTTGGCAATTGAAGTGTGCCTTTCATCAGCCTACCACCCACAAAGCAATGGCCAGACCGAAAGGAAGTTTCAGACCTTAGAGCAATACCTGCAGTGTTTTTGTACCTGTTCTGAAGACAACTGGGCGTCTCTTCTTTTACCTTCAACAATTCCCTGCATGCCACCACTAATCAAACTCCTTTTTGGGCCAATTATGGCTTTCACCCTTCATTTTTGCCCAATTCCATACCTGAAGCATCAGTACCAGGATCGTATAAATTCCATCCAGACCAATTACCAGCATCTCCGGGAGGCCATGCAAGAGGTTCAGGATAATTATAAGAAATATCACGATAAAGGAAGAAGAGACAACCCTGCTTTCAAGATTGGAGACAAAGTTTGGCTGTCGGCCATAAATCTCCAACTCTCCTGTCCATCGCGGAAACTTGGACCCAAGTTCGTTGGTCCTTTCAAAATCAAGAAGACGATAAACCCAGTGGCCTTTGAATTTGCATTGCCTAGCTCTTACAAAATGCATGCTTCACTATTTAAACCAACTGTTCCCAGTCCTTTTCCCAAAAGAGGGGAATTGCCACCACCTCCAGTCTTGGTAGAAGGCAAACCTGAGTTCAAAGTGGAGGCCATTTTGGATTGCAGAAAAAGAGGGAGACAAGTTCCGTACCTCATCAAGTGGAAGGGGTACCCTACAGAAGATAATTCCTTAAGCAATATACATGCCCCACAACTAGTACAAGCCTTCCACAGCAGACACCCCGAGAGAAAGGCTAGTTAGGGCATTCGGAGGTTGCCCCTTAGGTGGGGCACTGTCAGTAAAACAACAGTGAAATCCTTGGCAACAGGCGCTATCAGCGCTTTCCCGCGTTAGAACGGAGGTTTGGCGCATGCCAATTCCCTGATGGACTATAAAAGGCTACCTATGATCTCCCCTCATTGCTGGATTGTCTTCAGCTTTTCCTGTGTTCCTGAACCTGATCTGGTTCCTGTTGTTCCTGTTGTGACCCGGATTGCCCTGTGACCTGCTCTGATCTTCTCCTACCTTGACCCTGGCTTGTCTTAAGGATCTTGCTTCTGCTTAAACCTGTCTGATCACTTGAGAATGACCCCGGCCTTTCTTAAGGACTTTGCTTCTGCCCAAACCTGCCTGATCACCTGTGAATGACCCTAGCCTGCCTGAAGGACTTTGCTTTCTCTTGTGTACCATACTTGACCCCGGCTTGCCATACGAATTCCACTTGCAGCAGCTGTGGCCTGATCAACAGTGCTAGATCCTCTATCAGACTTCTACCAATCCTCCTGGATTCTCAAGCCCACTGTACTCAGCACAGCTCTCTAAGGACTTCCTCCTGCACCAGTCTCAAGTGGCCTTCAGGGATCACCTGTTCCAGTCATCTACGCCCTGCTGGCCACCCCTTGCTTCTTTGAGCCTTATACCTTCTGTTCCATCCCCAGGGGTATACTGCGCTCAGCCACAAGGGAAGCCTCTCTTAGCATCTTGGCCCTGGATAAGGTATGTGACAGTTTGTATGTCAGTCTAGAGTGCCTCAGCCACAGAGGGCCTTCCTCTCCTCCCACTTGTGGCCCTTCCTCACTATTGGTGGGGCAGCATACAGTGGCCTAGTCAAAATCAGTTGTTTTCCCCTTCCTATTCTTTAGGTGTTGCATTACTTACTCTTCATGGTACAATTTAACCTGCATACTGTTTGTACACCAGTCTGAGATGATCTAGTTAGACCATTAATCCCTTCTGCTCTGCAGTTGACCCATGTGTAACCTTTGCTTTGCTGAGTTGCACTTGCTGTAATGACAGATGCGAGTCTTACAGGCTGAGGAGTGGTTTACAACACCCTGATTGTTCAGTTGACATGGTCACCACAGGAATCAAAACTACCTATCAACATTCTGGAACTGTGAACAATCAGGCTGTCTCTTTAACATTGAACCTGTCTTCTACAAGGCCCCCCTGTTATACAATGCCACAGCAGTTTCCTACATAAATCATCAAGGGGCACCAGAAATTTAGCATTCCTGAAGGAAAGAAGTCTAATGCTTTCATGGGCAGAAACTTACATTCTAACAGTCCTAGTCGTCCACATTCTGGAAGTGGACGATGGCCAGACCGATTTTCTAGACCCAAGAACCAACCAGATGTGGACATCCAGGTTTAACAACAAGCTGAGTAAATTTGTGGCCAAAAGTAGACCTCCTCTAGTCTTCATGTTAGATGTTCTGGAGATCCTTTGGACTCCAACTGGCTTATGAATTCCTTCTGATGAAGATCCTCCCTCAACTGCTGCATAAGATAGAGGAGGATTCTCCTTCCAGTGATTCTCATTGCACCAATTTGGCCCAGAAGAACGTGGTACACAGACCTACTCAGACTTCTAGTAGACAAGCTCTGGCCTCTTTTAAGACCGACTCAGTCATTGCCACCTTACTCAGATCAAGGAAATCCAATTCCCACTTTGGATCTCAACCTAGTGCTGTCCGCTCATCAGAGACCCCCTTTGAACTGATTAGAGACATTCTGTTAAAAGACCTCACCTTTAAGGTTGCCTTCTTGGTTGCCATCACGTCTGTTTGGCATGTTTCTGAGTTAGAAGCTATCTCTTGTAATGAGCCTTTTCTTCTTTTGCACAAGGACAAGGTTGTTCCAAAACCTTCCTTTTTTACTAAGGTGGTCTCTTCTTTCCACCCTTATTGAGGATATAATTATCCTTTCCGTCTGTCATGCTCCAAAATATGACAAGCAAACTGCCTTACATTGTTTGGATTTGGTTAGGGCTGTCAAAGTCTACTTGGCAGCCACAGCCAAAGTCCCTTTTTTTTCTACCTGGAGGTCCAGGTACAGGACACCCTGCTTCCCGCTCCACCATTGCCAGGTGGATCAGACAACTAATTTCCAGGGTCTTCATCCCTAAGGGAAAAGGTTCCTCCCTTTCCCATTAGAGCTCATTCAACAAAACTGTTGTTGTCTCCTGTGCTTTTTTGGCATCAAGCATCTGTATCCCAGATTTGCAAGGCCACCACATAGTCCTCTGTTCTACCAGGTTGACGTTCAGACTTCAGCTGATGCGAGATTCAGCAGCAAAGTGCTTCCAGCTTATATCTGAATGTTTTGTTCAGGTTTTTTAAACCATATGTTTTCTCAGTTTTGTTGCTCGGGTACCTCCCATGTCTATGAATACCAGTCCTGTAAAATCAAAATAGGATTTCTGACTCATCTATAATTTACTCATCTTGGAGTACAGCTTCCCATATGTGTCTTGATCACTCCTTATTGCTTGTTAAAAAAAGAACTTGAGCCTCATGGAGTAGGGGTGGTTATATAGGTAAGCTTTAGTGTCCAATCGCCTGAAGGTAGCGGCAAACAACCTGCGGTCTATGAATACCTTTCCTGTTTCCTGTACTGTACTCTAAGATAAGGAATTTACATGTAAGTCAGAGTTCTTACTTTTTTTGCATGCACCCATACACTATACTCATGTTTACACTAGCACATTGCTGTTCATATATATATATATATATATATATATATATATATATATATATATATATATATATATATATATATATATATATATATATTCTGGAGAGTCAGCCTGGGGCAGGGTTTAAAAGGGGTTAAAGAGGGCAGGTACTTCCCCTTAGTTAAAAATGTCAGAAAGGAGAAGTGTGTTTGGAGAGAGATGGCTGTTGAACTATCAAAGCTGAGAGGAGCTTGAAGCTGGATGGACCCCTGTTACCTATGACTTGATCCCACTGGGTGAGCTTGCCTGAACTGGGACTTTGCTATGTTATATGCAGTGGCTGGGATGCAGTGCCCCTGGAAGACGTCATCTTTGACGAAGCGGCGTAGGGAGAAGCGGCGTGCTGACGTCACCACATACCCCGCTGAACCCGGAACCAACGGGCAGTTAACGAGAGCCGGCCAGCTCGAGTCTTTTAAACGCTTCTTATATACGACAAAATTGTAAGTGCAATATTTTATCTTTTAATAAACGCAATTTTAAACGAATTACGCTATGGAGACCTTCTTATTCTTTTATGGGGAATGAGCGTGTATCTACTGCACAGAGGATATCCCTATAGAGAGTCCGGTGACATCCAGCCTTCCAAGTTTTAAAGACCCTTGGACGGGGATAAGAGCCACGGGCACTATCGATCTCCTTAACCACTTGCTTACCGAGCACTTAAACCCCCCTCCTATCCAGACCAATTTTTAGCTTTCAGCGCTAACGCATTTTGAATGACAATTGCGCGGTCATACAACGCTGTACCCAAATGAAATTTTTATCATTTTTTTCCCACAAATAGAGCTTTCTTTTGGTGGTATTTGATCACCTCTGCGGTTTTTACTTTTTGTTAAAAAAATTTAAAAACCTGAATTTTTTTTAAAAAAAAAAAATTTTTTTTTTTATATTTTGTTATAAAAAAATTTTAACGGGTAATTTTTCTCCTTCATTGATGTACGTTGATGAGGCGGCAGTGATGGGCACTGATAGGTGGCAGTGATGGGCACTGATGGGTGGCAGTGATGGGCACTGATGGGTGGCAGTGATGGGCAGCACTGACAGGTGGCACTGATTGGCACTACAGGTGGGCATTGGTAGGTGGCACTTGTGAGCATTGATAGGTGGCACTTGTTATCATTGATAGGTGGCACTGTGGGCACTGTTAGGTGGCACTGTGGGCACTGTTAGGTGGCACTGTGGGCACTGTTAGGTGGCACTGTTAGGTGGCACTTTTGGGTGGCACTGATGAGAATGTTTGTGCTCTTACTTTGGGACTGATGTCCCTGGCATCTGAGCCGGTGATCGGCTTTTTTCTCTACTCGCGCTGTCAGCGCGAGTAAAAAAAAAAACGATTACCGATCTTCCTGTTTACATCATGTGATCAGCTGTCATTGGCTGACAGCTGATCACATGGTAAGGGGCCGGGACCGGCCCCTTACTCAGATCGGTGATCAGCCGAGTCTCAGTGACTCGGTGATCACACCGCGCCCGGCGCGCGCCCTGCAGGGCGCGCGCAGGGAGCGTGCTCAGGGGAGGCCGTCATATGACGGCCTCCCGGGAATGTAGGTCCGCGCTGTGGCCATCATTCGGCCATAGCGCGGATGTCAAGTGGTTAAACAAGAGATCAAAAAAGCTGGTAAGCGGCATTGATATCATGGGTGGAGTAACTTTCCTGTCGCACTTTATCACATCTCCCATGGTGTTATGAACGTATGTCACTAACGTTTGGAAGGCTAAGATGTCACCACTTGGAAAACTACTATGATCTGCACATACAGTGGGATTTTTAACCGATAGCCCATGGGACGGGACTCTACTACATATACTTTATAGGTATACAATAATCCTTTTTTTTTTTTTTATATATATATATTCAATATTTTTTTGTTACAATTTAGCACATTTCATTTGAGATTGTATATAACTGTTAGTGTGACACAGAGAGTTGTCCATGCTAGATGAATACTCTTTAGGTCACATTTTTTGATCACTTATATATAGCGCAGCTTTTTTTCTTATAAGGTCACATCATTAAGTGGTGAGCCACAGCATCCTGCGGAAGATGTGCGCTCTCCCTGAGTTGCTGTGCATCATACTCTATGCTACAGGGTAGCCAAAAATCGCAAAGTGCTTAAATTTGGGCATAAACCATTAACGAGGACCCAGAGGGGGGTTGCCAACTGGTCTGCCAGGGTCAGAGAGTCTAATCCTGGGGCTCAAGTGCTAGTGGTTGAGCCTACTGTGGAGAGCAGGTGTCTCACAGAGGGACAGGAACCCTCTGAGATAGTAGAAAAGGTTGGCGCTGCTCTCAGTGGTAACGAAGGTAGAAACTGTGCTGGTGACTTTTTACAGCCCATGCTACCAGACGACCACATTGAGGACTGCCTGGCTGGATTTGAAAACATGGCATTGTTTAAAAGGTGGCCCAGAAGCCGCTGGGCTGAATTGGTGCAACTGCTCCTCACAGAGGAGTACAGAGAAAGTGTACCGCCTAATGGAAACTGATAAAAATGACTATGATAGGTTTACAGCAGCAATCTGGTCTAGAAATGATGTGGATTCAGAGTAGGAAGAGGGGACATAGACCTGAGCGCGTGCATTTGGGAAAAAAAAAAAAGATGCCCTTTCCCAGGCCTATGGCCATTGTGGTATAAATTGTCCAGCCCCGGGCCTGAAACAGAGGGATGTGTGTGTGTATGTGGTGAGTCAGCCTGGGGCAGGGTTTAGAAGGGGTTCATTGAGGAGGGCAGGTACTTACCCTTCAGACCTGCTTATTGCCAGTTGAGTTGAAAATGTCAGAGAGAAGTGTGTTTGGAGAGAGATGGCTTTTGAGCTATCAAAGCTGAGAGGAGCTTAAAGCTGGAAGGACCCCTGTTACCTATGACTTGATCCTGCTGGGTGAGCTTGCCCGAACTGGGACTTTGCTATGTTATATGCTGTGGCTGGGATGCTGAAAATTATTTAAAAGGACTGTCTTATACTGCTAAGAAGAGTTTGTGTGTTGTTTGAACTGCCTATAAAGACAAAGCTTGTCAATTTTCTGTTGCTTTTTGCTGAATAAAGCCTTTTAAGTTTACTGAACTGTCTGAGCCAGCTTGTTAACCCCTCGGATCCTGACAATATATATGTGTAAGGCTGACCTGTAGGATGAGTCAGGCTGCATAAAGCCTGCCCTCCTTTACCTCCTCACCTTGTGGTCGTAGGCTCTCGTGTGACGTAATTTCTGGCACGTCTCTTAGGTCACTTCCGGGTTGCGGGTGCTACGAGGAAGATGAATGGACGCCTTGTTCCCCCGCCTCGTTTCTGGCCCGGCTTACCAGGGGCTATGGCGGTCTTCTCAGAGGGTCTCATGGGCTGCGGGCGCTGGTAAGAGGGAAGTTTGTCTTCCCGCCATTCTAACCAGGCTCCTGCGGTTTAAGTGGATATCAGTACTTGCCAGTACATGGCTGGAACGCATTTAGGTACACAGTACTGATGGGGGGGGGGGGAGTGTGGCTGATGCTGATTGGGGCTGGTTTGAGATGTTGGCGACAGGGGGCGACTCAGGGGTTCAGGCAGCCCTCTACATGTATGTAGAACACCTGGAGTAGGACAGTTCGGTTATGCTGCTGTTACTCTGTTTCACGTCTTTTCCCAGCAGATAGGCAGGGAATTGTGGAGCCATGGCGATGAATTCCGGCCTCTCGTTTCAATCAGTAGTCACTCCCCCAGCTCAGAGGCTGCCACTGCGTGTGTCACTGATACAGTGGGGCAAAAAAGTATTTAGTCAGCCATCAATTGTACAAGTTCTCCCACTTAAAAAGATGAGAGAGGCCTGTAATTGTCATCATAGGTATACCTCAACTATGAGAGACAAAATGTGGAAACAAATCCAGACAATCACATTGTCTGATTTTTTTTTTTAAGAATTTATTTGCAAATTATGGTGAAAAATAAGTATTTGGTCACCTACAAACAAGCAAGACTTCTGGCTCTCACAGACCTGTATCTTCTTCATTATCTTCTTTTATCTTCTTCTTTCTTCCTCCACTCATTACCTGTATTAGTGGCACCTGTTTGAACTTGTTATCAGTATAAAAGACACCTGTCCACAACCTCAGTCACACTCCAAGCTCCACTATGGTGAAGACCAAAGAGCTATTGAAGGACACCAGAAACAAAATTGTAGACCTGCACCAGGCTGCGAAAACTGAATCTGCAATAGGCAAGCAGCTTGGTGTGAAGAATCAACTGTGGGAGCAATAATTAGAAAATGGAAGACATACAAGACCACTGATAATCTCCCTCGATCTGGGGCTCAACGCAAGATCTCACCCCGTAGGGTCAAAATGATCACAAGAACGGTGAGCAAAAATCCCAGAACCACACGGGGGACCTAGTGAATGACCAGCAGAGCTGGGACCAACGTAACAACAGCTACCATCAGTATCACACTATGCCGCCAGGGACTCAGATCCTGCAGTGCCAGACGTGTCCCCCTGCTTAAGCCAGTACATGTCCAGGCCCCTCTGAGGTTTGCTAGAGAGAATTTGGATGATCCAGAAGAGGACTGGGAGAATGTCATATGGTCAGATGAAACCAAAGTAGAACTGTTTGGTAGAAACACAACTCGTCGTGTTTGAAGGAGAGAGAATGCTGAGTTGCAACCAAAGAACACCATACCTACTGTGAAGCATGGGGGTGGCGACAAAATGCTTTGGGGCTGTTTTTCTGCAAAGGGAACAGGACGACTGATCTGTTTACATGAAAGAATGAATGGGGCCATGTATCGTGAGATTTTGAGTGCAACCCTCCTCCCATCAGCAAGGGCATTGAAGATGAAACGTGGCTGGGTCTTTCAGCATGACAATGATCCCAAACACACCGCCCGGGCAACAAAGGAGTGGCTTCGTAAGAAGCGTTTCAAGGTCCTGGAGTGGCCTAGCCAGTCTCCAGATCTCAACCCCATAGAAAACCTTTGGAGGGAGTTGAAAATCCGTGTTGCCCAGCGACAGCCCCAAAACATCACTGCTCTAGAGGATATCTGCATCGAGGAATGGGCCAACATACCAGCAACTGTGTGTGACAACCTTGTGAAGACTTACAGAAAACGTTTGACCTCTGTCATTGCCAACAAAGGATATATAACAGAGTATTGAGATGAACTTTTGATATTGACAAAATACTTATTTTCCACCATAATTTGCAAATAAATTCTTTCAAAAATCAGACAATGTGATTGTCTGGATTTGTTTCCACATTTTGTCTCACATAGTTGAGGTATACCTATGATGACAATTACAGGCCTCTCTCATCATTTTAAGTGGGAGAACTTGCACAATTGGTGGCTGACTAAATACTTTTTTGCCCCACTGTACATGCATACGGTTCCCCAGGAGCTGTTAGTCACTTACAACTATGCTATGCTAACAGGCTGCACTCTGGCTGGCTCTGCTATTACCTGCAGGGCTGGGGGTCTCCAGTGTCAGGAGTCAGGGGTCGGAGCAGGCTCGACTGGGGATACTCATAGCTGCATATTATAATCAAGTGATTAGGGCTGCCAGTCACCACTGACTAGTCATATACCTGTGGGGAAATTCGGGGATTCCTCATATGTGTTGCAGCCATAGGTATGTGTGGGCAGACACACTGTCCACACTGGGCAGACAGCTTCACCTCATTCTTAGTGGCAGTCTCCCAGCGCGGCCTTTGTCGGCTCATAGAACAGTCTGTTTGCTTTAGTCAGTCTCCTTCCCCTGTCATCTACGAGGTTGTTGTTTTCAGGCACGTTTTGCAATGCGATTTGCTTTTTCAGACCTGTTTTTTTTTCAGTTTCCATTTCCTGTCACAGCATTTCATTCATAGGTTTTCATTTGTAGGTTACATTCGTAGCATTTCGATCATAGGTTTTCATTCGTAGCATTTCGTTCTTCTGCCCCGTACACACGGTCGGACATTGATCGGACATTCCGACAACAAAACGGATTTTGTTGTCGGAAAATGTTATAGCCTACTCTCAAACTTTGTGTGTCGGAAAATCCGATGGAAAATGTGTGATGGAGCCTACACACGGTCGGAATTTCCGAAAACAAGGTCCTATCACACATTTTCCGTCGGAAAATCTGACTGTGTGTACGGGGCATTAGCCATTCCTGTGTAGCATTTCATGTCTTAGCTTTTCATGTTGTAGCATTTTTTTGTCATAAGCCTTTTCATGTCGTAAGCCTTTTTCAGGTCATAGCCTTTCGTTCACTGCATTTCCGTTAGCTTGTGCTCATATCTAGGATCTGTCACGTCTACAGATCCATACGGGCTGAGGTTTCATTTTTAATTGATTGTCGTCCCACAATCTTCTCGCCCATATACCATACGTCATACATGCAAGTTCACCTTTACACCTTTACTACTACCCACCACGGTCTGTGGGTACCTTAATTTAATTACCTGTTTTGGCGCTGCAGGTTGCTCGGGCTCGCTTACTGCATACACTAGGGTGGTGTTGTCATTATGTTCACGTACATGCGCTTTTGGTCTTGTCATTTCTGCACCCACTTCCTCATACTTGTCAGGTACCAAGGGGTTGTTATTTCAAGGTCTGGTTGTCGGTTTATGTTCTCTGGTCGTTTTCACTCATGCAGGGCTGTCTACGTTCTTCCACTACAGGCTACCCATCACGTCTATGGGTTTAACAGATTGAGGTGATCGTTTTAATTGGCTTGTTCAATGGCAAGTTTTCTCATCTGTTTTTACGCAGCTTACGTATATCTCGTACAACTCACGTTTTCTCATGCAATTTACATTTCTCTTGCAATTTCCGTTGCTCATAAAATTTACGCTTCTCGTGCTTTTTATGTTTCTCATGCAAGTTACGTTTCTCGTGCAATTTACGTTCCTTATGCAATTTACGTTTTTCAGGCATTTTATGTTTCTCATGCAATTTACATCTCTCATGCAATTTACGTTTCTCATGCAATTTACGTTTCTCATGCAATTTGTGTTTCTCACGCAATTTTATGTTTCTCGTACAACTCACGTTTTCTCATGAAGTTTACGTTTCTCCTGCAATTTACGTTACTCAAACAATTTACGTTTCTCATGCAATTTACGTTTCTCATACAATTTGTTTCTCATGCAATTTATGTTTCTCATGCAATTTATGTTTCTCATGCAATTTACGTTTCTCATGCAATTTACGTTTACCGCGCAATTTATGTTTCTCGCGCAATTTACCTTTCTCATGCAAATTACATTTCTCATGCAATTTACGTTTCTCATGCAATTTACGTTTCTCATGCAATTTACGTTGCTCATACAATTTACGTTTCTCATGCAATTTACTTTTGTCATGCAATTTACGATCCTTATGCAATTTACATTCCTAATGCAATTTATGTTTCTCATGCATTTTATGTTTCTCATGCAATTTACATTTCTCACGCAATTTTACGTTTGTGATGCAATTTTACGTTTTTCATGCAATTTACGTTTCTCATGCAATTTACGTTCCTCATGCAATTTACATTTGTTATGCTATTTTCGTTTCTCACGCAACTTACGTTTCTCATGCCAACTTACATTTTCCCATTTTACTCACGTTTTCCCATGTTACTCAGGTTTTCCCATGTTACTCACGTCTTTCCATGTCATTCACATCTTTCCTTGTTACTCACGTCTTTTCATGTTACTCACATCTTTCCATGTTACTCATGTTTTCCAATGATTACTCACGTTTTCCCATGTTACTCAAGTTTTCCCATGTTACTCAAGTTTTCCCATGTTACTCAAGTTTTCCCATGTTACTCACGTTTTCCCATGTTACTCACGTTTTCCCATGTTACTCACTTTTTCCCATGTTACTCATGTTTTCCCATGTTATTCACGTTTTCCCATGTTACTCACGTTTTTCCTATGTTTCTCATGTTTTCCTGTGTTTCTCACGTTGTTCACACAATTTTACGTTTCTCATGCAATTTACGTTTCTCGTACAACTCACATTCTCTCATGCAATTTACGTTTCTCCTGCAATTTACGTTGCTCCGTGCATTTTACGTTTCTCATGCAAGTTACGTTTCTCATGCAATTTATGTTTCTCATGCAGTTTACATTTCTTATGCAATTTTACGTTTCTCACGCAATGTACGTTTCTCACGCAATGTACGTTTCTCACGCAATGTACGTTTCTCACGCAATTTACATTTGTTATGCTATTTTCGTTTCTCACGCAACTTAGGTTTCTCATGCCAACTTACGTTTCGCATGTTTCTCACGCTTTCCCATGTTACTCACGTTTACCCATGTTACTTACATTTTCCCATGTTACTCACATTTTCCCATCTTTCTATGTCATTCACGTCTTTCCATGTCATTCACGTCTTTCCATGTTACTCACGTCTTTCCATGTCATTCACGTCTTTCCATGTTACTCGCGTCTTTCCATGTTACTCGCGTCTTTCCATGTTACTCGCGTCTTTCCATGTTACTCGCGTCTTTCCATGTTACTCACGTCTTTCCATGTTACTCACATCTTTCTATGTTACTCACGTTTTCCAATGATTACTCATGTTTTCCCATGTTACTCACGTTTTCCTGTGTTTCTCACGTTGTTCACACAATTTTACGTTTCTCATGCAGTTTAAGTTTCTCGTACAACTCACGTTTTCTCATGCAATTTACGTTTCTCCTGCAATTTACGTTGCTCATACAATTTACGATTCTCGTGCATTTTACGTTTCTCATGCAAGTTACGTTTCTCATGCAATTTATGCTTCTCATGCAATTTACATTCCTCATGCAATTTACGTTTCTTATGCATTGTACGTTTCTCATGCAATTTACATTTCTCACGCAATTTATGCTTCTCACGCAATTTTACGTTTCTCATGCAATTTACTTTTGTCGTGCAATTTACGATCCTTATGCAATTTACATTCCTCATGCAATTTACGTTTCTCATGTATTTTATGTTTCTCATGCAATTTACATTTCTCACGCAATTTTATGTTTCTGACGCAATTTTTATGTTTCTCATGCAATTTACATTTCTCATGCAATTTACGTTCCACATGCAATTTACATTTGTTATGCTATTTTCGTTTCTCACGCAACTTACATTTCTCATGCCAACTTACATTTTCTCATGTTACTCACGTCTTTCCATGTCATTCACGTCTTTCCATGTCATTCACGTCTTTCCATGTCATTCACGTCTTTCCATGTCATTCACGTCTTTCCATGTTACTCACGTTTTCCTATAATTACTCATGTTTTCCCATGTTACTCACGTTTTCCCATGTTATTCACGTTTTCCCATGTTACTCACGTTTTTCCCATGTTTCTCATGTTTTCATGTGTTTCTCACGTTGTTCACACAATTTTACGTTCTCGTGCAACCTGCGTTTCTCATGCAGTTTGCGTTTCTCATGCATCTTCGGTTCTCATGCTACTCTCGTTTCTCGTTCAGTTACGTTCCTTCACACAGCTTACATTCCTGTCGCAGGTTACTTTTCTCAGTCTGCTCACGTTTCTCTCTGTTTATGTTCCTCACCCGGTTACGTGTCATTTTCACTCAGTCCGTGGTTGCCATTTTCATCATTTTGCTGGGTACCGTACATATGTTTTCGCCATTTTGAGTTCACATCTTCACAGTTATTTCATGGAGTCTGCTCTGCAGTTACCGGTCATCTTTCCAGGTTCGCACAGATTGAGTTGGTCATTTTTAATTGGCTTGTGCAGGGACAAGTCTCCTCATCCGTGTTACATACATCACATCTCGGTTTTTGTTACGTAAATTACATGTTAGAAATTACTTCAGTACCCTGACATGTTTTTCAGGTTTTAAGGCCTGAGTTTACGTTTGAATTTGCCTGTTACGCCTCGGGTAACTCGGCCTGGTAAGTGCACTAGACTGGCATGCGTCGGTCCCGTTCTTACATTGTGTTTTTCGGGGGGGGGGGGGGGTAGGTCGCAGGTAAGTCTTTGGGGCGGTTTTTACATTCTTGGTTATGACAAGTTTATTTTTCGGTTTATGCAGGTCATGTCTCAAGCAGCAGATATTGGGGACTTCGCTTCTATCACTCCTTCTCCGGCTAGGGGGTCAGAGCACGTTCACACATAGCTAGCCTCAACTCTTTGATGGCAGGTTTACAACACAGTGGGATTGCTTTCATGGCTTTGGCTCGGGATCCCAGCTATTTAGGTTGCTGTTCCATTCTGCTCACGTTTCTCTCGTTTATGTTCCTCACCCAGTTACGTTTCATTTTCACTCAGTTCGTACTTCGGTACCCTGACATGTTTTTCAGGTTTCAAGGCCTCAGTTTATGTTTGAATTTGCCTGTTACGCCTCGGGTAACTCCTGCACTACACTTACGCCTTCTCCGGCTAGGGGGTCAGAGCACGTTCACACATAGCTAGCCTCAACTCTTTGATGGCAGGTTTACCTACCACGTGGGAAATTTGGACTTTATGCATTTGATTTGTGTATTTTGAAAACCCTTTTTTTTTTTTGTTGGTAATAGATCACATTATTTATCCACCTCAACACATATAACCTTTGTTTAGCGCAGTTTATATATTTTTTTCTGTTTTATTTGGTGTTGTCGCACTGTTTACTGCTGCTTATCCTTTTGTGCTTCTAGCGCGGAACTTTTTGCTTTACACAGTGGGATTGCTTTCCTGGCTTTGGCTTGGGAGCCCAGCTATTTAGGTGGCTGTTCCCTTGTGCATCGGACTCGAGTGTGGAGCAAGTTTCCTTGCGGTCGGTGGTTTCTTCCCTGTCCCAAGTCCACACTACCCTTAATTTCTCTAGTTACATCCTGCCAGCAGTTGCGCAATAGAGTGAAACTGTTGGAAAGTCAGCCCATTGCAGCTCCAGCTGCTGCTTCTGGCTCAGGGGCTTTTAGTGGATTCCGGAACCCCCTTGGTTTCTAGGCCGGTACCGGTAGGCCCAGGTCTCGGACGCAGATGTCTGCGTCACGCCTTCTCGGTTCCAGCTATTAGTGAAGGATTAGGTTCCCTTTTGGCTGATGCAGCAATCTTGATTTTTAAATACCAGGAAGGCTTTTGACTGCTTGGAATGTTTTCCAGGCTTTCCGGTCGAGGTTTCCTTGTCTTGACGGTTACAACATCCAGTGTCTATTAGGTTTTTCTGCTTTTTGCCACTCCCAACTTGAATTGGCCTACAGCACCATCAGGACGTATCTGGCTGGAACCCAGCATGTCATGTTTTTGGAAGACCCTCGGTAAGCCTTTCTTTATTTTCTGCCAATAAAGCCATCCTCAAGGGATCCGGAAGAGTAGTCCTCCTGCTATGCTCAGCAGACTTCCCATCACGGGTCATATTTTTTCTGTGATATGTCTGACATGCTCTCGAGGTCTCCTTTTTGGGTTGTTACCCAGATTGGTGCTCAAGGCAACGGTATATCTGGCTTTTTATGGTTTTGAGGCCAGGGGAGTTTACGCTTTCTGGCCAGGGTCTCTCATACTTTTGGCCAATCAACTGGTTAGGCAAACCCGGCCACTTCTGTTTACATCGACATCCTTGCTAGACGCAGCAATTGGGAGGCAGCATGGACATCAGGTTGTTTGAGACTGGCAAGGCGTGGTGCCCGGTGTTGGTGTTAGACCAGCTCGTCAGTGCCACGTCTTGTATACCCAGGAGTGGTCCTCTGTTGCCTTTTCCTAGTGCTCTCCTCTCCGCAGCTCAATTCATACTTCGTTGCCGTACCCTTTTTGGCCAATCTGGGTCTGGATCCTAAGGCATACTCTGGCCATTTATTCAGGAGAGGAGCGGATTCACGCCAAGGGGTCACAGCCCATATTATCAAGGAATTGGTTAGGTGGAGGTCAACTTGTTTCTCGGGGTATATCCCAGAGCCATTTGCTGAGATGTCACAAGCGTTTGTCAATTTGGCAGATTGAATGTAATTTAACTTGTAATAAATCTTTTGTTAAGCTGTCATCCTACTGTGTTTATTCTTGCCCCCTTTTAGGCATACTGACTACGTGACCCCGGCACACCTCAGGTCAATGTTCTCTGTTTCTTGTTTTCTTTCCTATTCTATCCACAGATTTACTCCGAGTACAAGTGTAAGGCTGACCACAGGTCAGCCTGTTTTTGTAGGAGTCGTCAGCCTGCATAAAGCCTGCCCACCTTTGCCTCCTCCCCTTGTGGTCGTAGGCTCTTGTGTCCCACCCACCCATTCCCCTTTTCTTTTTCTTTTCATTTTATTTCACACTTGGGTATGCCCCCTTTTAGGCATACTGACCACATGACCCTGGCACACCTCAGGTCAATGTTCTCTGTTTCTTGTTTTCTTTCCTATTCTATCCACAGATTGACTCTGAGTACAAATATATATATATATATATATATATGTATGTATGTATTGTTACCCATTTGTTATATTTAAGATTTAATATCTCAAAGATCATGAGAGTTCTTTGACCAAGAGTGAAAACTTTAACACAATACCAACATTTATTGGTAAGTATTTGAAAGTTTGTCTAATACACAAGCATCTATCTATAGTCTTCACCAAGGAAGAAAATATTAGGTTAAAATAAAAGAATTACATGAAGGAATACAGAGTATATTCCCTAAAACATTAATCTACAAACATATTTAGTTACAAGTAAAGGGCATACCTTTCCCATAATTACCCTTTCTTACTAAGGTTCCATCCTGATGGCTGGTCTCCCCCCAAAAAAAAGCGTTTCCTCCCAGCTAATCTGTGTATATCAATACAGGCTGATGCCTCATTGGTCAGCATAGCGTGACTTCTGATTGGATAGCTTCCCCATACTTTGCCTAAGTCAGCCCCCTTTAATGCAAATACTTGTGAGCCAGAGATTGACTTGAATTTTCCCAGGAAGTTAAGTATTGATTACGGGTTGGCCTTGCTTCAGCATGGGATCGTTTGAAGTGAGTTTGTGTACGACAATGAGGTTTGAATCCCATTGTTTGTACACAAAAGCCTGGGCCCCGTCTTGTCTGGTCTTCTGACAGATATGTGTGAAGATACTATCTGCCAGCCTGCATAGATACAAGCTAAATGATATTAATTGCTAATTACAATATTTTACATCTATTAATGTAGATTTCACATAAACTCATAAGGCAACAATATATAGTATAGAAGCTGTGTCAGAGTTTCTTATACACTTTAAAACAGCGGTCCCCAACCTTTTTTGGCACCAGGGACTGGGTTAGTGGCAGCCAATTTTTATAGTGGGTGGGATATTCACAGAGTCAGTCCTAAGCCCCCCTTCACATCACAATCCCCCTTTACATCACAGTTCCCACTTTAAATCAGTTTCACAGTGTCCTCAGTTCTCCATCACATCACAGCCCACTCTTACATTACACTGTCCCTTTACAGTGCAGTCCATAGTTGTACTGTGCATACTGTATGTAAGGTAACTGGTGCTGGAACTAGAAGCCTTGTTAAACAAGGTACCTGTCTTGCTCCCTTTCATCACTGACTGAGGTTAGCTTTTTCATCACTTTAGGGTTAATGATATATTGACTAAACTTGACCAGTTCTAAAAATAAGGCATGCATGGCAAAAATCTGTTATATTGGGTCAGTCATGTATAATCCGTTTACCTCTTTATTTGAATGTTGATAAATAGTCCGTTTTTATGAGTTCAGGAGTTATAAGATATATCTCAGATGCCCACTTTAAACTGCTAATACACCTAGCAAATGTGTGTCTGTTCATGAATGGGTTCTTTTGGGTTGAAGAGTTTTGGTCTCTAAGTAATTGATAACACATTTGTATGTGTTACTGCCAATGAGACCATATTCTATCTGGACACATTATTTAAAGTGACACTGTCACCTTGCCCATGCAGGGCAAAGTGACAATGTACTAAAAATAATGCAACCCCCTAAACAGTATTGTCCTTACAGATGAAGTTATAACGACCAGTGGGAACTCTTTACCTTCAGCCTAAAAAGTATAGGATGTCAACTCAGACAAAGCCTATAGAGTTTCTCCACCATCAACAGTGAAATATAACTACATGGCAAATGAGGTTTAATGTTGAAAAATGTAAAGTAATGCATTTGGGTGCCAAAAATATGAATGCAATTTACTCGCTAGGGGGAGAACCTCTGGGGGAATCGAGGATGGAAAGGGATCTGGGGGTCCTAGTAGATGACAGGCTCAGCAATGGCATGCAATGCCAAGCTGCTGCAAGCAAAGTCAACAGAATATTAGCATGCATTAAAAAGGGAATTCACTCCAGAAGTAAAACAATGATTCTACAACTCTAGAAGACTCTGGTCCAGCCGCACCTGGAGTATGCCGTCCAGTCCTGGGCACCAGCCCTCAGGAGGAATGTGCTGGAACTGGAGAGAGTTCAGAGGAGGGCAACAAACCTATTCAAGAGACCGGAGGATCTCAGCTATGGGGAAAGACTACAAGCATTGAACTTATTCTCTCTGGAGAGGAAACGCTTGAGAAGGGATATGATACCAATGTACAAATACTGTACTGGTCACCCTAGCATAGGGAATATAGTGTAAAAAAAATTAATTGAAAGGGAATTTAAAAGACATGCGGCCATTCACTAAAATTAGAAGAGAAGCAATTTAACCTTAAACTGGGTAGAGGGCTCTTTACTATGAGAGCGGTAAGGATGTGGAATTCTATTCCACAAGCAGTGGTATCAGAGGGGAGCATTGATAATTAAAAAAAAAAATGATTAGATGGGTACCTTAACGACCACAACATATAGGGGTATACAATATACTGTTAGCATATAAGCACACACACAGGTTGGACTGGATGGACCTGTGTTTTATACTAAATATAAAAATTAAAACTGTATTGAGTTAATAAATAACAAATATTTGTATATTTTAAATTGCACCTTTTTGTGAAATGGTGAAAAATGAACGTGCGCAAAACAGTAAATAAAAACAATTTACTCTAAAAAGCTGGAGGTTACCATTTTTTCCTTGCAGCTTTCAAATTGTAATTTCATTTGTAAAAGACCCATCAAACCATAGATTTTCTGAAAGCACACGACCTATAGAAAAAAATGTGCTACTGATTTTTTAGGCCCTGCAATACTTGTGCAAATGTTCATTAAACTGCAATTTTGTTAAAATACACTAAATTCATTATTAGCTTTTTCCCTGCTACTTTTCTTTTCTTATGGCTTTCCTCTATAGGTAGCCAACATTCTGGAATTGACCACTGCAATACAGTAAGCTCTCTTGCATGCGCTCCTTCGATACCAAGTTTTGTAAACTTTACTTGTTAGATATAGTGTCTTAATGTAATTTAGACACACTTCACAAGATCTAGACTTTGGGTTTTGCCTTTCAATACTTGTTATGCATCTTTTACCTATACATATGCATAACTCCTCATGTGTTAAATGTCCTTGGTTACTGTTGTGCTACTTATTTACTTTTTTGTCCATGCATGGACCGATGTTTGTGTGTATCACTCTTTTTCTTTCCTGATTAATAAAATACTTGAACAAGAAATTATTATTAGTGCACATCAACACAACATAACTTACAAAATTCCAACTAAATTGCTACTAAAGGCATCGTTCACATGTGACATATTAAAGTGTATGCCCTTGGAGGGCCATGTTTACCTGCAGGGGGGTGCACTTGTGTTCAGTGCATCGCCGTGCAGGCTGTCCCATTTATGTCAATTTGGATGCCATGGCTGCACAGGCTTAGCCGCTGCTCCCAATTTGACATCTGTGTGGGCACACGACCCTGAACGCAGGCAGTGTGAGTTCAGGGACATGAACCCGGATCTACGTGGATGTCAAATTTGGAGCAACGGCTCTGTTCGTGAGGTTGCTACATCCCAAATTACATCAAGGGGACTGCCTGCACAGGGACACACAGAACACTTGTGCATCCCTCTACAGGTAAGCACAGCCTTGCAGGGGTGTACGCTGTGTATGCCCTGTGTGAACAAGGCCTTAGGCCCCTTTCACATGAGCAGACCGATGGGGTCCGCCTGTCCATTTTTCAGGTGGACCCGATTGGACCACCCATTGTTCTCTATGGAGAGGCTGATGTAAATGGACATGTGTCAGCTTACTCCCGCCTGCATCCAATCCAGGCCGCTAAAAACAGACGGCTGGGGATCCCCATCCATCTAGCAGATCTGATAAGACTCGGATGGAAAAGGACAGGCAGTCCATTTCCATCTGACCGCCCCATGCCCATGTTTGCTCCGAATCAGTGGCATGGACACGGACCTGTCATCCATCTGCTCAGCGGGGATCAGTGGCTAGATCCCAAGGTGAGCAGGCGGATCTGCTTGATGAAGTCTGCTCCATGTAAAAGGGACCTTACTATGTTTTTTACTTTTTTAAAATCTTTTAATATTTTATAACTTTTTACATTTTTTTTTACAATTATTCTGTACTTTTTTTTGGGGGGGGGGGGCGTCTTTAGTCAGATATCAGAGGTCTAAACAGACCCCTGATATCTCTTTTTTGAAACAAAGAAAGGGACCGAAGACCGTCCCTTTCTCTGCAGCCTAAGCTGAACATTACATGAATGAATAAGGAGTCGCTCCTATTCTTTCATAAACTGACATATCAAGGTTCAAAAATAAAAAGAAAAACTGCGCTGCAGAGCAAAAAAGGTCAAAGGTAAGAGCTGCACACAAAATACACCAATATCTGTGTATACCATGAAAAATAAAAAAATAAATAAAGTGCGCTGATTATATGAAAATACACACATAGATGTGAATACATGTGGGTAGTAGTAAAAACCACAATCTACTGAGAGCAAGTAAATGACTCCATGAGTGGTAAAAATATATAAGTGCAAAACATAAAAACTCAAATAAAAAGAAGAAACAAAAAATGTGTACATGTGAAATACAATGATATTAATAGCGTGAAAATCTGAAAATCAAACAAACTCAGTCCATGGGTTCAAATATAAAAAGTTCATCGGTGTAAAAAAGCTTCCATCCACTATACAGCTCAGCAGCAACTAATCCCCCTATGAGTGGATTGACAAAGGAGAGAGATGTGCAGGATGGTGCAAATCCACTGGCGGTGACACCAATAAGTGAGAAAGTGATAAAGGTGGACTCTTACCCTCCGTGTTGGACCCCCTCCTTGGCAGGGTCTATCAGGCATGCAGATTTTTGCCCTCTGCAGAGACCATGTAATGAGAAGATCTCCCCAGCAGCTGTTAGGAATGTTGTCTCCGATCCGGGCTGGTCCAAGTGAAGCGCCTGGAGAGGGGGGAAGGAAAGCTCTCTTGCTCCCAGTGTGGCAAAGGAAAAAACAAAAGAGCAGAGCTCCAATAGTGTAAAAAGTTTCGGAATTTATTAAATAAAAGTACAGACCGCAACGGAGAGTGCACGCTCCGTGAGGTGAAAATACAATTAAAAACAAGCCGGCATATAAAAATCGTAATAACCCGTGCATAACATGGGGCAATCGTGACGGCTTACAACGTAGCCACGCCCTACATGTTTCGTCATTAGTAGACGTCTTCAAAGGGGCGCCTTTGAAGACGTCTACTAATGACGAAACATGTAGGGCGTGGCTACGTTGTAAGCCGTCACGATTGCCCCATGTTATGCACGGGTTATTACGATTTTTATATGCCGGCTTGTTTTTAATTGTATTTTCACCTCACGGAGCGTGCACTCTCCGTTGCGGTCTGTACTTTTATTTAATAAATTCCGAAACTTTTTACACTATTGGAGCTCCGCTCTTTTGTTTTTTCCTTTGCCACACTGGGAGCAAGAGAGCTTTCCTTCCCCCCTCTCCAGGCGTTTCACTTGGACCAGCCCGGATCGGAGACAACATTCCTAACAGCTGCTGGGGAGATCTTCTCATTACATGGTCCCTGCAGAGGGCAAAAATCTGCATGCCTGATAGACCCTGCCAAGGAGGGGGTCCAACACGGAGGGTAAGAGTCCACCTTTATCACTTTCTCACTTATTGGAGTCACCGCCAGTGGATTTGCACCATCCTGCACATCTCTCTCCTTTGTCAATCCACTCATAGGGGGATTAGTTGCTGCTGAGCTGTATAGTGGATGGAAGCTTTTTTTCACTGATGAACTTTTTATATTTGAACCCATGGACTGAGTTTGTTTGATTTTCAGATTTTCACGCTATTAATATCATTGTATTTCACATGTACACATTTTTTGTTTCTTCTTTTTATTTGAGTTTTTATGTTTTACACTTATATATTTTTACCACTCATGGAGTCATTTACTTGCTCTCAGTAGATTGTGGTTTTTACTACTACCCACATGTATTCACATCTATGTGTGTATTTTCATATAATCAGCGCACTTTATTTATTTATTATTTTTTATAAACTGACATATACAGTGCATCCGGAAAGTATTCACAGCGCTTCCCTTTATCCACATTTTGTTATGTTTCAGCATTATTCCAAAATTGATTAAATTCATTATTTTCCTCAAAATTCTGCAAACAGTACCCCATAATGACAACATGTAAGAAGTTTGTTTGAAATCTTTGCACATTTATTAAAATAAAAAACAAAATAATCACATGTACATAAGTATCCACAGCCTTTGCCATGACACTCAAAATTGAGCTCAGGTGCATCCTGTTTTACACTGATCATGATCATGTTTCCACAACTTGAGTCCACCTGTGGTAAATTCAGTTGCTTGGTCACGATTTGGAAAGGCACACTCCTGTCTATATAAGGTCCCACGGTTAACAGTGCATGTCAGAGCACAAACTAAGTCATGAAGTCCAAGGAATTGTCTGTAGACCTCCGAGACAGGATTGTATCAAGGCACAGATCTGGGGAAGGATACAGAAAAATTTCTGCAGCATTAAAGGTCCCAATGAGCACAGTGGCCTCCATCATCCGTGAATGGAAAAAGTTTGGAACTACTATGACTCTTCATAGAGTGGGCCACCCAGCCAAACTGAGAAATCAGCAGAGAAGGCCCTTAGTCACTCCACCAATCAGGCCCGTATGGTATAGTGGCCAGATGGAAGCCAATCCTCGGTAAAAGGCATATGACAGCACATCTCTAGTTTGCTAAATGGCACCTGAAGGGCTCTCAGATCATGGGAAACAAAATTTTCTGGTCTGATGAAACAAAGATTGAACTCTTTGGCCTGAATGGCAAGCGTCATGTCTGGAGGGAACCAGGCACCGCTTATCACCTGGCCAATACCATCCTACAGTGAAGCATGGTGGTGGCAGCATCATGCTGTGGGGATGTTTTTTAGCGGCAGGAACTGGGAGACTAGTCAGGATCGAGGGAAAGATGAATGCAGTACAGAGACATCCTTGATGAAAACCTGCTCCAGAGCCCTCTGGACCACAGACTGGGGCGACGGTTCATCTTCCAACAGGACAATTACCCTAAGCACACAGCCAAGATAACATGGGAGTGGCTACGGGACAACTCGGTGAATGTCCTTGAGTGGCCCAGTCAGAGCCCAAACTTGAACCCAATTGAACATCTCTGGAGAGATCTGAAAATGGCTGTGCACCGACGTTCCCCATCCAACCTGATGGAGCTTGAGCGGTTCTGCAAAGAAGAATGAGAAAACTGCCCAAAATTAGGTGTGCCAAGCTTGTAGCATCATACTAAAAAAGATTTGAGGCTGTAATTGGTGTCAAATGTGCTTCAACAAAGTATTGCGCAAATGCTGTGAATACATGTGACTTTTCTTTTTTCCTTTTTAAGAAATTAGCAAAGATTTCAAACAAACTTCTTTCACGTTGTCATTATGGGGTATTGTTTGTAGAATTTTGAGGAAAATAATGAATGTAATCTATTTTGGAATAAGGCTGCAACATAACAAAATGTGGAAAAATTGAAGCACTGTGAATACTTGCCGGATACACGCATTTACCAAGCCCCCTCCCAGCCCCAACCTCTATCTATCTAGCTATCTCTCTCTTTTTCTTATTATGAAGCACTGCACACATAACAATTGCACATGGCCGTTTAAGTTGATTAACTATATTATTCGGTTGGTATTTGCTATATTTGGGGATCAGTTCTAGATAATATATCCAGTTATCAAAGTAAAAAGTGCATGGCTCTCGTGTCCACAAAAAAAAAAAGGAGTTCACAGCTACCAGCTATGGAAGAATTAGCCACTGAATAGTAGTTGAAAAAAGAAAATGTAGCAAATATTGTCTTAAATGTAATTTTGATTATGGTATATGCAGAAGGGATATACTCTATGGACCACATACAATTTGTGCACAGAAAGATTTCTCCACATGTATATTAGAGGCCCAAAACATCAGACTGAAGAATATATGCAGAGATTTCAAAGTAAAAACTCAATCCCATTGCATAATCGCGGATGAACATGGCAAATAATTGAGTCAACAATGCCTATATGATAAGGCAGTGCCTTTATCACAGCAGCAAGTCACACATACTGTTCCAGAATAGAACAAATATTTCCCTTCACAGCAATTATATAGTATCACATGCTGTTATGTAGCATTGCAGTATAATTATAGGAACACTATTATGCCTGTAGTTCCTGTATGGCCAATGTCCAAATGTGCCTAATGCCTCATCAAAGGCTGCAGTGTAGCTATGCAATTCAAGTATAAAACAAACATTTCTTCTTACAGCAAAAATGTAGTATCACACACTGTTGTGTTGCAATACAATATATTGTAGGAACAACTAATGTGCCTGTAGTTCATATAAAACATATATTCAGATGCATCCAGTATTTAGTCTAAACTGCCAACTGCACGATGTTGCTAAGGGGCTGATACTCCCATATCACTGGCACAAGCTAATTGTTGCTGTAAAGAAACTCACGGCAGGTGGGATATAGACAGCTTGATACAAAGGGATCCGAGTGTGTCAGAAAGCCATTGTTGTAGAGATGTTCCATGTAAAGAATTGATCCATGTTTAACAGTGCATGTTAGTTAGAACAGCCATGCTGGAGTTGCTTTTTGCAGAGACAGTGTGGGCAATTCACTAACATTTACCGTATTCGATAACACAGTCACGTGACTCATTTGCATAAATGATTATCATTAAAGAGGAGACAAAGTATATAGAAGGCAGAGCGGTTGCTGAAGATAGACCACTGTCGGAAAAGGCAGAGTAAAAACTTAAGATAAAGGGAGATGTGGTGGAGGGTGGACTAAAAGCTGGTTGTGTGATATTGGGAGAAGCAGAGAAGGCTTTCTTTCTGCTTGAAAGGCAGATACTGGCAATACTGCAGGCAGATCTTGAGCTGATCGAGGACTGGGACAGTGAGAGAAGCTACAAAGTAGATTATCATAAATGGGAAAGAGGGGGGGGGGCACACCATGAGCAGATCAAGGACAGGGGGAAGTGAAAAAAAGTGTAAAAGAAAGGATGAACACACACGTGATAGATGTGGCTGAGCATTAATGTATTGTAAAAGATTGGAAGTGAGAGAGGTAATACCTTAAATAATTGTCTGTCCTGATGCTTGGAATAGAGATTTCTGGATCTTTGGCAGAAGTGAGGTATATTAGTTTTTTTGATCATGAAAAATTAGAAAGAATTTCTGATTATCATGCCCTTCTGGAAGCTATCCTCAGCAAAAATAATGAACTCTCAAAAAATCTTCTGTTGCATCTGCAGTATATCTTATCTTATCTAGAATTATATTTGCCTCATTAATATAGTTTAGTTCTGAATCACGTCACCTCCTTTATCAATAATTGTAATGATGGTACTTTCATTATCTGTCAACTTTTTGATTGCTCTATGTTCACCCTTAGTTTAATTATAAAAAGGTGGTCCTACGTTAGTATGCAGACTGAAATCGGACATAACAAGATTTTGAAATTTTGAAATAGTATCATTTGGATTTTTACTAGGAAAGAAGTTGAAAGGGGTTTTAAAGTCTTTAGTGATACATTTCACGTGAATGTCCACTTCAGTGATGGGTGACATTTCATCCAGTAACAACAACATTTTGGAGATCTATAAGTATATCAAAAATGTTTCAGGAGAGTGCTTTCTTGTTGAGATAAAGGTTGAAGATCTTCACTGTCTCTTGGCCTGTTTCAAGTGGTGTAATGGATCTCCTGCCTTATCCTCCTCTGGAGCCTCTTCAGCGTGTTCTTTATGCAAATCAATGTTTATTAAAAAAAAAAAATAAGGACAATATTCAGTACATTTTTGGACCTAAATGTTAAAGTGCTGCCAGTTTTCACTATATTTATGAACTTTGGTGATGTATTGTAGTACATCTTTTTTTTTTTGGTAGCTGTAAAAAGGAGGTTGTGATTTTTTTCCTAAGTTCAGTGTGGTGCAGGTGTTTATCTACTCTAACAGGGGTAGGAAACCTTTGAGAGGTGGAGATCTACAGTGGGGCAAAAAAGTATTTAGTCAGCCACCAATTGTGCAAGTTCTCCCACTTAAAAAGATGAGAGAGGCCTGTAATTGTCATCATTGGTATACCTCAACTATGAGAGACAAAATGTGGAAACAAATCCAGACAATCACATGTCTGATTTTTGAAAGAATTTATTTGCAAGTTATGGTGGAAAATAAGTATTTTGTCAATATCAAAAGTTCATCTCAATACTTTTTTATATATCCTTTGTTGGCAATGAGAGAGGTCAAACGTTTTCTCAAGGTTGTCGCACACTGTTGCTGGTATGTTGGCCCATTCCTCAATGCAGATCTCCTCTAGAGCAGTGATGTTTTGGGGCTGTCGCTGGGCAACATGGACTTTCAACTCCCTTCAAAGGTTTTCTATGGGGTTGAGATCTGGAGACTGGCTAGGCCACTCCAGGACCTTGAAATGCTTCTTACGAAGCCACTCCTTCGTTGCCCGTGTGGTGTGTTCGGGATCATTATCATACTGAAAGACCCAGCTCCGTTTCATCTTCAATGCCCTTGCTGATGGGAGGATGTTTGCACTCAAAATCTCAGGATACATGTTCCCATTCATTCTTTAATGTACACAGATCAGTCGTCCTGTTCCCTTTGCAGAGAAATAGCCCCAAAGCATGATGTTGCCACCCCCATGCTTCACAGTAGGTATGGTGTTCTTTGGTTGCAACTCAGCATTCTCTCTCCTCCAAACACTACGAGTTGTGTTTCTACCTACTTTCTATCTACTTTGGTTTCATCTGACCATATGACATTCTCCCAGTCCTCTTCTGGATCATCCAAATTCTCTCTAGCAAACCTCAGAGGGGCCTGGACATGTACTGGCTTAAGCAAGGGGACACGTCTGGCACTGCAGGATCTGAGTCCCTGGCGGCGTAGTGTGTTACTGATGGTAGCCTTTGTTACGTTGGTCCCAGCTCTCTGCAGGTCATTCACTAGGTCCCTCCGTGTGGTTCTGGGATTTTTGCTCACCGTTCTTGTGATCATTTTGACCCCACGGGGTGAGATCTTGCGTTGAGCCCCAGATCGAGGGAGGTTCTCAGTGATCTTGTATGTCTTCCATTTTCTTTTCTTTTTTTTGTTAATTCTTTATTTACATTTTCATATTATAAATATACAAACAACCCCTCTTTCGAGGGGGTAGAACAATCCGCCAAATATACAAATCGTATACAAGCATATAAATCCCAAAATAATACCCCACTCTTACCCACCTACTCCCCCCCACCCCACCTCCCGCAGACTGGTATCGTTTCTTAACACCAATGGAGAAAGAAAATTTCTCTACATATATTAGTACAAAATGGCTTCCGCAAAACTCTCTGATCTTTTAAAGGCTTCCCATCTGGCCCATCTGCCCCCCCTATCTACTTGATCCCTGTCTAAGGAACCAACTGCCTCAGAATTTTCCATAGTGTATATTTCATTGACTCTTGAAATCCAATCCCTAATCCCAGGCCCCTCCACTTCCTGCCATTTTTTTGGAATTACACTCTTTGTGGAATTTAGCAGCACTGGAATCAGCGAGGTTTTATACCATCTGAAGCATCCCTCCGACCCATGGAACAAGCAGACCCATGGGTCCAACTTGATGGCCCTTCCCGCTATCACTTCAGTCAACTTGATCACCTCCTGCCAGAAGATTTTGATTTTTGGGCAATCCCACCACAAATGCGCCATTGTTCCCGGGGCCTTACAACCTCTCCAGCATTTCGGCGATCTATCAGGATTAAATTTGTTTCTTTTAGTGGGGGTCATATACCACCTAGTCAGGCATTTATAGTTGGTCTCAATCGTTTTCATATCTATTGCTGTGCTATGCGTTGCCCCCAAGATGCTCCCCACTCATCTTTTCTCACATCTAACCCCCAAATCTTCTTCCCATTTTTTAATAAAAGGCGGTACTATTTCCCCCTGTAATTTATCAGTAATTTATATATCGCTGAGATATTCCTCTTTACTGTAACCCTACAGAATAGCTTCTCAAACGGTCTATAGTCTACTTCTTCCCTCAAGGGACCCGGTAAACTTTTGACAAAATGTTCGAGTTGACCATACCGCCACCCGTTTACCCTCAATAAATCCCTTTTTATTACTAAATCCTGATATGTGCAAATTTTACCCCTATAAATAATGTCTTTTAATTGTGCTTCACTATTCAAAATCTAGTTTCCTCCCACTTCCTCCATCCCCGGAGGAAAATATGTGTTATCCTTTAAATAAATTAAGGGGGAATTAGAGGTGTGTTAAAACGTGTGTGTCTACTCCTTAATACCTGTGTTGCAGAGGGTTCCGGATTATGTGATTTAATCTTACATTACTTAAACTCATTTCTAAATTAACCCATCTTTTATTGACACTTCCCTTTGCCCAATCTAGTGCCCATGCTAATACAATAGCTTTGTGATAGTTTCTAAAATCCGGAATACCCAACCCTCCCCGTGCTTTATCCCTACTCAACACTGTGTACGCTATCCGATGTCTCTTGTTCTTCCAAACGTATCTACTTATTAAACCTATAAATGTTCTAAAATAAGATTGGGGTAGTGAAATCGGAAGCATTTGTATTTTGTAGAGCACTTTAGGGGCCAGCACCATTTTGACTATGTTAATTCGCCCTATCCAAGAGACCGGGCGATGTGAAATTCTTTTTATTTCTGCTCTGATTTCATCTAGGAAGGGTATGAAGTTGAGCTGAAAAATCTTCCCAATAGAACCCGCCAATCTAACTCCAAGATACTTAATTTTATCCCTCCAGGGAAAACGAAAAACCTCACTGAGTCTAGCAACTTCCTGATATGTCTCCCATTTTCTAATTATTGCTCCCACGGTTGATTTTTTCACACCAAGCCGCTTGCCTATTGCAGATTCAGTCTTCCCAGCCTGGTGCAGGTCTACAATTTTGTTTCTGATGTCCTTCGATAGCTCTTTGGTCTTCACCATAGTGGAGCTTGGAGTGTGACTGTTTGAGGTTGTGGACAGGTGTCTTTTATACTGATAAAAAGGTCAAACAGGTGCCATTTATACAGGTATGGAGTGGAGGACAGAGGAGTCTCTTAAAGAAGAAGATACAGGTCTGTGAGAGCCAGAAGTCTTGCTTGTTTGTAGGTGACCAAATACTTATTTTCCACCATAATTTGCAAATAAATTCTTTCAAAAATCAGACATGGTTGTCTGAATTTGTTTCCACATTTTGTCTCTCATAGTTGAGGTATACCTATGATGACAATTACAGGCCACTGTCGTCTATTTAAGTGGGAGAACATGTACAATTGATGACTGACTAAATCCTTTTTGCCCCACTGTACCTGAACAACATGAAAGAGATTAAAGATCACCAGGGTTCGGTGCCCTTTTCTTTTCATTTTTTTTAAGAAATTGACTAGCAAGGTCTAACTAAATGACACGAGGAAAACTTCAAAAAATATAATAAAACAAATGTCACGTAAATGTCATGTAAAAATATAAATGTGGCCTACCCTACTAGTTAGCTTTATCAAGCAACTCATTCAGAGTTCAGTAATATTTGGGCGGTGTGTAGAGGTCAATAATAGTAGTGTACAGAGGTCAGCAGTTTGTAGGGCAGATTATAGGAGTCAGTATGGCAGAGGACAAGGTCTGAATAACAGTGTACAGGGGTCAGAAGGGCAGTGCATAGTGTCAGTCAGTAGAGCAGTGGACAGTATCAGTTAGTGGGACAGTGGGTGGTGACAGTAGGGCAGAAGATTGTGTCAGTTAATAGGGCAGTGTATGGGATCAGCTAGTAGGGCAGTGGTTGGTGACAGTAATTGGGCAGTGGATGGTGTCAGTTAGTAAGGCAGTGGATGGTAACAGTAATAGGGCAGTGGATGGTGTCAGTAGGGCAATGGATGGTGTCAGTTAGTAGGGCAGTGGATGGTGTCAGTTAATAAGGCAGTGGATGGTGTCATTTAGTAGGACAGAGGATTGGGTCAGTTAAAGTGGTTGTAAAGGCAGAAGGTTTTTATCTTAACCACTTCAATACCAAGCTATAGTCATATGACATCCGCAGATAGGATTTCCCATCCTGGGCGGGCGTCCTATGATGTCCTCAGTTTCTCGCTGCTCCTGTGGGTCCCCGGGGGCCCGCAGCGCGGTGATCGGGGATGAGGCATGTCCCTCGGACACAGCCCATCCCAGATCCGTGTAAAGAGCCAAAAACAGATGGCTCTTTACCACGTGACTGGCTGTGTCCAATCACAACCGGTCACATGTACTGCCCATGTGCATGGTGCTCATGCACGCCCCTAGGGCTCACACAGAGCGCGGATTGGGGACGAGGCTTGTCACCCTGACACAGCCCAACCCTGATCAAACCAATTAAATTGGCTCTTTACCACGTGACCAGCTGTGAAAAGGGCTGGCCGGGATCAGCACAACATACCAGGTTGTTTCTTCCATACGCCGTTCTGCATATGCAGTCTAGGGTTTGTCAAAGAAGGATCACAATCTACCCGTTTTCTGCCCACGATTGCATGGTAGATCGCAATTGATGGGTTATCGATCCTCGTTCTATAATCAAAAACATAAGTTCCTTATTCCTAATGGCAAAATCTCGCAGCAGTGAAGAGGAAAGGTATATATTTTTGTACCGTACTGTAGGAAGTAATGAAACTTGCATCTTGTGAGCAGCTGCTTAGTGTTGATGAATAATCATGGTGATGGGGCAGTTTGGGTTGGTTGACAATCATCATTTGCTGTATGTAGCTAAACAGGACTTCCTGCGTGGATTATGGCTCTTCTGTATGCATACAAATAAACAGTAGCAGAATGTTCAGCAAAAAGAAAAATGGGAAGTTTTAATCATTTCAATTCCATTTAAATATTTATATGTTAGGACACTAAACCTATCACAACTATCCTAGTCCTGAATTGATTTATGTGAACGGCCACTATAATAATTATTATTATTTTTATTATTCACACATTAAAGTCTAAACAGATTAAAAAAAAGTAATGAATGGTATATGCTATACTGACAGATAATACAGAATATGGTTTAATATATATGCTGTGATTTGTGTAGATAATTTTGCCAGTATTTTACAATGTATGATTTATAATATTGTCTGCTAAGAAGAAACAAATGTTTAGCACATTTATCATATATAGTCAACCAATTTAGGTGATTAATAGGCTGTTGGGGGTTGGCAGCTCATAAATAGTGTTATTATTTTCAGGAACAATTGCGGTCTGCTGATTTATAAACTCCACCAACTTATTTGCGTTTTGCACTGTAAAAAATATACTCTGTCCTTTATGTATTACACAAACTGTGCTAAATATTGTGTTTATATTCTGGTCTTTGTTGACCTTCTAAGAAAGCTAATATAGCTGTGTTTGTAAAATGACTGCATGATCACTTGGCTACAACTAACAAGATTCCTCAACTTTCCCCCAGGTGTCAACCTACTGTAGTTAAATGGTGCTAAAGTCAAGACCTTGTTAACCTTCATGCATTTCCTGCATTAAAGTGATTGTAAAGGCAGAAGGTTCTTTTTATCTTGATGCATTTTATGTATTAAGATAAAAAGCCTTCTGTGTGCATCAGCCCCCCCCCCCCCCAATACTTACCTGAGGTTCACCTAAATCCAGCGATGTTGCAGGAGAGTGTTGGCTGCCGGGGACTACCCTCCTCATTGGCTGAGACAGAGCAGAACCATTGGCTGCCCCTGCTGTCAATCAAAATCAGTCAGCCGATGAGGAGAGAAAGGGGCGGGGCCCAGCTGCGGCTTTGTGTCTGGATAGACACACAGAACAGCGGCTCCGCTCGGATGCCCCATAGCAAGCTGCTTGCAGTGGGGGCACTCAACAGGAGGGAGGGGCCAGGAGCACCAAAGTGGGACCCAAGAAGAGGAGGAGCTAAGCTGCTTTGTGCAAAACCACTGCACAGAGCAGGTAAGCATAACATGTTTGTCATTTTTACCTAAAAAAAAAAAAGACTTTAGTATCACTTTAAGATAAAAACAATGTCTCAGTACTTGTATCACCCCCCACCACCACCACCATCATAAATACTTACCTGAGTCCTTTCTCCATCCAGCACTGTGTACGTCTGCAGCGGCACTCTCCCCTCTCCCTGTTCTCACAGGACACAGAGGTAGTAGCAGGATCCATTGGCTTCTGTTGCTGTCATTCAAATCCTGCGAATGGTGGGGCCAAGCCACGCTGTGTGTGCCCATGGACGCATACAGCCCAGCTTGGCAGAACACCTGCGCATGTGCCCCATTGCAGTCGGCTTGCTATGGGGGCACTTGTAGAAGAGAAGGAGTGGAGAGCCAGCGAGGGATCCCAGAAGAGGAGGTAAGAGACCGCTCTGAGCATTACCATTGTAATAAACAGGTAAGTATAACATGTTTATTTTTTTAGGGGGAAAAAGGCCTTTCTGACAACATAAAAGCTAAACACCCAGCACCCTGATTTTAATACCAGAGTACATTTTTCAAGGTATTGTCAGGGAATTTATGCTGATATATTTTTTGGTTTTTATATTTATAATATATAATGATTTAGGAGATTTCCACGTATTTCCACAAATCATCCAAATAACTTGAATTTGTTTATCTGCGCTAGGGCTGGGAAAAAAATCGATTTAAATCTTGAATTGAGTTGAGAGGTCAAATCGATTAAAAATTTAAGCAAATCGATTTTTTTAGATTTTTTTTTCCCACCGCGCCGGTCCCGAGGCGCTGCGGGCATGAGTTTTTAGGTGAGGCCGCGGCTTCGGCCTAGTCCGCGGCCACGGCCAGACGCTGTGGCCTAGGCCGAAGCCGCGGCCTCGCCTAAAAGCTCATGCCCGCAGCGCCTCAGGACCGGCACGGTTTCCAAACAAAAAAAAAACTCGATTCGAATCGTGAATCGAGTTTTTTTTACGAGAATCGAAGATTTTTTTTTAAAGAAAATTTCCCAGCCCTAATCTGCGCTAATTTGAAGACAGAAAGTAGTACAATTGTGCAAAAATATATATATTTATTTACTAAAAATCAGTGCAAAATAATATTAAAACATAACTGGTGATAAACACAGAATATAATTTCAAATATCAATAAAATTGTGTAATACAGATGATACAATAACCATGAGCTCTAGTTTTAAAATGCCAAAGTCTTAAAACTGAGTAACTGCTTTGTAAATGGTTAAAAGTTTCTCAGTGGCTTTGCAAACCAAGAAAACAAACAAGTGATGGAATTGACACGTAATCTCTCTCAAACAAACAGACCTTGCAATCTAAAATTTCTCTTAATGGTATATGGACAATCCTGTTATACCATACAGCAACTTAGAAATTGAACCAAGACGTATATTTAAGGTAAAAGTAATTCACTGATGAATTTTATGTTTAACCACTTCAATACCAGGCACTTAGACACCTTCCCGCCCAGCCCAATTTTCACCTTTCAGCGCTGTTGCAATTTGAATGACAATTGCGCGGTCATGCTACACTGTACCCAAACAATTTTTTTATCATTTTGTTCCCACAAATAGAGCTTTCTTTTGGTGGTATTTGGTCACCTCTGCGGTTTTTATTTTTTGCGCAACAAATAAAAAAAGACCGAAAATTTCGAAAAAAAACAAGTTTTTCTTTGTTTCTGTTAAATTTTTTTGTAAATAAGACGCTTTCTCCTTCAATAATGGGCACTGATAAAGCTGCACTGATGGGCACTGATACGGCGGCACTGATGGGCACCAATGAGGTGGCGCTGATGAGGTGGCACTAACGGGCACTGATGATGGGCACTGATAGGCGGCACTGATTGGCACTGATGGGCACTAATGGGGGCACTGGTATGCGGCACTGATGGGCACTCATAGGTGGCACCGATGGGCACACATAGGCGGCACTGATGGGCACTCGTAGGTGGCATTGATTGGCATATATGGGTGGCACTGATGGGTACTTATGTGTGGCACTGATGGGCGGGCACTGATGGGCACAGATGGTCACTGACAGGTGGCACCGATGGGCAATGACAGGTGGCACAGATGGGCAATGACAGGTGGCACTGATATAGCATTGCTGGGCAGATCTGGGCATTGCTGGGCAGATCTTTGGCATAATAGTGCCAATCAGTGCCCATTTGTGGGCACTGATTGGCACAGATTGGGCACATGTGGATGGCCATGGGGTACATACCTGGCCATCCACGTTGCCCCTTCCCTGGTGGCCCTAGTGGCATCCCTGGTAGTCCAGTGGGGTGATCTGCGGGGGGGCTGCGCTGATAAACAATCAGCGCAGACCCCCCCTGCCAGGAGAGCCGCCGATCGGCTCTCCTCTACTTGCGTCTGTCAGACGCGAGTGAGGAAGAGCCGATCAACGGCTCTTCCTATTGACAGCGTGATCAGCCGTGATTGGACACGGCTGATCACGTGGTAAAGAGCCTCCGCCGGAGGCTTTTTACCAAGATCAGTGTAGCGGTGTGTCAGACTGACACACCGCTCCACCGATCGCCGCGATGCGCGCCCCCGGGGGCGCGCTGCGGCATGTTATCCTGCTGGACGTCATATGACGCCCAGTCAGGATAACACAACCACTTCCCGGACGTCAATCCGCTATAGGGCGGGCGGGAAGTGGTTAAGCATACCTTACAACTAAACCATTGATAAGACTTTGAACTCAGCTTTGTTGAGATATACAAAATATGTATTTCTCTTTATTTGGAACCGCAGACTCTTATGCCCTGTACACACGGTCGGACATTGATCGGACATTCCAACAACAAAATCCATGGATTTTTTCCTACGGATGTTGGCTCAAACTTATCTTGCATACACACGGTTGCACAAAGTTGTCGGAAAATCCGATAGGGCAGTAGCCAATAGCTTTCGTCTCTTAATCTATTCTGAGCATGCGTGGCACTTTGTGCGTCGGATTTGTGTACGCACGATCGGAATTTAACCGATCGGATTTTGTTGTTGGAAAATTTTATATCCTGCTCTCAAACTTTGTGTGTCAGAAATTCCAACGGAAAAAGTCCGATGGAGCCCACACATGATCGGAATTTCCGACAACACAATCCGATCACACTTTTTCCATCGGAAAATCTGACCGTGTGTACAGGGCATTACACTGCAGTCAGAAATAAAACAATTCCAATAAATATGCTACAAAGATTTAATGGTTTATCTATGTATATGCTCAAATAATTTAATTACCAATAGGCAGAAGAAAATTATACTTTACCAGAAATATAAGAATCTTTTGTTTGAGAGATATCAGCTGTGTATCCCAAGGATACCTTTCCCTTCATAGACCTTTTGGTCCTTTTTCCGTTCCCCCTGCTCTTATTGTGTATCCAACCTTTATCCCCCCCTAAAAAGTGGGTGTGTATTTGCCTTACACATAACTAATGATGTCATTTGAGGTGTTATTTACCATGTAACCATGGCATCACCGTCTAGGAGGCCATTTTGAGTATTTAACATAATTATCAACAGGGGGCAGTGTTGTATTAAAAATTATTTGGGAATGTTTCTTAACATGTCAAAAATCTCAAATAACCTTTGACTTTAGCTTAAAAAACCCCACTATAAACTATTCTAATATGTCATTTATATGTCAGATTGCTAGACTTGTAGTCTGGCTGGAAAATATATGGCTATAGTAAGTTAAGATAAATTAATTAACTCTTGTTCTAAATACCTTAGTAGTTAGATAATTTGTGACTGGACATGCAATAACCATTATATATGTAGTTTCACACATAGAATACCTATTCATTAAAAACTATTCATATTATTTAAAATATGCTATCCTTCTCTTAATAATATATTTTTCTTGGGTAATAACAAACATAATGTAACGAATAACTGTTGTACATTATAAAAATACACAAACCCAAATGAGTGAGATTATTCAATTGAGTATGCATATACTTGCCCTATTATAATGTAATAATAATTGAGGATACAAAATAAGGTAGTACTGAGTATTACCAGGGAGGCGGACTTTTTAGGCTAAGAAACAGTGGAGAAGATATAGCAGTATAAAAAATATAAATTTATTGAAAAATACAAATATCTAAAAAACAATGACAATTGCAACATATAGCATCTATGATTATTGTGCAGTGAGCCCTTGTATGTCTGTGCAAGGGCTCACTGCACAATAATCATAGATACTATATGTTACAATTGTCATTGTTTTTTAGATATTTGTATTTTTCAATAAATTTATATTTTTTATACTGCTATATCTTCTCCACTGTTTCTTCGCCTAAAAGGTCCGCCTCCCTGGTAATACTCAGTACTACCTTATTTTGTATCCTCAATGATTTATGGACGTGGCTCATTTTTGGTGCATTTTCCTCTCTTTTTTGTGAATGTAATAATAATATAATATGAATTATTGCTAATGCAATTGCTTATAATGAATAATACTTGTTTCATAAAATATCTTTTGATTAAGCCCCTTCTCTCAGTCATGAAAAGAAAAAAAAATATACGTGTTCATTGTTCATTTGGTACACGAAACCTTGGTCTCACTATAATATAGACATTAGTCCTCTCTTTTTCCCTCTTATCTATCTGGCTGACAGAATTTATGATCTGGGAGAAACTAAGATAAGGCCCTAAAAACCGCCTTGTAGGAAACCTTGTTTAAAATCATGAAACTCCCATTCAGCTTAGAAAAAAATAGCACAAAATTGCTTTTGAGTTGCTCATGAAAAAAAAAAAAAAAAAAAATATATATATATATATATATATATATATATATATATATATATATATTTTACATTTTTGCAGATTTATTAAAAAATAAAAACTGAAATATCACATGGTCCTAAGTATTCAAACCCTTTTCTGTGACATATTTAACTCAGGTGCTGTCCATTTCTTCTGATCATCCTTGAGATGGTTCTACACCTTCATTTGAGTCCAGCTGTGTTTGATTATACTGATTTGACTTGATTAGGAAAGCCACATACCTGTCTATGTAAGACCTTACAACTCACAGTGCATGTCAGAGCAAATGAAAATCATTAGGTCAAAGGAACTGCCTGAAGAGCTCAGAGACAGAATTGTGGCAAGGCACAGATCTGGCAAAGGTTATAAAAAATTTCTCCTGCACTTAAGGTTCCTAAGAGCACAGTGGCCTCCATAATCCTTAAATGGAAGATGTTTGGGATGACCAGACCCCTTCCTAGAGCTGGCCGTCCTGCCAAACTGAGCTAGTGGGGGAGAACAGCCTTGGTGAGAGAGGTAAAGAAGAACCCAAAGATCACTGTGGCTGAGCTCCAGAGATGCAGTCGGGAGATGGGAGAAAGTTGTAGAAAGTCAACCATCACTGCAGCCCTCCACCAGTCGGGGCTTTATGACAGAGTGGCCCGACAGAAGACTCTCCTCAGTGCAAGACACATGAAAGCCTTCATGGAGTTTGCTAAAAAAAACACCTGAAGGACTCCAAGATGGTGAGAAATAGGATTCTCTGGTCTGATGAGACCAAGATAGAACTTTGTGGCCTTAATTCTAAGCGGTGTGTGTGGAGAAAATCAGGCAGGAGAAAATACAGTCATCTCTCTCCAGCTCTTCTTGCATTGGCAACAGGATTTGTTCATATATCTACTATTGAATAAACTATTCATGTTTACGTTCCACTGCCTGTTGCGAGACTGCCTTCTCTGTCAGCCCATTGAGCGCTGGATCATTTTGTTGTATATTGTTTTACCCATGTCCTCCAGCTTTGGCCGTTGTCCAGCTGCATTGGGTCCAGACCCCATATTACTAACTGCGATCCCTTCTTACCCACAGGTGGCCACGTTTTAGCGCTAGTGACATTTGCTATCTATGTCTAAACACGCACAACTGGAGAGAGTACCTAATTTCTGGATTGCCAGCATTGTTTTCATTACACTCAGGATGGTGGTTTTCACCACCACTTCAGCAGTCAATCCTATTTCCATAAAGACTTTGCAAGCGAAAGGAGGAACTTCAAAAGACTAATATGGAGAAATTATTCAAGACAGAAAATAACATTCTTTTATCAGCATGGATAAAGAGAAAAATGTCTGTCAATTTAAAGAAAAAAAAATGGTCATCTTTTTAACGAATATGATACTTCTTCGGACCTTTTTCCCAGATATGTCTAAGGTTGTTCACCGGAATATCAGGAGGAAACAAGGGGGGGGGGGATTTGTCAGAACTATTGGGGTTAAAAAGAATTTATTTCTAGGCTTATGCCTATGAATATATATATATATATATATATATATATATATATAATTTTATGAGCAACTCAGAAGCCATTTTGTGCTATAGCAAGTGGCTGCAATATAACAAAGAGTAAAAAATTCAAGGGGGGTCTGAATACTTTCCGTCCCCACTGTGTATGCATATGTGTGTGTATATATATATATATATATATATATATATATATATATATACACAGTGGGGACGGAAAGTATTCAGACCCCCTTAAATTTTTCACTCTTTGTTATATTGCAGCCATTTGCTAAAATCATTTATGTTCATTTTTTTCCTCATTAATGTACACACAGCACCCCATATTGACAGAAAAACACAGAGTTGTTGACATTTTTGCAGATTTATTAGAAAGAAAAATTGAAATATCACATGGTCCTAAGTATTCAGACTCTTTGCTCAGTATTTAGTAGAAGCCCCCTTTTGATCTAATACAGCCATGAGTCATTTTGGGAAAGATGCAACAAGTTTTTCACACCTGGATTTGGGGATCCTCTGCCATTCCTCCTTGCAGATCCTCTCCAGTTCTGTCAGGTTGGATGGTAAACGTTGGTGGACAGCCATTTTTAGGTCTCTCCAGAAATGCTCAATTGAGTTTAAGTCAGGGCTCTGGCTGGGCCATTCAAGAACAGTCACGGAGTTGTTGTGAAGCCACTCCTTTGTTATTTTAGCTGTGTGCTTAGGGTCATTGTCTTGTTGGAAGGTAAACCTTCGTCCCAGTCTGAGGTCCTGAGCACTCTGGAGAAGGCTTTCATCCAGGATATCCCTGTACTTGGCCGCATTCATCTTTCCCTCGATTGCAACCAGTCGTCCTGTCCCTGCAGCTGAAAAACACCCCCACAGCATGATGCTGCCACCACCATGCTTCACTGTTGGGACTGTATTGGACAAATGATCAACAGTGCCTGGTTTTCTCCACACATACTGCTTAGAATTAAAGCCAAAAAGTTCTATCTTGGTCTTAGACCAAAGAATCTTATTTTTCACCATCTTGGAGTCCTTCAGGTGTTTTTTAGCAAATGCCATGCGGGCTTCCATGTGTCTTCCACTAAGGAGAGGCTTCCGTCAGGCCACTCTGCCATAAAGCCCCGACTGGTGGAGGGCTGCAGTGATGGTTGACTTTCTACAACTTTCTCCCATCTCCCAACTGAATCTCTGGAGCTCAGCCACAGTGATCTTTGGGTTCTTCTTTACCTCTCTCACCAAGGCTCTTCTCCCCCAATAGCTCAGTTTGGCCGGACGGCCAGCTCTAGGAAGGGTTCTGGTCATCCCAAACGTCTTCCATTTAAGGATTATGAAGACCATTGTGCTCTTAGGAACCTTAAGTGCAGCAGAATTTTTTTGTAACCTTGGCCAGATATGTGCCTTGCCACAATTCTGTTTCTGAGCTCTTCAGGCAGTTCCTTTGACCTCATGATTCTCATTTCCTCTGACATGCACTGTGAGCTGTAAGGTCTTATATAGACAGGTGTGTGGCTTTCCTAATCAAGTCCAATCAGTATAATCAAACACAGCTGGACTCAAATGAAGGTGTAGAACCATCTCAAGGATGATCAGAAGAAATGGACAGCACCTGAGTTAAATATATGAGTGTCACAGCAAAGGGTCTGAATACTTAGGACCATGTGATATTTCAGTTTTTCTTTTTTAATAAATCTGCAAAAATGTCAACAATTCTGTGTTTTTCTGTCAATATGGGGTGCTGTATGTACATTAATGAGGAAAAAAATGAACTTAAATGATTTTAGCAAATGGCTGCAATATAAAAAAAGAGTGAAAAATTTAAGGGGGTCCGAATACTTTCTGTCCCCACTGTATATATAAAATCATAATTCTTTTTAACCCCAATAGTTTTGACAGTATTTACCCCTGTATTGTAAGTTTTTTCTTCACATGAATCTGCTAAATAATCTGCTTTATTTCTGTGTATTTAGCACAACTACTGTGCTTCCAATAGCCGCTGACACTGGCAGACTAGATTGACACCAGGTCTGGTGTCGGGTCTCCTCCCCTGTGTAAGGCAAGCCATACATTTAATCAATTTTTTGGCCAGTTTCCTTGCCCACACTTTCACATTCAGGAATCACTCCTGCTTAGGCTTTGTATTTAGACAGCGGGGATAGTTCCCTGTCATAACACACTGATTAGTGTTGCCAGATACAGCTGACAGCACCGATCATTTGGGAAAAGCCTGATAGGTTGGTTGTACAAAAGACGATCTGTGGATCAACGTCTGTACAGCCAGCCTGCTCATACATTGAAATTCAGGTGATCCCTAGTGAACTGCCTGAATTTTGATCCATGTATAGCCGGCCTAAGCTTGCAGAGACCATATGAACATCATCATGGTCACATTGTCATCACAGAAGTGAAATTAGCATATTAAGTGGGTTTAGAAAAGAATCATCCCCCTTTAAAATAGTTACTTTTTTTGCTTTGCAGCCTGAAATGAAGACAGACAGTTTTTGTTTCATCCAGCTCTATTTACTAGCGTAACTTATAACATCCAAGTGAACGATATAACACCAACATGTAAGAAAAAAAAACACCTGTTATGGGGATGTTTCTCTGCAGCAGGGACTGGAGCACTTGTCAGGATAGAAGAAAAATGTCGGGAAGGGGGCGGGGTTTGGAGATGGCGGAGTAGGGAGGAACACATGCTTGTAGAGCTCCGAACTTTCACCCGGCCACCCAGCTACTGATGCAACCCTCATAACCCATACAGCTACATAAAACCAGCTACTGGAGCAGCGCTGAAGAAGAAGGAGAAAGCGCTGCAGAAAGCGGGGGTACAGCCGGAGACAGAACACTTTTTCCCCCACACAAGAGCTGCGGTGTCTAGGAGACAGACAACAGAGTCACGTGATATAGCAGCGGGCGGGGAGAGACACAACAAGCGGGTATACGAGCAGACCAGCGAGGAGACTGGTGAGACGCTGGAGCGGGCTCTGCATATCCCACTAGCTCAGATAGGCATGGATTGGGGAAAGCAGAGTGAGATTGTAGGGGGGGAATACTTGAACCCCCAGGAACACCAAGGAAAGACTCTTCTGCCCCTTGGAGATCCGGACTTAAGAGCGCTATTTCAGGCACTACCCACTCGAGCAGATATAGAGACTATGGTGACATGCTTCGAAGAAATGCTCCGGCGGGAGATGAAGCTGGTTCAGGAGGTAGTGTAGGAATTTAATCCTTTCAGGTAATTGGGTAACAGCGTAAGACCAGTGTTGGGAGTAACAACCTTTTATCCTGTGCTCGACATCCTAATGCAGGAGCTCTATCCCTCAACGGGTACAGGGGGGTAAAAATGGATAAAAGGAAGGTCCCAGATAGTGTAGTATTGTAGGCTAAAAGCTTGGTTTTATTAACACAATAAAAGTACTCACATTACATCAATGAAAAGGTGCCTTATCTCTGACAAGCGGCGAGCTCGTAATCTTCAGTCAGCATAGAGTGCATGTCCTGTCCCTACGCATGATGTCACACACCACGTGACTACATCAGGGGATACAGGGAGGCACAGTAAATGTCTTTAAATAGCAAACCCATAGACAATAATGGGCGGCCATTTTCTTGTAGTCCATAGGGGATAGCATAGCAGCCATTTTCCTGGAGGTTGACGGGCGCGGCCATTTTGTTGGTTGATAACCAAAACAACAAAATGGCCGCGCCCGTTAACCTCTAGAAAAATGGCCGCTATGCTATCCCCTATGGACTACAAGAAAATGGCCGCCCATTATTGTCTATGGGTTAACTATTTAAAGACATTTACTGTGCCTCCCTGTATCCCTTGATGAAGTTACGTGGTGTGTGACATCACGGGTAGGGACGGGACAGGCACTCTATGCTGACTGGAGATTACGAGCTCGTCAGAGATGAGGCACCTTTTCATTGATGTAATGTGAGCACTTTTATTGTGTTAATAAAACCAAGCTTTTAGCCTACAATACTACATTATCTGGGACCTTCCTTTTTTTCATTTTTATCCCCCTGTACCCGTTGAGGGATAGAGCTCCTGCATTAGGATGTCGAGCATAGGATAAAAGATTGTTACTCCCAACACTGGTCTTACGCTGTTACCCAATTACCTGAAAGGATTAAATTCCTGCACTACCTCCTGAACCGGCTTCATCTCCCGCCGGAACATTTCAGGTTGATAACCAACAAAATGGCCGCGCCCGTCAACCTCTAGAAAAATGGCCGCTATGCTATCCACTAGGACTAGGATAAAGGGCTGTTACTTCCAACACTGGTCTTACGCTGTAACCCCATTACCTGAAGGTAAGGGGCCATTACTTATAAGTGTGTGGTTTGTTGCACGAAGAGGAAACACCACTGTAGATCTGTTTCAGCTGTTTCACCCTGTAAAGGAGGACCTTCATATGTTCACTGATTATTATATTTGGACATTATGAACTAGCAGTCACGAGGATTGATTTTTGCACAAGTGACTTTGTTTTTATTGTATGTTTGCTGTGTGCATCACGCACAGTATTATACTGTCCACATTGTACATTTTGCACTTTATCTAAGATAGTTTTTTTTAGCAATTTGCACTTTTTGCATTTAACAGGTATATTTCCAGATTAAGTTTATCCATCAGTGCTATTCTCACTTATTGTGCTTGCACGTTGCACTTTTATACACTTGTAATTGTTTTTCACATGTTTGGTCACATGCTTTTTTAATTACCCTTTTGCTATTGATATTAGTTATTTATCCTGTAGTGTGTATATTATTAGCACCGTCACTTTATTTTTATTTTAATTTTTTGTTGCTGGATTAGCGCAGCACCACGCTTTATTTCCTTTCCCTAGAGAAGCGTGTCCAGCACCTGGAACAGGTACAAAATGTATAAATTCCCCATGTTTCTAGTATGCAGTTACAGCTGGAGGAACTTGAGGACCGTAGTCGCCGTCAGAATTTGCGGTTCAGGGGGATCCCTGAAGCCATAGGTCGGGGCGCACTGCAGACTACGGTCCTAGCAATATGCCAAAAGTTAGCTGTCCCTGCTCCCCCCCCCAAGCTCTGGAATTTGAGAGAGTCCATAGAAATTTGGGCCCCCCTTCAGTAAATGTGAACAGACAAAGGGATGTCATATGCCGCTTCCATCGCTTTGCGCATAAAGAGCTAATTAGCCATAAGGCGTGGGAGGCAGGAGACATAGAGCAAGATGGAACCATGATAAAAGTGTTACCTGATTTATCATATGCTACCCTGCAGTGAAGGGTAATGTTGCATAGTTACATAGTTAGTCAGGTTGAAAAAAGACACAAGTCCATCCAGTTCAACCATAAAAAAAAAAAAAAAAATCGTACAATCCAATATACCCAGTGCTATACCCACAGTTGATCCAGAGGAAGGCAAAAAACCCCAGCAGAGCATGCTCCAATTTGCTACAGCAGGGGAAAAAATTCCTTCCTGATCTCCCAAGAGGCAATCGGATTTTCCCTGGATCAACTTTACCTATAAATGTCAGTACCCAGTTATATTATGTACATTTAGGAAAGTATCCAGGCCTTTCTTAAAGCAATCTACTGAGCTGGCCAGAACCACCTCTGGAGGGAGTCTATTCCACATTTTCACAGCTCTTACTGTGAAGAAACCTTTCCGGATTTGGAGATGAAATCTCTTTTCCTCCAGTCGTAAAGAGTGCCCCCTTGTCCTCTGTGTTGACCGTAAAGTGAATAACTCAACACCAAGTTCACTATATGGACCCCTTATATATTTGAACATGTTGATCATATCCCCCCTTATTCTCCTCTTCTCAAGAGCGTCCACTCTTGGACAAAATTAAATTATTGGGGGGGACAGATCGGTGGGGTTACCCAATTTCGCTGACTATAAAGAAAAACTCTTTGACTTTCATTTTGCGGCACCCGGCAGAGCTCCCAGATTTATTTTCCTTTCTAGGGCTGGAGGCCTTTGAGATCTTGAATTTGCTGCAACCAATACGAGGACCCCTGAGAAATAACGACTCTCTAGGGGGAAGAGGATCTAAAGCCCCAGAGGGGGATAGGGAAGCAAGATAGTACCCCCCAAATCACAGAGAAGATAGGGGCGAGATACACCTCCCCTCAACAGATTTTTTCCACCTCCTTGTTTTTTTTTTTTGTCCCTCCTTTTTTATTTTTTTCCTTTCTCTCTCTTGGAACTAGCAGGCGCCCTCAGAAGAACAGAGGTGTCATTTTATAACCACCAGGGATGGACGGGATAACTCTGGACTTTCTCTGCCTTTTATGGGGGGGGGTTTGGAAGGGTGGGGGGTTGCACGGTTGGTGTGGTGATACTTGGTTTTTGGGTACTTAAAGGGGAAAAAAAATGTATAGAAAGTATAATAATGTATTTTGCACTCTGGGTTTGATGCACATTTAGAAGGATACACACGTATTGGTGCCACAAGCTAGATGGGCACCCATGAAATGGCACTTTTTTTTTTTGGGGGGGGGGGGGGGTTCAGAGTATGAGGATTATTAAGTTATATAAAGAGGCCTGAGGTTTAAAATAAAATAGGAATAATTGTAGATGTAACCTGGAGAGATGGAGGGTGACTGGGGGAGGTGGAGGGAGGGGGAGAAACAACGGCCACGATAAGATATTAAATAAAAAATTACTGAACCCACAGAAGAAAACAGGCCTCCAGGGGCCCTTTTCCCTTCTTTTTTTTTATATACAATCCCTTTCTGAATAATTACGCCAGGGGAATATACTAGGAGAGGTCAAAAAAACCTACCTGGGGATTGGGGACAACCATTAAAGCATGTGTTTATATTTATTGCACATTTGGGCACAAGTAAGATATTCACATATGGATAGACGACTTATTAAGGAGCGGGAAAAGGAGAATATAGTCTATTTAAATAGAACACGGACACAATGGGGGATTAAGGACAACACGATGGGGAGGTTGATTGGGGAGGGGGGGGAAGGGGGATGTAGCTTGGAAGGGATGGGGGAGGAGGGAGGGGTGATAATAACACCCAAAAAAAGTATAGGGAGGACAGAGATAGTCAACTGAAAGCACCACATCCCATGATTGAATAGGAACGAAAAATAAAGGCTGTTAAGCCTAAAGAGAAGGGGGAGGGGAAGAGATCTTCCCCAGGGACTTTTAAGGTGCTATTTGATAGACAGTATACTCAAAAATTCTGTACAATCATATTAGATAAAATTAGTATTTTTATTAAATCACATTTAAAATGTCCATGCCTCACTTGAAGAGTGGGACATGTTTATAAGAACAAATCAACATGGACAATGTCACCCAAAATTATTCACATTAGACAATGCAACAAAAAGCAACTACTTAAAGGTGCCATGACAATCTGCCGCTCGACATGTTTCGCTCTAATACGAGCTTCTTCAGGAGTTTAAAGGCAATGATTGTGGTGGACTCTAAATAATAGGGAAATAGACAGAAATCAATACATACATTTAAACATGTATAGAGAACATCTAATACATTTTTAAATTCCATTAACAGAGTAAAGATTGATACAGAGCATTTAAATGCATATATGTAAGTTTAGGTACTGGACATTTCAACCAAACATATGTAAAAGATCAAGATTTGTACATCTTACCAGGCTGTAGCACACCAATCCAACATAGATACTTTAATAGAATGACAAACTGCTCGTGATTTCAAACCGGGGGGTTCTCATATATGCGGGATATCGCTGCCATGCTGTGACCACAGGGGAACATAAAGTTTAAAAAACGGCCCTTTGAAAGCAAAATAGATTCAAAAATTAGAAAAGGGGGGGATCGCATTCAGAATCCTTCATGATTTAATTTAAAGTGAATATATACCCTAAGGTAGAACCAATTCAGAATATATTACCTAGAACGTAAAAGTATCACGGCATATAACATCACGTAGGTAGAGATGGCATCATAATCAAGTGAAATATTCAATAGTGACTGCAGAACTAGATAATGCAGAGAGAGCGATCACCAGCAGAGATGTTTTCTAGATATAGAAAAAGAAAGTGCAATATAGGGACCATTAGGGATTCCAAGGTGTAACTTACTGTCAACTAATGGCAGTGTTACACAAGGGAAACTTACTTCACAGACAGTAATCCGGCACGCAGGCTTGAGAGAGCTTCACGTTGCCTCCGTAGGATCGCACCGGTCACAGAACTGTGGGCGGTGTGTAGCCGCCTTTATATACCCCCATCACGGCGGTGTCTGATCTCGCCGCCGGGATGCGGACGCTCGTAGAGACTGACTACGTCATGGCGTGGGGGAACATAGTGACGTCAATTCCGACGTCAGCAACGTGTATAGAGATTACTGCGCATGTCAGCGCGGTTTTGGGGCCTGTGGAGCATCAGGACGCCAAAAGCGCCATCTTTGCTAAGGGAAAGAGAGAGGTAAAAACGAATGGAAATAAATTGAAGCATTGTGCCTGCTTCTACTCTGAAAAACAATAAAGAAAAGGATATGTATTCCCAATAGTTATTTATAGAGGCTCATGTACATCAATGATTAGGTGTCAGGCAGTCACTATTAGGCAGTCACTAATTGAATATTTCACTTGATTATGATGCCATCTCTACCTACGTGATGTTATATGCCGTGATACTTTTACGTTCTAGGTAATATATTCTGAATTGGTTCTACCTTAGGGTATATATTCCCTTTAAATTAAATCATGAAGGATTCTGAATGCGATTCCCCCCTTTTCTAATTTTTGAATCTATTTTGCTTTCAAAGGGCCGTTTTTTAAACTTTATGTTCCCCTGTGGTCACAGCATGGCAGCGATATCCCGCATATATGAGAACCCCCCCGGTTTGAAATCACGAGCAGTTTGTCATTCTATTAAAGTATCTATGTTGGATTGGTGTGCTACAGCCTGGTAAGATGTACAAATCTTGATCTTTTACATATGTTTGGTTGAAATGTCCAGTACCTAAACTTACATATATGCATTTAAATGCTCTGTATCAATCTTTACTCTGTTAATGGAATTTAAAAATTTATTAGATGTTCTCTATACATGTTTAAATGTATGTATTGATTTCTGTCTATTTCCCTATTATTTAGAGTCCACCACAATCATTGCCTTTAAACTCCTGAAGAAGCTCGTATTAGAGCGAAACATGTCAAGCGGCAGATTGTCATGGCACCTTTAAGTAGTTGCTTTTTGTTGCATTCTCTAATGTGAATAATTTTGGGTGACATTGTCCATGTTGATTTGTTCTTATAAACATGTCCCACTCTTGAAGTGAGGCATGGACATTTTAAATGTGATTTAATAAAAATACTAATTTTATCTAATATGATTGTACAGAATTTTTGAGTATACTGTCTATCAAATAGCACCTTAAAAGTCCCTGGGGAAGATCTCTTCCCCTCCCCCTTCTCTTTAGGCTTAACAGCCTTTATTTTTCGTTCCTTAACACCCAAAAAAAAAAGGATAATTTGTGTGTGTGTGTGTGGGGGGGGGGGGGTAGAGGGAGGTGGAGGGAGGGTGAGTTTATCACTCCACTTTATTTTTAGTTAAGCATGTACACATGCTGAGCAGGATGTGGGAGAAGTCAGGTAGAGGAGATAGAGACTTTAATAGGGAAATAAAAGCTCCGGTAATGAAATGAGGTGTGTATTAATTGGAATGGATCATAGCCCTTGGATATAGAGAACTAGACTTACAGAGGAGAGTGGAGAATGGAGGTGGGGGCAGGGGGAGCGGAGAGAGAAAAAAAAGGGAAATGGGAAATAAAATAAATTGAAATAGAAATAGTAAGGGAAACGTAGGAAGGAGTAATAGGTGGAGGGGATAAGGAGAGGAGAAATAAGAATAGGGACAGTAGTTAAAAAATAATTAATAGGATAGAAATAAGGAGGAGGAAGAGGGAAAGAAGAGAATGAAAAGAGATGGGAAAGATAAGGAATAATGATAGGGTCAATACCCATATTTAACCTGCTCCTATGAAACAGAAGGTGCTGGCAAATAGGGTGGGGGAATTAGGTGAATGAGGGTTGGCCGGGAGGAAAGGAACAGGAGTGGATCACCTCGGCCGATTCAAGCCAAACCCCTAATTAAGCCTGCACCCATGTGAACCGTAAGTTTAAAAGTTCAGAGGTGGGTGCCTCCCTTAGGGGCCAATAAGTGGGGGGGGGGTTATTGGATTAAAGGTGGGGGTGGGGATTTTAGTGTTTTTTGGGGGTTTTTTTTGCCTCTCACCGAGATGAAGGGAATAAGGGTAACCTCCAAAAATGCAAAAGGACTCAATGTCCCGGAAAAACCGAAGATGCTCCTTAATGAGCTGAAGCGATCCCTCATGGATGTGCCATTCGTGCAGGAAACGCATTTTAAGACGGGCGGACTACCGTTTCTTCAGAATATATTTTTCCCCTGTACATATCATGCACAGAATCAAATATCAAGGTCTAGAATGGTGTCCATTTTGATTTCCAACCGGATACCCTGGTCTCTTATGGATAAACGGAAAAGAAACCCAAAAACCGGGTAAAAGCTGCGCTTGGATTGAAAAAATAAATAAGATAAGCTGCCAGCACCCTATAAAGTCCTGTATCTGACTCCCAAAAATATAATAAACAGCAAAGTGCAGCGCTAATATAATATATGAAAGTAAGAATAAGTTTCACCAAGTGACATATAAAACAATCAGTGAGAAAACATATTTCAAATTCAAACAATGATGAACAAAACCAAAATCACAAATGTATGTGAGAAATTATTTAAAAAAGTCCAAAAGTTCTTGATAAATCCACAAGAAAATAAAGACACCCATCCAAGAAAGGTTGTGACGAAAGGTGCCTATATATGATCCACCAAGGTGTGTGTGAGTAAAATCTGCTTACCGGACGGCGATGACTGCTATTACGGCAGTCTCGCCCAGCATAGGGATTATGGTCTCCCAAAACCAAAGGTACAATGCGGGATCGGTGGTTCTAACAATCCATCAAAACCGGAAATACAAAAGAGAACACTTCCATAGCGCAATATTGTATGATAAAAGATTTAATAGTAAAACGAAGGGATCACACTTACAATATTGCAGGAGGTATGCAGCATGTGAGAAATCAAGCAGAGCGGCGGCGTCTCCGTGTACCGCGATTCACTTCCTGTGTTCAGGCCCATCCAAGAACGTGATGACGTCACCGTCGTAGGCTCCTCCCTACGCGTTTCGTCACGATAGGACGTCTTCTGGGGATTGGCCGAGTGACGGGTCATCACGTCTGGACATATAAATACATAGGGAGCGCCATTTTGACTACTGGCAAATGTAATGTATGTGATAGAACTGAGTTCAAAAGAGCCATATTGACTTCTGGCTGTTAATAGTGAACCTATGCATAACCAGGAAGTGATAAAAAAGGAAGATCGCCATCTTGTAAAGACAAAAGAGATTTATGGAAAAGGCTCTACACAGGTAGGAATAAGGGCACAACCGATACACCTGCCGCAACAAAAACATGAAAACAATGGCACTAATGGAATGACATAGAATAAGGACTGCTCATATCTAATCCTAAGTAAAGACTAGTTTACTAAAGGAAAAAAAGGATAAAAAACATCCCAGATAATAATAAAACATGGATTGACCACATAGTCTCAACTAAAAAAATTGACATATAAAGGATACAAAAATACATAAAAATTAAAATTAAAAAGAAATAGACCCAGGGGGTGGTATGTCACTTCATGCGTTGTTTATAAAGCAGTTTATATCCCACTCCACATTTAACCCTTGCGGTCTGGAAGATACCATGTCGAAGATCCATCTAGTCTCAAGTCTAGAAATGGATCTGACCATGTTATTCCCTCTCCAGTGGGGGCGTATTCTGTCGATAGCTAAAAACAGGGTACCTTTTAATTTTTTATTATGGTATTTGGCGTAATGCCTGGAAAGGTTATGTTTCGTAAATCCTCGTTTAATGTTAGCGACATGTTCTGAAAGACGCACATGAAGTTCACGTTTAGTGCGACCAATATACTGCTTTGAGCAGGGACACTGGATAAGATAGACAACATATTGAGTGGAGCATGTTATAAAGGACACTATGTTGTATGTATTACCTGTGACTGTCGAGCTAAAAGTTTCACATTTTCTGCCCCTGAAAGAATTAATCTGGCAGATCTTGCATCTGCGACGGGGAAAGAAACCCTTCATATTTTGAAAGAAAGAAATGGTACGTGGAGGGTCAACCACATTTGAGGCCACACTATGTCTTAGGGAAGGGGCCCCTCTATAGATCAAAACTGGTTTATCAGGAATAACCGTGCGGAGTATTGGGTCATTCTGAAGGATACTCCAGTGTTTACGGAAGATTTTTTTAATAGAATAATGCTGATTGGAATAGCCCGTAATCATGGACCACTCAAATTTATTAGTAGGCCCAAGATCCCGCTCTCTATTTCCACTCAGCATCAGGAATCTGTCCATAGTGGCAACCTTGTTAATAGTGGTGTCAATATCACTCTCCAGATAGCCTTTGTCTAAAAAACGTTGTTTTAATAATACAGCTTGTGAATGAAAGTCTGAAATGTCGGTACAATACGTTGAAATTGACTTTTAGGGACAGACCTCAGCCATGATGGATGGTGGCAACTGGAGAGTGGTATATATGCATTTCTATCCGTTTCCTTGAAATGTGTGTTGGTAGTTAAATACCCATTCACAACCATAATATTTAAATCAAGGAAATGGATGTTCGATTGACTGGCTTCAAACTCCAGAAAAATGCCTTTATTGTTGGAATTAAGTCTGGAGAAGAAACTATGGAGGGATGTTGTATCTCTGTCCCACACAAGGAGGACATCATCGATATATCTTCTCCATAGGCGCAGTTCTTTGGGGGGATCGGTATCTATGACTTCTTTTTCCCACCTGGCCTTAAATAAATTGGCCAGGCTGGGCGCAAACTTGGCGCCCATGGCTACGCCGCGTGTTTGCAAGAAGTCGTCACCCCCAAACCAGAAATAGTTATGGCTTGTAGCGAAATTGAGAAGAGTCATAATAAATTGTTTTTGTATTAACGTTAATGTTGAATCTTGATCAAGATAGTAGTTAACTGCCTCAAACCCTTGTTGGTGGGAAATAATAGTATAGTATAAATAGTAAAAATCTTTTATCATACAATATTGCGCTATGGAAGTGTTCTCTTTTGTATTTCCGGTTTTGATGGATTGTTAGAACCACCGATCCTGCATTGTACGTTTGGTTTTGGGAGACCATAATCCCTATGCTGGGCGAGACTGCCATAATAGCAGTCATCGCCGTCCGGTAAGCAGATTTTACTCACACACGCCTTGGTGGATCATATATAGGCACCTTTCGTCACAACCTTTCTTGGATGGGTGTTCTTTATTTTCTTGTGGATTTATCAAGAACTTTTGGACTTTTTTTAATAATTTCTCACATACATTTGTGATTTTGGTTTTGTTCATCATTGTTTGAATTTGAAATATGTTTTCTCACTGATTGTTTTATATGTCACTTGGTGAAACTTATTCTTACTTTCATATATTATATTAGCGCTGCACTTTGCTGTTTATTATCTTATGGATAAACGGTTGGACGTTTGATGTTGGACGCTTCTTATTCTTAAAGGGACATATTGGGGGCGTGAAGGTTACACTGGCCACTGTGTATGCACCAAATACGCACCAAGATACTTTTATAAGTAAAACTTTAACTAAATTAGCAGAATTTGCAGAGGTGAAAATGATCCTGTGCCGGGATTTTAATACACCGTTGGACCCTAGTGTAGACACATCATCAGGGGTCTCTTCCATCCCAAGTGGCACCAGGAGGAGTATTGTGCATAAGTTGCAGGAGATGCTGTTGGTGGATGCATGGCGGGTGTTACAGGCAGGAGAGAGAGATTATACGTTCTTTTCCAACCCGCATCAGCTATACTCCCGCATAGATCTTTTCCTGGTGCCAAACTATCTATTAGCGTTGGTATGTGAAGTGTCTATAGGAAACATAACATGGTCAGATCATGCGCACGTGATGCTCCAGATCTCCCTGTCAGGCTCGGCTCCCCCCTCGGGGTGGCGATGGCACTTAGTTTGCTGCAGATCCCTGAAGTCCGAGAAGATGTAGCAAAAGAATTGGAAGCATATTTTAGGACGAATGACACCCCGGGGAGTGACATGATATGGGAGGCACATAAGGTAGTAATGAGAGGAGTGTTGATCAAACATGGTTCCCGACTAAAAAAAGCACGTGAGGCGCAGATAGTAAAACTGGCAGAAGAAATTCAGACCCTGGAGTCACAACATAAGAAAGTACAGACACCGCTTATAGGGAAGGAGCTGGCTCATCTGAGGAGACAAATGACCGATCTCCTTCGATATAAAGCGAAAGCAACAATACAGTCAGGCAGGAGAGTTGCTAGGTCTGCAAACGATCTGGGGCTAGAGCCCATAGCAGCGGTCACCAACCTTTTTGCATGCCCGCGCGGGGGGGGGACCGGTGGTAAGCAATTTTTCATGGGCGATGGTTGGTTTTGGCGTTTCAGTCATCATGGCATAATGGTTGATATGGTGTCAGGGTGATTGAAGTGCATTATTTCTATTGTTACATTCTAATATATAATGAAATGGTTCAACTCACCATATTGCAGAATCAGTGGGAGCCCTGGGCGTGTCACTTGCCACATCTCCTGCCACCAGATGCAGCGTCTTACTTGCCACCGTCACCTGCCACTAGATGTGGATTGTCACTTGCCTTGACGCTTGCCACCAGAGGTGGATTGTCACTTCCCACGTCTCTAGCCTCCATTTGCAGATTGTCACTTGCCACATCTCTTGCCACCATTTGCAGATTGTCACTTACTTTAGTGAGAGCAGGAGAGCGGTGATGCGGGGCTGGCAGCGAGAGATGTCATCTCGCTGCTCCCCGCCACACCTCCGACATTGAAGCAAGGGGCTCTGGCTGCAAAGTGGAGCTCCATGATGACCGTGCTGTGAGAGCGAAAGAACGACGAATTGTGGCGGACAGTGAGAGATTATGTCATCTCTCTGCTGCTCACTGCACCTCGCTCAAAAACTGAAGAGGCCCGGCTGTGAAGAGCTTTCTTCTTTTCTCTCCTCCACCTCTCTCATGCAGCCAGCCCATCTGCCGCAGCATCCGCAACCCGCTGGTTAGGCAGGGACCCTGCGGAAAGAGACTAGGGGCTATGGACCCCAGATTCGGGGCTATAGCCACAATAGCCACCCCCTAGCAACACCCCTGCAGTCAGGTAAGAAAGTAATGTATGAACTGGGAGATAAATGTAGTAAATTGTTGACAGGGAAGCTTAAGGAGAAGGGAAGGACAGCATATGTACCCCATATATAGGGTGAGAATGGACAGTTGATCTCCCTACCTAAAGACATAGCTCAGAGATTTAGAGAGTATTATTCTTCGCTCTATAATCTGACATCAACACCAGCGCCCCGGGACATTATGGAGGAATATCTCTCCTCAGCACGTCTCCTTAGGTTGTCATCTCTGGACCGTAATAGCTTGGATGCCCCCTAATCGATTGAGGAATTAAGCGCAGTGATAAAAACAGTCAAACATGGGAAGGCGCCAGGCCTGGATGGATTTACAATTCAATACTAAAGGAACTTTTTCCCATTATTGGGTATATATATGACAAAGGCATTCAATGAGATTGGACTAGCGGCCACTCTCCCTCCGGATGCACTTATGGCACACATATCGGTAATTCCGAAAGAAGAAAAAGATCCTGTGGAGTGTGGGACCTACCGCCCAACTTCATTGTTGAATGTAGACTTAAAGCTTTTCACCAAACTGCTTGCCTCACGTCTTCAGCCGTTATTGAACCAGTTAGTACATTTGGACCAGGTTGGGTTTATCCCCAGCCATGAAGGGAGGGATAATACCATTAAGGTACTCAACCTAGTCCATTATGCTAATAAGACAAAAAAAACCTCCATCTTTCTGAGCAGTGACGCAGAAAAAGTGTTTGATAGTCAGTTGGCGCTTCATGTTCGAGGTGCTGAGGCATATGGAACTGGGAGAGCATATGTTACGTTGGATTGCTGGGGTGTACGCCTCTCCCCAGACCCAGGTTAAAGTTAATGGGGTATACTTGGAGCCGATTAAAATTGCAAATGGAACGCGGCAGCGATGCCCACTTTCCCCTATGTTGTTCGCCTTATCTTTAGAACCACTACTTAATAAAATTAGGCAAACCCAGACATCCAAGGACTTTAAATAGGGGACCGCAATTATAAAATTTCAGCTTACGCAGACGATCTGTTGTTCTCTCTGTCTAGTTCACACGTTTCGTTGCCGAATCTGATGAAGCAAGTTGAAGGATATGGAGTACTAGCGAATTTAAAAATCAATTACGCAAAATCAGAGGTGATGGGCGTGCCTCTCCCCTTAGAGTCGGTTCACACTGAGGCAGCACGACTTGCAGCGGGACTGCCTCAGACAACTTGAACACGACTGCAGCGGCGACTTGCAAAACGACTTCTATATAGAAGTCAATGCAAGTCACCGCAAGTCGCCCCCAAAGTAGTACAGGAACCTTTTTCTAAGTCAGAGCGACTTGCATCGCTCCGATTAGAACGGTTCCATTGTACAAAACGGAACGCTACTTGTCAGGCGGCTAAGTCGCCTGACAAGTCGTCCTAGTGTGAACCAGCTCTTAGTGGTACAGCAAACCATACAACCTAATTTCAACTTTAAATGAGTAGGGACGACATTAAAATACCTGGGCACATACATTCCATCAAGAATAGAGAAGATCTTTGAGGTAAATTTCCCCCCGTCCTATAAGGCAGTTCTCTCTCTACTAGATAAATGGCAACATGGACTCCACTCATGGTTTGACCGTTGTAACGTTATTATATTTTGCCAAAATTTTTGTATTTATTTCAAGCCTTACCGACAGACATTCCAACTGCCTTCTTCCGCCAAGTTGACAAGCTCTTTACTAAATTTATATGGGCAAATAAGCAACCAAGGATTAGAAGTCATATGATTATACCTAAACAATATGGCGGCCTGGCAGTCCCAGATGTAGCTAAATATTATCAGGCAGTACATGTAGGGTTATTGACTGGTGTAGACATACAGAATTTAAATTGTGGGCAAAATTGGAACAAGAATGTAGTCCGGTACCCCTACGTAGAGCCATTTGGTGCTATGCAGCACTACCGGTCTCCCTTAAAAAACACCCTCTTATAGGCCCGACATTGCGAATAGGCTTTAAAATCTGTCAGAATCCCAAACATTCGTCAATACATTCCCCATTGTTTCCAATATTGGGAAACCCAAGTTTTGGGCCAGGGATGGAGAAAGGGGCATTCCAGGGAATTCGGGAGAGGGGCTATACTCAGGCATTACATTTTTTGCACTCTGACGCATGGCCTACAGTTGCCTCACTGACGCAACTGGAACGCCGATTTGAAATACATTTTTGGCAGGCACTACAACTCCGTCACTTTTTTGAGTCATTGGGACCAGCGATAAACTATAGACGAGAACCGACAAGGTTTGAACTATACTGTGAAGAGAAGGAGCCCCTTGCCCAAACAATATCTAATATATATACAATGTTAATTGCCCCCCAGATAACTTTGAGATGCCAGGAATTGGAAAGTGGGAAAGGGACCTTAATAGGACTTTTACGCCAGCTCAAAGTCAGAGGATAACATACAGTGGGGACGGAAAGTATTCAGACCCCCTTAAATTTTTCACTCTTTGTTATATTGCAGCCATTTGCTAAAATCATTTAAGTTCATTTTTTTCCTCATTAATGTACACACAGCACCCCATATTTACAGAAAAACACAGAATTTTTGACATTTTTGCAGATTTATTAAAATAGAAATACTGAAATATCTCATGGTCCTAAGTATTCAGACCCTTTGCTCAGTATTTAGTAGAAGCACCTTTTTGATCTAATACAGCCATGAGTCTTTTTAGGAAAGAATTATAAAATTAATAATAAGTGTTTCTAAACCAGCTGAGATTTTTTAATCCCAATCGTATTGTGGGTTTTGTTGGTTCTTTTTCTGGAATCGACTCCATAATCACTAAGGCATTTGCCATATATATTTTTTATTGATTATGTTTACACATAATATTTTTGCAGACCCTCTTTTGGGATTGTTGACAATGTTAACTTCCATACTCCCAGAACATCTCCATACCCCAGGACACCTCCGTACCTCCCAAGCAATTTCCATACCCCTACCCCCAGAATACCTGTGTATGCCCCACCCCACTTCTGTACTCCCAGAACACTTCCATATTCCCAGCACTCTTTTGTATCCCCCAGCATCCTTTGGACTACCCCCCATCCCCAGCTCTATACCCTCAGCACACCATCACACCCCCCAGAGACATCTCTGCATCCCTTCCCCCACACCTCCGCATTCCCAGGAAATCTCCTTATGCCCTCCCCTGCACCTCTCTGCTCCCTCTTTACCCCCCAGCACATTGATGCAACCTATTTTACACCCCATCGCCACCCATTTGTGCACCATTCTACTCCATATTTCGTGCTCCTGTGGCTTTTCTGATGCCGGAGGCCAGGCAGGAGTAAACACTGAGAGCAGGACCCACACAGAATCTCATGAAGTTGCCTGTGCAACTAGTCTAGTTGCCTGTGCAACTCGTCTAGTGTACTGAAGCGGGTACCTGCATGGGACAGAAGCCCCTCCCCACTCCATATCTTGAGCTATTGCCTCTGCTGGCTGGAGGGGCAGAGCTCCCTAGTCAGCTGCAGATCAATGATGAGCTCAGGTGGTTTGTACTAGTGGCGGAACTAGCCTGTGCTTATCCTTACTGAAGACCAATTGAATATGATTAATACTGTTAAGCCTCACGCTGCAATCCTGGGACAAAGCCCAGGACACAGCTACGGGACAATTAATTCAAAAGCATGACTGTCCCGGAAAATCCGTGACAGGTGGCAAGTATACATTAACCACTAGCTGCCTGACCACTGTCATACGACTGCGGGACGAGGCAGCTCTCGTTCTGGGCGAACGTCATATGATGTGTTCGCCTTCCAGAGCCACTAGGGGAGGCACGCCCGCGGCGTTGCTCGGGGCCCGATGCGTGTGCCCGGCAGCCGCGATATCCGCCAGGCACCTGCGATTGCTGGGTAACAGAGCAGGACCATGGATCTGTGTGTGTAAACACACAGATCCATGTCCTGTCAGAGGAGAGGAGACCATTGGTGTGTCCCTTGTACATAGGGACACCGATCCGTCACCTCCCCTAGTCAGTCCCCTCCCCCACAGTTAGAATCACCTCCCTAGGACACACATTTAACCCCTCGATCACCCCCTAGTGTTAACCCCTTCCCTGCCAGTCCCATTTCCACAGTAATCAATGCATTTTTATATCACGGATCGCTATGTGAATGGTCCCAAAAATGTGTCAAAAGTTTCTGATATGTCTGCCGCAATATCAGTCACAATAAAAATCGCAGATCGCCACCATGACTAGTAAAAAAAGATAAAAAAATAAAAATGCTATAAATCTATCCCCTATTTTGTAGAAGCTATAACTTTTGCGCAAACCAATCAATATATGCTTATTGCGTTTTTTTTTGTTTTTTTTTACCAAAAATATGTAGAAAAATACATATCGGCCTAAACTGAGGAAAAAATTTGTTGAAAAAATGGATATTTATCGCAGAGATGATCAAATACCACCAAAAGAAAGCTCTATTTGTGGGGAAAAAATTATAAAAATTTCATTAGGTTGCAGTGTTGCATGACCACGCAATTGTCATTCAAAGTGCGACAACGCTAAAAAATGAAAAATGGCTTGGGCAGGAAGAGGGTGAAAGTGCCCTGTATTGACGTGGTTAATAGCAGCTCCTTCTTTCTAAGCATATCAATTTACAGGTATTATTGAGGAATAATGTGACAGATTAGGATAAAAAACATGTAGGTCAATTTTAAATAAATAATAATAATGAAAAAATTCAACCTGATTTGCTTGCATGAGGTGTTCAGAATGACAAGAATAGAAAAAGAGTGCCTTTTATAAAGACAGAGTAAGAAGCATTTTGGATGCAGTTACTTTGATTGTGGAAGAATAAGAAGCCCTATATAATAACAGTTCATGCACATGGCCACAGAGGGCCAATAAGAACTGCATTACTGCGCCCAGGAGTCATGGTTAATTGCATACAGCCACTGCCACCAGCCAGTACAAATCAGTGACAGGCTAACAGACACTGGGTTGCTCACAGTATACATCAAATACATCCGCACGGGGAGGGATGAGTGGCCCCAGGCACAAACTGTCTGTGTCCAGGGCCTCTCATCAGTTCATTTACGGATGTAACCACTCTGATGTGTGTGCAGCTGCAGCATATTTTAGCCTGTTATTGAATCGTACAGGACACTGGGTACTGCTGTACGCAAACACCTGTGGCTCCCAGGTGCAGGAATATTTCTACTGGATGGTGTCTGTGGCTATGTGAATGAGCCCTTAGTAAAAATACTCTAGGAAGCCTTCACACAACTGGACATCTCAGTAAATGTTTACCTTTAATTTTTCTTATATAGGTAAGCAACAACTGAAATGTCCAATTAGTGTGAAAGCAAAAGAATAAATACCATTGTAGTGTCTCAAAAGGATAATATTCTGAATGGATTACAGAGTCTGTATGGCAGATAACTGTTTGACATTTGTTGTTTACTGATGTAAGTATATTAACTGTTGCATTTTTACATCTGTGTATCTTTGTATCTGGATAGACATGTGCATTCGTTTTCGTCCGAATGCATTTTCGTCCGAATTTCAGGTATTTTCGTTATCGTTTTAACAAACGATAACGAAAGTGCAGAGTCTGAAAAACGAAAGATCCGACATAAACAAATGCTTTATTTTCGTTTTCGTTGCTACAACAGTTCGATATAGATAGGAGATTCGACATGATGATGACAATAACAATCTGTGTCCATCAAACCTGTGGTCGAATGGGCCTAACCTTAACTCTATTAGTCCAAGATTATTCTACATAGAGAGAAAAGATTCGACATAGAGAGAAAAGATTCGACGTAGGGGAGAAAAGATTCGACGTAGGGGAGAAAAGATAAATAAAAATAATGATGATGATGAATGTTATTGGCTGATTGTAACCAAAGAGGAGGAGCAGTAAAATAGCTAGAACTAAGTACACACGTACTTTGGCTTATGGTGTCTGTTGAAAGTTCTAAGAAGATTCGACGGAGCAGGTAAACTATACGGCGTTGTACTGTTTAGCTGCTCCGTGGAATCTTCTTTGAACATTCGACAGACACCATAAGCCTTCAATGACAGATTCAACCTTAATTTGGATTTTCGGACGAATGCAATTTTTAACGAAAAACGAAATAAATAAAAACGAATTTCGGGAGTAACTAATTAAATATATTTTTTGGACGAAAACGAAATTCCGAAACGAAATATTTCAGTGTGCACATGTCTATATCTGGATATTAATCCTATGGTTTGCAGTGAAAGCTTTGCAGGTGATATGTTTTTACATTTTAGTCAATAGTTTGAAAGACAGAAGACAGGATGATGTGCCATCATGACAATTTCTGCTAAAGCCTTGCTCACATACCATCAAATTATAGTACAGTAGTTCTATGGCATTTCAAACTCCTTGTTAGTGAACCATCCAGGTTCAGAATATGTGATTTCTACCCACTTTACAAATTTCTTACAGAAATTGCTCACCATATCCTGCCCACATGCAGAGATGGAGTGTAAACTGCAGAAAGTGGAACACTGGATTTAGTCACTGCACATGTATCAATTTGACATGATATATGATATCTGTTTACTAAATCAGTTATTGGATTGCTCTCTGTAGTATGGCATTGGGCAACCCTCTTGGTGAAAATCAACTGTACATATCCTACACTACAAATATGCCTAACCAGGGCTTTTTTTTCAGCAGGAACTAGGGGGAACTCAGTTCCACCACCTCGGGCTCAGGTCTTCTGCTCCCTGCACACCACTATCACTTGGTAACACTGAAGTCCAGCTTCTGCATTTACAAGTGATAGCTTATATCCCAGTAGCTCCCACAGGTCAGATCTCCTGCGCAGATCCCACTGAGTGGCAGACAGGGACAAGGGAGATACAAAACAGGTGCCCAGGGTTCAGTGCAGTCATGGGCAGGAGAGGGTGCATGCTAGACTGCACCCTCTGTGGTCTCCATTTTTTTTCCCTGGTGACCAGTTGTTAATGCTCCTACTGCATGATCTCCCTTGCAAGTGACTGTAGTATAGTATAGTATGCTGGGAGGTACTACACCCGGATAGGTGCTTCAGCTTAATATTGCAACAAAGGTAAGACATATGACAGATGGTGGAGCTTTTAAGGAGGGGGGAGAAGATGAGGGCAGTGGAGAGAGGGGTTGTATGCAGAGGGAAGAGCTACTATTTGATGCCATTTGGCAGGTATGTGTGTTTGGTGGGCATGATTGAGTTCCTGCACCTTTTCTCTGAGAAAAAAAGCCCTGAGCCTAACATACCATTAGTAGACTTTGAAAAATATGGTGGTTGAATGAACAAATTTGTTCTCCAATGAGATGCGCTTTTTTTATTATACTGAAATATCTACTGGAATCAGGTCACAAAGAGAAATCATTAAATAGCATCCACAAATTGCACTACTGTTCTCTGTGCATTGATATTTAACCACTAGATCCCCCAGCATAATTTTAAAACTTTTCTGGGATATTGGGTGTTTGTCCCAGCGTCATTTTAAAATGATGCTGGATACTGTCCCCCTCTGTGTTTCACAGGGTTGCATGGTGTCCCCGCAAGCCTCTGAGACCAGAGCCAATCAGCCAGCTCCTAGTGACATAATTACTGTGGGAACTAACTAATCACAGCAGTCATGAAAACAAATGTATCTCTGAATGAGATACTGTTACTACTTGCCTCTCATCAGTAACCAGAGCTTGTCTCTGCTGAGGGAAATGGGCATCTAGTGTAAGGCTGGCCATACATTATATAATTTCTTGCACAATGTTCTTTTAGATTGACCAAAACCATATAATATGAGGTCAAACCTAAACACTTTCAATTTTTATGCAATCAGGCAGGCTTTTGCACCACACAGTTGAATGTAGATCTAAAGGAAATTGAATAAGAAAATTGTATAATGTATGGTCAGCTTTAGTATCTCCTCTGTGAGACTCTTCAAATTAAAAATGAATAAATAAATGAAATATCATAGCATCTCAAGCATTTAAAGTAGTATTAAATTCACTTTTTTGACTTGTACCTAAAGTAAAGCCTATAATAAAGGTACAATGAATATCTCCTAAACTCGCACTGTTTAGAAGATATTCACACTGTATGCAGCTGGTGATGTCCCCAGCACATGAACTTTGAAGGTACGGTGTACCGCGGCGGACCTTCAGAGTTTGTGCCGTAAACGAGGGCTCCTGTACGCATGCGCGGGAGTGACGTCATAACACCTCCAGCCACACATGTAACCGGAGGCCGCAATTTCAGAAAGAAGACCGGGTGAGGATGGAAGCACTGTCAGTGGTGACAGGGCTTTGTTTTTAAGGTAAGTCTCTGGAAATGTGCTAGCATGCGATGCATACTAGCACATTATGACATTGCCTCGCAGGGGATCTTTTTTTATTTTTAAGCTGCAGTTTACTACCGCTTTAAACGTATATAAATCTCATAGCATCTCATCTCATCTGAGTAAATACAGTACATTGCCAAAAAACTCACATGGCAGTTTTCAGCAATTGACAGCCAGGATACACTCCCTTGTTCTCACCAAGAAACTAAGGCATACCTGTATGATAGGGTTGTGTACAGGAGAGGTAGCCAAACATAAATTTGGATGCAGTTTTTACCATGCTAGCACTGTGTTTGCAAACCCAACACTGACTTTATGATTTTGTTGAAAAAAATGTTTTCCTCTCAATAGATTTTTATTGAGAAATTATAAACATGCAGGTTTATAAAAAGTAAGAGATATCATACAGGTAGTGATCTTGTACTCAAATCAATCTTGGACACAGAAATTAGACATTTTGATAACATTTTCAATTATAGTTAACTGAATTTTTCTTTGTGTGGTTCCTAGATACAATCACGTTCTAGTACACCTGAGTGTATTAAGAAGACAGGATTAATGTACTTGTTTCTTTATACATTTGCACCCCATACGTCTAGCGCCCCTTTGGTAACATTTTCTGCGCCTTGACGGGTGGGTATGTCTAAAATAAGTTGTTTTCCTGTGTACATTACCTTCTTGTGAACCAAGCTGGGTATTTCAGATAAGAATAATCTGAATTAATATTATGTACTATTTATGTGTAAGGTATTCAGTTTAAGAAAAAGGTATGTTTAAATTGTAGTAAGAAAACTGGGATAGGTACATTAGGGCTAAAAAAGAAATAGAAAAACTAGGACTAAAATTGGGATGTGCCAGGACCTTCTATTGATGTAACTGTGTTTTGATATTGTGGTACTGTAATGGTTTGCGGGACCTTTTGGAAAATTATTTTATGGAAAATTATTTTGTGAGACCCCCGTGTTTTTGGTACCAGATTGTCCAGGGTTCCCACATCAAACTTTTAGATGCATAGGAGCCCTGTGAAGCAGCAAACATAATTTTGTTTGATATATGAAGGTTAGTAGTTCTAATCACGTCTTTAAGAGTGGGTATTTCAACCTTCCGCCACCTCCTTGTGATTTCAAGACGATCGCTAATAAGGACTTAAGAAACTATATGTCTCATATGGTAGTGCAAAGTTTCTATGCCTAATGATAATAGGGCCATGCTAGGATTGGCAGAACATGGGAATTTGATAATATGTTCTATGAGGTGAAATATATTAGACCAATACCTTCTTAGATGAGGACATGCCCAAAATATATGTGTTATGGAGCCTCTTTGATTACACTATCTCCAGCATAATGGAGATACATGAGGATTGAAGTCTGCTAGCCGTGTAGGGGTTAGGTACCATCTTAAAAGTATTTTCTGGTATGTTTTCCAGAGATTAACACTTCTGATAGCTTTGTATATGGATGTGATTGCTTGTTTCCATTGTTCTAAAGTGTATGATATGCTAAGATCATTTTCCCAGGTCTTCATGGAATTTTGTGAAGCCCGTTTGATCGGGATGAATAAGAGTGGGCAAAATGTCAACAGGGCGTATTGCAATGAGTTTGGCATATAGTTTTAGATCAATGTTTAGCAAAGATATTGGTCTAAAGTTTGCCGGAGAAGTGGGCTCCTTTCCTGGCTTTGGTAAGGTCACAATCAAGGCCTTCAGCATTTCTGGAGGGAAAGAGGCAGAGGCAGCTGCTGATCCGAACACTTGCACTAAGAAAGGGATAATACGTTTTCAAATTATTTGTAGTATTCACCACAAAAACCGTTGGGTCCTGGGGATTTATTCATAGGGAAGGGAATCTATAGTTTTTTGTATTTCTACTACAGTAAATGGTTGATTGAGAAATTGGAGCTGGTGTGAGGTTAGTTTTGGTATAGATATCTGCTCTAGAAATTTAACAAATTACGTCGGAGGTAGGTTGAACTGTAGCTGGATCATCTTTTAAATTGTATTGATCTGCAGGTTTTTGTGGATGATATTCTTTTTGTTTTGTAGCGGGGTGGATTATAAATGGTATTTTAGATTTATACCTATGGCCTTGGAGGTTCTGTGCTAATAGTTAGCCTTATTTCCATAAACATAATAAGTCATTTTGAGCCTCTTTGCGTTTTTTTCTAAGTTATCTAATAAGTGAATTCTAAGGTCATACCTAAGTTGTGCCAGTTTTAGGGACTTACTTGGAGTATAATTTTGTTTGTTCTGGGCTTCTAATTCTGAGATTTGTTTTAGTAGGTCGGTTGTGCTTTACTGCCTCTCCCTCTTTACCCTTGCACCCATTTGTATAAAAATGCCCCTTATGAACGCTTTATGGGCGTTCCATAACATAAATGGGCTCTTTACTGAGCCTTCATTTTCAGCAAAAGAATTAGTTAAATCTTTATTAATCTGTTTCTTCGTTTCCTGGAGCTGTAGTAAGTGTTGATCCTCCAAATTGGGCTGGGTCTGGGAGAAGCTGAATCCGATATCGTCAGAACTATTGATGCGTGGTCTGACCACGTGATAGAATTGATAGATACAGATTTGGTACTTAATAAAGCCTGTTGATCCACTATGAAGAGGTTGATTCTTGTATAAACCTCATGGGGTGTGGAAAAATATGTGCGCAGGGAAGTCGAAAGCACAGGAGTATAGCGGGTAGATCTAGATGTAGAATCCATTGTAGGAACCCGGGGAAGCATTAAAGTCACCACAGATTATAAGTGTGCCTTTTTGACACTTTCTGATTTTCTTTATTAATTTGTTAAAGAAATGCACTTGATGTTTGTTCGGAGCGTAAGCAGTCACGAGGGTATATATGGAACAGTTCAGTGTGCACACCAGAATCAAGTATCTACCTCGGGGGTCTCGAATTTCCAAGTGTAGGGTAAATGCTAATATTAATCAGATGTTGCTATATAGACTCAATGCCCATCTAAAAAAATATAAAAAATAGGTATACAATCTATAAATATAAGTGCATCAAAATAGTGTCCGTGATGGTAATCAAAACCAACATATAATGTGCAACAACAAGTCCTTCTGCTGTAAGAATGTGAGTTCTTCTAATGAGATCTTCCACCACACCTCTGTGCTCAGTGACCACTCTCCCTATGGACATCTCTCTCTCCAGCGTCTGCGCTCTACGAGTGTCCCCGTGACCGCAAAACCCCGCTAATTTACACAACACAGCTCATAATGTAGCTGCATACTCTGGCACTATAAGATTAATCCCTCCCAGCCGTGAATCATTAAAGTGTTTTACGTTATTACACTATTGGAAGTCTTTTTTAATTTTATATGGAACGAGCCTCCTGGATGGACATGGTTTAACCCTTGCCAGTAGCAGCAGTCATCTATGCCTTTTTAGCCTCATATGAAAGTGGAGGCATGAGGAGCTGGTGAGTGACTGTCCATAGGGAGAGTGGTCACTGAGCACAGAGGTGTGGTGGAAGATCTCATTAGAAGAACTCACATTCTTACAGCAGAAGGACTTGTTGTTGCACGTTATATGTTGGTTTTGATTGCCATCACGGACACTATTTTGATGCACTTATATTTATAGATTGTATACCTATTTTTTATATTTTATTAGATGGGCATTGAGTCTATATAGCAACATCTGATTAATATTAGCACTGAGTCACGTTATGTATTAGGTATTTTGGTGTCACTATTATTTTCACTTACTTCTTACAATGAACACATTGTGAGGGTACCAATAGGTATTTACCAGATATCTATTGTACAGTTGTTTGCCATTTAGATACACACCACTATTAGGGTGTGGGTTAGATTTAGATTTCAGATTTTTTATTTTTCACTTTAGGAGATGATCAAATCCATTAGAGAGAGCGCCACAATTTAATTTTGTCACGGGGGGTGATTGTGTACCACTCAGTACAGATTTAAATTTCATTGCATATTTGTCTTATATATTAAGTGGCAGCTATAGGTAGGTGTTATTTCACCGGATGTGTAGCACCATCTAGGTGAAATATCCAAGGCGCAGTGGGGGTTGACCTAGTAGAGGGTGGATTTTATCTAGGAGTAACCGTTTAGTCATAGGGTAAATGCTACCGAGTCTCAAATATCTATCAACACTCCTGCAGTTTTAATATCTATGTTGGCATTAAAGACATGTGGAAAATTCTTATGTGTGCATTTTGGTGGGGCTTGGCTACAAAAGTGAGTCTCTTGAACGCAGAGGATGTCACCTTGGTGAGAAAGTGCTTCTTGCCATAACGATTTGTGTTTCAGGGGGTGATTAAGCCCCTTAGCATTAATGGATACTATGTTAATAGGCATTGTCTCTGTAGGAAGTAAACTTTGAGATTGAGGGTGTCTTCTCCCTCTCAATTCTTAGTTCACAGAAATTGGATAATATTGATGTTTTGCGTGATTGTTTGCACTTACTTGGATGATGTGTAAGAGGAGCCATCTTTGGAGTATAGGAGTTTGTTCAACCTTGTAGATCATGTTGTAGGCCGAGTGCCATGGAGGAAACATCCATTGTCTTTTTGTTATAGAAGGTGTGGATTTGTGGGTAGAGCGGTGCTGTTTAGAGCACCGCTCAGAGAAAAAAACAGAGAAAAAAAAAAAAAGGAACCAGAGAATAAACAACAAACTGTTAACGAATAACATTGTTACATCACACTTAATGTAATGAGTACAGGGGGTTAAAAAACCCAAAGACCACATTATGCTGTTATATACTGGGGGATAAGTTCAATACTAGAGTCTTCATCGGTTAGGAACTAAAAGTGAAAGTGACCCATCCTTATAACTTCAAGAGTGAGAAGTGACTTTTTTTCCATTCTTCTGTAAAGTGGTGTGGGGTGCTGGTATAGTTGGTTTCATCCTGAGTCAGGTAAGATACCCCAATCCTTCAGAAGTTTGATGCCTTTCTCTAGGGATGTCACTGTGTAGGTATGGTTTTCCTTAGTAATGGTTATTTTGTGGGGTAGCCCCATCTGTACCCAATTTTATGGTTGCGTAACGCTTTCATCACAGTATTTAGGCTTTTACGTTTTTGCAGGGTATGTTGCAGCAAATCTACAAAGAACTGTATTTGTTGATACTGTGACAGGATCTGCTCTTGTTTTCTCATCGTTGTCATAAGTTCCTCCTTTACATGAAAAAAGTGCAACCTGAGTATCACGTCTCTGGGTATTTGGTCTGGTAAGTGGGACGGCTTAGGCAGGCGATGGATCCTGTCAATGGTTATATCCAAGTCCGTGAGACTTGGTATAAGGGACTTGAACAAGGTAGCAGTGTAAAGGCCCAGACTCTGTTGCAGCACTGTTTCAGGGATCCCCGATTTTTTAATTGTTTCTCCTGGACCTGTCCTCAATGTCTGCCAGTTTAGCTTTGATCCATTCATTATCTGCATCAGTTTCATCATGAACATCAACTAATCCATTGATGGTGGCAGCGTATTCTCCCATTTTTGTTTCTATATGATCCACCCTATTCCCCACATCTTGTATATCTCTATTCATGCGATGCATATATACAGCCTTATCTGATTGTAATGTACTTCTCAAGGAGAGAAGCATCTCTTTCAATACTGTGTCAAGCACTGGTTGAAAGACTCAATCGATTCAGGGAGTTCTATTGTATCCTCCCCTGAATCTGAGGCCGGGCTCCTTGTTCCGTGCAATTCCTCGACATCCAGCCTAGGTTTTGCTTTGGCCAAGCTACGGGAGGATAGGGTAGGGTGGGTATTGTGACCTGTCCTCTGGGGAGCCTCTATTTTGTGATCGATTACCTTTTTGCGATGATCGTGATTGTGCCGAGGCTGCCGGAGATGTGTAGGCCTTAGCGCCATCTTGCCCATCTGCTTTGCCGTTTAGGGGATAGAAATCCGTCAGATGCTGGGGTTTACCTTCCTTTCTTTTCTTTCCTGACATGTTTGTGGTGTCCTCCGAGCGGTGCCCACTGCCAGAACCGTGTGTATGCAAGACAAGTTTGAGCCAACATCCGTCAGAAATAAATCCAGGATTTTGTTGTCGGAATGTCCGATCATGTGTACGCGGCATAAGGCTTGGTTCACACCTAAGACGGATCCATCTTACAGCAGGGGTCAGGTGCATGCTGGTTCACCGTTTCAGGTCCGATTTCACCCCGAATTTTGGGCTGAATTCACACCTGAAACGGACCAAAAGTCGCACAGCGTTTTTCTGCAAAACGCACCGGACCTGCTGCGGAGATATGTGAACCAGTTCCATAAAGAGCCGGTTAAAATCCCTGGCTATTGGGAATTGGATGTGGGGATTTCGCATACAATCCGCAATGGTGTGAACCCAGCCTAAAACTAGCAGATTTTTGAATGAACATTCATGTGAACATTCAGCCTCACAAATGTCGCTCGAAAATACTGCAAATTCTTTGCTTTTTTTTATTGATTTTTTTTTATTTTGGAATGAATGGACCCTCCCCGAATGAAAACCAACAAATACTGTTAGAAATTCCTTTAAGACAAATTTCCAGTCCTGTTCCTTCAAATTTTCTCATCACTGCGGTCAAAAATAAAGGTCAATGTGCACACACTAAAAATCAGAAAATTTAATGAATATTCTTAAAATTAAAATTTCTAACAAAATTCTACCAGTGTATGACCAGTTTTAGGGCTCATGTACACTACAGCTTTTAAAATTGAACTTTAGCAAGGGGGCCTCCAGATCCCGGCCCCCATCCTAGATGAATGAGTATGGCGTAAATGGTACCCCTACCCATTCACCTAAAAAAAAAAGTGTTAAAAATAAACACAGGTTTTTAAAGTATTTTATTAAGGCAGCTCCGGCTCTTCTCCCTCTTCTGGCGACCTCTTCTCCCTCTACTGGTCCTTCTCCCCTCTCCGGGTTCTTCTCTCTGCGATGTCCTCTCTCTCCACTATGTTCTTGCTCTTTTGCAGGGTCTTCTCCCTCTGTTCTTCCGATGTTGACTCGATGCGATCTCCCAGTGTAATGCTGTGTCCGCCGTGTGCAATGACTTATATTGGCATGGGGCGGGGCCACCCGATGACCTAAGTTGGATGCCATGCCCCTTGTGATGTCATCACCCCATCATGCCCCGGGAGGTGACGTCACAAGGGGCGTGGCCTTCAACTTACATCTCAGCACCGAAGTCGCACCGCAATATCATCTTGATCCGACTTCTGGTGCAACTTCTATTCAAATCATTGGGCTGTTTATGATTTTGAGTAGAGACAGATAAACGTCAGACGAGGCTTAACGCTGTGTATACAACGTTAAGCCTCGTTAAATCGCGTTTAACATCTTTTACTGGCGTTCAGCTTTTTTACAGCTCTAGCGCTGGAGTCTCAGAAGGCACTGGTCCTGGGGTTTTTTTTTGGGCTTAAAAACACCTATGCCACTTACAGCTCCTAAATGCCCTAGTGGGCATAAGGCCATAGGTTAACATGGAGAGGCGTTTTTAAGCTGTTAAAAAACGCCCCTAAAAGCGGCTGTAAAAATGTCCGTGGGCATGAGGCCTTACTTTTATAAATGTTCAGTCCACCTTTCCATATTGCCTCTTAGCAGTCAGCTTCATTTACTTATGAAAAGGTCCCTCTTGCTATGAACGGGGCAGTGTAATAACTTACATTTTCATCTAGAAGTTCAGCCCCTATGGTGCACTTGCTCCCCTGTACTCTGTTTTTAGGTAATGGGAGGCTTAATGGAAAGAATGTTTAATGAATAGTATGAGAAGTAAGGGACTACTACGGCAACCTTTTCTTGATTGATAATTTGTTTTCAATGCATTCTTTCTCCTCAGTCACAGCTTTCTTCTGGTAGAAAGAGAATGCAGAGAGGCTGACATGTAGTTAGTCATTAACATTGGTATTTTGTGAGAGATGCATTAATATGATAACCTTAACCAATAGGATAAGTAATTAAAAGTTATATTTGATGGTAAACAAGATTAAAGCCAATTTTCACCAAGGAAATTTCACACCCAAAGTGTTAAATTTCAATAGAAGTACATAATCCTGCTGGGAAATTTGTCATCCTGACTTTCACATTTAATTAAGAAACAATTTCTGAAACCCTGATCTAAAAAATCTTTGCAATTTTTTAGAGCAATACCAGAAATCTTTGGCACAATCCAATCTGTTTATACGCTTAGTTGGAAATATTAAATAATAGCCTGGGAATGTGAAAATCCACTGACCTCCCCAAAGGATTTTATTTCTTTTCAATCACAGTTAATGTAGTTATGGTTGTGCCAGTAATCACCCCTTTCCAGGAGGTGATAGACATTTTGATAAATGTATTTCCTGCGTAGTTTTCTTCCCTGTCCATTGAATGTGAAAGATATTTTATATTTCCCAACAGAAATTAAAATCTACTATTATGCCATTTATCTTGCAGTAATCAATAAAAAAGATTGTGACAGCTGGTCACTAGAGTAATAATTAAGGAGTTTATTCTTTCTCTGTACACAGAAAACAGCTGTGCATTTAAGCATTTGCTTTAGGAAAGGTGGTAATGCAAATATATATAAAAAAAAAAAGTAAATGTGTGAAATTTACAACATAGATAAGGATTAAACGTGATCAAGTCTGTATCAACCATCCTCAAGTTTAATTAGTAGCTGCTTCACTATTTGAAATAATAGTCCCATTGGGGTTTATTTACTAAAGCTGGAGAGTGCAAAATCAGGCTCATTTCTGCATAGAAACAAATCAGCTTCCAGGTTTTTTTGCCAAAGCTTAATTGAGCATGTTGAGGTTAAAAGCTGATTGGCTACCATGCACAACTGTACCAGATTCTGAGTGCTCCAGTTTCAGTGAATTGACCCCATTCTGTAGACACATATCTGATGTGTAGTGCCAAAAAGGAGCACAAAAAAACATATCAAAATACACATTTTAAAATGCCTGTGCTAAAGAAATACAGTTTATATTTTCTTTACAGCAGGAAAAAGTTATTGTACATCACGTCTTCAAATGAGGGAAACATGGGTCACATACCAGCATATGGGGTTGCCTGTGCTACAATCCCTCACATACACTATAAATGGGATCTCCTTGATATCCTACTATCTCATTGTGCTGACAAAACACATCCTAAAATTGAATACATTGTTTCAAACTTATTGCAAAACATAAGCAGTGAAAACCACATAAAACCTTTAAGATAAATATCTAAATACAATGTGTTCAGAATTTTCCTGTGTAATGTCCTAATTAATGAAAGGCCTCCTGGGGATTTTATTCCACAGAAAATATTTTAACTAGTGTTCTTGTGAGTTAGTGATCAAAATAAAATATAAAAATAAAAATATATGTTTATATGTAATCCAATACACCTCCATTAAAAATTGTGATTGGTTCACTAATTAGAAGCAAAAATGATACCTCCTTTTTGTTTTAAATCAGAGCTTTGTGAGTCAGGATGAATCAGCGGTGGATAGGCTTAGCCCCTTTCATCCGCTGGCTTGGATCGGTTACTCTCCGGTTCTAGTGCTCTCCCCCATATGAAATACAAGAATGGGAAAAAACCATTGCGCACATATCAGCCAGTACATACAAGTAGCAGAGACCCCAATAGATTCACTCACATGATCTCTATATCATAGATCGCATTCTCCAGTTATATGGTCAGTATACACTCGCCTCCGTGCTGCTCCGCGCTGCTGCTATATGGATCACTTGCAGGCTGCACACTGACAAGAGCGTCACAGACCCCTTCTCCCCACGCGTATTGTCACTGGGCACTTGACTTTTTCAAGGGTGCTAGTGAGGCCGCTCTGATTGGTATTTATGGGTTGTATATTGGTTGCTATAGCAACCCCCGGAGTGAATGTTTCATCATACCATTATGCGATTTCAAAGAACCATAATGTTTAATTCATTTACATAATTTAACATACTTTTTATTAATCTTAACAGAAATCTATATATTGAAACACCTTAATTCTATTAACAATACTCTGTATATTAAAACCTCTTTAAAATGTCTCTTACATATGATTTTAAATAAACATAAAACAAAAATTGTTATTAATTTGCCTTGATTAATGCACCTTTATTGTCTTTAAAACCCCTTATGTGCTACATACTTATACTTTTGTGCAGATATACTCCCATTTAGGGATTTTATATGGAATGGCCCATACAGATTATGTACATACGCATACTACACTGAATGTATGTATATTATCACCAATTTTTTAAAACCATAAAAACTGATAAAAAAATAAAAGATTAATCAATTTAAAACCGATTTATAAAACCAATATCAAAAATTATTCAAGAATCCGCAATAAATCAATTAAGATCAAATTCGATGTTTAACCCCTTAGGGGCAAGTACCCCCATATTATATAGCCATTAAGATTCTTGTTGGCTTAATTGCCTTATTTTATTACTGCCTCTCCAGTGGGGTTTGAATTTGTCTATTGCCCAGAACTTTAATAATGCTGGATTTTTTTCATGGTGTGATAGAAAATGTCGTGACACACTGTGCTTTGGATAGCCTTTAATAATGTTTTGTATGTGTTCCCTGATGCGTTTCCACATCGGTCTTTTGGTTCTACCCACATATTGGAGTGAGCATCGACATTGTAGAACATAGACTACCCCCTCTGTCCTGCATGTCATAAAATCTTCAATCTGGTATTCTGTATTATTGCTGGTCGATTTAAAATTGGTGCATTTATGCCCATTTTGCTTTGTGTTTACGCACGCATAGCATTGTTTGCAAGGATAGAAGTCTTTCCTTTGAAAAAAAGTTAATTCATGTGGTTTCCGTGGATCTCTAACATTTTTAGCGATTTTGTCTCTTAGCGTGGGTGCCTTCCTATAAATGAACCGTGGTTTTTCCGGTAGAATATTTTGCAATTGTTGATCGGCAAGAAGGAGTGGCCAATGTTTTTTAAAAAACCGTTCAATTTGTCGATGTATATTAAAATCCATAATGATTGGAACATTTTATATTCATTAGATTTTGTAGATTTATCTTCAATTAGTACGTCCCTGGTGATATTGGATACCTCTTTGATTTTTTCCTCAATAAACTCCCTATTGTAGCCTTTTTGAACAAATTTATCTCCAACTTCATTTGCCTGTTCCAGAAATGTGCTAACTTCCGTGCAGTTTCTCCTTAGACGTATGAATTGTCCTTTAGGAATATTAAGCAGCCAAGGATCAAAGTGACAACTGTCTGTGGGTATAAAACTATTTCTGGTTTAAAATACGTTTTCGTTACAATCCCATTAACTGTAATTTTTATGTCTAGATCTAAAAACTGAATTGTTTTATCACTCACTTGATAGGTCAACTTAATATTTTTTCAATTCCTATTGAGTTTTTCCAAGAATTGTAGAAGAGGTGGTTCTTCTCCCTTCCATAGCATTATACAGTCATCAATGAATCGTTTGTACATTACAAGTTGTGGGGGGGGTATCCTTATGTACTGCTTCCTCCTCCCACTGGGCCATAAATAAGTTGGCTACGCTTGGGGCGTATTTGGCCCCCATGCCAATGCCATTGAGTTGTCTATAGAATTCTGAATTAAACCAAAAATAGTTATGCTCTAGACCAAATGCTAGGCATCTTAAAATGAATCTTTTTTGCTTGGAAATTAAATTGCTATAGTTATTCATAGCCCATTTAGAAGCTGTGATGGCATCCTCATGACCTATATTTGTGTAGAGGGATGATACATCTGCTGTGATTAATATATATTTTTGATCTGGCTCTATGACAATTTTATTTGGTTCCTGTATCAGATGTTTAGTGTCCCTTAGGTAGGCTGGTGTTGATGGGACTAATGGTTGTAGGAAATTGTCCACATACTTTCCTATTCGAGAATTAATTGATTGAATGCCATTGATGATGGGACGTCCAGGAGGTTTTTCTTGATTTTTGTGTAACTTCGGAACTGTATATATAATAGGAACCCTACATGTTTCCGGGATAAGATAACTTTCTTCCCTTTTGGTGAGTAGGTTTTTGATACTTCCATTCTTGATTAATTTCTGCAATTCCATTTTGTACTCTCTTGTTGGATTTTTTCTTAATTTTATATATGTATTAGCGTCATTTAATTGTTCTTGGAGTTCATTATTATAATATTCTTTTGAAAGAACCACGATCGCACCACCCTTATCCGCCGGTCTTATGACCACTTTTTTGTTGTCTTTTATTTCTTTTATTCCTTTTCTGATAACGTGCGGATCTTTAATTCTTCTGATCTTTAATCTATCCAATTCTTGTGTCACCATTTTGTTGAAGACCTCAATATGTTGGTTGTTGTGGACTTGAGGGTTAAACAGAGATTTATTCCTTAACTGTGTATCGCTCTTTCTGGTGTGTTGATACTTCCCCTATTAGTAGAGCTGGCTGCTACTCCTTCATTCAGCATATATTTGTTAATGTTTAGCTTCCTTGTATATTTTTGGATATCCACATATAAGTTGAATTTGTTCAAATTACATGTGGGTGCATACTTTAATCCTTTGTCTAGTAATGCTATTTCATTTTGCGTAAGCTCCACTCCACTGAGATTATATATTCCTTCACCTACTACTCTCTCTTCCTTTTGGGTCTTGTGTCCTCCTCTACATCCTCTCTTACGTTTGGACTTCCTCCATTGGTGGTCCTGTCCTGCCAAGGGGGACTTTTGCCCCTGCGCAGGTCTAAAAAAAAAAGTATAAGTATGTATCACATAAGGGGTTTTAAAGACAATAAAGGTGCATTAATCAAGGCAAGTTAATAACAATTTTTGTTTTATGTTTATTTCAAATCATATGTAAGAGAAATTTTAAAGAGGTTTTAATATACAGAGTATTGTTAATAGAATTAAGGTGTTTTAATATATAGATTTCTGTTAAGATTAATAAAAAAGTATGTTAAATTATGTAAATGAATTAAACATTATGGTTCTTTGAAATCGCATTATGGTATGATGAAACATTCACACCGGGGGGTTGCTATAGCAACCAATATACAACCCATAAATACCGATCAGAGTGGCCTCACTAGCATTCTTGAAAAAGTCACGTGCCCAGTGACGATACACGTGGGGAGAAGGAGCCTGTGACGCTCTTGTCAGTGTGCAGCCTGCAAGTGATCCATATAGCAGCAGCGCGGAGGCGAGTGTATACTGACCATATAACTGGAGAATGCGATCTATGCTATAGAGATCATGTGAGTGAATCTATTGGGGTCTCTGCTACTTGTATATACTAGCTGATATGTGCGCAATGGTATTTTCCCATTCTTGTATTTCATATGGGGGAGAGCACTAGAACCGGAGAGTAACCGATCCAAGCCGGCGGATGAAAGGGACTAAGCCTATCCACCGCTGATTCATCCTGACTCACAAAGCTCTGATTTAAAACGAAAAGGAGGTATCATTTTTGCTTCTAATTAGTGAACCAATCACAATTTTTAATGGAGGTGTATTGGATTACATATAAACCTATATTTTTATTTTTATATTTTATTTTTATCACTAACTCACAAGAACACTGGTTAAAATATTTTTTGTTGAATAAAATCCCCGGGAGGCCTTTCATTAATTAGGAAATCACACAGGAAAATTCTGAACACATTGTATTTAGATATTTATCTTAAAGGTTTTATGTGGTTTTCACTGCTTATGTTTTGCAATAAGTTTGAAACAATGTATTCAATTTTAGGATGTGTTTTGTCAGCACAATGAGGTAGTAGGATATCAAGGAGATAATACGAGCGCATCACTTTATCTATTTATTCATTTACAAGTGGGGTGTCACTGATTGATTGCAGCTGAATTATCTTGATATTTATTTATTTATATATTTTACTTTATTCTCACATAATTTATAGATATATTTTCACTTCAGCGCTTTAGTAATTATACCATATAAAAAGGATCTAACAATCTTTGCAACACAGCTGGCACAAAACTTTAAGTTAGCTGTTATTTCAGAATCTGAAGCAAAAGCAGGGCTGGATCAATTTTCTCAATAAAAAAGAATAGAAGCAGTACAATTAAGGGTTTTACCACCCTATGTAGATGCAGAGTTATTTTATAGTCAGAAACAAAAGGATTGTCAAGTAGCCAGGAGTAAATTTACTGCTTGTGGTACTGCACAGGGTCCAATTATAGAACCTCCTACTATTACATTTGGAGCCCTTATTAAAAAACTTTGAGCCAAACTGATCTTCCATTTAGTGTGTACTCTCTCACAGCTTAGTCCTCCAGAGTCCAAACAAATACTAGTAGTATACATGACATGTATTTCAGTGCTTGTCATCGCCCCATCATGCCCCAGGAGGTGATGTCACAAGGGGCATGTCCTCCAACTTACGTCATCGTGTGGGCCTGCCTCATGCCAATATAAGTCATTTCACACGGCGAACCCAGCATTACATCAGGGCAGGGCCCCCCTGCCCCAAAGCACCCACCCCCCATGTTGAGGACATGTGGCCTAGTATGGTCCAGGAAGGGGGACCCTCGCTCGTCCCCCCCTTTCCTGACCTTCCAGGCTACATGCTCGGATAAAGGTATAGATCTTGGGTGGGGACCCCCACGCCTTTTTTTTTGGCGTGGGGGGTTCCCCTTAAAATTCATACCAGGTCGTAAGGTCTGGTATTGTCTTGGGGGGAACCTCACGCAACAAAAAATTTACATTTTGGCAGGGTTCCCTTTCAAGATTCTCAGCACACAAGTCGCACCGCAAGTCGGATCATCATGATCCGACTTCTATTCAAATGATGATTAAGAGAATTAATTTGCCTAGTCTAGATAATTGTGGAAAACATGCAGCACTACAGTGATAATAAAACATTATAAAGTGCAATATATCATACAAAGCATGTCAAACATAAAATGTAAAAAATTAATGTAAAGTGCTGAGATGAAGGTGAAAATTTGCAAAATCTAGAACAAATCCAGTGAAAAAGGAAATCACTGAAAAATAAGTGCGTTCAAGTAGGGCTGGTAGCCAAAAAACAAATGGAAAACAGTCCACCCTTGGAAGGGAGATGTATTCAGAAGTAAGATGAAACAGCCACGACCATAAATAAAACACCAGGGATGGTATATCCTCCACCTGGGGTAAGAGATAAATACTTTTACCGGACGTAGCGGACTCACATGCCAGCGGCAGTGGGTCGATCAAGCTCAGAAATCCAGGACATGGAACTCCAGTGTTGGACCCTCGAAATCTCAGGGAAAAGGCTGGAACTGGAACTTGAATTTGATCAATCAGGGTGCAGGCAGTGAATGCAAGGCACTCCCATCCAGAGAAATATGGGGATTAAAAGAAAGAAGCCTCCATATGGTGTAGGTCAGTGATGTCCAAACTTTTTTCAAAGAGGGCCAGATTTGATGAAGTGAACATGCGTGAGGGCCGAACATTTTGCCTGACATTCTTTGAACCATTGAAATTCTAAGTGTGTTCGTCCGAGCACTAATACACTGCCCAACAAGAATTATCTTGCCTTTGTGGCTGTGTGTGGTGAAGAGATGAGCTAGAGAGAGAGATCTTTTGTGGCCCCAATGAATCCTAGAGCACCGCTCAGGCCTGTGGATGAGCTCGGGTGTGTTATTTGGATATACCGTATTTATCAGCGTATAACACGCAACTTCACTTTAAGAGGGAAGTTTCAAGAAAAAAACTTATTTTAAATAATGAACTGTGAAGCAAAATAAGGGTCAGTGCCCATCAATGCAGCCTAATCAGTGCCCATCTGCAGCCCTCACCATTGCCATGAATGCAGCCTCACCATTGCCATGAATGCAGCCTTACCAGTTGCCATCAGTGCAGCCTGGTCGATGCCCATCTGCAGCCTTGGAGGGGACAGGGAGGGGGGCGGGACAACCACCAACAGATTACATATAGGAGAATCTTTAATACAAAGTCCCACCTCCTATTATAGACAGAACAGTCATCCAATGGCAGCCCAGGAGATGAGACTTCCTATTACAGATGCCGCTGAGTAAACAGGAGATTTGTCCTGTATGTAATCTGACGGCACTCGTCCCGCCCCCAATTTTCACCAAGGAAATTTCCCACGCAAAGTGTTACATTTCAATAGAAGTACATAATCCTGATACAGCGGTAGGACACTTACTCCTCTCTGGTGGTGAACGCCCTCACTCAGCCTCACAGGTGCTGGCTCTGCACAAATCTTGGAAGGCAAGGAAGAAGAATCTGGATGGCCGCACATCCGTGTAGAAAAAGGCACATTTATTATAGTAAAAAACACAAGTGCAAACAGGTCACATCATAAGTGGATAATGGGGATAACTGCTAACACGTTTCACATCAACTGATGCTTATTCATAGCTGAGTTGAAGACCTAGAATGAACCTCATACAAAATGGAATATCGAAAAAAAAAAGTTTAAATTTTTAATTTTCGATATTCCATTTTGTATGAGGTTCATTCTAGGTCAGTGACATGGCAGAGTTTGCTGTTCTGTTTTCAAGTGGGCAATATTTTGAGTACATAGCTCTACAGCCCCATTATGTTATTTCGGATGCCTTTAACCTTTATAGCTGTTATAAGGTTCTAGCTTTTATTGTATACATTTACATTGTTATATGTTTTTTGTGGAGGGCCATACAGTGTTTAATTTAGGAGGATATATTATAAGAGCAGCGTTATTTTTTCCTGCTCTTTTTTAGACCAATTAGCCTAATAATGCGGGCACTGTTTTGGCATCTTCCACAATGCACCTTGGTTATCATGTATCTATTGATGAACTATTTTATTGCATTGTATGATCGAGAGTGCACTAACACACAAGGGAGCTTTATACCTACATGTAGGTCCATTTATTGTCCATTTATATATATTTTTTGTCATATTGAAGTTATATTTAGCATTTAATATGCTTTCTGTATTTTCCCTTCCTTGGACATTTGTTTATGGGCCAATTTTGTTGCATATTACAATGTATCTGTAGATCGCATGCATTTAGTACAACATCTGTTACAAATCATTGCGATAAAAAAAAACAGAAATTTTTTTTTTTTATTAATATGTTAGTGTTGTTCTATTATACACGTTTTTTTATTAGTAACTCACGCCTCTGGGTCTTTGAAGGTTAAACATGCAGTGGGGTGGAGTCCTTCCTTTCCCTGGTCTTTTTGTCTTTTTCTTCTTTTTTCCTGGTTTTGCCTTCTATCAGGTGTTGGTAATTGTTTACCTGCTATATATGCATGTTATAACAATCTTCAACTCAGCTATGAATAAGCATCAGTTGATGTGAAACGCGTTAGCAGTTATCCCCATTATCCACTTATGATGTGACCTGTTTGCACTTGTGTTTTTTACTATAATAAATGTGCCTTTTTCTGCACGGATGTGCGGCCATCCAGATTCTTCTTCCTTGCTATCCAAGTACATAATCCTGCTGGGAAATTCGTCATTCTTGCAGAATAGCCTTGACAGGTGTTAAAATGACAATGGCTGTGAAAGTTTGCTCTCGCAAGATGGTACTTACATGAATAAAGAGTGTCCCATGTGCTGGTGGCTGCTCTGTTCCTTGAACACTTCAGTCTTTGCCTGCCACCCGCTTACCCCCAAAGCTGTGACAGTCTGGTGCTGCAGGGCTTAATACGAGCAGCTCCAACCTTGTCTGCCTTTTCTGCCCCCCACTGCATTTATAGAAGCTGTACTTTCAGTTCTTATAACGAAAAGTACTCTATGAATGAAAGATCTGCCTCTATTCATGAGTGCATTTCATTCCAGGAACAGATACTGTGGCTTCTATAAATGGAGCAGAGTAGTGGAAAGGCTGGACAAAGTTGGAACTTTTGACAAGTGCCTGGAGCAGGAGGACCAAAATGGAGGGCATAGTTTGCACTTTTAACGAATGCCTGTGACAGGTGGATCTGCTTGTATTAATCTTTTCACTATATTACCTCTATGGGGGTGTTCAGGGGCCAAAAGATGGAAGATTTCAGGGTACAGGACAAGCACCTTCATGTAAGTACTGCCTCTGAGGCTGATTTAAAAAAAAAATCGCTAAACTTTAGCTTTAAAGTGGATCTGTGAATAAAATTAAAACATTAATGCTTCTTCCCCTTCTAACTGTTGATCAAAATATTGAAAAACATTACATCTCTCAGATGCAGAATTGCTTGGTTTGCATTCCTTTGGCCTTTTCCATCCAGTGTTCACTTAAAATCTGAACTTGAAGAACACGAAGACACTTCTCTCATTCTAGGAACAGAAAACAACCTTCAAACTGCTATCTAAATCTCAAAATAATTACCTTCAAATTAAACATTGTGCTCACTGGAAGGCCTGTTGCGCAAGCACTCATTCACAGACATCCATCATGATACTTGCTGATTCATTCCCTAAACACTAATATGTGCTTAAATAGGAAGGCTGTCTTGTAAGGGAACTTGAACTGGAGGAGATACAGAGCAATGCCAAAACAGTCTCCATATGTACTCTTTCTACACAAAAAACAACAAAACATTCTCTTTTATTGATATCATACTCCCAAACTGGCTGGCTTGAAAGGGCCAATAGGGAAAGGAAGTGCTGCTAATAATTATAATGTGCATGGGAGATACTAGGATAGTGTTTGTATGTACCTGTAGGTCTCCTAAAGTAGATGCAAACCCTTATTGGATGTCCTGTCCTGCCAATCTATCTAGTTACGGAAAAAGAAAAAAAAAAAGCAAAGGAATTATTAAACTTTAACATGATATTAATACACAAACAATGAGACAGGCAACACATAAGACAAGCATGTATATCTGTAAATGTCAATGAGTTGTCTGATATTTACCAGATGTACTGTGTGTGGGGCCCCTGTGATGATCTTTGGATCTTTCTTTGTCTCCTTTCAGGATGTAACCTAATATAGACCTATCTCTCATAGACTTGTATGGGGCCACCCCGACTGGTAGACCTATCTAATCCATCTATTTAAATCTGACTAATCTCATCCAAGATTGGGTATTTCCCCAACCCCTGTAGTTAGCATAACTCAGCCCTTTTTAAAGGGAATATTAAGTATGCAATTTTTTAACCTTTGGAAGGAAAGCTAAGTATGCAAGTCGCTGACCTGTGTATTATGCATTCCTGGACAGATGGTCACCCTCATTGCATATCTAAAACAAAAAAGATATATTGAAAATAAAAGAATTAAATTGCCTGGTCTAGATAATTGTGGAAAACAGTGCAGCGCTACAATGATAATAAAACATAATAAAGTGCAATATATCATACAAAGCATGTCAGACATAACATGTAAAAAACTAATGTAAAGTGCTGAGGTAAAGGTGAAAAATTGCAAAATGAAGAACAAATCCAGTGAAAAGGGAAATCACTGAAAAATAAGTGCGTTCAAGTAGGGCTGGTAGCCAAAAACAAATGGAAAACAGTCCACCCTTGGTAGGGAGATGTATTCAGAAGTAAGATGAAACAGCCACGACCATAAACAAAATGCCAGGGATGATGTATCCTCCACCTGGGGTAAGGGGTAAATACTTTTATTGGACGTAGCGGACTCACATGCCAGTGGCAGTGGGTCGATCAAGCTCAGAAATCCAGGACATGGAACTCCAGTGTTGGACCCTCGAAATCTCAGGGAAGAGGCTGAAACTGGAACTCGAATTTGATCAATCAGGGTGCAGGCAGTGAATGCAAGGCATTCTCATCCAGAGAAATATGGGGATTAAAAGAAAGAAACCTCCATATGGTGTAGGTCAGGGGTTTCCTCACTATTGCCATGAATGCAGCCTTACCAAATGCCATCAGTGCAGCCTGATCAATGCCCATCTGCAGCCTTGGAGGGGACAGGGAGGGGGGCGGGATGAGCACCAACAGATTACATACAGGAGAATCTTTAATACAATGTCCCGCCTCCTATGATAGACAGAACAGTCGTCCAATGGCAGCCCAGGAGATGAGATTTCCTATTAGACGTCGCTGAGTAAACAGGAGATTTCTCCTGTATGTAATCTGACGACACTCGTCCCGCTCCCTCAGAGGCAGCGTGAATAATTAAAGTATATATCCAATTTACCAGGGGGGGGCCACATTCCCGCGGGCCAGACTTTGGACATGCCTGGTGTAGGTCAAAACAGATGGGTTTATTTTAAAAGTACAAACATCAAGACCTAGATGTGTACAAGTTGTGATACCAAAGTAAAAACAGTGTGGGGAGCTGAACAAACAGGTCAGACGCGTTTCATCCCAATGGACTTCAACTGGGGCAGATAATCTAGATAATTACTTTGGCCCTGTAAAGTCTGAGATAGGGCAATGAATCTATATGTTGTCCCTTCTCACATACTGTATGACTGGTAAATAATAGAACATTCCTTGTGGCATCCCACATGTGCAGTACATGAAAACATTCCTACACCTCAAAGTTAGGCAGGTCATTCATTATACTTTCTTTCCTTTAACCATGGGAATTCCTCCTGCAGAGCTATTGTGTTCTGCCTTTGGGGATCGCTGGGAGCCTTCTCTACCAGCAGAATATAATGATCACTGCTGGCAGCTATAGCCTCTGGCAGTGATTGGGCAAAAGAAACCCAACAAACTGGTTGTACTGAAGTCAGTCGATGGATCGCTCTGTGACTGACCCTGGGGATAACAGTAGCCACTAATTCTGCCAACTTTTCATAGTAGGTGTGTGGGGTTATGGCAGGATTAGCAGATGAGAAGGAGGAAGAAAAAAAGCGTACTTGCTTGCAAGTGGCTGCTCTGCGCGTGAGAGGAAGAGGAGGAAAAGATGCATTAGCAGAACTTGCAAACAAGTGGTTGCTCTGAGCCTGGAATGAGTAGAGAAGGTGGAAAAAAAAGGGTGCATTAGTAGCACTTGCAAGCACTTGTGCCTGGCAGGAGTAAGAAGCTAAAAGATTTTTCAACTACTTCACTACTTGCTTTGCTCTGCATAGCCTGCTCCCCTCCTACTACCTCTTCAGACAGAATTTCCCACTTCAGGCCTACTTGAGATTTATTTTTAATAGAGGAAATTGCCCGAATTTAATGGCAGCTATGGCAATAGGTTGGTAAATATGCGGTGCTTTAGTGCATACTACTTTACTGCACTTCTTTACTGTGGTGACATGCATCAAATAAAGGGCAACTTTGCCTCTGTCAGCAAAAAGTGCATGTTTCAGCCCTGAATTTAAAAAAAGGCTCTTGCAAAAAAAAATAATATATACCTCCCCACAAGCATAAAACCTGATTTGTAGAAAGGTGGGCAGCATACTCTATGGGATAGAGTAGGAGACTAAGGCCTATCTCAGGGATACTAAGGATCTTTTAAAGCCCCTTGATGAAATTAAATTGGATTTTAAAGAGCCGGTCTTTCTGGTTACTGCGGATGTATCATCTCTTTATACCGTCATCCAACACGATGATGCGTTACTAGCCCTGAACTGGGCTTTAAGTAAATGAGATGACATTCTGCATAACCAGAAAACCTTTTTAGGTAAATCTTTAGGATTACTGTATTTATCACAACTATTTCGGGTATCGGGGTGTTTTTTTCGCCCAACGGATTAGTGTTGCTATGGGCGCAAAATTTGCTCCCATTATCACCAACTTGTTTATGGCTGAATGGAAGGCTAAATATATTTTCAACACCCAGAGACCGAGACTTTTATTTTATCATAGGTATATAGATGACCTAATACTCATCTGTATACTGTGGAAGAGTTTCTCTCCCTCCTGAACTAGAATAATAACAATATGAAACTAGACTTTCAGATTAGTGACACCAGTATACATTTTTTTTTAACATTCTTTGAACGGTCTGCAAATCAGGCTGGACACAAAAATCTACTTTAACCCCTTCCCGCCGAGCGTACGCAGATGTGTGTACTCGGCTTTCGGGGGTTATCCTGGGATGATGCCCGCAGCTGCAGGCATCATCCCGGTACTCTTTTTTAGAGCCGGCGATCGGCTTTCCAGGTGTAACAACTGATGCGGCTAAAAGCCGCTCGGCTGTTATACCGGGGGAGCGGGAGGGGACGCCCCCCCTTCCACCGCCTCCCGCTGCTCTTACCGGGCCTCCCGATCCACCGGGAGGCCCGATCACCAACCTGCCGCCTCCGGCAGCTAGTGACAGTCTGGAACGAAGCCGTAAGCGGCTTCGTTCCAGCCTCCTAATAGTAAACACAAAAGCGACGTCATGACGTCACTTCCCGTTTACTCGGCTGCCAGTGACGCCGGTTTAAAAAAAATATACAGTATTCAGAATCGGCGAAAATGGCGATCTGAATAATTTGAAGTGCAAAGGAGGGATCGGGGGAAACGCATACAGAAGTTGTACCCGCATATGTAAACGGTGTTCAAATCACACATGTGAGGTATCGCCGCGATTACCAGAGTGAGAGCAATAATTCTAGCACTAGACCTCTGTAACTCTAACCTGGTAACCGCAAAAAAAATTTAAAGCGTCGCCTATGGAGATTTTAAGGCACCGTAGTTTGTCGCCATTCCACGAGTGTGTGCAATTATAAAGCGTGACACGTTTGGTATCTATTTACTCGGCGTAACATCATCTTTCACATTATACAAAAAAATTGGGCTAACTTTACTGTTTGTTTTTTTTAAAATTCATGAAAATGTCCCTCTTCCCAAAAAGTTGCGTTTAAAACACTGCTGCACAAATACCGTGTGCTATAAAATATTGCAACAATCACCATTTTATTCTCTAGATTCTCTGCTAAAAAATATATATGTATATAATGTTTGGGGGCTCTAAGTAATTTTCTAGCAAAAAATACAGATTTTAACTTGTAAACCCCAAATGTCAAAAATAGGCTTAGTCATGAAAGGGTTAAACCAACAGATAGAAACAGCTGTCTGTAAATAGTGGTCACTACCCGATATGGACTAGAAATATTCCTAAGGGACAAGTCAAACGTAATTGCAGTAAACATGAGGATTTTGTTTTACAATCTGGAATTTTGAAAGATAAATTTGTATAGAAAGGTTATAATGGTCACACTCTAGAAAGGACCATCTGTGAAATAGGTGCTATCCTTAGGAGACAATGTCTTGCTGATAAAATCTATAAGGATGAAAGCTATCCACAACAATGGGGATTCATTTCATTTCAGATTTCCATTGTCAGTATAGGGAGGTAGAGGACAACTTTAAAAGACACTGGCATATCCTTTGCATGGATAGGCACTTGGGACCTTTATTACCGGATCGACCCAAGTTTATATATAGGAAAGCACCTAACTTTGGTGTCCAAGTAGTTAAAATGATTTTGGATGCCTCTGGACAAAAAAATACATATAGACAAAAAAAGGTTTCTTCTCATGTAGAAAGTGTATTACTTGCAGGACAGTAAAAGTTAGTAACAGGGGTCGTACACATTTTTCCAATCGGGAAGGTAGATCCTTTGCAATAGATGAATACATTACATGCAATACAACACATGGTGTATCTATTATGGTGTCCATGTGGTCTGTTTTACATAGGAAGGACCAAGAGACTGCTCAGGATCCGGATAGCTGAGCATCTAACTAACATTAGGAATGGGTTCAAGAAGCATAGCATATCTCTTCACTTTAGAGAAAAACATAATAGGGACCCATCCTTATTGCAATTTTGTGGCATAGACTGTGTTTTCCCGTATTGGAGGGGCTCCAATAGAGTGAGAGATCTGTCCCAGAGAGAGACAAAATAGATATTTCTTATGAAGTGTCTTACACCGCATGGCTTGAATATAGAGGTGGATCTAAACTTTTTTATAAATTATTTTTAATCACTTAAGGACCGAGCCTCTTTCTGAGATGTGTTGTTTACAAGTAAAAACAGTTTTTTTTGCTAGAACAATACATACAATACATTTTTTTTCTAACACCCTAGAGAATAAAATAGTGGTTATTGCAATACTTTCTGTCACACCGTATTTGCGCATCGGTCTTACAAGCGCACTTTTTTTGGAAAAAATACACTTTTTTAAATTAAAAAATAAGACAACAGTAAAGTTAGCCCAATTTTTTTATATTGTGAAAGATAATGTTACGCCGAGTAAATTGACAAACGTTTACCCATAAAAATCTCCATAGGTGACGTTTAAAAAATTTTACAGGTTGCATGTTCTGAGTTACAGAGGAGGTCTAGAGCTAGAATTATTGCTCTCACTACCGATCGAGACAATAACTCACGTGTGTGGTTTGAACACCGTTTTCATATGCGGGCGCTACTCGCGTATGTGTTCGCTTCTGCACGCAAGCTCGGCGGGACGGGCTGCGTTTAAATTTTTTTTTTCTTATTTATTTTACCTTTTATTTTTTATTTTTACACTGTTCTTTTAAAAAAAAAGATTGTGTCACTTTTATTCCTATTACAAGGAATGTAAAAATCCTTTGTAATAGAAAAAAGCATAACAGGACCTCTTAAATATGAGATCTGGGGTCAAAAAGACCTCAAACCTCATATTTACATTAAAATGCAATAATAAAAAAAATGTTGTCATTTGAAAAAATAATTTTTTTAAAATGGCCCTTTAAGAGCTACGGGCAGAAGTGACGTTTTGACGTTGCTTCCGCCCTGCAATGGTATGGAGACGGGTGGTGGCCATCTTCCCCTCACTCCTCTCCATACCCAGGAAGGAGAGGGATTCGATCGCCTCCGCCGCTACACTCGGCTCCGGTAAGGGGCAGAGGGCACCGCAGAGCGGCTGGAGGGCGGCCCTCTCCCACCGCCGATAACAGTGATCTTGCGGTGAATCTGCCGCAGAGACCACTATTATCAGAAACCGGACTGCCCACTGAAGAAGATGATACCAGGGTTATGGCAGCAAGCTGCTGCCATAACAAAGATATCCCTCTTCAAACATAGGATGTATATCGGCGTGCGGCGGTCTGGAAGTGGTTAACTAGGTGAATATATTAATTGAATCAGAACTTTTAGTGTTTGTATTTAATTTATATTCATTATTGTTATTTCCCTTTACGGCTGATGCTATTTGGTCAAACATATTACTGTAAACGGTTCGATATCATCATGATCAATTTATATAATTTACATGTTTTTATTATTGTTAAATTGTATTAAGTTTTCACTGTAATGATGAATTTTTAAATTTACGTATTTTGGATAATGATTTGTATCTTATTGCAGTATAATTTTTGCAGCACATATAAATGTATACGTGGCGGATGCTAGATATATAATTCCCGCTGGGACATCGAGTGGGCTGGGATTTTATTCAATGAGATTTGCATAAATGGGAGTACTTAACCACTTCCCATCCAGGCCAATTCTAACATTTCTCTCCTTCATGTAAAATTCATATTTTTTTGCTAGAAAATTACATAGAACCCCCAAACATTATATATGTTTTTTTAGCAAATACCCTAGAGAATACAATGGCGGTCATTGAAACTTTTTATCTTGAATGGTATTTGCGCAGCAGTTTTTATAACCCTTTTTTTAGAAAAAAAGTTTCATGCGTTAAAAAAAACCAGAACATTAAAGTTAACCCAATTTTTTTGCATAATGTGAAAGATGAAGTTATACCGAGTAAATAGATACCCAACATGTCACGCTTCAAATTTGCACACGCAAAGGCGCCAAACTTTGGTACTTAAAAATACCCATAGGTAACGCTTTAAAATTTTTTACTGGTTACATGTTTTGAGTTACAGAGGAGGTCTAGGGTTAGAATTATAGCTCTCGCTCTAATGTTCGCGGCGATACCTCACATGTGTGGTTTGAACACCGTTTTCATATGTGGGCGGGACTTACGTATGCGTTCGCTTCTGCGTGTGAGCACACGGGGACAGGAGCGCTTTAAATTTTTTTTTTTTTTTAATTTTACTTTTTTTTAGTTTGACACTTTAAAAAAAAAATTGATCACTTTTATTCCTATTACAAGGAATGTAAACGTCCCTTGTAATAGGAATATATGAATATGGCATGATTGGTCCCCTTCTCACCTCTAGGCTGGGAAGCCTGAAACAAAAAATAAATAAAATGATCTCGGTTTCCCAGCCGAGGCGGCGCCATTCGTTTGAATACAGAGGCTGGGCGTGACGTCATAACATCGCGCCCGGCTTCTGAATGATCATAGAGACTCCAGCGACCATCTGGTACACAGGAAAACTCTATGATCACCATCCTGGGCCGGCGGATCCTATCTCCAACTCACCAATGGAAGCGGTGAGTCGGTAGAAGCACCGGCGGGAGGGGGGCGTCCCCTCGCCGCCCGCAAGAACGATCAAGCGGTGGAACGGCCGCTATGATCGTTTTCATGGTGTAGGGAATTGCCGGCTGAAAAAGCCTATATTTGAATGATGCCTGTAGCTGCAGGCATCATTCAGATATACCCGCTCAAAGTCAAGGACGTCCTATTACGCACCTTGGGTGGGAAGTAGTTAAATGAGGTTGCTGTGCCTTACAGCCAATCCCAGGACGAAGTCGGTATGACAAAACACGTTGGGATTTGGCTGTACGGCAACCGGAAGTGACGATCACATACCACCAGAAGTGAGGTTCCGAGTGTTTTTGGATGAAGTAGTCGGGCGAAATTTGAAGTTTCTTATGCTAGCCGCGACGTGATATTTCTGGCATCATACATGATACCTATGCAAGATGTTCATGGCCTTCTGGTGAGTGCACTACCATTAGGCTGGGGATGTAATGCTATGTTTAAATAAACTCTTTTTACAGTATCACACTAGTCTGGAGTTTATTTTCTCCACATATTACGATTTTCCTTGGACTTCCATCTGATGGGATGTCGTTTTAACCCAGAGGGGTGATTGCTCTTTTTGCCAAAACACGAGAGTATGAGGCAATATTAGCTGGTGAATTTACATCTGACTGGATTGGTTACTGGGCACGTTTACTCACATGGTGACAGTTGGATGTTCAGCAACAAGGCGTGTGATTATGAAGCTACTCATGGATTATTAATCTCTGTTATGCCGTGTACACACGGGCGGACTTTTCGACCGGACTGGTCCGACGGGACAATCCGACCATGTGTGGGCTTCATCGGACCTGCAGCGGACTTTTTCGGGTGAAAATCAGACGGACTTTAGATTTGAAACATGTTTCAAATCTTTCAGACAGACTCGAGTCCGGTCGAAAAATCCACTCGTCTGTATGCTAGTCCGACAGGCAAAAACCGACGCTAGGGCAGCTATTGGCTACTGGTTATCAACTTCCTTATTTTAGTCCGGTCATCACGTACGAATCTGTCGGACTTTGATGTGATCGTGTGTAGGCAACTCACAATTCGTTCGAAAGTCCGTGGGAAGTCTGTTGGACCTTTGATGCCGAAAAGTCCGCCCGTGTGTACACAGCATTACACCCTATCACTGTGGGGTTTTTTATAAGTGAAATTACTATCTGTTAGCGCTACTATTTACCTCTGCTACATATTTATAGGTAATTTATTGTCATTTATATGTTTTTCTCTTTAAAGTGGATGCTATACATTTTTATTATTACTGAAAAGTTCTGTTGCGCTGTGTTTTTGTCTTTGTTAGTGCATTTTAAAGATCTTCTTATTGCAAAGCATAGGAATTGCAGACGTAGCTGCTTTGTGCAGCCCAACCTCTGCATCAATACCAAAAAATACAGGTAAAATATACTGTATATGAAAATAAAATGAAAAAAATTGCATAACTACAACCAAAACACAAACATTTCCACTAGAGGGATACCTTGAGCCCTCTACACAGAAAAATCAATGTTACCAACCATGACTAAGTTGCTGGCTGCCTTACATTTTTATGGAAAGGCGTCATACCAGATGGTCGCTGGTGAGATTGTGGAAATTTCCCAGTCCTTTTCTTCCCGCCTCCTCACCCAAAATACATTTTTCCCTAATTCTTGCCAGGAGTGGGACCAGATAAAAAAAAAGATTTTTTTATTATTGCCGGAATACCCAATGTGCTTGGTGCAATTGACTGTACCCATGTCGCCTTTTTTGCACCATCATTTAAGAATTACGCCTACAGGATATGGTGTTCACACACAGGATGTGACGTTCATGTGAGATGCTTGCGATAACTTACCGCACAATTTCATGTGGTATTTTCGGAGAGATAATGCATGCAAGTTTTTAAGGAGAATTTCTTTGTGAATTGCACAGTTTTATTTATGAACGTTGTGCGATATGTTACCGCATACTCGGATGCGATAACATCGCTTAGTGAATTGTGCCCAGAGTCTCTGATCACTGCCACACTTATATGATAATGTTGTACTGCATTGGTGACAGTATGTTAAATAAAAAAAAATAGTGATAAAATTTGTTTTTTCATTTCTTCATTCTCCAAAAAATTGTGACAAAAAATGACCATACCTCTTACTAAATACCTTGGACTTTTACTTTCCAAAAAGGGGTCAATTACGGAATATTTGTACTGTCCTGGTGTTTTCAGGCCTCAAGAAATGAGATGTGGGCCGTTGTTACATCAGGATTGATCGATTTTCAGATTTTATAGTTTGTGGACTCTATAACTGTTGTACAGACCTAAATAATGTACACTGATTTGGGTTATTACCAAAAAAAATTTACGGAATACATTTTGGCCTAAATTTATGAAGAAAGATTATTCATTTGCAAAATTTTAGAACAGAAACAAAGAAAAATGTGTTTTTTTTCAAAATGTTGAGTCTTTTTTCATTAATTTAGCAAAAAAATAAAAAACCCAGTGGTGATTAAATATCACCAAAAGAAAGCTCTATTTCTGTGAAAACCATGATAAGAATAGAATATGGGTACAGTGTTGCACGAGCGCGCAATTGTCATTCAAAGAACAACAGCGCTGAAAGCTGAAAATTGGCCTTTGCAGAATGGGGATAAAAGTGCCCTGTATTGAAGTGTTTAAACTGTTTTGCCACTAGCCAGTTCTTAAGAAGTTAAGGGCTTTAGTTTATTTTTTTAACCACTTCAATACCAGGCACTTTCCCTCCTTCCTGCCCAAGCCCATTTTCTGCTTTCAGCGCTGTCACTTTTTAAATGATAAATCCGCGGTCGTGCTACGTTGTATCCAAACAAAATTTGTATATTTTTTTAACACAAATAGAGCTTTATTTTGGTGGTATTTGATCACCTCTGGGGTTTTAATTTGTTATGAAACTAATAAAAAAAGGACTGAAAAAAAAAAAAAGTTTTTCTTCGTTTCTGTTTTAAAATTTTGTAAATAAGTAAGATTTCTTTTTCACTGATGGGCACTGATGAGGCTGCACTGACGGGCACCAATAAGGTGGCCATTGATGAGGTGGCATTGATGAGCACTAATATCCAGCACTGATAGTCACTGATAGGTGGCACCGATGATCACTGATAGGTGGCACTGATATGCAGCGCAGGTGGGCATTGATAGGTGCCACTGATGGGCACTCATAGGTGGCACTGATGGGCACTGAAAGGCTGCACTGATGGGTACTTATGGGTGGCACTGATTGGCACTGGTAGGTGGCACTGATGGGTAGCACTGAGGGACACTGATGGCATTACTGATAAGGAGGTACTTATTGGCATCATATGTGGGTATTGATTGGCATTATTTGTGGCCATGGGTGGCATACTTGGTGGTCATCAGTTTTGGTCATCCCTGGTGATCCTGGTGGCATACCTGGTGGTCATCAGTTTTGGTTATCCCTGGTGGTCCTGGTGGCATCCCTGGTGGTCCTTGATGGGCATCCTCGGGGTGCTGCGCTGCTAATCAATCCCCCCGTCGGCTCTCCTCTACTCACGTCTGTCAGACCCGATACGCAGCTTTTCCTGTTTACATCGTGATCATCTATGATTGGACACAGTTGATCACATTGTAAAGAGCCTTCGTCAGAGCCTCTCCCAGATCAGAAATGCGGTGTGTCAGACTGACCCACCACATCAACGATCGCGACGTGGGTGCGCGATGGCGGGTTATCCTGATCACGTCATATGACGTCCGGTCAGGATAACAGAACCACTTTGCGCATGTCATAATGCTATATGGCGGGCGGGAAGTGGTTAAAGACTATAGCTTTTAGGTCTGTTATGACTGCTGCTTCCAATTATTTAATACAGGATACATGCTGGATATTCATAGACCCTGGGTTAAAGGCTTGAACTTTTGGGTGATTGGATGCTGGCAAAGCTTTGCTTTGCTGGAAACCCCCCCCCCTCCTTTTGGAACCCTCCCATGTACCACGTAAACAAAACCACTAGATTAGCGTACTGTGAGATCAGTACTCAATACCAGTTAATATAATAATTTTTGTTCTATGTTTTTAGGTTTGGTGCAGATCAACCAGTGTTCATTAACATAATTCGAGACCCTGTAAACCGATTTCTCTCCAACTATTTTTTTCGACGATTTGGAGACTGGAGAGGAGAACAGAATCACATGGTCCGTACACCAGGCATGAAGGAAGAGGAGAGGTACTTGGTAAGTTTGGTAAAGTACAGAAGAAGTTTCAGTTTAGGTTAGAACCCCCAAGGAATTAATCACTAAATATTACTTCTTTCTACATTCTAGTCTATTTATAATTGTATACGACTTCCCCCTGTTTCTCCTATTGACAGCTGAGGTGGGGGGATGGGTCTAACCACTGTGTATAGAAGGACCTATGTGCTAGAATTACAGCCACAGCAACATTATATTTATATAACTTATAGTGGTTAAGTGGGTGTAATCAAGTGGGTGGAGTTTTCTGAGTACCTCCTCCAGTCCAGTGTCTGCATTAGCACTGGCTGCCAAAGAGCCTGTCAGGAGCCAATTTTTGAACATGAGCAAAAAGCAGTTAACATGGGGATGGCATTTTAATTTAAGAAAATTGGCATACCTAACTGTCCGGCATTTAAAGGGACTGTCTCTCTTTGGTAAACAAATATCTCTGTCCCTCTTTCTTTCTTTGTTGTCCCTTTCTGAAGGATAGAACTTTATAAAGAAAATGTATTCTTTAGTTATCAAAAGTCTTTTTCTGCACTAAACTTTTAATCCAAATTCAATATTATCACATTTATAATCTTAAGAAGCCCAGTAATAATGAAAGTAGTGTTAAAAATGCATTGTTAGTTTAACCAATATTTTTTTCCATATTAATTCTTACCCATCCGCATAACTGGAGGTGTGGCAGAGGTATTTCCTTTGTGTGCCCTGTGTATCCCTCTTTACTGTTTTAAAACGTCGAGAGGTATTACAGCAAACCTCTGAGATTTTCAAAGGTCAAAAAAAAAAAAAATCCTGTAGGGGGAGTGGGTGGGTATCTCAACAATAAAGTCCTGAAGGTACAGTATTCGGAGCGCTTCACTTTTTCCACATTTTGTTATGTTACAGCCTTATTCCAAAATATATTAAATTCATTATTTTCCTCAAAATTCTACAAACAATACCCCATAATGACAACGGGAAAGAAGTTTGTTTAAAATAATTGCAAATTTATAAAAAATACATGTACATAATTATTTACCGCCTTTGCCATGACACTCAAAATTGAGGTGCATCCTGTTTCCACTGATCATCCTTGAGATGTTTCTACAACTTGACTGAAGTCCACCTGTGATACATTCAGTTGATTAGACATGATTTGGAAAGGCACACACCTGTCTATACAAGGTCCCACAGTTAACAGTGCATGTCAGAGCACAAACCAAGCCATGAAGTCCAAGGAAATGTCTGTAGACCTCCAAGACAGGCTTGTTTTGAGGCATAGATCTGGGGAAGGGTACAGAAAAATTTCTGCAGCATGGAAGGTCCCAATGAGCACAGTGGCCTCCATCATCTGTAAATGGAAGACGTATGGAATCACCAGGACTCTTCCTAAAGGGGGCCGCCCGGCCAAACTGAGCGATCGGGTGAGAAGGGTCTTAGTCAAAAAGGTGACCAAGAACCTCATGGTCACTCTGACAGAACTCCAGTGTTTCTCTGTGGATAGAGGAGAACCTTCCAGAAGAACAACCATCTCTGAAGCACTCCACCAATCAGGCCTGTATGGTAGAGTTGCCAGACGGAAGCCACTCCTCAGTAAAAGGCACATGACAGCCGTCTAGAGTTTTCCAAAAGGCACCTGAAGGACTCATAGACCATGAGAAACATTATTATCTGGTCTGATGAAACAAAGATTGAACTCTTTGGCCTGAATGGCAAGCATCATGTCTGGAGGAAACCAGGTACTGCTAGTCACGTGGCCCATATCATCCCTACAGTGAAGCATGGTGATGGCAGCATCATGCTGTGGGGATGTGTTTCAGCGACAGGGACTGGGAGACTAGTCAGTATCGAGGGAAAGATGAATGCAGCGATGTACAGAGATATCCGTGATGCTGCTCCAGAGCGCTCTGGACGTTAAACTGGGGCAAAGGTTCAGCTTCCAACAGGACAAAGACCCTAAGCACACAGTCAAGATACAAAGGATACATCAAAGGAGTGTCTAACTCTGTGAATGTCCTTGAGTGGCCCATCCAGAGCTCAGACTTGAACCCGATTGAACATCTCTGGAAAGATCTGAAAATGCCTGTGCACCGACGTTTCCCATCCAACCTGATAAAGCTTGAGAAGTCCTGCAAAGAGGAATGGGAGAAACTGCCCAAAAATAGGTGTGCCAAGCTTGTTGCATCATACTCAAAAAGACTTGAAGCTGTAATTGGTGCCAAAGGTGCTTCTACAAAGTATTGAGCAAAGGCTGTGAATACTTATGTACATGGGATTTTTTTATTTTGTAATAAATTTACAAAGATTTCAAACAAACTTTTTTCACGTTGTCATTGTGGGGTATTGTTTGTAGAATTTTGAAGAAAATGATGAACTTAATCGATTTTGGAATAAGCCTGTAACATAACAAAATGTGGAAAAGGTGAAGCACTGTGAATACTTTCTGGATGCACTGTATATGGCAAATGGTCTGATGTTTAAAGTGACACCTAACTCACATTTTTATCAAATAAAATAAATGCAGTATATCTAAATACACTGTACGTAGATGTACCTTTCTCTCTCTTCCTTTGTTTCGTCTCTCAAATGCAAGCTTTTTTTCTGCTATTCCTAGACTCCCTGTTCTAGGTGACTATGTTTGTTCTTCATGCCCCCCTTGTATGTGAACATATTCACCCTCTCCTGCTTGCCCCTGAGATGAAGTACACATCTACATATAGACACATTCAGCTCTGTGGGATTTTATTACGTGTAGACAGAACATGTAAACAAAAATAACAGTACTGCTCACTCTACACAAGTAGCTGTGAAAAGCATCCGTAGAGAATAGGTAGCATGCACAGGACAAAAAGAAACCTGAAAACAACCATAACCTTTTCAACAAAAATAAATAAAAAATAGCTTATATACTTAATATTTTAGAATGATTGATGTAAAAAAAGGTAGTTTAGTTTTACTTTACCTTTGCTTCGATTGAACAAACTTTATTTAACGTGCATGAAGTATAATGAATCAAGTACATCACTGCCTGAATAGCCAGACATTTTTTAATCTTCGCTTGTACATGCAAATTATTGTGTTTAATAGACAGTTAGCTTTAGCGGGCATATACCAAGCATTTAGAAAGGATACAGTATGTTTTCAGTGTTTTGTACGTGATAAATGCTTTCTAAAGCCTGATAAAAGCTTGGTAAAATCTACAGTATACTTGTTAAAGGTACATCAGCTATCAGTATTAATATCTTTGTTCATCACCAGATTAGAGATGAAGGGTTCTTAGAGGGCTTCAAGAAAGCAAAGTTATTAAAGTGGATGTAAACCCTCACATATACCCAGTGAAGTGAACAGCCTCAGATGATCACAGAGATGAAACAAATCTCCCTACATAAATTTAACATGTATATCTGCTGTCTTCATCTGTATATATCATTTAGAAAATGTACGTCCTGTTAAAGTTTTTCTCTTCCTGATTAGCACTGGGAGTGGATTATTGGCATATAGCCAAGAAAGCTGATTGGAGGAAAGGCACACACCCCCTCTCCTCATAGGCAAAGGAAGAAAGGAATGTGCACAGCTCTGCTCTTAGATGGCAACGTGACTGCTAATCCATTTATAGCAACCTCACCTGACACACACTACAATTTCCCATCTCGAAACGTATGAGAAGTTATCAGGGTGATAACAGAGCTATGGAATCAAGAGACAGCTACGGGACATAGTGCTTCGGAGAGACATTACAAAACATTGCAGATATATGTGCCCAGCTCAAATTTCATGAATCGGGTTTACATCCACTTTAAATACAGTGCAAACCTGTGTTAAATGTGATGCTTTTTATGCTAGCAACAATTAAATTTGCCTATTGTAAATAGTGCTAATGAGTTCCTTTTGTTTTTGTCAGATAGTATAGGTGTAGCAAGGCCATATTTATTTCTATGATCCGATCAGCCAAGCCAATCTGATCAGCCAAGGTAGTAGCCACAGATTTTCTGATCACTATTCCCCATGGCTGGTGGATGACCAGCAAACTGATAACATTACATCTATTTATCAGTACCAACCCTTTCACTGCCAGGCCCTGTATTCTACTTTAAATTTAGGTTGCCAGGCCATTTTTGAAAATTTTCCATTGTTTTGTTTTTTTTTTTACCTTTCAAAGTTTGTCAAAGACCCCCAAAACAGGGGTGTCCATCTTGTAGCTCACAGCTGCATGAAGCCCAAGACAGCTACGAATGCGGCTCAACACAAAATCAGAAATGTACTTTAAAATGTTAACAATTTTTTTTTTTTTTTTGTAAAAATGCTTTTAAACTTGGCAAACACATGCGCCCTAAGAAAAATTTGACCGTGTCTATTCCTAAGGAAGAATATCACACTCTTCACAGTCACAGCTTATTCATGTCATCAGTTTTTAGCTACACCTATATTTGTGAGCAACTATCTTCAAGGATGAAGCACATGAGCACCTTGCTGTCCATTGAACCAGACATTGATGTGTGTTAGTTTATTAAAACCGTGTCAAATAGTTTTATGGTGCCCTCTTTTACTTTTATAATAAAATATATTACAAAAAGAATGAAGTTTTATCACTCAGGTACATTATCTATATCAGTGATGGTTTGTGATCTGCCCCACTTTTTCTGCTCATCAGCTGTGTATTTCTTGTGGCCCTATTCCTATTCCTAAGACTATTCCTTTTTTTTCCAGTTTGGCCCAGGAAGGTCAGAAGGTTGGACACCCTGCCCCAAAACATTTTTCTGAAAGAAAATGACTGGTAGAATAAAAAGAAGGTGCTACAGTTTTTTAGGTCCCGTGACAGTCAAGCAAATGTTAATCAAAATTATAATCTTGCTAAAAATAAACAATCATTAGCCAAGAAAAACGCAGCAAAACTTATAAACTCACAAAATTCCTGCTAAATTCCTACAAAAGATAAAACTGTATTAAAATAATAAAAAGCAAATATTTGTCAATTTTAACCACTTGAAAATTTACCCCTCCCCCCTCCATGACCAGGCCATTTTTTGCAATATGGCACTGCGTTACTTTAACTGACTGTATTTTTGTGCCCAAGAGTCAATATTTGCATATTTGCGTACTGCTGTAGGGAGCAGCTTATACAGTTCATTGACAGGCTGACATAAGTTATGGTTGAATGTAAGAAACCACACATCTGAGTGGTTATATGCATATAGGAATTTATGAAATAAAAAATAATTGTGGTGCAAAACAGCCAATAACCTTGATAATGATAAAGACTTAGTACTAAGTTCATAAGTCCAGAGGAGTAACAGACTAGCTTGTTTGTCCTCAGAGCAGCTCCTCAGCAGTTAGAAGTGTATCTGTAATATAGTAAATGAACACCAAAGGGCCCATCTAAGTGCGGCAAGTTAATAATTTTGAAAAAACAACAAATAATGTACTCCCATTCAGTAGAGTAAAAGAAGATATATCATAAAAGCAGTTGTGGTCATCTCAGGGACCCAAGTCAGGCAGCAGTGATCTGGGTTAATGTAATGCATAGCCACTAGCAGCATATATACAGTATCTCACAAAAGTGAGTACACCCCTCACATTTTTGTAAATATATTTTTATATCTTTTCATGTGACAACACTAAAGAAATTACACTTTGCTACAATGTAAAGTAGTGAGTGTGCAGCTTGTATAACAGTGTCAATTTACTGTCCATAACTCAACACACAGCCATTAATGTCTAAACCGCTGGCAACAAAAGTGAGTACACACCTAAAGTGAAAATGTCCAAATTGGGCCCAATTAACCATTTTCCCTCCCTGATGTCATGTGACTCGTTAGTGTTACAAGGTCTCAGGTGTGAATGAGGAGCGGGTGTGTTAAATTTGGAGTTATCGCTCTCACTCTCTCATACTGGTCATTGGAAGTTCAACATGGCACCTCATGGCAAAGAACTCTCTGAGGATATGAAAAAACAACATTTGCTCTACATAAAAATGGCCTAGGCTATAAGAAGATTGACAAGACCCTGAAACTGAGCTGCAGCACGGTGGCCAAGACCATACAGCGGTTTAACAGGACAGGTTCCACTCAGAACAGGCCTCGCCATGGTCGACCAATGAAGTTGAGTGCACATGCTCAGCGTCATATCCAGAGGTTGTCTTTGGGAAATAGACGTATGAGTGCTGCCAGCATTGCTACAGAGGTTAAAGGGGTGGGGGGTCTGTCAGTGCTCAGACCATACGTCGCACACTGCATCAAATTGGTCTGCATAGCTGTCGTCCCAGAAGAAAGCCTCTTCCAAAGATGATGCACAAGAAAGCCCAGCAGACAGTTTGCTGAAGACAAGTGGACATGGGTTACTGGAACCATACCCTGTGGTCCGATGGGACAAAGATAAACTTATTTGGTTCACATGGTGTCAAGTGTCTGTGGCAGCAACCAGTTGAGGAGGACAAGGACAAGTGTGTCTTGCCTACAGTCAAGCATGGTGGTGGGAGTGTCATGGTCTGGGACTGCATGAGTGCTACAGTTCATTGAGGGAACCATGAATGCCAAAATGTACTGAAGCAGAGCAAGATCCCCTCCCTTCAGAGACTGGGCCACAGGGCAGTATTCCAACATGATAAAGACCTCAAACACACCTCCAAGATGACTACTCCCTTGCTAAAGAAGCTGATGGACTGGCCAAGCATGTCTCCTGACCCTAAACCCTGTTGAGCATCTGTGGGGCATCCTCAAACGGAAGGTGGAGGAGTGCAAGGTCTCTAACATCCACCAGCTCCGTGATGTCATCATGGAGGAGTGGAAAAGGACTCCAGTGGCAACCTGTGAAGCTCGAGTGAACTCCATGCCCAAGAGGGTTAAGGCAGTGCTGGAAAATAATGGTTGCCACACAAAATATTGATAGAGAGAGAGATATCACGGCTCTGAAAGAGGTCTGTGAGGAACAAACATTTTCTCAATGCTGGAAGTAACAGGTGCAGGCAATGCTGGTAATTAAGAGGTAAACGTAAAATCCTAGACAGCCGCACTCGAAAGAAATCTTCGATCTTTATTTAAATATGATCATAAAAATACATGCATCACAAAGCAGGAAAGCTGACGCGTTTCACACTGTAGTCAGTGCTTAATCATAGCCATGATATGGCTTTATTTAAATATGATTTATGATCATATTTAAATAAAGATCGAAGATTTCTTTAGAGTGCGGCTGTCCAGAATTTTTCGTTTACCACAAAATATTGATACTTTGGGCCCAATTTGGACATTTTCATTTAGGGGTGTACTCACTTTTGTTGCCAGCGGTTTAGGCATTAATGGCTGTGTGTTGCGTTATTTTAAGGGGACAGCAAATTTACCCTGTAATACAAGCTGTACATTAACTACTTTACGTTGTAGCAAAGTGTCATTTCTTCAGTGTTGTCACATGAAAAGATATATAATAAAATATTTACAAAAATATGAGGGGTGCACTCACTTTTGTGAGATACTGTAGCTACAGTGACATCAGAGCCGATCTGACAGTGTAGGAAAGTTCCTTAAAGATGTCAGATGCCAGGGATGTGAAAGGGGGTGTGGCTACTTGCTTTGAGGCAGTACCGCCCCTTTCTTAACCACTTCAATACCAGGCACTTAAACACCTTCCCGCCCAGACCAATTTTCAGCTTTCAGTACTCTCACAATTTGAATGACAATTACTCTGTCATGCTACACTGTATCCAAACAAAATTTTAATCATTTTTTTCTCACAATTAGAGCTTTCTTTTGGTGGTATTTACTCACCGCTGGGTTTTTTCTTTTTTGCGATATAAGCGAAAAAACACTTTTTTTTGGTTTCTATTGTAAAATTTTGCAAATAAGTCATTTTTCTTCATAAATTTGGGCCAAAATTTATACTGCTACATATCTTTGGTAAAAATAACCCAAATTAGTGGATATTATTTAGTCTGTGTGAAAGTTATAGAGTCTACAAGTTAGGGTGAAAATCACTGAAAATTGGTCACATCTGATCACACCTGATGTACTAAAGGCCTATCTCATTTCCTGAGACACTAACAATCAAGGAAAGTACAAATACCCCCCAAATGACCCCTTTTTGGAAAGTAGACAGTCCAAGGCATTTAGTAAGAGGCATGGTGAGTTTTTTGAAGTTGTAATTTTTTACCACAATTCTTGGGAAAATTAAGACTTTTTTTTTTTTTTTACACAAACTTATTGTATTGACAGGTTATTTCTTGAACAAAGCATGCGCATACTTGCAACCACACCCAAAAATACATTCTACTACTCCTTCTGAGACTTTTACACAGCCTGGCCACATACAGAGGCCTAACATCCAAGTAGCACCTTCAGGCATTCTAAGAGCAAAATTACACATATAATTTCATGACGACCTATCTCACTTTTGAAGGCCCTGGAGCACCAGGACAATGAAAACGCCCACAAAATGACCCCATTTTGGAAAGCAAACACCCCAACGTATAATCTATGAGGCATAATGAGTCTTTTGAATGGTTCATTTTTTTCCAGAAGTTTTCGGAAAACATGGGAAAAAAATGAAAACGCATTTTGTTTACACAAAGTTGTCCATTTATAAGTTATTTTTAACACATAGCATGTACATAGCAAAAATGACACCCCAAAATACATTCTACTACTCCTGAGTTTAACAATACCACATGTGTGACACTTTTACACAGCCTGGCCACATACAGAAGCCCAACATCCAAATAGCACCTCCAGTCGTTCTAGGAGCATAAATTACACATATAATTTCATGACTACCGATCATATTTTTGAAGGCCCTTCATATTTCTAACACATAACATGTAAATACCAAATAACAAAAGATTACCTGTGGTTTTTGTAGTGTAGTGTAGTGTAGTGGAGAGGAGAGCATCGGTCCAGGCAGCAGGCAGGGATGTGGTCAGCGACAGCAAGAGCAATCATCCAGGCAGCAATACTGTCCATAGTTAGTTCAGGCAAAGATACTGTCAGCACAGCCAAAGCATTGGTCCAGGTAGCAGGCAGAGATATCCAGGCAGAAATACTGTCTATAGTCAGTAGAGGCAGCAGGCCGAGATAAGGTCAACACAGCCAAAGTATTGGTCCAGGCAGCAGAAATAAACACAGTTCATAAAGTCCTGGGTCATTACAGGCAGCGATATGGTCAGCACAGCCAAAGTATTGGTCCAGGCAGCAGGAAGGACCATCAAGCTTAGGGCCAGGGGGACAGGGGTAGAGGCTTCTCCCACCCAAATCTCTTTGAAGCCTCCGGGAAACCAGACCCTGTTCTGGGAACACAGAAAATCAAAAACTGATTTTCTCTACTCAGAACGCTATTCTGAAACCCCTCACATATGTGAGACCCCTGTGTACTGAAGTAGAAGGGCAAAAGATCAGTCCAAGTGGCAGGCAAAAACATGGTCGATTTAACAGGCCGAGGTCGGTACACGTGGAAGTCAGAAACGTGGTTAAAACGGCAGGCAAAGGCATAGTCGGTAAACAGGCTGAGGTCGGTGCACGTGGTAGTCAGAAACGTGGTTAAAACGGCAGGCAAAGACATTGTCGGTAAACAACCCAGGGTCAGTTAACATGGAAGTTAGAAACATGGTGGCAGGCAAATGATGCACACAGGTAATTGAAATGGGGAAATGGCAGTCTGTTACTAAGGGGAACTAATATCTGATGGATGTGTGATAATTTTTGAAGCAATCACCGATACACAGGCCAGGTTGGGAGGGACATTGGGGACAATAATAACTTTTATCTCTTCTGGCTCCTCTACTTGAGCATACACTTTTGGCGTCTTCTTCCGAATTCTGCAGGGGGAATGTTTTAGGGAAAATGTTGCTCATGAAGTCGACTCACACTATCAGAGCGAATGCTTCCTGGGGCGGGTCCTTGCTGGTAAATAAGGGCAGTGATAATATTTTCTTATTGAGTAGGGTTGTCCCGATACCACTTTTTTAGGACCGAGCACAAGTACCGATACTTTTTTTCAAGTACTCGCCGATACCGATACTTTTTTTTTATGTCACGTGACAGTGTTTTTTGTTTTTTTTTGTTTTTTTTTTTTTTAACAATGCTTTTTTTTTGGGGGGGGGGGGGGTGAATGGTGTATGTGTGTGTTTTTTTTTTTTTTAATTTACAATTTTTATTTTTTACAATAATTTTTTTTTATTCTTTATTGCAATATGTGTTTTTTTTGTTTTTTCTTGTTTTTTTTTTAATCCGCCCTGTTGGGGGGCTTTGGTGAGATATCAGGGGTCTTAACAGACCTCTGATATCTCCCCCTTGAGAAAGAGAAAGTGACAGAGGATAGAGATTCCCCAGTCCCTTTCTCTGCAGCCTCAGCTGCACTGAAAATGAATGGAGAGAAGACAGAGGCTCCTCTCCATTAATAAACTGAGACATCGTAATCACAGGAGATTACAATGTTTCAGTTATGTGAATAGACAGAGTCAGCTGACTCTTTCCATTTACAAGGGAAGGAGGAGGAGGACGGCGGAACGGAGGGGGACACAGAAGGAGAGGGGAACGGAGGGGACAGCGGAGAGGCACAGCAGAACGGAGGGGACAGCAGAGGGGGACAGAAAAGGAGAGAGGAACGGAGGGGGACAGCGGAGAGGCAAAGAGAAGGAGAGAGGAACGGAGGGGACAGCGGAGGGGGACAGAAAAGGAGAGAGGAACGGAGGGGGACAGCGGAGAGGCACAGAGAAGGAGAGAGGAACGGAGGGGACAGCGGAGAGGCACAGAGAAGGAGAGAGGAATGGAGGGGACAGCGGAGAGGCACAGAGAAGGAGAGAGGAACGGAGGGGACAGCGGAGGGGGACAGAAAAGGAGAGAGGAACGGAGGGGACAGCGGAGGGGGACAGAGGAACGGAGGGGGCATGGAGGAGGATGCAGTGACTGTCAGCGGTGACCGATCACCGCTGTATGTCACTAAAGCAGCTGAAAGCCGCTGGGGGAGAATCTTGTAACTCCCCCATGCGCCGATCACAGCTGACAGTCCAGGTATCGGGGGAAGCATCGGGAGCATTTGCCCGAGTACAAGTACTTGGGCAAATGCTCGGTATCGGTGCCGATACCGAGCATATAGGGACAACCCTACATTTGAGGTAGGTGATGGGTTGGTTTTCGGGTGATAGCAGACAAATGAATTGAACATGGCCATATGAAACAGATGAAATGCAACTTTTTTATACCAATAATTGGACTTGCGGGTTGACAAATATGGTTGCAGCATCTGATCATTTAAATCCACCCCCCCCATATACAGATTGTAGTCATGGACACATTCAGGCTTTACTACGGGGCCACGTCTTCTCTGAACCTCCACCAAGGTGTCATTGTGAATGGTACTCATCATGTGAACATCCTTCTTGTCCCGCCACTTCATGGCCAACACCTCCTCATTCCTCATGAATGCGGCTTCCCCCTTTTGTAGCCGTTTTGAAAGTAAGATCTGTGGGAAGCCCTTCCTATTTTTTCGGAAGGTTCCGCAGGCCAGGGTTTTTTCAGGTGACGGAAAAGGGGCAGGCTGCTGTAGTAATTATCTACATATAAGTGGTGACCTTTTTTGAACAGGGGATATGCAAGGTCCCACACAATTTTACCACTGGTTCCTATGTATGTGGGGCACTCACGGGGCTGGAGCTGGGGGTCTTTTCCCTCATAAATGCGAAATGAGTACACGTAACCAGTGGCTCGGTCACATAATTTGTTCAATTTCACTCCGTACCTGGCTCCCTTACTTGGGATATACTGTTTGATATTCAGCCGGCCAGTAAAGTGGATAAGGGATTTGTCTACACAAATATTTTGGTCAGGGATAAAGACTTCAGAAAATCGCTTGGTAAAAGAATTTATTAGGGGGCGAAGCTTATATAATTTGTTGTGGTTGGGATGATCTTGGGGAGGGCACTGCGAATTATCATTTAAATGTAGGAAACGCATTATCATATCGTACCGTGTCCTGGACATAACAGAAGAATATAGGGGCATGTGGTGGATGGGGTGGGTGGACCAGTAGGCATGCAGTTCGTTTTTCTTTGTAAGCCCCATATTAAAAGTAAGGCCCAAGAACAATTTTAATTCATCTAGTGTGAGACGTCGCCAATGGAACATACGGGTGTAGGACGAACTGGGGTTGGCAGCAATAAATTGCTCTGCATAGAGATTTGTTTGGTCCACCATGTACGGCAACAAATCTTCCGGGAAAAACAAATAGAAATAGTCCAAATATGAAAAATTCGAAGTGTTGGGCTGCACACCTGGCTGTGCAGTGAAAGGGGGGATTGTAGCGGATCCTGAATTGGCAGGCAACCATAAGGGGTTTGCCAGGGCATCGGGAAGGTAGGACTGGGCCCGGATTCTTTGGTTTGGGTGTGCAATTCCAGTACTGGTACTGGGCTCCTCTTCCTGGGGTCTGGCGCTGCTGGTGGTAGGCAGGTGTTCTGATCTTGGTCCTGATCTCCTTACTCTTTTAGGTGGGGCGGTTTCCTCCGCTGACTCCGATCCACTACCCTCCACTGGCTCGTATTCCGAACCAGAATCGGATAATGAGAGCTCCCCGCTGCTCTTATCATCCGACATGGTAAGGATGTTATATGCCTCCTCAACTGTGTAACCTCTTTGGGACATGATGGTGGTACTTTTGGCGGGCCTGTGTGACGGAACTGGTGGTGCTATTGACATCTCACTGATGGTAGGCCTGTGTGACTGACAGGTTACCGATGGCCTGTGTGACGGTACTTATGGCGGGACTGTGCGACGGTAGTGATGGCGGGCCTGTGTGACAGATGGGCAATGACAGATGGGCTGTCAGATCTAGATGGTACCGGTGGCGGTACTAATAGAAGTACCATTAGTGGTACTGATGGCGGCCTGTGTGACAGATGGGCTGTCAGATCCAGATGGTGGCGGTGGCTGTGCTGATGGCGGTACCGATGGCGGTGCTGATGGCGGGCTGTGACAGGTTCTGATGGGCTGTGACAGGTTCTGATGGGCTGTGACAGATCTTGATGGGCTGTGACAGATCTTGATGGGCTGTGACAGGTTCTCTTTATTGGTGGGGGGGTGCGTGTTGTGTAGACAGTAGACAAGTGATATAAAAAATGTGTTTCACTCACTGATCGGATCTCTCCTTCTCTCTCCTCACACGATCGGTGTGTGAGGAGAGAGAAGGAGAGATCCCTGGAAACCGCTACTATGTTTATACTTGTGAGCGGCTGTGATTGGGGGATGGGGATGTGACTGTGTCCAAGGGACACTCTGCATCTCCGATTGGCGCGCTACGGGCTCATTGGCTGTTTACTCTAATCGGGGATGTGCTGCGTCCGAGGGACAAGCGTCATCCTCGATCGCCGTGGTGCGCGCCCCCGGGGGCGCGCAATAGCGGTGAATCCTGCGGACGTCATATGACGCCCAGTCAGGATTTTCAAACCACTTTGCCGCCGTCATTTTGCAATAGGGTGAGCGGCAAATGGTTAAGTTTGCCCATCTATGGCTACCTCTCCTATTTATGGATACACTGTCTGGCCTCAAACCCCGCCTCCTAGTAAATATGTATGAAGAGAGTCGGGAGGTGCAGAGGATCAGGAGGAATTATCTTAATATTATTAATTCATACAGGCTGCTTCCTGCGACTGTATGCAAACACCTGTGACTCCTGGGTGCAGAAATGTACATGAATGAGGTCTTGGTGCTCATTCACACAGGTGCTGTGGACAAACAAAAAGTTGCGCCAATCAAAAATGTGAGAAAAATAAGAAACTAAAACAAAATAACATAATTCGAAAACTTTGATATTGCAGTGTAAATCAATGAACTTGCACACTAATTGCAATCAAATATATAATTGGAATTTATGTGAAAGAGAAAAACCACACAGTTCTGGAAAATATATAGGAAGTTAGTCCACATAATGTGTATATAGACGACTCCAAGCAGGAAATTCCTTCAGGGGGGTTTCACCACCAAAAAACATGCATATCCTTCTGTGACACCAATGCTCCTATAAATGGGGATGCTTACAGGATGGCGTGGACAATCTATTTCCACAGTGGTCAGATAGGCGTACAGATAAACCTCTGCAAAGCGGGGCGTGGCCAAGCGATGGCAGAGTGAGGACGCACACCTCGGAGCTCTGTGCAGGGAAGCCCTGAGAACGGACAGTAATCTTGCCTAGAGAGAGCCGAAATTCATGCCAGGGGACCGCAAACACCCGCTGGACTCGGGGGTACAGAAGGGTTCGGAAATAACCCATTATTTCCTTCGGCAACATGCCGCCGCTTCCCCCGCCACCTCGGCCAAGATGGCGGCGCCTCGAGTGCCTCCGACGAACACTTCAGCTAAGAAAAGCACTCAGCCGGGAACGAATGCAGGAGGAGACCGTCCAGCTTCAGATGACAGGTCAGCATCTCCTATTCTATCCCCTGTGATCCCCACCACTGACACTCAGTTTAGCTGCAGTCATACAAGGGAGACAGGCGGTAACATGGAGGAATCCCTAAGGGACATTGTGTCTGGTCTGCCTACAAGACAAGATCTACAGGAAATGGCAGCATCCATTGTCAATGCACTCTCCAGGGAACTACATGACCTGCGCCAGCAGGTAAACACGGTAGATGAAAGGGTCACTGTATTAGAGTCCTCAGCATCCACATCGGACGCCCGGATTGCCGCCATAGAACAGGAACAGCGTGGCTTTCGCCGCCATCTTGTGGACATACAACTTAAGCTGGATGACGGCGAGAACCGGAGCAGACGTAATAACTTGCGCCTCCGCGGCATTCCTGAAGCTACCATGGGATCAGATCTCCGTGCAACGGTGGCGGCCATCCTGAACCAGGTCCTTGGAAAACCACCGGCAGTGGAACTGGAGCTGGACAGGGTCCACCGCATCCCAGGTCCCAGGACTCCCCCCGCAGCATCTCAAGATCCTGATGCCACAGACCTCCCATGGGATGTTCTGTGTAGGGTACATTTCTTCACCATAAAGGAGGAAATCATGCGGTTGGCCTGGGAGCGCGGCCCCATTGACTTTGATGGCGCATTGATCCGGATCTACCCGGATATTTCCAGGCAAACAAGGGCAATGCGAGGCCTTATGAGACCACTGCTGGAGGTCATCCGGGCGGCAGAGGCGACGTGCCGCTGGGGCCACCCTTTCCACCTAATTGTGCGAAGGCAGGGAGTAGAATTCTACCTACGCTCTCCAGACCAGCTTCCAGACCTATTCAGCTTCCTAGCCAAACCCCCTGTGAGTGTTCCCAATTGGTTTGATTACTTGTCACTGGAGGCCTTGGGCCCACCTCTGCCCAGGCCGCAGCGTTCCCGTAGACCACGCTCACGAGCAACCAGCCGAGAGACTGCTAGACCTCACCCGAGGTCCGCCGAAGCGTAACTTCCTATCTTACCTCAAGACCCGGTAAGACCAGATGAACGCTCATGTTACATCACCCCACTGAACTTCCAAGATCATTAAAACACACTTCCCAAGTGGCCTGTAAATCTGGGTTTCTGGGTGTCTTTCTTGGGCCTGTCTAGATTACCCTACCTTGTGCAACCTCAGGAATAATGACCCTCGGATATACCCACAACTCCCACCCTGGAATTACGGGATGTCGGCCATTACCCACCAGCTTAATCATTAAGGGGCCGGACTGTCGCGGACTCGTGCCAAGCCTTGTCCGGTACTACGCCTCCATCGCACAGGCTCACTATCAGTGATGGATGGGGGAGACGAATGCAACAGGGAGACCAGTGACTTGGACCCCAGCCATGGCACCTTAAGATGGATATGCAGAACTTTGTCACCGTCTGGAAAAATTGGCCCTCCATTCCCAGATAAGTGTCCTGAGGGCCCGGTTTGTTTATTTGTCTACCCTCCATTTGGCCTCATGTTTGGTTATGTACCCCCCCTATTTGCTAAACAACCTAGAAGTCATGCGGGGCACCCCTGGGACCCCTCACTCTCCCTAACTTCGTTTTGAAGTATGTGCAGGTTGTCATGCATTAGGAGGGGGAGGGAGGCTCAGGGCCGTAGTGGGTAACAATCCCAGGGACGTGATAATAGTTGATGACGTACTTTTTATGATATGTTATGTTTTGTTGTTTAATTTCTTACCGCTCTACTACTTTATTTTATCACTACACTGTATTATATTTACGCTATCGGTATTAACCTCGCCTCTCATGATTCACCCTGGTGCTCTCGGGTGGGAGGGTGAAAGACTCTTGATGCTGGTGCTACGGGCCTGGCCGTGGGGCGTTGGGGCGGACCCCACTGGTAATGTCTATTGCCTGTGTTGGCGGTGGGGATCGGTCTGACGTCCATGAGCCTCCTGGGAGCGCCTTCATCTAATGGTCGCGGCAGAGGATGTTTTGTCAGCCATGATGCAGGTACCAATCACTGAAGGGTTCTTTCAGCTGTTATGGTTCTTATGTTAGACATTCTATAATTCTCAGAGGCGCTACCCCCTCACATCTCCACATATTTTGTCTATTTAAATCACTGCCTAAACTCTAACTACTTTAGAGTAGATTACAACGCTCTTTTCACCCCCACATTAGGGCGGACCCCTGTGTAGACACCTTAGTGTACATCAGGGGCCCATAGTTAGTCTAAGACAGAAACCGTTTACTCCCCTTACCCCATCCTTCCTCCCCTCCCCTTTCCCTCTTCCTCCACTCTCTCCCCTCTGGTCTATTTTTTCAAATTCTTACCCTCTGCCTGTGGGGGTGTCTGCTTTTGGGACTTTCCCACACGCATATCGACTTCCATTTCCCTGCCAGAAGGCATGATGGGTCACCTAAAGATTACCTCGCTAAACGTGCGTGGCCTTAATGTACCAGAGTAGCGCTTGGTATATGACCTGCGCAGGGGCAAAGCACATGTCGCTTTTCTACAGGAAACGCACTTCCGTGCAGACTCCATACCCAGGCTGACTAACGGAGCCTTCCCGGTGGCATATCATAGTGTCTCTCCGATCTCCAAATCGAAGGGGGTTAGTATTATCTTGGCCAGGTCGGTTCCTTGGGTGTTTGAGGCACAGCGAGCGGACGAGCAGGGTCGTTTTCTTCTCCTAAAGCAGTGGTTCTCAACTCCAGTCCTCGGGACCCACCAACAGGCCAGATTTTAAGTATTACCTTGGGGGAGATGCAGACTAGAATACTGCAATCACTGAGCAGCAAATGATATCACCTGTGATGTATTTCAGCTATCTTGCAAACCTGGCCTGTTGGTGGGTCCTGAGGACTGGAGTTGAGAACCACTGTCCTAAAGGGAAGAGTGTCCGATCTGCGGGTTACCTTCGCAAACGTTTACTTTCCCAATGTTAACCACCCCCAATTTCTACGTAATCTTCTTACGGAGCTCCTGGAGTTCTCGGAGGGGATGCTTATTTTCGGCGGAGACCTTAACTTTGCCATGGACCCAGCCATGGACATCTCAAGGCAGACTTGCACACCCTACAACTTGTTGACCCTTGGAGGCTGCTCCATAACCAAGACAGAGATTATACATTTTACTCTCAGGTGCACCACACCTACTCGCGGTTAGATTACATATTGCTGTCACATAAAGATCTTGCCAAGGTAGTCTCTACATCCATTGATGTCATATCCTTCTCAGACCATGCCCCCATTGCTTCAATCGGAGGAAACACGTGCGGAGCTACTGAGAGCGCTGCGGGAGTATTTCTCCGTCAACGAGGGATCAGTCCCCAACCCCCTTGTGATATGGGAGGCCCACAAGACGGTAGTGAGAGGGATATTAATCAAAATAGGGGCCTTAAACGGGACAGATTGAAACGCACGGAGGAACTAGTTGCACTGATTCGTAAGCTGGAAAGTGTACATAAGGCTAGCCTTGCTCGTACAACCTTTCGGGATCTACAGAAGGCTCGGGAGGAGCTTTGCACTCTCCTCTTCCAGAAGACTAAACAGAAACTAGCATGGGCACGTCGTACTATGAGTATTCAAACAAACCGGGATCACTCCTGGCCAGAGCCCTGCAGGGCCCTCGCACGAAAACATACATCCCACACATACAGTCGTCTACAGGACAGAAGCTAAATACCTCCTCAGAAATGGCAGAGGAGTTCCGCTCCTTCTATACAGGCCTCTACAACCTAGACAGATTGCAACCCACGGGCTCCCCTGGGGAGGGCAGGCATACCCCTCAATCTTATGTAGCTGCCTCAGGCATGCCATCACTACCTGACGAGGCAAGGGAAGAACTGGACGAACCCTTAACTGTAGAAGAACTGGGAGTTGCTTTGGCCTCTTCGAAACCAAAAAAGGCCCCTGGCCCCGATGGACTAACCCCAGTGTACTACAAAACCTTCTTTGACTTACTGGCGAAGCCCTTAGTTTCTGCCCTCAACACCCTTACGGAGGGGAACCTATTCCCCATAGACACCCTTAGGGCCTACATATCCCTCATCCCGAAAGAAGGTAAAGACCCACGACTTTGTGGGAGCTATCGCCCAATTGCCCTTCTGAATTCGGACCTCAAGCTCTTCGCAAAAATTTTAGCCAATAGACTGCTCCCCCACATTCCGGATCTGATTCATAGAGACCAGGCTGGTTTTGTACCGCTACGTGAACCAAGGGACAATACTATAAGAGTCATCAACCTGATACACTCGGCGAAGATCACCAAACGGGCCCTTCTCCTGCTGTCAACTGATGCGGAGAAGGCCTTTGATCGCGTCGACTGGTCCTTCACCCGGACAACTCTAGAGCACATAGGCCTTCGTTCCTCTATGCTACAGTGGATCCTTTCCTTATACACGCACCCCACCGCGTCGGTTAGGGTAAACGAGACGAGATCGGACTTTTTCGACATCCGGATTGGCACGCGTCAGGGATGCCCCCTCTTCCCTCTGATCTTTATCCTATCCCTAGAACCTCTTCTGTGCATGATAAGGGCAAACCCAGACATTCTAGGCTACCCGAAGCCCTCGGGATCCCACAAGGTGGCTGCTTTTGCAGATGACCTTATTTTCTTTCTAACAGAACCCCTTACCTCTCTCCCTAACCTGCTTGGATCCCTTCAAGAATATGGTAATCTCTCATCATTCCAGATCAATCTGACAAAATCCTCCATTCTCAACATAACGGTAGATAAGGGAAATGTCCAACGTTTATGCGCGTCCTTTCCATTGAAATGGGCAACCAAGCATATACGTTATCTAGGAGTCGACATCACCTCAGATCCGGCTGAACTATACTCGGCTAATTTTACCCCTTTACTTCTACGCCTTAAAACCGACCTCCTGCACTGGCACTCTTTGACGCTGACATGGTTTGGCAGATGTAGTGCCCTCAAAATGACTTTGCTACCAAGGGTGCTATACCTGCTACAGGCGCTTCCCATCCGACTACCTCCAGCGTTCTTTAAACAAATCGACTCCATGTTTCGGGCTTTTGCCTGGTCCCACCACAAACCTCGTGTTAGACTCCAACTTCTTTATCTAACAAAAAACAGGGGTGGGGTTGGTCTGCCGGACATAAAGGCATATTACAGAGCAGTCCACTTAACTAGGTTGGTGGACTGGCACTGTCATGCAGATGCGAAGCACTGGGTCGCCATGGAGGGGGAGGACTCTGGGGGGTCGATCATGAGTTGGCCCTGGATTTCCTCACCACTCCCAAAGGACCTAGTGGAGCACCCTACCTTGGGCAACACCCTAACAGTGGTTAGAGATGCTTTTCGGCGCTCTTCAGTGTCCCCGCAGCCATCTCCCATGGTTCCGATTATAGGTAACCCGGAATTCTTACCTGGAATTCAGAATCCACAACTTAAGCGACTGGCAATGGGCACTAAATGTCGCCTACACGATTTTTTGGGACCCAATGGCCAGCTTTCCTTAGAAGCTGGAGCATTGGTGACAGACCCCCCCCCCCTAGACTTTTGGAGTGGCCTCCAGCTGCGGAACTTTCTGCGCAGCTGTCTGAGGAAACCAGGCATTACCCGTAATCTCACTGAACTGGAACTCATTTGCCAGCGTGGGGAACCGATTCGACATTGTCTCTCACTGATGTACTCATCCTTAACCCAACCAGAGGAGGGGTACATTCCTCAGTTCCTCTCCAAATGGGAGGCGGAGCTGGGAGTCCAATTCACTGGGGTGCAGAGACAAAAAATTCTCTACTTCGCCCAGAAATCCTCAATTGCCAGTAGGGTTCAGGAAACCTGTTACAAAATCATGACACGCTGGTACAGAGTCCCTGCCATCCTGCATCGTTTCTTTCCTCAGGTGTCCGGCTTATGTTGGCGCTGTGGCTCTGAAGAGGGGACGATGCTACACATCTTCTGGTCTTGTTCCAAGCTTGCCCCATTCTGGCACGGAGTGGCACGCACAGTCGGACATCTTACTGGTGTTTCCCTGGAAGACGATCCTGCAGCCTGCTTGCTCCATCTATCAGAACGACCCATTAAGAATTATAAGACCTCTCTCACCATCCAACTTCTGAATGCCGCAAAGGCTTGCATCCCTCTTTGCTGGAGATCGGAGAGACCACCGGCACTATCCATGTGGTTTGCTAAAGTAAACGAATTAAGGGATATGGAGGATCTTACTGCCACCCTGCACAATAGAGAGGAGACCTTTCGAGAGACCTGGAGACCCTGGCAGCACTTTATTTACACGGAAGCCTATCTTCAGGAAATGACACAATCTAGCTAACTCCACGGGTTGGCACCATCTCTCAGGCAGAGGGCACCACCCTCTACCCTGTCATACTGCACCTCTACATTCTTTCTTTTTTTTTCGTTTCCTCTGTACTAACTCACTCCTACCCCTCTACTTCCCCTCCTGTTCCCCCCTTCCTTCTGTATTTCCCCATCCCCTCCTACCCCCTTATATTTCTCTCCTACCCCGGGGGACACTAGTCTCTATATTATGCATCCTCATACTTGGGTTCCTCCACGGCCCAGATATAAAGGAAATCTTGTAGATCATTACCTGTTCAATATGTCCCAGGTATGGGTTTTACAGTCTTTTAGCCCCCATTTTACCAACTATAGAGAAAACACTGTATCTCACTGAGTGACAATGACTAGTAGACAAGGAAGATAGATATAAGCCAAACAACTCAGATCCTAGAGCGCCGCTCAGGTCTCATCCACTGACAGTATTGATAATTCGGGGAACCACCCCCACATACTTTAACTGTGGTGCTTGTTTTAATAACCAGAACTGTCGATCTTGTTGGTTTCTTTTTTTTTTTTTTTTGACATAACTGTTTGCAATCATTTACCTGTACCACACTTGTCTGTCTCTTACATTGTTTTACAACAGATTATGTAACTGTCTGCATTTGCTCAGTGTCAAAATAAAGGAATTAAAAAAAAAAAAACCTCTGCAAAGCAACATAAGCAGTCAAGCCTCTAGAACCCACTGATGATTTTTGAAATTTCTGCAAAGGTGTCTAACTCACATCAAGATATCCCAATCAGCCAAGACCAAGTGGCATGTATATACAGAATGAAGCTCAAATAATATAATATTGAACTAATTTATTAGTAAAGTCAAAAAACTACTTACAAATGTTAAGAGTCAAAAGCGTTGATAAAATTCTGTTTTGCCGGCAAACAGAATCACCCACTCTTCTGGAGTCACATGGGGCGTGATGACATCAGGTCGTAGCTCCGCCCGATATGTTTAGTCATATGTGACATCTTCACCTTTAATATTGAACTCCAGGCAAGCAGATAAAAACACCAAATGATTGTGTTTCTGTCTATGCCATTTTGGGCTTTACTGTATAAAGATTTGGAATACAACACAGCCCCGCTGGCAGGGAGAAAGACCTGATTTTTTTTATGCAGTTCAGTAACAGAACACCTGTGCATCCCCATGCAGGCAAACACAGCCCCACACAAGTGTATGCTGTAGTACGCCCATGGGAATGTGGCCTTCGTTATGTTTTTTATTTTCTTTAATTATTCAAAAATCTGTTTTCTTGACAAAAAATATGCCAGTATACAACAAAAAAAGTTGTTAAACAACCATATACTGTATTACAGAAGCAGAAGAAGCTGCATAATGTGTACGTACTATGCGTGTGGCATAAAGCAAGTAAAAAATCCCATAGTTACAAGTCCATAGAAGAATGACATCATGGTAATAGTGTGTGAACAGCAGGTATTTAAGCGGGTATTGTGGGAGGGCTCCATAGCAAAACCTGAAGAAAAAATTGTGTCTCTATGGCCAATGTAATTATCCCATAGAAGAGATGGTCTAAAGACGGCTCAGGTCTGATACCCTTAGTATTATGCTCTCAACTCCCTAGAAGTCCATCTTCACCTGAGCCTTGACTCTGAGCTCCTAGAGTTGATTTTTCACTCTGGGTCCATTGTTACCTCTCCCTCCACTCCCTCCAGCAGATCTCTCCCTCTTTCTTTTCCTTTTTCTTCTCTATTCTTACTAATCTTGTTTACTGCTTTTTCTTTGTTCCCTCCCCTTTTAATATAATATTTTGTTTTCCTTTATTTCATTGTTATTTTTATTTCTATTTTTTTATTTTTTTACCTATGTAATGTGGAACAACTTTTTTCCCTACACTGTTGAATCATGACACCTGCCAAAATGCTTCCTGTCTTACTGCTCATTGACCTGAGGCCAGCTATAGGCGATAGCCACTGAGCTGCCTCACTGTCCCCTTTTTTCACTATCGGATGTCATGCTTACATTATTGCAATGTTGTTCTTAAATAAATAAAAACATTTTCAACCCTAAAGACTGCTGAGGAAATGTGAGGTAGAGAGAGAGAGAAAAAAAAAGGAGGGGGGGTAGGGCAGCAGGGTTTCGCAGGGGACAATGAGTTCTCCTGGGCACTGATTTCTCCCAGCCAAAAGCCTCAGATGTAAAATGCATATCTGATGTCGAGTTGGGTTTGCGTTTTTACCTTTCAGTTTCACATCTGCTTGGGTATGGATAGGGTATATGATGAGTCTGGAAGGCCTAACAAGCGTCTATATGTTTCTGTTGTTTGAAAATGTGTCCAGAATGCCCACGTAAATGGATGTGAATCTGATGAGGGAGCCTTTTTTGACACTGATCAGTTCCTCCATTTTGGCAATTTGTATTATGTGGGTGAGCCATTTTGCCAGGGAAGGGGGGTCAATTGTGTCCTCCTTTCATTTTTTTAAATATTTTATATTTTTACAATTTAATTTTTTTATTATTTTTTTAATGGCCCCGTTTCGGCGAGGAACTTCCATGAAAGTTTAGGGGTCTAAACAGATTGAGGACACAGTTCACCAATTCACGTCTCTCTACTGCAGAATGGAGAACAGGAAGCACTTAATACCCACTTAAAGTGGAAGTAAACCCAATTCATGAAATTTGGGTCGGCCACATACAGTGGATATAAAAAGTCTACACACCCCTGTTAAAATGTCAAGTTTCTGTGATGTAAAAAAAATGAGACAAAGATAAATCAATTCAGATTTTTTTCAACCTTTAATGTGACTGGTAAACTGTACAACTTAGTTGAACATCAAACTGAAATCTTTTAGGTAGAGGGAAGTAAAAATAAAATAATTTAGATGCATAAGTGTGCACACCCTTACACTAATATTTTGTTGATCTTAACTTGGCAATATTTTCTCACTACTCTTTGCAAAAACATTCCAAATCTGTCAGATTGCGAGGCCATCTCCTGTGCACAGCCCTCTTCAGATCACCCCACAGATTTTCAATGGGATTCAGGTCTGGGCTCTGGCTGGGCCATTCTAAAACTTGAATCTTCTTCTGGTGAAGCCATTCCTTTGTTGATTTGGATGTATGCTTTAGGTCGTTCTAATGCTGAAAGATGAAGTTCCCCTTCATGTTCAGCTTTCTAGTAGAGGCCTGAAGGCTTTGTGCCAATATTGACTGGTATTTGGAACTGTTCAAAATTCCCTCTACTTTGATTAAGGCCCCTGTTCCAGCTGAAGAAAAACAGCCCCAAAGCATGATGCTGCCACCACCATGCTTCACTGTGGCTATGGTGTTCTTTTAGTGATGTGCAGTGTTGTTTTTGCCCCAAACCAATCTTTTGGAATTAATGCGGAGTTCCACCCAAAAATGGAACTTTCGCTTTGAGTGAAGATGACCCCCTGACATGCCACGTTTGGTATGTAATTTTTCATTTTTTTTGGGGGGGGGGGGTGGATACCCTCTTTTTATGGGCATCCAGCTCCCACTTCCGGGGCTCCGCAGAGCCGGAAGGAAGTTCACCTCTCCCCCCTCCCTCTGTGCAATCTTCTGGGACACGTCACAGGTCCCAGAAGATTGCCCAGCCAATCACAGCGTACAGCCACAGCCGGGCACCCATAGTCACAATGCCGGCACCTAGGAGAGGAGCGGGGCTTCGTTCGTCTGCATCGCTGGACCGTGGGACAGGTGAGTGTCCGATTAATTAAAAGTCAGCAGCTACACTTTTTGTAGCTGCTGACTTTTATATGGGTGGAACTCCGCTTTAAAGCCAAAAAAATTTAACCTTGGTTTCATCAGACCATAACACTTTTTCCCACATGCTTTCAGATGTGATTTGCAAAATTTAGCCAGGCTTGGATGTTTTTCTTCATAAGAAAAGGCTTCCGTCTTGCCACTCTACCCCATAGCCCAGGCATATGAACAATGCAGGAGATTGTTGTCACATGTACCACAGCCAGCACTTGCCAGATATTCCTGCAGCTCCTTTAATGTTGCTGTAGGCCTCTTGGCAGCCTCCCTGACCAGTTTTTGTCTCGTCTTTTCATCAATTTTGGAGGGACGTCCAGTTCTTTGTAATGTCACTGTTGTGCCATATTTTCTCCACTTGATGATGACTGTCTTTACCAGGCCCGGACTGGGCCCAAAAATAGGCCCGGGCATTTTAGACTAAGCAGTGTCGGAGGCATTCACACAGGGGGGGGGGTTGGTGACAAGATTTGGGGTTTCAGGATATGTTGATTTGATTAGGTACGTGTTTTAGTTTATTGTGACAGATTGGGGCCAGTGTAGGTCACAGCTGCCATAGGATGCTGTTTTTTTTGTCTTACTTTAAAGTGGTTGTATACCCTTTTTATTAATTTTACCTACAGGTAAGCAATAAATTATAACTCACAGAGCCAATTATAAAAAAAAAATCATAGCTACCATTAAGGGCTCTTGCCCTGGAGCATCAGATCTAACCCCTTCATCGGCAGGAAGAGGAGTGAGTGTACACTTCATGTGCAGGTATCGAGTATGAGACACTTCATGGGCGTGGAGTGGGCGTACACTTCATGTGCAGGAGGCGAGTATGAGACCCGCCTCCCGCACTTGTAAGCCAGCAAGGTGCTGCGGCCGCATATAGGGAAGGTTATGGCCTCGGCTTCTCCTCTCCTGGCATCCTGGTTTCCAGGTGACGGTGGCTGCGGGGCACATTAGCGAACCGTGACTTTCAGTTGCCATAGTGGGCGGGGGAATTGAGAGACTTTCCAATCCTCCCACCACGGCATATATAAGCATAATTATCCACCCGTGGCCGTCCCTGCCAGCGCCAACTGCGACTTTCAGTTGCCATGGTTGCCAGCTCCTTTTAAGACATGTGGCCCGGCGGCCTCCGGCCCACCGGGCAAACGCCCGGTCTGCCCTATGGCCAGTCCGGACCTGGTCTTTACTGTGTTCCATGGTATATCTAATAGGGCTGCAACTAACGATTATTTTCATAATCGATTCGTTGAGTTGGCCGATTATTGTTTCGATTAATCGGTTAATAACCTTAAAAAAAAAAGTGTGGTGTATAATTTAGTTAATGTGTAAAGTTTTAAAAAAAGGCAAATTATTCCTAAATATCTCTATACACAGGGGTAAATATAAATAACCAACTATATGGTTAGGGAGCAAAATATCTAATCCACTCTGAGAATAACAGAGGAGATGCACTGTATATACTATTAGAAGAGAGATACTGTATATACTATTAGAGGAGAGATATACTGTATATACTATTAGAGGAGAGATATACTGTATATACTATTAGAGGAGATATATACTATTAGAGGAGAGATATACTGTACATACTATTAAAGGGTGAATCTGGTAAATATCATCAGACTTAGAGATCACATTTTTTTAATTTGAAAAAAAAAAAAGGTCTGCCTTCAAAAAAAAAAAATTTAATTTTAAGAACGTTCGTTCGATTTTCTAATCGTTAGTGGGGTAAAATTGACGTTCATTTTCAACCATAGTGACGGGAAAATTTGGAAATAATAGAAAACTTCTTGGTCAAAGGAATTTTCAGACCGTGTATGTGGTTTTCGTTCAGAAATTTACATTCGTTTTAAAAACAGAATGTTAAAAACAAGTGAAAATTTTAACAACATTCTTTCATTCAGCGAATGTACAAACATTTTTTGTCTGAATGTTCTCGTCTGAAAATTGATCGGTGTGGCCAGCATAAGGCTCAGTACACACCTATGCAGTTTGCTTTTGATCTGTTTCTGCAGTGCTTTTTGCTGTGCGTTGTGCTTTTTGCTGTGTGTTGTGATTTTTGCGCACGTGATTTTGCTGCGATTTGCGTTTTTGCATTTTCTTTTTGGACAATTTGTCGTTGAGCAGATTAAAAAAAACACAAATTGCTGCAGAAACACATTACACTGTTCTGCAGCTTCTCCATTGAAGTATATTAAACCAAAAAAGCACCGTTTTGCATTAAAGTCCTTGACCCTTTCCAAATACGCAGGGGTGAAAAAAGCATAGATGTGAACGTGTCCCATAGGAAACCATGTAAATGAACTGTAGTGCGTTTCTGCAAAATACACCAAAAAACACATAGATGTGAACCAGGTCTAAGACGTTTAGTAATATAATGGGGTTAAAAAAAACTAAAATTAGCCCTTTATAGTACAAAAAAAAAAGCAGATAATCACTAATGTAAGGGGTTCACTTTTTTTACTGTAGAACTGTGAAAGTAATATTTACAGTAGCGATTTTCTCTTTTTGTACTATAAAGGACTCATTTTAGCTTTTTTTAACCCCATTATGTTACTGGCCGATTATTCGATTATGAAAATAGTAATCGATTAATTTCATAATCGATTAGTTGTCGATTAATTGATTAGTTGTTTCAGCCCTAATATCTAATGCCTTGGAAATTCTTTTGTACCCTTCTCTCTGACCTTTTAACAATGAGATCCCTCTGATGCTTTGGAAGCTGCTTTGGATGCTTTGACTCTAAATGATGGCAGGTGTGTGCTGACTCCTATTTAACATCAGTTTGAATGTGATTGCTTAATTCTGAACACAGCTATATCCCCAGTTATAAAGGGTGTGCACACTTGTGCAACCACAATTTTTTATTTTTTTATCTTTACTTTCTCTCCCTAAAAGATTTCAGTTTGTTTTTCAATTGATTTGTACAGTTTATAGGTCACATTAAAGGTGGAAAAAGTTCTGAAATGATTTACCTTTGTCTCATTTTTTTACATCACAGAAACCTGACATTTTAACAGGGGTGTGTAGACTTTTTATATCCACTGTATATCTGCAGTGTTTTGTTATCTCTCTTCAAACCACTATGTCCCATAACTGTCTCCTGCTCTGTTCTACTGTTATCAGCCTGATAACTGCTGACAAGTTCTCCATCACATATGATCAAAGCAGCCAGAGATTTGTGTTGGGAAGGATGCTATAAATAGATTAGCACAGAGCTGAACAATTCAACAAACAGATCTGAAAGTCTTTACCTATGAGGAGAAGGGGTTTGTGCCTTTCCTCTAATCAGCTGTCTTGGCTGTATGCCCAGGCTTCACTGCAGTGCTAACCAGGAAGAGAAAATCTCCTAATACGATGTTCACTTGCTAAACACTACATAAAGCTGAAGACAGCAGATATGCAAAACTTATGTAGGGAGATTTGTTTCATCCCTGTGTATCATCTGAGGCTGTTCACTGGGTATATGTGAGGGTTTACATTCACTTTAAGTAGCTAGCCTCGGTTAATGCACAGATAGAGCAAATCCTCTTACTTAATCTGTACCTGTTTCTTTGCAGCCCGTCTCCTTTATAGCCTTCTAAAGCACACACATCAAAAGGTATTTCTGAGCTTCCAGAAGGCTAGAGGAAGGGATCTGACATCACACACTGCACAGCACAGAGCTGAGGAGGGAATGGACACACACCCCTCTATACAGTCTCATAAGGAAACATGCACAACTGAGGCTATAAGTCACCCCCTGTATGTTGAGGGGGCAGGACTAACTCCATGATGCAGAACGGGGAGGGGATGGGAGCAGCTGGCTCTGGTTCTGTTGCGTGTAGAGAGGCAGAGCCAGCTCATATTCATGCAGCAGGTTGGATCCTGACAATGTTGCCGAGGTGCTTCCCGAGCCTGGAGCAGCTTTGCTCCATCAACAGATAGTGCGCAATAACCCGCTATTAAGCTGACTTTGAGTCAAAGGAGCACAAAAGTAATTGTACTCCTGTGACCCAGAAAAGAAGTACGACTAAAAAAGCTTTGGCCGTACATCTATTTTAACATGTCAAAATTTAAAGGAAAAAGGCCAAATCAGAGGAAGGAGAGAGCAGCTAATATCACATTAGGTGCTATAGACTGAGTACACACTATAGAACACTAGATAGTTGGTACTCTTCTTAAACGCAAAGCTGCTAAGACTGGCGCAAACATTTTGTCGAAAACCCAAGGAGCTGCAGCTAAGCTGAAAGGTAAGGGTTGCGAATTGGTAGTGCTACCAACAACAGAAGAACTGCTGATGCCCCAGAAAAAATGGATGCTTAGCCTGGGCTCACACTATTGCGATGCAGGAACCAACGCGATTCCAGTGCCAGTTCCCACATCGCATCGCCCTCGCACACTGCCCTCTGAACCACTGCAGGTGTCAATACAAAGTTATTGACACTCCCAAGTCAGTTCGCAGATCGCAGTGCGAACTGTATATTCGCACAGGAATCAGATTGCATGGGTGTGGACACCCATGTGATCCAATTCCAGTGTGGAGAAAAAAGGTTCCTGCACCTTTTTTGTGCAAATCCAATGCGAGTTCAGCCATACAACTGTATGGCTGACTTCGCATTGCACAGACATTGCATGTGATCAACACAGCAATGCGATGAAAATCACATGCAACGTCTGTGTTAGCATATGTGTGAACCCAGGCTTAAAGTTATTCTTTCTTGATGTTTTTAATTGCCCGTAAGTCCCCCTGAGGCAACCCCTGAAATCTTTCTACAGTAGGTACAGAGGAATCGCCACCCTCTGGGCCAGGAGTCCCTTGATGAAAGTCCGCCAACCTCTATGGAGACATGTGCAGGTTGGTGGCAAAAAAAGCTTCTGTGGAGGCGGTTTGTAATTAAATTTTTTACTCTAATGCCCCATACACACGATCGGATTTTCCGACGGAAAATGTGTGATAGGACCTTGTTGTCGGAAATTCCGACCGTGTGTAGGCTCCATCACACATTTTCCAACGGATTTTTCGACACACAAAGTTTGAGAGCAGGATAAAAAATTTTCTGACAACAAAATCCGTTGTCGGAAATTCCGATCGTGTGTACACAAATCCAACAGACAAAGTGCCACGCATGTTCAGAATAAATAAAGAGATGAAAGCTATTCGCCACTGCCCCGTTTATAGTCCCGACGTACGTGTTTTACGTCACCGCGTTCAGAATGATCGGATTTTCCGACAACTTTGTGTGACCGTGTGTATGCAAGACAAGTTTGAGCCAACATCCGTCTGAAAAAATCCTAGGATTTTGTTGTCGGAATGTCCGAACAAAGTCCGACCGTGTGTACGGGGCATAAGGGTAACAATTCACAAACCTATTTGTTTGACACATGGGCTACCCAGAAATCTGTGAATGTCAGAAGTCGGCCATTCGGCTTCCGTTGGAATAGCTGGGACATAACTTCTTGAAAATGGGAAGGAGGGCTTTTCCCCTGACTTGGCAGGCTTGGATAGTGGTGTTATGCAAATGAATGACATGATTTTTGTTAACCCCTTGATGCCAGAGTCACACATATGTGCGGCATCTTCTGAGGTGCCACATATATGCACGCCTGTGTTTGTGGTAGAAGTGCACTGCATAGCGCCCTCCCAGCATAGAAGAAGTTATTACTAACCGCTCTGGGTCTCATGCAATTAGAAGACAGGAGGATCAGTTCCTGATCATATGATTTCTGGGATAGCCTGTGATTGGGCCTGGTATTGATTGCAGGGGGGGACCCCCACGCTGTTTTTGCATTCAGCTGTCAGCAGGGAACCCCCCTGACAGCTGATGACTCATCGTTGTTAAGGATGCGGCAGGCGGCTTCCCAGCCCACCCCTTAACAACCAGCTATTTATTGGTTGTGAAGGACACTGGGGGGCCTCCTCTTCCAAAAAAAAAAAAACTCTGCTTGATGTAGTTAAAAATGGGCAGTTAAAAAAAATGTCTGATGCCCAAAACAGCAGCTGTAAAACGCCCATTGTCATTCCAAATCTCAAACCTGGAGGACTAGTTCACCAATTTCTGATTGTAGACTAAGATAGCCGTATATAAACTTCACATTTTTACCTCACCACTACCAGATACAGAATGGTATTAATTTGTCAGCCTAACTATTAGTGGAACAGTAATTTTGTTGTGTCTGATTACATGCACTCAGACAGTCTTGAAGTTAATTTTAGATAAATTATTAAGGTTTTTAGTTATTATGTAGCCATTTCATCCCACTTACTTGTGACCTTATATTGCAATTATCTCTGTTAGCAATATCTCTCAGAGAATGTTAAAGTAATAAGTAGCATATTAAAGACCATCTTGTGCTCAGGCTGCCGAATTGTTATAGTATGCAATGCATTGAAAATCTCTTGAATTGGATTAGGTTGTCTGAAAATGTGTATTTAAAATTCAGACTTTGTTGTAATAAGCTGACAAACTAATTGTGTGTTTTGCAAGTGAAAAGTTAATTTTTAATTGTACTGTACATTAGGGACGCAGGATGAAGTATTTAGATACATTGGGTTATGTTACTGCCTTCAGGAGCATGGACCCTGGCAAACAAAGCTGTAAGGATAGCCCGGTATACCCCACCCACTCCCAGTGTGTCTTAGTTTTCCGTTAGTGTCCTAGTAGAACAGATTCCTTTTTTTTTTTTTACAAAAGGCTTTATTGTATTTAGAACATACACAACAGAGCCGATGGGGTGACAACTACAAAACATACAGTATGTATGCAAATATGGGAATTGCAAACATAACATTGTCATGGTTTCTTACAACAAAAAGAATAAGTAAATCAGAACTTGACAACATCCCAAAAGGCAAAATTACACTTTATCTGAATGGAGTGTTAATTTTAAGGTTAGCTGAAATACTAGGCCAAAGAAATTGCAATTCCATGTAGAGCACACAGAAAGGAAAAAAAAAACAGAAAAGAGCTGAAAGCTCGGAAGGGTCATAACCAGGCCAAGCTCTAAAGACCTAATAGGTTTACACGCTAATTCAAAGGAGATACAGAGTTAAAAGAAATGAAAAGAGGATGAGCAGGAAACAAAAGAAAGATCCTAGGAAAGGTAGAAAAAGAGAAGAAAGAAGAGATAAAGATAAAAAGGTCTCAGGGAACAGTGGATTAGGGTCCTCAGAGTGACATAAGGAGGTTATCAAAGCACGAAGACTGAGCATGGGAAATCTAAGGCTACCAGACTTTAGAGAATTTTTTTGTGGGTGTCAACTAAAATGGGCATTCATTTTTTGTTGACCATAATATCGGTCATTCGTGCTTGACTGCCTCGAAACTGAGAATTGGGGATTACCATAGGCTCTTGCTATGGTAAGTTTGGTTGCTGCAAAGAGATGCAATGCTAGTTGCCGCTCAGATTGGAGCAATTCCTCAATAGGTTTGCAAAAAAGAGCTTTGTAGCTTTTGATGTCTGCATGGAAGGGTGTATATAGAAGCCCATAAACCCAAACCCATAGTCTGCATATCTTAGGGCAGGACCACCATATGTTTACCACCCTCCTCAGTTGGTAACAACCACAGAAGTAGATAGATGGATAAGATGGAGTCAAATAAGTTGGCCTACAATACCATCTTTACAGAGTTTTATGTGCGTTTTCTTGAATAAGTTCATTCTTGGAGCTGTTGGATATCACCATGATCATATCCTGCTGGATCCAACTCCATCCCCAACTCACTCGCCTATTGGTTATGGAAAGAATGCAATGGAGGTCTTTTAGAAGATACAGTAGATGAGTATATCAAGGAGATAAGGCCTGTGGAATGTGGGCAGGCTCTACAGATACTCTCAAATGGCGTTAGCGCATAAGGGGGGCTGGGATTTAAGGAATTGTGAAACAAAATGGTGGACTCGCATATAACGTTAATGTTCCCGCAACAAAATCTCATGGGACGACCTGAGTGCGTCAATCATCAGTATCCTAGTGGGAGTAAGAAGAGAGAGGGTGTCAGTAAACCTAGTTCAGTCACCAGGCAAACTGTCCAGGAATCTTGAGCCCCGGCAGGGATAGCGCAGAACACATAGCAGGGATAAATGGGACGAGATCAGACCTGCCAAATATTTAACCAAGTCCCAAAGTCGAAGGGTATGAAGCAGGATTCGGCCCAGCGTTGATGGACAGGAAGCTGGAGGGAGCCACGGCAAAGAAGATAAAGGTGTAGGATATGAATCAACTAAATCCATAGTGGCCCAAAGCGGTAGATGGTGTGTCTCGCGGAGGTGGGACAGAGGAGCAATGTTGGCCGCCAACTAATATTCCTGAAGCTTGGGGACCTTAGAGGCCACCATTGCTCTTACGAGTAAATACAATTTGTTTTGCGATTCTAGGCCTTGAAGACCCCCAAATGAACTGTAAAACCTTAAATGTGAAGGATATAAGGGGGAACTGGCACTGGCAGTACCCGAAAGGCTATAACCGTTTGGGAAGGTAAGTCATACGTATCGCATTGATCCTGCCAAACCAAGACAATGGAAAGTGACTAGATAAAGGCCTTCATATGTTGGGGATAAGCGATTCCCAAGGTATGGTAGAGAGGTGAGCCACTGAAAAGGAAATGGTTCATTTTAAATCATCCAGTGTTCTGGCTGAGAGAGTCACACTTGGCAGGGTTAACACAGTCGACTTGGCAGGGTTAACTCGCAGTCCCGAAAATTAGGCAAAATTATCTAGGACAGGCTGGGAAAAAAAGCTTGAGGATAAGTCAGGGTTAGGAGTATGTCATCTGCAAATAACGAGATTTTTTTTTTAGAGGATCTCGACACTTCAATGCCCTTGACATCCACATGACTCTGGATTGCTTCCATCAATGGTTCTAATGCCAAGATAAATAGGAGTGAAGAAAGGGGGCAGCCCTGACGATTTCCCCTGTGAATTGTAAAAATAGAAGATTCAAAGCCATAATAGTTAAGCTTAGCTTGAGGGGAGTCATACAAGGCTGCAATCCATCGCAAAAAAGAGGGGCCAAAGCCGTTGTGTTGCAGAACCATAGTAAAATAAGGCCAGGAGAGGGTATTGAACGTCTTGTTAATGTCAAGGGACAGAAGTCTGGTTTCTTAAGGAGCGTCGATGGGTGAAGTTAAGCAATTGCAGAACGCGACAAATAGCATCTCCTGGCTATAATCTTTGTGAGCATTTTCATGTCAATGCTATTTAAGTAGATGGGCCTGTAATTAGCCCAGGAGGTGTGATCCTGATCCAACTTAGCAATCATCATTATGCTGGCGGTTAGTAGGGTCGAGGGTAGTGCAGAGCTTTTTTTTGACTGAATTATACATTGGCGCCAGATGAGGGGTAAGGAACTCTTTTTTTTTCATCAGGAGCTGCAGAACTAGAAGTGGTTTCTTTTGCAGCTTGCTTGATTGGCTGATCTGTGAGAAGAAGCAGCGGGTCCAGCCAGTAATTTGTCTTTTGGGTACTGGGCTCTGCTTAAGATGGTCACATAGGTAGCTGTGTGCAATGTGTTGACTTAGCCACAGAGTGCTTTACAGGTCTAGGGCTAGAGAGCACCCGTCTGGTGGAACCCTGCCCTTGGGAGACCCCTTAGGGGAAATGCCTGATGTATGGGATGAAGACTGGTGGGGGTAGAATGCTAAATGGAAACCACCTCTCTATCCCCTGAAGTACCAGTGGGGGTGCCACAGGGCCTTCTTTGGACCTCATCAGTGGTGAGTTGAGCTTTTTTGTCTGTGCATACATTTCTGGTTTCCAGTATATCTCCCAGGCTGCAGCTGTGGCACTTTTGGAAGGAGAGTTGCATGAGTTTTTGCTTTTTTTCACTCCTGCTGCTGCACATGCTCTGGGCCCTTTTGCTCATGCGCAAGGGTACCATTTCAGTCCTTATTATCACAGTCCTCACATGCCTAGACGTGAAGCTACCTGTGTCAAAGTCTGTGATCCTCCTAAACATTTTACCCAGCAATCCCCTATGAAGGAGGGGTTCATAAAAAAATGGAATCTCACTGTTGTGGACCTGGACATTCCTGTCCTTGTCAAGGACATCCCTGTGTTTAAAACCCCAGTGGATAAAAGGCTAGAATCCCTTTCTAAGATCTTATTCACCCTTGCAGGTCCTGCTGTGCAACCTACCGATGTGCAACCATGTCCATCTATCAGATCTTAGCTGTCTTGTCGAAGGTTATGTCCCAGGAACGTGTTTCTATCCTAATGAATCCTTTTGTCCTTTAATAACTGAAGCTCATGCCTATTGTCCTACTATTTTGGGTTGATGGCTGGCAGATATTATACACTAAATATATCCTGAGGACCCTTTGACTCAAATATTGGTTTGAGGAGCATCGGTCCAAGAAATGTCTTTTGCAAGTGCCCATTTGATGGGAAAGACCTTTTTGGCAAATCCCTGAATAACATTATCAAGGAGGTCACTGCGAGGGAGGAGTACCCTTTTACCCCAGAAAAAGAAGGAAAAACCCCCCCTTCGGGGGGGAAAGAGTTCCTGACGGTTCTCTCAGGCCTCAAGTCCAAGATGAATCCTAAAACAAAATTTTACAGAAAGGCCTGGAATTTATAGGACATAGGACTCGGGCCCTATGTTCTATCCCTATGCTCTTAAAACCTAGGAATCGACTTCTTGCAAAATCTATTTCCACACCTGGAAGGCATATTTCTTTTGGTATGCAACAAGGAAATTCCATTCCAAGTGGTTCTTTGTGGGAAAAATCTCCAGGCTGGTCTGTTGGTCTTGAGTACTATCAAGAGTCAAATCTTAGTACCTAGGCAAACCAATACTTCCCAACCTTGGTTCCCCCCCCCCCCTTTTTTTTTTTTTTCTGCCTCTCCATTTTTTCTCTCTTTTTTAGTTTTTTTTTCTCTTTTCTGTATTTAATGTATATATTGTGAATATTATACATAAAGATGTGACCACCTTAAGGGCCCTTTCACACTGGGGCAGGGACAGCGTCGGCGTTAAAGCGCCACTATTGTAAGCGGCGCTTTACCGTCGGTATTCGGCCGCTAGCTGGGTGGTTTTACCCCTCACTAGCGGCAGAGAAAGGGTTAAAAACCACCGCAAAGCGCCTCTGCAGAGCTGTCCCATTGATTTCAATGGGCAGGAGCGGTGAAGGAGCGGTATATACTCCGCTCCTTCACCGCTCCGAAGATGCTGCTAGCAGGACTTTTTTTCCTGTCCTGCTAGCACATCGCTCCAGTGTAAAAGCCCTTGGGGCTTTCACACTAAAGACAAAGCAGCGGCACTTTCAGGTCGGTTTGCAGGCGCTATTATTAGCGCAATAGCGCCTGCAAACCGCCCCAGTGTGAAAGGGCCCTAACAAAAGCGGAATACACAATTCGCTAGAGTTAACTTAAATTTTTTTTTTCTCAACTTGTGTGAATACTAAAATAGGTACTTACTGCACAATATCTGAGGAACATATACCCTTGACATACAAGTGATAAATAGTGTAATTTAAACACTTTTTTATACATTTTTCTACATTTACCCAATCTCCTAAGTGTATTATAAAAGTTAACTTGTATTTTTAATTGAAAACTTTAGTAAAATTCAGAAATTGAATTCAGAGTCAAATCTTGGCCTTAGTAGTTCTCTTTTAGAGACTCACCCCTCAGTTGGACTGCTTATGAATATCCCAATATACCTGAATACTTTATTCTGTGTCCCTTTATAGTATGATTAAGAATTCAGAATGTTTTACTTGCCATAAAATCCTCATCTTTGGGTACATTAATGGACATGGGCCCCCTCCCTGCCGAACTGTACATCGGCACTGTGAGAAGCTCCGTCAGCCTCAGAAGTGAAAGTAAAGTGCAGGGGAGTATGCTGTGCTCTCTGCTTCCCCCTATAGTGCAGTACCCGGCTGAATGAGGAAGCTGGAAAGGTACAGTACTGTGCTAGAAGCTAGATTCGTTTTAAAAGGGCTTTATTCATGTGTCTGTCTGTATGTGTGTGTGTGTGTGTATGTGCATGTGTCTGTATGTATGTGTATGCGTGTGTGTGTGTGTGTGCATTTGTCTGTATGTGTGTGTGTATGTGTCTGCATGCGTGTGCATGTGTCTGTATGTATGTGTATGCATGTGTCTGTGTGTGTATGTGCATTTGTATGTGCTTGTGTCTGCATGTTTGTGCATGTGTCTGAGTGTATGTACAGTGGGGACGGAAAGTATTCAGACCCCCTTAAGTTTTTCACTCTTTGTTAAATTGCAGCCATTTGCTAAAATCATTTAAGTTTATTTTTTCCTTATTAATGTATACACAGCACCCCATATTGACAGAAAAACTGAATTTTTGACATTTTTGCAGATTTATTAAAAAAGAAAAACTGAAATATCACATGGTCCTAAGTATTCAGACCCTTTGCTCAGTATTTAGTAGAAGCACCCTTTTGATCTCATACAGCCATGAGTCTTTTTGAGAAAGATGCAACAAGTTTTTCACACCTGGATTTGGGGATCCTCTGCCATTCCTTTTCGCAGATCCTCTCCAGTTCTGTCAGGTTGGATGGTAAACGTTGGTGGACAGCCATTTTTAGGTCTCTCCAGAGATGCTCAATTGGGTTTAAGTCCAGTCTCTGGCTGAGCCATTTAAGAACAGTCACAGAGTTGTTGTGAAGCCACTCCTTCGTTTTTTTTAGCTGTGTGCTTAGGGTCATTGTCTTGTTTGAAGGTAAACCTTTGGCCCAGTCTGAGGTCCTGAGCACTCTGGAGAAGGTTTTTGTCCAGGATATCCCTGTACTTGGCCGCATTCACCTTTCCCTCGATTGCAACCAGTCGTCCTGTCCCTGCAGCTGAAAAACACCCCCACAGTATGATGCTGCCACCACCATGCTTCACTGTTGGGACTGTATTGGACAGGTGATGGGCAGTGCCTGGTTTTCTCCACACATACCGCTTAGAATTAAGGCCAAAAAGTTCTATCTTGGTCCCATCAGACCAGAGAATCTTATTTCTCACCATCTTGGAGTCCTTCGGGTGTTTTTTTTAGCAAACTCCATGCGGGCTTTCATGTGTCTTGCACTGAGGAGAGGCTTCCGTCGGGCCACTCTGCCATAAAGCCCCGACTGGTGGAGGGCTGCAGTGATGGTTGACTTTCTACAACTTTCTCCCATCTGCCGACTGCATCTCTGGAGCTCAGCCACAGTGATCTTTGGGTTCTTCTTTACCTCTCTCACCAAGGCTCTTCTTCCCCAATAGCTCAATTTGGCCAGACGGCCAGCTCTAGGAAGGGTTCTGGTCATCCCAAACGTCCTCCATTTAAGGATTATGGAGGCCACTGTGCTCTTAGGAACCTTAAGTGCAGCAGAAATGTTTTTGTAACCTTGGCCAGATCTGTGCCTTGCCACAATTTTGTCTCTGAGCTCTTCAGGCAGTTCCTTTGACCTCATGATTCTCATTTGCTCTGACATGCACTGTGAGCTGTAAGGTCTTATATAGACAGGTGTGTGGCTTTCCTAATCAAGTCCAATCAGTATAATCAAACACAGCTGGACGCAAATGAAGGTGTAGAACCATTTCAAGGATGATCAGAAGAAATGGACAGCACCTGAGTTAAATATGAGTGTCACTGCAAAGAGTCTGAATACTTAGGAACATGTGATATTTTAGTTTTTGTTTTTTAATAAATCTGCAAAAATGTCAACAATTCTGTGTTTTTCTGTCAATATGGGGTGCTGTGTGTACATTAATGAGGAAAAAAATGAACTTAAATGATTTTAGCAAATGGCTGCAATATAACAAAGAGTGAAAAATTTAAGGGGGTCTGAATACTTTCCGTTCCCACTGTATGTGTGTATGTTACTTTTAATCCGGACTACCCCCCCGTACCATCAGAACTGCTTTTGTAGGGCTTGTTTGTGATAGCAGCCAGGACTGCTGCTCCTCTGAAAAGCAATCCATGCACAGATCACTTTTCAGAGGCCTTTTACAGGCAGTAAAGTGGCATTATGTTGCCCCCTCACCACCTGTTTTAAATCCGTAAATGCAGCATCACTATACCGCAACTGTGCAATGCACACAGTTGCGGGGTAGTTGCAGTGCAGCCCCATTCAGCCTGGGTATACCTCCAGCTGCAGCTACAGCATGTGTACCCCCCCAGCTGCTCCCTCTGCAGCTATAGGGGGAGAAGTTGGGGGTGGTAAAAACAGCTTAATCATGTGGTTTTACTGCCCCTCCAACCTGACATGTGAACAAGCCCTTGGTTCACATCTGTGTGGCTGCGTGCTGTGTGTAGGGCAGCCCATTCATTTCAATGGGCTTCCCTACCCACAAAAATGCAGGGAAAGAAGTCCCCGACCTTTTTTTTTTTTAAATTGCACTACACCAAAAGCACCCCACGTTTAACAATGTGTGGGGTACCATTAAGAATTAACGGTACCCCTAAAGAGCAGAGCATTTGTCCGTGTGTCGGGAATGAGCGCGACAAAGGCAAGAGAATTCTTGTTGGGCAGTGTATTAGTGCTCGAACAAACACACTTAAACCAAATTTAAATGGTTCAAAGAATGTCAGGCAAAATGGTCGGCCCTCGCGCATGCATGTTCACTTCATCAAATCTGGCCCTCTTTGAAAGAAGTTTGGACACCCCTGATATAGGGTGTCACTCACATTTGTCGTCCTGTATGTTCCCCAGTGACTCTACCCTTGACTGCAAGGTTGCCTTTCTTGTTGCCATCACTTCGGCAAGGTGAGTCTCTGCATTGGTGTCCTTAACTTGTATTATAGAAAGATAAGGTTGTTTTTAGGACCCAGGAGGATCTTCCCAAAGGGGTGGTTTTTTTTTTCACCTTAACCAGAACATTGTGCTACCTTCTCTTTTCTCAGCTACAGTTTCCGTTCAGCAGTCTAACTCCTTGTTCTTCATTATGGAAGATCCCCATAAAGAACAAACTGCTTTAGGGTTCCACTATCACTGCTGGATTTGACAACTCATAATTCAAGACTATGACCTCAAAGGCAAGGTTCCAACTTTCCTTGCAAAACGCATTCTACCATTTCAGTTAGTGCTCCTTTGGCTTTTCAGTGATAGGCAGGCCTGCCAGCTGGTCGTTTAACATTTTCATTCAGGTGTAGCAATTGAATGTTCAGGCCTAAGAGCCGGTTCACACTGAGGAAGCACGACTTGCAGCGCGACTGCCTCAGGCGTCTTGAACACGACAGCAGCGGCGACTTGCAAAATGACGTCTATATATAGAAGTCAATGCAAGTCGCCCCCAAAGTAGTACAGGAACCTTTTGCTATGTCGGAGCGACTTGCCTTGCTCCAATTAGAACGGTTCCATTGTACAGAACGGGACGCATCTTGTCAGGCAGCTAAGTCACCTGACAAGTCGTCCCAGTGTGAACCGGCTCTAACTGTTAGCCTTTCATTGCTGTGTTGCCCACCCCTCAGTTGGACTGCTTATGAATATCCCAATATACCTGAATACTTTATTCTGTGTCCCTTTATAGTATGATTAAGAATTCAGAATGTTTTACTTGCCATAAAATCCTCATCTTTGGGTACATTAATGGACATGGGCCCCCTCCCCTTTTATTATCCAATCTTAGTATTGCTTGCTACAAAACTTAGGCACACTAGTAATGGGAGGGATTATACTGGGCTGTCCTTACAGCTTTGTTTGCCGGTGCAGCCTAACCCAATGTACCAGAATAAGCCATTCTGTGTTCTTTGATGAACTTTAACCAGTTGCCGACCGCCGCATGACGATGTACGTCGACAGAGCGGCACGGGCAGGCAAAAGGGCTTACCTGTACGTCCTTGCCTGCCCGCGGGTGGGGGGTCCGATCGGACCCCCCCTCCCGGTGCCTGCGGCGGTCGGCAAATCTCCCCCGGCGATCGGTGGTGAGGGGGAGGCCATCCATTCGTGGCCCCCCCCTCGCGATCGCTCCCAGCCAATGGGATCATTTCCCTGCCTCTGTATTGTACACAGAGGCAGAGGAAATGATGTCATCTCTCCTCGGCTCGGTATTTTCCGTTCCGGGCCGAGGAGAGAAGACTGTACTGTGAGTTACACAAACACACACACACAGTAGAACATGCCAGGCACACATTACACCCCGATCCCCCCCCAATCACCCCCCCCCTGTCACAAACTGACACCAAGCAGGTTTTTTTTTTTTTTTTTTTTCTGATTACTGTATTGGTGTCAGTTTGTGACAGTTACAGTGTTAGGGCAGTGAGTGTTAGGCCCCCTTTAGGTCTAGGATACCCCCCCTAATAAAGTTTTAACCCCTTGATCACCCCCCGTCACCAGTGTCGCTAAGCGATCATTTTTCTGATCGCTGTATTAGTGTCACTGGTGACACTAGTTAGGGACGTAAATATTTAGGTTCGCCGTCAGCGTTTTATAGCGACAGGGACCCCCATATACTATCTAATAAATGTTTTAACCCCTTGATTGCCCCCTAGTTAACCCTTTCACCACTGATCACCGTATAACCGTTACTGGTGACGCTGGTTAGTTAGTTTATTTTTTATAGTGTCAGGGCACCCGCCGTTCATTACTGAATAAAGGTTTAGCCCCCTGATCGCCCGGCGGTGATATGCGTCGCCCCAGGCAGCGTCAGATTAGCGCCAGTACCGCTAACACCCACGCACGCAGCCTACGCCTCCCTTAGTGGTATAGTATTCGAACGGATCAATATCTGATCCGATCAGATCTATACTAGCGTCCCCAGCAGTTTAGGGTTCCCAAAAACGCAGTGTTAGCGGGATCAGCCCAGATACCTGCTAGCACCTGCGTTTTGCCCCTCTGCCCGGCCCAGCCCAGCCCACCCAAGTGCAGTATCGGTTGATCACTGTCACTTACAAAACACTAAACTCATAACTGCAGCGTTCGCAGAGTCAGGCCTGATCCCTGCGATCGCTAACAGTTTTTTTGGTAGCGTTTTGGTGAACTGGCAAGCACCAGCCCCAGGCAGCGTCAGGTTAGTGCCAGTAGCGCTAACACCCACGCACGCACCGTACACCTCCCTTGGTATAGTATCTGAACTGATCAATATCTGATCCGATCAGATCTATACTGGCATCCCCAGCAGTTTAGGGTTCCCAAAAACGCAGTGTTAGCGGGATCAGCCCAGATACCTGCTAGCACCTGCGTTTTGCCCCTCCACCCGGCCCAGCCCAGCCCACCCAAGTGCAGTATCGATCGATCACTGTCACTTACAAAACACTAAACGCATAACTGCAGCGTTCGCAGAGTCAGGCCTGATCCCTGCGATCGCTAACAGTTTTTTTGGTAGCGTTGGTGAACTGGCAAGCGCCAGCGGCCTAGTAGTCAAACCAGCACTGCAGTAACACTTGGTGACGTGGCGAGTCCCATAAGTGCAGTTCAAGCTGGTGAGGTGGCAAGCACAAGTAGTGTCCCGCTGCCACCAAGAAGACAAACACAGGCCCGTCGTGCCCATAGTGCCCTTCCTGCTGCATTCGCCAATCCTAATTGGGAACCCACCACTTCTGCAGCGCCCGTACTTCCCCCATTCACATCCCCAACCAAATGCAGTCGGCTGCATGAGAGGCATTTTTATGTCCTCCCGAGTACCCTACCCAACTAACCCCCCCAAAAAAGATGTTGTGTCTGCAGCAAGCGCGGATATAGGCGTGACACCCGCTATTATTGTCCCTGTCAATCCTGGTCTTTGCATTGGTGAATGTTTTGAACGCTACCATTCACTAGTTGAGTATTAGCGTAGGGTACAGCATTGCACAGACTAGGCACACTTTCACAGGGTCTCCCAAGATGCCATCGCATTTTGAGAGACCCGAACCTGGAACCGGTTACAGTTATAAAAGTTACAGTTACAAAAAATGTGTAAAAAAAAAAAAAAACACAAACAAAAATATAAAATAAAAAATGATAGTTGTCGTTTTATTGTTCTCTCTCTCTCTATTCTCTCTATTGTTCTGCTCTTTTTTACTGTATTCTATTCTGCAATGTTTTATTGTTATTATGTTTTATCATGTTTGCTTTTCAGGTATGCAATTTTTTATACTTTACCGTTTACTGTGCTTTATTGTTAACCATTTTTTTGTCTTTAGGTACACCATTCACGACTTTGAGTGGTTATACCAGAATGATGCTTGCAGGTTTAGGTATCATCTTGGTATCATTCTTTTCAGCCAGCGGTCGGCTTTGATGTAAAAGCAATCCTAGCGGCTAATTAGCCTCTAGACTGCTTTTACAAGCAGTGGGAGAGAATGCCCCCCCACCGTCTTCCGTGTTTTTCTCTGGCTCTCCTGTCTCAACAGGGAACCTGAGAATGCAGCCGGTGATTCAGCCAGCTGACCATAGAGCTGATCAGAGACCAGAGTGGCTCCAAACATCTCTATGGCCTAAGAAACCGGAAGCTACGAGCATTTTATGACTTAGATTTCGCCGGATGTAAATAGCGCCATTGGGAAGTTGGGGAAGCATTTTATCACACCGATCTTGGTGTGGTCAGATGCTTTGAGGGCAGAGGAGAAATCTAGGGTCTAATAGACCCCAATTTTTTCAAAAAAGAGTACCTGTCACTACCTATTGCTATCATAGGGGATATTTACATTCCCTGAGATAACAAAAAAAATGATTAAAAAAAAAAAATGAAAGAAACAGTTTTAAAATTAAGATAAAAAAGCAAAAAAAAAATAAAGAAAAAAAAAAAAGCACCCCTGTCCCCCCTGCTCTCGCGCTAAGACGAACCCAAGCGTCGGTCTGGCGTCAAATGTAAACAGCAATTGCACCATGCATGTGAGGTATCACCGCGACGGTCAGATCGAGGGCAGTAATTTTAGCAGTAGACCTCCTCTGTAAATCGAAAGTGGTAACCTGTAAAGGCTTTTAAAAATGTATTTATTTTGTTGCCACTGCACGTTTGTGCGCAATTGTAAAGCATGTCATGTTTGGTATCCATGTACTCGTCCTAAGATCATCTTTTTTATTTCATCAAACATTTGGGCAATATAGAGTGTTTTAGTGCATTAAAATGTAAAAAAGTGTGTTTTTTCCCCAAAAAATGCGTTTGAAAAATCGCTGCGCAAATACTGTGTGAAAAAAAAAAATGAAACACCCACCATTTTAATCTGTAGGGCATTTGCTTTAAAAAAATATATAATGTTTGGGGGTTCAAAGTAATTTTCTTGCAAAAAAAAAATAACTTTTTCATGTAAACAATAAGTGTCAGAAAGGGGTTTGTCTTCAAGTGGTTAGAAGAGTGGGTGATGTGTGACATAAGCTTCTAAATGTTGTGCATAAAATGCCTGGACAGTTCAAACCCCCCCCAAATGACCCCATTTTGGAAAGTAGACAACCCAAGCTATTTGCTGAGAGGCATGTCGAGTCCATGGAATATTTTATATTGTGACACAAGTTGCGGGAAAGAGACAAATTTTTTTTTTTATTTTTTTTTTTTTGCACAAAATTGTCACTAAATGATATATTGCTCAAACATGCCATGGGAATATGTGAAATTACACCCCAAAATACATTCTGTTGCTTCTCCTGAGTACGGGGATACCACATGTGTGAGACTTTTTGGGAGCCTAGCCGCGTACGGGACCCCGAAAACCAAGCACCACCTTCAGGCTTTCTAAGGGCGTAAATTTTTGATTTCACTCTTCACTGCCTATCACAGTCTCGGAGGCCATGGAATGCCCAGGTGGCACAAAACCCCCCCAAATGACCCCATTTTGGAAAGTAGAAACCCAAAGCTATTTGCTGAGCGGTACAGTGAGTATTTTGCAGACCTCACCTTTTGTCACAAAGTTTTGAAAATTAAAAAAAGAAAAAAAAAATTTTTTTTTTTTGTCTTTCTTCATTTTCAAAAACAAATGAGAACTGCAAAATACTCACCATGCCTCTCAGCAAATAGCTTGGGGTGTCTACTTTCCAAAATGGGGTCATATGGGGGGGGTTTGTGCCACCTGGGCATTCCATGACCTCCGAAACTGTGATAGGCAGTGAAGAGTGAAATCAAAAATGTACACCCTTAGAAATCCTGAAGGCGGTGATTGGTTTTTGGGGCCCCGTACGCAGCTCGGCTCCTAAAAAGTCCCACACATGTGGTATCCCCGTACTCAAGAGAAGCAGCTGAATGTACTTTGGGGTGCAATTCCACATATGCCCATGGCCTGTGTGAGCAATATATCATTTAGTGACAACTTTGTGCAAAAAAAAAAAAATTGTCACTTTCCCGCAACTTGTGTCAAAATATAAAATATTCCATGGACTCAACATGCCTCTCAGCAAATAGCTTGGGGTGTCTACTTTCCAAAATGGGGTCATTTGGGGGGGGGTTAGTGCCATCTGGGCATTTTATGGCCTTCAAAACTGTGATAGGTAGTGAGGAGTAAAATCAAAAATGTACGCCCTTAGAAATCCTGAAGGCAGTGATTGGTTTTCGGGGCCCCGTACGCGGCTAGGCTCCCAAAAAGTCCCACACATGTGGTATCCCCATACTCAGGAGAAGCAGCTAAATGTATTTTGGGTTGCAATTCCACATATGCCCATGGCCTGTGTGAGCAATATATCATTTAGTGACAACTTTTTGTAATTTTTTTTTTTTGTCATTATTCAATCACTTGGGACAAAAAAAATGAATATTCAATGGGCTCAACATGCCTCTCAGCAATTTCCTTGGGGTGTCTACTTTCCAAAATGGGGTCATTTGTGGGGGTTTTGTACTGCCCTGCCATTTTAGCACCTCAGGAAAAGACATAGGCAGTCATAAATTAAAGGCTGTGTAAATTCCAGAAAATGTACCCTAGTTTGTAGGCGCTATAACTTTTGCGCAAACCAATAAATATACACTTATTCACATTTTTTTTACCAAAGACATGTGGCCGAATACATTTTGGCCTAAATGTATGACTAAAATTGAGTTTGTTGGATTTTTTTTAGAGCAAAAAGTAGAAAATATCATTTTTTTTTAATTTTCGGTCTTTTTCCGTGTATAGCGCAAAAAATAAAAACGGCAGAGGTGATCAAATACCATCAAAAGAAAGCTCTATTTGTGGGAAGAAAAGGACGCAAATTTTGTTTGGGTACAGCATTGCATGACCGCGCAATTAGCAGTTAAAGCGACGCAGTGCCAAATTGTAAAAAGTGCTCTGGTCAGGAAGGGGGTAAATCCTTCCGGGGCTGAAGTGGTTAAGAAAAGGATTTTACAGTAAGATAAAAAAATATATATATTTTTTCTTTAAATGCAGTATTCATGAAGTAAAAATAATATTCACATCTGTATTTAGAAATGTGGAAATTATTTGTATTATGTTAATGATTAATATACTGCAAGACACTTGCTGCTTATATCTAAACTGATTTAACCACTTGCTTACTAGGCACTTAAACCCCCCTCCTAACCAGACCAATTTTCAGCTTTCAGTGCTCTCACACTTTGAATGACAATTACTCAGTCATGCAACACTGTACCCAAATGATTTTTTTGTCCTTTTTTTCATACAAATAGAGCTTTATTTTGGTGGTATTTGATCACCTCTGGGTTTTTATTTTTTGTGCTATAAATGGAAAAAGACCGAAAATTTTGAAAAAAAAAAACACATTTTTCCTAATTTCTGTGATAAAATTTTGCAAATTCGTAATTTTTCTTCATAAATTTTGGCCACAATTTATACTGCTACATATCTTTGGTAAAAATAACCAAAAATTTGTGGAAATTATTTGGTCTGTGTGAAAGTTTTAGAGTCTACAAGCTATGGTGCAAATCATAAAAAAATTATCACATCTGATGTACTGGTGGCCTATCTCAATTCCTGAGAACCTAACAAGCCAGGAAAGTACAAATGCCCCCCAAATAACCCCTTTTTGGAAAGTAGACATTTCAATGTATTTAGTTAGAGGCATGGTGAGTTATTTGAAGTTGTATTTTTTTCCCACAATTCTTTGTAAAATTTAGATTTTTTTTCCCCACAAAATTGTCATTGTAATAGCTTATTTCTCTCACATGGCATGTGTATACCACAAATGACACCCCAAAATACATTCTGCTACTCCTCCTGAGTATTACGATACCACATGTGTTTGACTTTTTCACTGCCTGACCACATACAGAGGCCCAACATGCATGGAGCACCATCAGGTGTTCTAGGAGCATAAATTACACATCACATTTCTCAACCACCTATTGCACTTTTGAAGGCCCTGGAGCACCAGGACAATGGAAACACCCACAAAATGACCCCATTTTGGAAAGCTAACACCCCAACGTATAATCTATGAGGCATAATGAGTCTTTTGAATGGTTTATTTTTTTCCAGAAGTTTTTGGAAAATGTGGAAAAAATGAAAACGCATTTTTTTTTTTACACAAAGTTGTCTGTTTATAAGATATTTCCAACACATAGCATTTAGATAGCAAAAATGACACCCCAAAATACATGCTGCTACTCCTCCTGAGTATTACGATACCACATGTGTGGGACTTTTTGACTGCCTGGCCAGATACAGAGGCCCAACATGCATGGAGCACCATCAGGTGTTCTAGGAGCATAAATTACACATCACATTTCTCAACCACCTATTACACTTTTGAAGGCCCTGGAGCACCAGGACAATGGAAACACCCACAAAATGACCCCATTTTGGAAAGCTAACACCCCAATGTATAATCTATGAGGCATAATGAGTCTTTTGAACGGTTCATTTTTTTCCAGAAATTTTTGAAAAATGTGGAAAAAAAATGAAAACACATTTTTTTTTTACACAAAGTTGTCCGTTTATAAGATATTTCCAACACATAGCATTTGGATAGCAAAAATGACACCACAAAATACATTCTGCTACTCCTCCTGAGTATGGCGATACCACATGTGTGAGACTTCTACACAGCCTGGCCACATACAGAGATCCAACATGCAAGGAACACCGTCAGGTGTTCCAGGGACACATAGCATGCACATACCAAGAATCACACCCCAAAATACATTTTGCTGAGCAAAGCGTAAACAAATGATTACCTGTGGTTGTAGTAGCTCAGTTGTACACAGGAGGATAGCACTGGTCCACGCAGCAGGCAGGGACTTGGTCAGCAGTGGCGAACACAATTGTCCAGGCAGCAGGCAGGGTTACTGTCCATATAAAGTCCAGGGTCAGTGCAGGCAGAGATATTGTCCGCAGTGCCAAAAATATTGGTCCTGGTAGTAGGCAGGTCCATGTGGTATGGTCAGTGCGACAGGCAGAGGCATGACGGCAGTAAGTCCTACAGGCAGAAGTAGGGCCTCGTTCAGGACAGAATGGGGACAGGGGTAGAGGCTTCTCCCACCCAAATCTCTTTGAAGCCTCCGAGTCTCCAGACCCTAATCTAGGATTGAGAAAACAAAAAAATTGTTTTCTTCATCCAGAAAAACAGTTCTAGAGCCCCTCACATATGTGAGACCCCTGTGTTGAATCCCACTAGTCCAGTATCAGGGTACAAGATCAGTCCAAGAGGCAGGCAAATATCATGGTGTAGCAGTCTAAGGTCAGTTCCAGATCAGGCAGATGTATGTACAGAATCGTTAGGCAGAAGCATGGTCGAATAACAGTCCAGGGTCAGTTCCAGATCAGGCAGAGGTATGTGCAGAATCGTTAGGCAGAAGCATGTATCGAATAACAGTCCAGGGTCAGTTCCAGATCAGGCAGAGGTATGTACATAATCGTTAGGCAGAAGCGTGGTCAAATAACAAGCCAGGGTCAGTTACAGAGGAGGCAGTGGCATAAGGGGTGCGAGGGTAAATTGCAGGAACGGAGGCTTACGTTTACCATACTTCACTAATAATTTAGTGAAGTATGGTAACGACGAAAACATTCACCTACGCAGAGGCCTGGTTCAGAAGGATATTGTGCACAATAATAAGATGTGTCTCCTCTGAATCCTGCTCTGGTACACACCTTACATTTTTTTTGCCGTCTTTGGCCTGTTGGTTTGGGAGGGATTTTATCGGGAAAGTGGCGTTCGGAGAGTCGACTTAGAACATCTGATCGGATATTTTCTGGTGGGCCATTCGGGAATGTAAGGGCAGTGAAAACTTCCTCCTGGTAGCCAAGGAAGCGTTTGGGGTTTTGGGTGGAGTTACGATAAATGACATATGAATTGTAGATGGCCAAATGAAAAAAATAAATTGCGACTTTCTTATAACAATGGTATGTCCGTCTTGTAGCAAGGTATGGTTCCAGCATCTGGTCATTCAAGTCGACTCCCCCCATAAACAAATTGTAATCAAAGATGCATTTAGGTTTCTGTATGGGGCCATTTCTTCTGGGGATTTCCATGAAGGTATCATCGTGGATTGAAGACAACATGTACACATCTCTTTTGTTTCTCCACTTCACTGCCAAAATCTCGTTGTTTCATAGACTTGCCGTTTCTCCTTTTCTCAATTTTTTATTGACCAGACTTTGAGGAAAGCCCTTCCGGTTCTTTTTAATGGTACCACATGCAGGCGTCTTTTTCCGATGAAGGTTGTGGAACAGGGGCAGAGATGTGTAGAAGTTATCTACATACAGGTGGTAGCCTTTCTCCAGTAGGGGGTATGTGAGGTCCCAAACAATTTTCCCGCTTGATCCCAAGTAGTCTGGGCAATTAGGGGGTTGCAGCTGGGTGTCCTTCCCTTCATACACTTTGAGGGCATACAAGTAACCTGTGACTCGGTCACATAATTTGTATACCTTCACCCCATAGCGGGCCCTTTTACTGGGAATATATTGTTTTATTTTAAGCCTGCCACTAAACTTAACAAGGGACTCATCCACACATATGTTTTTGTCCAGGGTAAACAGCAGGGGGAATAGTGCAGAAAAATAATTTAAAAGTGGCCGAATTTTAAAAAGTCTGTCATAGTTTGGGTCATTTTCGGGGAGGGCACTGGGTATTGTCATTGAAATGAAGAAACCTCAATATCATGAGGTATCTGTTTCTGGGCATTACCTTGGAGTATACTGGCATGTGGTGGAGGGGGTGGGTTGACCAATAGGAGAGCAAAGTGTTTTTTTTGTGAGTCCCATGTTAAATGTGAGCCCTAAAAAAAACCTTCAACTCCTCCACCGTTAGGTCTCTCCACTCATAAGGACGGGCATAGTAGGACGTTGGATTATTCAAAATGAATTGCTGTGCATAAAGGTTGCACTGGGCCACAATATTTGACAGCATGTCCTCGGTAAAAATGAAATTAAAAAAATCTATTGGGGAAAAATTCTCCGTGTTCACTTGGACTCCTGGCTGGGCAGTGAAAGGGGGAATGTTGGCTTCTCCTGAATTAAGAGGAAGCCACAAGGGGTTCTGCAGGGCATAGGGAAGGCTGGCTTGGGTCCTTGGCCTTTCTTGCCGAGGCACTGCGGTGCTGGTAGATGGCACTGCAGTGCTGGTGGATGGCACTGCGGTGCTGGTGGATGGGACTGCCGTGCTGGTGGATGGGACTACCGTGCTGGTGGATGGGACTACCGTGCTGGTGGATGGGACTGCTGTGCTGGTGGATGGGACTGCCGTGCTGGTGGATGGGACTGCCGTTCTGGTGGATGGCACTGCAGTGCTGGTAGATGCCATTGCCTCCCCACCAGAACGCCTTTGTTTGGCGGTCCGAATCTCTTCCTCCTCTGAGTCACTCAGTGTTCCGCTACTGAGGACTGGCTCATAATTTATGTCCGACTCAGAATCAGAGTCGGAAAGGGAATCTGAAAAAGAGAGCTCCCCGTTGCTCTCGTCGGCCTGGGACAGTATTTGGTACGCCTCCTGGGGGGAAAAGCTTCTTTTGGACATGGTTGCTAAGCCTGCACTGATGAGGCGGCACTGATGAGCACAGAGGGGCACTGATGAGGTGGAACAGATGTGCACTGATGTGGTGGAGCAGATGTGCACTGATGAGGTGGCACTGGTGGGCACTGATGAGGCGGCACAGGTGGGCACTAATGAGGCGGCACAGCTGGGCACTGATGGGGCGGCACAGATGGAGTGGCACAGATGGGCACTGATGAGGCGGCACAGATGTGCACTGATTGCACAGATGTGCACTGAGGCAGCACAGATGGGAACTGATGAGGTGGCACAGGTGGGCACTGATGAGGTGGCACAGGTGGACACTGATGAGGTGGCACAGATGGGCACTGATGAGTTGGCACAGGTGGGCACTGATTGTGCAGATGTGCAGCTGGACACTGATCACCGCTGGGCAGACAGGTGGGCACCGATTGGCACAGGTGGGCACTGATTGGCACAGGTGGGCACCGATTGGCACTGTACTGATGGTGCACTGTACTGATGGGGCACTGTAATGATGGGCACTGTAGGCACAGTAAAACGCACAGTAAACACTCACAGATCGCTGACAGATCTCTCTCTCCTCACACGTTGTCTCTATGTGAGGAGGGGGAGCCGGCAATGAGAGATGATCTCAATTGTTTACATTTCAGATCATCTCTCATTGGAGGCAGCGATCGCGCTGTAAACGGCCGCTGTGATTGGACGTTTACAGCGATCTGTGATTGGCTGTGTCCAAGGGACACGGTCAACACAGAATTTCCCCGTTGCGCGCTCGTGAGTGCGCACAGGGAGCGAGGAAAGGGGAGGCCGTCATATGACGGCCTCACGGGAATTGATATCCACGCTGAAGCCGTCATTCGGCTACGGCCGGATGTCAGGTGGTTGAAGAAGAACTTCAGCTTTTCCTCCCCAAAACAACAAATGCATTGTGTATGTAAATGAATCACAACAAACTGTCATACAGCAGGTTTTTGTGTCTGTGATGTCACTCCTCCTGGCAGAATTTCAGAGTTCTCTGACTTCCTGTTTCCTTCCTTTTTCAGTCCTGATACTATATATCCCATGATCCTTTGAGCCTTCGTAGCTTCAGGGTGGGCTATGGGAGTCACTTGTACCAGTTCTGGGAGCTAATGTGAGTGGGTCCTAGGGTTACTGTGGGTGTTTCTGGGCCTTCATGTGGGTGGTGAAAGGGGGTATTGGAATTCTGCTCTCACTGTTCACAATCCACTACTCTTTGCAGTAAACAGAGTGCTGTACAGCAGGTAAGAAACAAGCAGGAAATGTAACTTTACAAACCATCTCTTGGGCAAGAAATGTGCAATCCCCAACATAAAGGGCACACAAATAAAAGACTGATCACGTAATCATGTTTTTTTTTCTGCTCTGATTTCATTCTTTTTAACAGACAAGCAAGCTGTCTTTTTTAACAGTTGAAAGCGTGATTTGTAACGTGTATATAGCTTAAGAATTTTTAAAAGGACCTTATTTACCCATCAAAATCAAAACCAGACAGTATTGTTGCATACTTCCTGGCCAACTAAAAAAAAGATGTGCTTTAAGATAATAGCTCATTCAAGTGAATATGCTGCTCTGTTCAGATCATGCAGAAACATGTGTGAATCACACTAAAATAATTGTGAGCAGGAACGTGCATTCCTGCTAAACGAAGGGATCACTACCATACTATAATCATTGCAGTCTTAAGGCTTGTTTAAACTAATGGTGTAAAGATGCAGCACAACGACAAGGTTTTACTGCAACCCTCCCTCCTTAGCTAGGGCTGGGGGTGAACACATGCCACAACTGAGATACTCTGCTTTAAAGCTGTGGCGGGAACTATACCTCCTGTTGTGCTTGGTGGGTACTACTGCCTGTCAGACACAACCCATTCTAGTGAATGGAGCCACACTGCAGTTGCGCACAATGTGTATGTTTGCAGCGCAATAGTCCAACATTTAGGGGATTAAATAGGGGATGAGGAGGTGATACAATGCCTTCTCACCATCTGTCAAATGCTCTCTAAAGAGTGATCAGAATGAAGATCACTATTCAGTCAGCAAAGCAGGTGTAAATGTGTCATACCTCCTCCTCTATTATTCTTGTCTTGCAGCATGCTAGAGATTAATGGTTTACTGCAAGACTACATAGGTGCTTTCATACTTAAATAAATCACTTTACAGAGAGCAGGGCTCTGGGAGGGCATGATCTAAGGAGTGGGACTCTCCCTGTTCACACTGGTCGGCATATTTGACTGGGCAGGATTGAATTCTAATTGGGATCCATTCAGTGTTGCCCAGCAGCAGCACAGCTAGCTTTCAGAACAGGCTGTGTATGAAGATGTTTTCTTCTTGAATAATGCTGTAAGGTGGGACTTGGGAGGTTTGGACTCTTCCTGTAGGTGAGACTTGGTGAGATTGAATGCAAATTAGGATGTATTCAATCCCTCCCACCATCAGAGCTGTGAAGGAAGTTACATCATTTGCAGAGTCTGAAAGCCTACAAAGGGGAATGTAGCAGGAAGGGGCTGTGGAAGGGACAGAGTCTATAAGCAGGATATAAAGTGTCACATAACACAAAGACACAACTACTGTGTTTCCCCGAAATTAAGGCCTACCCTGAAAATAAGACCTACCCCGATTTTCCAGGAGGGCTGCAATATAAGCCCTACCACAAAAATAAGCCCTAGCATGTGTAATTTAATCTGTAGTCAAATACCTACGGTATACAGCACCACTTGACGATCTCCTCCTCTTCCCCTCCCTGTCAGCGGGGGATCTCGCCCCCCCTCCCTCTGCAATGTTCAGATCGCAGCGGGCTATGGAAGCGCCAAGGGGAGCACAGCTGATCTCCTCTTCTCCTGCTTCTCAGAGGGGGATCAAGGCCCCCCTCCCTCTGCAATGCTGGAGTGCGGCAGGCTATGGAAGCACCGAGGGGCGCTCATCTGATCTTCTCTTCTCCTGCCTGTCTCTCGGCCCCCCTCCCTCTGCAATGCTCTGATCATGGAAGAGAGCTCTGGGGTGACGCATAGGCCAAGTAGGAGCAGTGAGCCCAAATAACACGTAAAATTAGCACTAAGTGGCCCTGAGATATGGGGCCCCAAAGTCGGTTGGGAAAATGAAATTTTTTTGCTGCAGAAAAGTGCTTGACTCGAGTATAAGTCGAGGGGGGCACTTTCAGCACAAAAAAATGTGCTGAAAAATTCGACTTATACTCGAGTATATACGGTAAGTAGAAAAAAAGAAATTAACAACTGAGCTCACCTCCAAACATAGGGAGGCTCAATCAGAAAAATGTGAAGAAATTTGCCAGGATGGAAACCCATGATTAGTCAATCTACTGCAGCAAGGTACGATTAAATAATATGTGTAGACAGCTCATTTGTATAGAATTAATGTATCCAATGAGCAGGTCAGTTTATTAAATGAATAACTATTAGTAATATAATGGCGATAGCCTTATGGAAGAAAAATTCATCTAGAATTAAAATTACACAAAATAATCAAAATTAAGAATTGATGTACAAATATAATAAAGATACAAGAGTGAAATTATGTTTATCTATGCACACATGGAATGGACTCTCGTGTGGGATCATATGTACATAAACCCAGATATATTTTAACAATTCAAGAGAGAGAGAAAAGAAGAAGAAAAAAAAGAAATGGATAGAAAAATAATAATGAGGTGGCAAAGGATAGGGAAGACCTAAACTCTAATGAAATTCTTATGCTTTATTGATAAAAGAGTTGATATCCCTCTCCACGTTCAGGCTTTAGGATTGCAACTCATAAATCCAGAAGGTCTTTAAATGGGAGACACCTCTGGTCTTGACACCACCCCTCTAAGGGGGAATGTACCTATCTATCACCATAAATTTTGTGCCTATAGGGTTACGGTTGTGGTGTAATTTGTAATGCCTAGGTACAGTATGTTTTGTATCTCCACTTTTAATCAGAGAAATGTGTTCGGCAACTCGAATAGAAAAAGGGCGGCTGGCACGTCCTACATATTGTTTCCCGCATGGGCAGGTAATCAAGTATACTACATACTGGGTGGCACACGTGCAGAACTGTTTGATGGGATATCGCTTGTTAGTGACAGAAGATGTAAAATCAACAGTTTTCCTTCCCACTCCTGAGTTGTGCTGACACACAATGCATTTTCTGCATTTCTGCTACACTATTTGTTTTTTTTTTCTGTTTTGCTATTTATCCAATTTGCTGTGTTAGCTGCTATCTTTAAGGGCAGCGCTGAATTATTTGTTACACCAAGAGAGCTCTGGCATGCCATGGGTATGTGTCCCAATTGATTACAGAAACACACACCTTTTTCATTATATTCTACTGTAATAGAGAGGATTCTTGCAGTTTACAACCACTTTTAATTCACACTGGGGATTCCTGCTAGGCAGGGAGGGAGAGGGGGCAAGAAGACAGCACATTAAATGGCAAGCCCTACCCCGAAAATAAGCCCTGCTGTGTTTTTGGTTGCCAAAATTAATATAAGACCCGGGGTTATTTTTGGGGAAACACGGTGAACCCAGAATATCAGGGGACCTGAAAACAACAGAGCAACATGGTACAGAGGTATGATCTATGCTGGGATTGTTCATTCCATTCAGTTCTAGTGAAAGAAAGTTGGAATTCAGCTTTAAGGTTTCATCATGATTGTCTTCATAAAAAATATGAAAATGTAGTAAAGAATATACTATATTAACCCCTTCACACCGTTATAACGCAAATATGCAGCCTTCAGCTTGAAGGGGTTGTACCGGGGCGATACATGTAGCTGCATGCATCCCCCCAGTTTCGTCTTTTAGAGCTGATGGTTAGCTTTCTTATGATAACAATCGGTGCGGCTAAGCAGCCGCTCAATCGTTATAACAAGCAGTGGGAAGAAACTCCCCCCCACCCCTTCTGCGGCTCGCCCAGGCTCTCCCGTTCCACCAGGAGGCCAGAGCGACCAGCTAACTTGATGGCCGCCGGGCCTACGAACAATTCCTCATTAGGCTTTGATCGGGTCTCGGATCAAGTAACCCACTAGTAAATCAGTTTAATTTTTGGCACCTAACACCTGATGGTGAGATGAGGTATAAAAATAAAAACATTGCTTTACTAAAGCTGAAGAGTGCAAAATCTGGTGCAGTGGTGCATGGTAGGCAATCAGCTTCTAACTTTAATTTGTTCAATTAAGCTTTGACAATAAAAACATGGAAGCTTATTGGTTTGTATGCAGAGTTGTGCCAGATTTTGCACTATCCAGTTTTAGTAAATCAACCCCAAAGTATCTATAAATACCTTTTTACATATTTGAAATCAACCAATAACATATGTAAATAGATCGCAACATTTCCTCGCGTTCAATCCTTTCTATTTTTTGCAACTTGTAAATATGCTGGTTGCGCAAGAGAATTACATATTTATATTTAAAACTGGATAGTTTAAAAGTCCAGTTAAAAGTGGTTAAAGCAATTTTCTAAATTGCTCTAAAATTGCCTGGCATTACAGATGAAGCAGCTGGTTTTAGGATGTTTGTAAACAGATGGCAAATTCTGATAAATGTTCTCAAAGTGCCTTTAAAATTACTAATGAATAACCATACTTTTAGCAAGTATAATTCTGCAAAACTGCATGTGACAGGAAAGCTATCTTTGTAATATTTTGCAATTTATCATCAAAATTTTTATCAACATTAAGAAAAGGTAATAACATATTATAAATCTACATAAAAACAAAAATGCTTGTATCAAAGCCGCCAAACATAATTACTGGGCAGTTGAAGCACAGTACACCAGGCACTATCTAACAAGTTCAAGGCTAAAGTAGTGCATTCAGGAAATTACATCTTACAGCATGTGGCAAGGGTCCCAGATGCTGTTTGAGTAGTTTTGAAAAAAATGGCTTATAGAACATTATAAAAATATCAGTGTTTTTCAGAATGTTATCCAGAACAATGTATAACTTTCTGCTGCAACTAGAGCACTTTATAAATATTATTAAGATAATCATTATTTGTGATGTTCTCATAGTAGGCAAGGTTGAAAAAAGACACAAGTCCATCAAGTCCAACCTATGTGTGTGATTTTATATCAGTATTGCATTGTATAACCCTGTATGTTGTGGTCGTTCAGGTGCTTATCTAATAGTTTTTTGAAACTATCGATGCTCCCCGCTGAAATCACTGCCTGTGGAATGGAATTCCACATCCTAACTGCTCTTACAGTAAAGAACCCTCTACACAATTTAAGGTTAAACCGCTTTTCTTCTAATTTTAGTGAATGGCCACATGTCTTATTAAATTCCCTTACGCGGAAAAGTCTTACCCCTATCGTGGGAACACCAGTACGGTATTTGTACGTTGAAATCATATCCCCTCTCAAGCGTCTCTTCTCCAGAGAGAACAAGTTCAGTGCTCGTAACCTTTTCTCATAACTAAGGTCCTCCAGACCCTTTATTAGTTGTTGCCCTTCTCTGGACTCTCTCCAGTTCTAGCACATCCTTCCTGAGGACTGGTGCCCAGAACTGGATAGCATATACCAGGTGCGGCCGGACTAAAGTCTTGTAGAGTGGGTAGAATTATCATTTTATCTCTGGAGTTAATCCCTTTTTTAATGCATGCCATTATTATGTTTGCTTTGCTTGCAGCTGCTCGGCATTGCATGCCATTGCTGTCATCTACTAGGACCCTCAGGTCCTTTTCCATCCTAGATTCCCCCAGAGGTTCTCCCCCCAGGGAGTAGATTGCATTCATATTTTTGCCACCCAAATTTTACATTTTTCCACATTAAACCTCATTTGCCATGTAGTTGCCCACCCCATTAATTTGTTCAGATCTTCTTGCAAGGCTTCCACATCCTGTGGAGAAGTAATTGCCCTGCTTAGCTTAGTATCGTCCGCAAATACAGAGTTTGAACTGTTTATCCCATCCTCCAGGTCTTTTATGAATAGATTAAATAGGATTGGTGCCAGGACAGAACCCTGAGGGACCCCACTTCCACCCCTGCCCATTCCGAGTACTCCCCATTTATCACTACCCCCTGAACTCTCCCCTGTAGCCAGTTTTCAATCCCTGTACTTGCCCTATGGTCCATGCCAATAGACCTTACTTTGTACAGTAAACGTTTATGGGGATCAAATGCTTTTGCAAAATCCAGATACACCACGTCTACAGGCCTTCCTTTATCCAGATGGCAGCTCACCTCTTAGAAGGTTAATAGATTTGTTTGGCAAGAACGATTCTTCATGAACCCATGCTGATTACTGCTAATGATACAGTTGTTATAGCTAAATCTTGTATATAGTCCCTTATCATCCCCTCCAAGAGCTTGCATATAATTGATGTTATGCTAACTGGTCTGTATTTTCCAGGGATGTATCTTGGCCCTTTTTTAAATATTGGTGCCATATTTGCTTTTCTGTAGTCAGCTGGTACCATTCCAGTCAGTAGACTGTTCGTAAAAGGACCCTTGGGTGCAAGCCATCTGGTCCTGGTGACTTAATGTTAAGTTTTTCAAGTCTATTTCTAATTCTGTCCTCTATATACCATGAGGGTGCTTCCTGTGACGTGTCATGAGGATAAACATTGCAGTTTTGGTTACTGAAGCCCCTTCAGTAATCATCTCTCCATGGTTAACCATCTCTCCTTTGCCATCTCTCCATCCTTAGTAACCAGATTCCCTTCATCATTTTATGGGACCAATATGATCTGGTGCATATAAAGTGTAGCGCTTATTATATCCAATGAGCAAATGATTGTAATATTGCATACAACAAGAAAAGAAAGAAAAAAGGTGGACAGATATCTCTTAATACTTCATATAGTACATAATATAGTCTCTGATGGTCTTCAAATGTCAGTTGAGTGCAAAGAAGTGTTCATAGTCCAATATTTGAATAAAGTAATTCTGTTCACCACGTGAATAGCTAGTACAAAAAACGTGAATGTGATGGGCCCTCCACATGGAAGCAGTGCAGGCTTACCGAAGAAGTTGGACTCATAAGAACGTACGCTTAATGAGTCAACAAGGCTTGTATTACCAACCGGTAATAGAGGAGGATCTTTTAATCTAATGGCGGTGGAATTCCAAAAACATCCAGAACTTTAAAGGTAAACTCTTCTAGGTAGTGGCCCGTATGGGTCTGGTGCGTTAGTGCACCGCTCTATAGCATGCCTTAATAGCGCCAAGCTGTGGATGAGATTATGTGCTCCTACTCCATAAGGTAGACCAGCTGTCTCTTGTATCGACATGCATAGGGGAGGGGACTGGATGGTGTAGGAGACAGCTGGTCTACCTTATGGAGTAGGAGCACATGATCTCATCCATAGCTTGGCGCTATTAAGGCATGCTTTCTTTCTTTTCTTGTTGTATGCAATATTACAATCATTTGCTCATTGGATATAATAAGCGCTACACTTTATATGCACCTGTTACTTTTAACAAATATCCTATTGTGTGAGCTGCTATATTGTTGAGTAAGCGCAGAGTTTATTTTCTTTCTGTTTGTTGACCAATGTGATCTGACCTCCCTTTCTTACTATTTATGTACGTAAAGAATTTCTTTGGATTTTTCTTACTCTCCTCCGTTATGTGCCTTTCGTGTTCTATCTTAGCCGCCCTGATTGCACCCTTACATTTCTTGTTGTATTCTTTGTACAGTTGGAATGCTGATGATGATCCCTCAGCCTTGTATTTTTTGAAGGCCTTCTCCTTTGCTTGTATATGCATTTTTACATTCGAGTTAAGCCACCCAGGACTTTTATTAGCTATTTTAAATTTATTTCCCATTGGGATGCACTGGCTAATGCCCTTATTTTATATGCTCTTAAAGCATACCCATTTCTCCTCAGTGTTCTTTGTTCCTAAGATTTTATCCCAACTTGTATCTTCTAGCAAGGCTCTTAGTTTAGGGAAGTTGACCCTTTTGAAATTCAGTGTCTTTGTATTTCCCTTACATTTCCTATTAGTTTGATTTATACTGAAACGAATTGACCTGTGATTGCTGTTTCCACATTTCTACATCTGTGATCAAGTCTGTATTGTTGGTAACCAGTATGTCTAGTAACGCTTTGTTTCTAGTTGGTGCGTTTACTGTGTGAACCATGAAATTGTCCTGCAAGACATTTTGTAACTGGGGAGCCTTAGATGAATGCGCTGTTCCTTCCACCCATTCTACCCACCCAGTTCTAAATGAGAACTTCTTGTGGTGGGTAAATTAAATAGTTATGCATGCCTGATTATTTTATTTACATTTATTCACAAATAATGAAAATTTTCAGCTGTGCCCTAAGGTAGAAATGTTGGGCCTGGAAGTCGGGTGAGGTTTGAGTTTAATGCTACCATGGGTAAATGGGAGACCCAACAGGCTTGAAATTCAGGACCCTGAATTCTTTCTAACCATAATGCAATGCCTGGTGTTTGATGTTGTGTTTACGTTAGCTGGTTTTCAGGGGCCAATAAGATTGCTTTCAGCACCCTCACTATAAAAGGATGTCTTCTCAGCACCTATTGATCAGTGTTGGAGTAGTTTAGAGAGAGGTCACTGTCTGCGTAGGGAGAGTTAGTTGCTACATGGTGATATACTTTGTGCTAGGGGTGTTGAAAATAATTGCATCTCGATACAGCCCTGAATGATTCTGCATTGATTCTGAGAACGGCCGCATCTATTGCATGGATGATGTCATCTCGGTTCCCCCTGCCTCTCCTGAGACAGCCCTGCCAGTGCACTCTGAAGTTAAAACAAATCACTGTCAGACCCTCTGTTTCATGGATTCCTTCCTACATTGTGTAAGGGTTAATGTAAACCGATGCCTCTACCTTATTATCTCTGATCTTTCATGGCAGGTCACAGTCCACAGGCACCTGACCTGCAATGAAAGATCAGAGATAATAAGGTAGAGGCATCGATTTACATTAACCCTTACTCACCATAGGAAGGGATCCATGAAACAGAGGGACTAACAGTGATTTGTTTTAATGTTAGAGTGCGCTAGTAGGGCTGTCCCAGGAGAGGCAGGGGCTCTCCTGGGAGTGCAGGGGTGCTGTATAATGTGAATGGGCTGTGTAATATAAATGGGCTGCATCATGTAAATGGGGAAGCTGTGTAAAGTAAAATGGGCTCTGTAATGTAAATGGGGGGCTGTGTAATGTAAATGTGCTCTGTAATGTAAATGGAGAGCTATGTAATGTAAATGGGGGGGGCTGTGTAATATAAATGGGCTGTGTCATGTAAATGGCGGGGCTATGTAATTTAAATGGGCTGTAGAGGTAAATGGGAGGGGGCTGTGCAATGCAAATAGGGGGCTGTGTAGTATAAATTGGCTATGTAATGTAAATGGCGTGTGTAATGTAAATTGGGGGGCTGTGGAATGTAAAGGGGGCTGTGGAATGTAAAGTGGGCTGTGCCATTTTGTATTTACTGTTCTAAATAATTACTGTTGTTGTCTGTTGTATTCAGACTTTGCTACATGCAGGGAGTGTCCTTTATTTTATTTTTTAAAGCAGATAAAATAAAAAAAATTAGTTCTGATTACTTGAAAATTTTTTATGAAAACCACGGGCAGTAATCGTGATGCATTGCGGAATCAAATTTAATTGTTGGCTGGAGATCGTGAGACCAGTGAAGATGTGCACCTCTACTGTGTGCTATATTGCTCTAATTTTTGCCTGTCCTGAGTGTTTTGCACAGCAGTATTGTAGGCCCAGTCATTTGTTGTCTTAACAAAACTTTAGGTGCTGGTTCACACTGATGTAGTGCGGGAAATGGCATGTGATTCGCACAGGAATGACGCCACATTCCTGTTCAAATCACATGCAATTCTTTGCAGTGCGATTTGAGCTTATTCATTTTGTATGGCTCAAATCGCATCGCACCCACACGAAAAAGGTGCATGCACCTTTTTTTACCATACTGCAATTGCCTTACATGAGTATTCACATCCATGCGATTCGATTTAGCCACTGCATTATGTGGCCCGTTTTTTGGGGTGTCTTTGACTTAACATTGACACCCACAGCCGTTTGCATGAACAAAGTTTGATTGTGATGCGGTGTGGGAAACGCATAAGAATAGCTGCGAATCCTGCACCGCATCAGTGTGAAGTTGAGACTAATGATGCCTGTCTGGAACATTTCAGTATTCAAGGATTATGTAAATAAAAGATTAGAAGCCTTTCCAAGACATTTTTTCACCCTGCTATGCAACCTGCCATTGCAACCATGTCCCTGTTCCAGACTAGCAATCTGGCCCAGGAACATGGCTTGGGATTTTAGATCCATACTAACAGATCCTTTTTCCTTCAACAACTGCTTGCTCATGGCTCTGCACTATTGTGTCAGTGGGCTAGCAGACACACTTCATCAAGTATATAGGATTGGTTTTCTTTTGATACATATGAGGAAAATCATTTGGTTCAAATGTTGGTCTATGGAGCTTCCATACCAGAAGAAACTTGTAGAGATGATTTTGAGGGGGAACACTGTTTTTGTGAATATTTGAACTCCTATATCTAGGAAGTCAGAGGTTGCAAAGGCAAAAACTCCAATACCTAAAATGCCTGCTCCTAAGAGGAAATAGAGTTCCTCTCATTTATCTCAGGCTTCTGGGTCCAAGTCCAAGCCTACATGTTCCACCATAAGGCCTGGACCCCCAAACCCGCTAAGTCTGGAAACAAGGGAACGCACCACTTGTAAAAGCAGAATAGACATATTTCGGCCTTTGCAGCCATATGTTCCCAGGACATTTTAGGCACTTGGGGGGAGAACATGATATCCAGAGGCTACAAGCCAGAATTTCTGTCTCTGCCACCACCCTGCTTTATGCTGTCTACCTTGCCAAGATCTCCACAAAGAGAGAGGACCTTCATGCTGCTATCAAGCAGCTCCTTTCTCAAGGGCTCATGGCTATTGCCCCAGAAGAGGAAAGGTTCCAGAGTCCCTATTTAAACCTGTTGACTATCCTCAAGGCAATAGTAGCATTCGCCCCATACTTGATCCAAAAATTCTTAATAGATCCCATCACAAATTTCATATGAAATAGTGATCAGTCACTACCTTTAACCTGAGAGATCTTCTGGCCTCTGTGGACATCCAGGTTGCTTACCTGCTTATCCCCATCTTCTGGTACACCAACACTACCTGCACTATGCTGTGGCCACACAACATTTTAATTTGTTGCCTTTTCCTTTGACCCATCCACTGCACCTCAAGGTGATAGCCCCTGTTCTCTTTGCCTTTCTCTCAGGGTTTTACCATCATGGGATATCTGGACAATCTCCTGCTGAGGAAACAGTTGTCTCAGTATCTGTCAAGGGATGGACAGAAAGTGCAGTGCAGGCTCTGCATAAATATCCAGAAATCAGTGCTGGATCTGTCTGTCTCATCTGGGCCTAATCTTGAATACAGATCTGTCCAGGGTCTTCCTTCCCTGGAACAAACTCCAGTCTCTTTGCTTCCATGTTTAGATCCTATGGTCCAGGAGTCGCCCAATCATTCACTTTTGCATGGAAGGTGGAGGATACTGCCCTGCGGCCCAGTCTCTGAAGGGAGGGGATCATGCTCTGCTTCAGTATGTCACAGTACATGTTGGCATTCATGTTTCCCTCAATGAACTGTAGCTCCCCAGTGCCAGCAGCACTCATGCAGCCCCAGACCATGACAATCCCACCACCATGCTTGACTGTACAAGACACACTTGTCTTTGTACTACTCACCTGGTTTTTTGCCACACACGCTTGACACCATCTGAACCAAATAAGTTTATCTTGGTCTCATCAGACCACAGGACATGGTTCCAGTAATCCATGTCCTTAATCTGCTTGTTTTAGCAAACTGTTTGCCAGCTTTCTTGTGCATCATCTTAGAGGCTTCCTTCTGGGACGACAGCCATGCAGACCAATTTTATGCAGCGTGCGGCGTATGGTCTGAGCACTGACAGGCTGACCCCCCACCCCTTCAACCTCTGCAGCAATTCTGGCATAAGTCTATTTCCCAAAAACAACCTCTGGATATGACTCTAAGCACGTGTCTCATCTTCTTTGGTCAACCATGGCGAAGCCTGTTCTGAGTGGAACCTGTCCTATTAAACAGCTGTGTGGTCATGGCCACCGTACTGCAGATCAGTTTCAGGGTCTTGGCAATCTTGTTACAGCCTAGGCCATCTTTATGTAGAGCAACAATTCTTTTTGTTCACATCCTCAGAAAGTTCTTTGTCATGAGGTGCCATGTTGAACTTCAAGTGATCAGTATGAGAGAGTGATATAAAAAAGGGGAATGTGGGACTTTAAATGAGGCAATTGACTTGTGGAGGTAGAGTAGCTACCTCGACGCATTTCATGGCTATATGCCATTTATCAGGAGTTGGGTACAGAAAATAACTGTAAATATAAATAATTATGTAATATTAGTAAATATGTTCTACCCCTTTAAAGGGAGAAAAGACCTCATGGGGAGAAAGAGATCTGTACTCACGGGTCGGCTATAGCACTGTGCTTGGCTAGCATGGAGGATGGGACCCCAAATGGTTGTCTGTTCCGGAGCTGAGGCAAGGAACCCCACGCCAGCCAAGAAAACCTCCACATAGCATGCCCGATTGCTGCAACACATTCCACATGTGTGGGGAAGATTAAAAGTATGGTGTTCTGAAAGAAAATGTATGAAAATTAGAAAAATATGTGTAAAAACAGTGAAAAAGGTAAAAAAGTGATAAAATTTAAAAAGTGAAAAAACATGATGAGTGTTTGAGAGAAAAAAAATTTGATATGTGTATATTATAATGAGTGTTGTGTATGTATAAAAATACACACATACACCGTAGTGAGTGGGTATGTTGCATGAGTCAAAATAAAAAAGGGGAAAGGGCTGAAAAAAGGAGAAAATGTGCATAACTTACGTGTCTCTGTATCCAGTAAATGGGCTGTGTTTGTTACCTCCCTGGTGTCAAACACACAGTGACATGGTAGGCAATCAAGCTCACCTGCTTAAGTAATCCAGGTGTGGGGCGGGTCCCCGACCAACGTCATGCAAACCATCAACCATCAAAAGACGCCACAATCAGGTCGTAACATGACGCCGATGCGCAGGAGGGCCCCCCCACCAATATCTCAAAGGAGACTCAGGAGGAAAGCACTGCTGCGCATCGCAGCTCCGAAATCAAGACCCCCATCCCCGATCCAAGCCAGCCTCAGTGTGAATGGAGTCATATAGAACAACAGAGGCCCAGTAGAGAAACATTTTTGGTATAAATAAATTATAATTGGATTAAATGGGCATGGTGTCAAATAGTGTGTCTAATACAGATATTGCATATGTCATTGTTTTGTATAAGTTTAATTAATCAAATGCAGATATACTTTTATAGTACAATGTCAAGTGCCATAGCAGTATGAGAGCATGAGAGTGATAACAAAAAATTTACCACACCTTCTCACCTGAGACCTTGTAATCCTAATGAGTCACATGACACTTACACTGGGGAGGGAAAATGGCTAATTGAGCCCAATTTGAACATTTTCACTTAGGGGTGTACTCACTTTTTTTGCCAGCGTTTTAGACATTATTGGCTGTGTGTTGTTATTTTGAGGGGACAGCAAATTTACACTGTTATACAAGCTGTACACTCACTACTTTACATTGTAGTAAAGTTTCATTTCTTTAGTGTTGTCACATGAAAATATATATAATAAAATATTTACAAAATGTCAGGGGTGTACTCACTTTTGTGAGATACCGTATATCTTGTGGCTATGTGTGTCCAGCAGTTAATAGCAAGTCATTTTTTGCTATGGGGCGCTGGGGCGGAGCCTGTCTCGATCCCGCCACAGCCATGTCCTCATATAGCCCTCTTCCAACATGGCTTCACTACGGCCTGAAAAAGGAGCGCATGCCCTGCAAACGCTTCGCCGCTACATCCTCACAGGCATCCGGGAAGTGACGTCATCTCCACACTGCCAGTGCGTTCCACGGACCTGGAAGCACCGGAATCCACCAGCGCCAGCCATTAGCCTGACAGATGACAGCGTCCCTTGTGGATCCCCCGGCCAGGGTCTATTGAGGACAACTTGTTACTGAGCCATTACCACATTCTTATTTTAAACTACACTTGTGAGTAGTTTTGATTTTAACTTGCCAATAAATACTTTACTAACAGCTACACTTAGAAGGCACTTGTGTCTCCTCCTGTAATTTCTTTAGAGCTGCCTTCTTGCTTTGCATGGAGCTGCCTCAAGTGAACTGTACCTGGATCACATATCTACTACTAATGGACTCTGTTTCCCATGAGCCATTTGTTCTTAATGACTTTTATAATAATGATTTTTAGGATTATGATTTTTATCTATTGCTTTCCCTTTGCCTGTATACTGAATGTATGATTAATTGTCCTCGTTGCGCCAATATTCATCCTCTCTCTTTCTTAGATTCTTGCATTTTCATGTTTTTTTGTATGTGCGTGTATATACATATTCATTGCTGTGTGTCACTGGGACTTTGATTCCAGGATGCTTTTTAACATTTTGTATCAATAAATGTATTATTTTTAAAGGATATCATACTCTATATCATGGGTAGGCAACCTTTTGAGCACAGTGTGAAATGTCAACTTCACACACACAATCATGAAAAGGATTTTTTATAAAGTAAATGCTCTAAACTACTTGAGTAGTAGTGAGAAATTAACATCCTGCACTCTCACTCCTCAGATCAGCCCCAATTCCTGCACCTCCACACTTCAGATCAGCCCCAATTCATGCACCTTCACACCCCAGATCACTGTACCCCCCTGCACATCTGCCCCACCACTGTACTCCCCTGCATATCTGCTCCACCACTATAACCCCCTGTACATCTGCCTCACCACTGTACTACCCTGCACATCTGCTCCACCTCTGTAACCCCCTGCACATTTGGCCCACCACAGTATTACCCTGCACATCTGCCCCACCTCTGTATCTCCCCTACTCATCTGTCCCACCACTGTAACCCTCTGCACATCTGCCCGACAAATGTACCCCTTTCTCATCTGCCCCACCACTGTAACCCTCTGCACATCTGCCCCACCAATGTACCCCCTTTCTCATCTGCCCCACCACTGTAACCCCCTTCTCATCTGCCTCATCACTGTACCCCCCTGCTCTTCTGTCCCACTGCTGAACCACCTTCTCATCTCTTCCACTAATGTACCTCCTACACATCTTCCCCACCGCTGTACCCTCCTGCTCTTCTGTCACACCTCTGAACCCCTTCTGCTCATTTTCCCCACCACTGTACCCTCCTGCTCATCTGCTCCACCGCTGTACCCTCTTCTCATCTATGATATGTGTGATATGCAGAGTGGTGAAAGGAAGCAAAGATGAGACACATCTACCTGTCCTGGCACACTCATCCTGCTGATCCACCTCTCGCATCCAGCCCACGTGCTGGTATGTGACGTCACATACAAGCATCTGGAATGGATTTGCAATGGGGCATTTTTTGAAAGCAGTGGGCCTGTGTGCAGGATCATAAGTTGGGCCCCAGCAGCTGAGAAAAAAGTGTGGCGCTCTGCGCTGCAGCAAATGTTGGGTGTGATTTTCATTGCACTGAATACCGGCTGTGGCTTAAAGGGACACAGAGTGCAGGGGTTCAGTGGTAAGTGACGCAAAGGTTCAGGAATAATTTCGACAAAGTTCCCAGAAGCTCAACAGTAATTCCACAAACTGTCACCTGTCACTAGATGGTGGACGGGGCTAGCAGGACTGTGATTGGCTTTAGCAGTGGCCAATGACAGTCCTCCTCCCCCTGGAAACAGGGAACACCCCCCCCTAGCACTGCACTCAATTTCTTCCCCATCACAAAAGCTGACGATCGCAGCTACAGCAAATTTAGAGAACCAAACAATGTTTCCTATCTTTTACAATGTGTAGGGACACAATGCCTCCCCCTCAGTGCAGGTGCAGCGTAGAGCTGCACGATTCTGGCTAAAATGAGAATCACAATTTTTTTTCTTAGAAAATAGATCACGATTCTCTCACGATTCTCCCGGCGTAACATCATCTTTCACATTAAAACAAAAAAAATTGGGCTAACTTTACTGTTTCGTTTTTTTTTTTTTTTTTTTTTTTTTTATTGAAGTGTATTTTTTCCCAAAAAAATTGCATTTGAAAGACCGCTGGGCAAATACAGTGTAATATAAAGTATTGCAGCAATTGCCATTTTATTCCCTAGGGTCTCTGCTAAAATATATATAATGTTTGGGGGTTCCAAGTAATTTTCTAGTAAAAAATACTGATTTTAACTTAAGAAAGAAGTGTCAGAAAAAGATTTAGACTTGAAGTGGTTAAAGTTTATTAAACTTTATTGAAAACTTGGCAGACTGCCCAGATTATTTATTTACACAGAAATTCAATCCCTTTGAACTAAGAAGGAAGCTTAGTTACAATGTTTCAAGTTATAAACTTGGCAGACTGCCCAGATGCTTTCTTTTGACAGCTGAGTGAGTAGATAATCTCTGCACTTGTTTATATGAAAGAATTTTGCCTACCCCTGCTCTATATACAGTGGGGACGGAAAGTATTCAGACCCCCTTAAATTTTTCACTCTTTGTTATATTGCAGCCATTTGCTAAAATCATTTTTTTTTCCTCATTAATGCACATACAGCACCCCATATTGACAGAAAAACACAGAATTGTTGACATTTTTGCAGATTTATTAAAAAAGAAAAACTGAAATATCACATGGTCCTAAGTATTCAGACCCTTTGCTCAGTATTTAGTAGAAGCACCCTTTTGATCTAATACAGCCATGAGGCTTTTTGGGAAAGATGCAACAAGTTTTTCACACCTGGATTTGGGGATCGTCTGCCATTCCTCCTTGCAGATCCTCTCCAGTTCTGTCAGGTTGGATGGTAAACGCAAGTGGACAGCCATTTTTAGGTCTCTCCAGAGATGCTCAATTGGGTTTAAGTCAGGGCTCTGGCTGGGCCATTCAAGAACAGTCACAGAGTTGTTGGGAAGCCACTCCTTCATTATTTTAGCTGTGTGCTTAATGTCATTGTCTTGGAAGGTAAACCTTCGGCCCAGTCTGAGGTCCTGAGCACTCTGGAGAAGGTTTTCGTCCAGGATATCCCTGTACTTGGCCGCATTCATCTTTCCCTCAATTGCAATCAGTCGTCCTGTCCCTGCAGCTGAAAAACACCCCCACAGCATGATGCTGCCACCACCATGCTTCACTGTTGGGACTGTATTGGACAGGTGATGAGCAGTGCCTGGTTTTCTCCACACATACCGCTTAGAATTAAGGCCAAAAAGTTCTATCTTGGTCTCATCAGACCAGAGAATCTTATTTCTTACCATCTTGGAGTCCTTCAGGTGTTTTTTTAGCAAACTCCATGCAGGCTTTCATGTGTCTTGCACTGAGGAGAGGCTTCCGTCGGGCCACTATGCCATGCAGCCCCGACTTCTGGAGGGCTGCAGTGATGGTTGACTTTCTACAACTTTCTCCCATCTCCCGACTGCATCTCTGGAGCTCAGCCACAGTGATCTTTGGGTTCTTCTTTACCTCTCTCACCAAGGCTCTTCTCCCCCGATAGCTCAGTTTGGCTAGACAGCCAGCTCTAGGAAGGATTCTGGTCGTCCCAAACGTCTTCCATTTAAGGATTATGGAGGCCACTGTGCTCTTAGGAACCTTAAGTGCAGCAGAAATGTTTTTGTAAACTTGGCCAGATCTGTGCCTTGCCACAATTCTGTCTGAGCTCTTTAGGCAGTTCCTTTGACCTCATGATTCTCATTTGCTCTGACATGCACTGTAAGCTGTAAGGTCTTATATAGACAGATGTGTGGCTTTCCTAATCAAGTCCAATCCGTATAATCAAACACAACTGGACTCAAATGAAGGTGTAGAACCATCTCAAGGATGTTCAGAAGAAATGGACAGCACCTGAGTTAAATATATGTGTCACAGCAAAGGGTCTGAATACTTAGGACCATGTAATATTTCAGTTTTTGTTTTTTATTAAATCTGCAAAAATGTCAACAATTCTGTGTTTTTATGTCAATATGGGGTGCTGTGTGTACATTAATGAGGAAAAAATTAACTTAAATGATTTTAGCAAATGGCTGCAATATAACAAAGAGTGAAAAATTTAAGGGGGTCTGAATACTTTCTGTCCCCACTATATATTCTTTTTTTCGGTAGTGCCCATATAGTCCCACCCCCCAGAGGGATCTTTTTCCATTATATGCCTTTTTCTTATTAGTGCTCCTCCAATTCTTCTCTATTCTGTCAATACCACAAAGTGTTAAGAACCTTGGGTCACGGCCATAGTGCATTCTAAAACAGTTGGAGACACCTTGCTTACAGAACCACATCTTTATATTTTTTTTTCTGTCCCCCTATTCGCACACCCAGCTTTCTAATAGTTCTACCCTCATATCGGAGCCCACATGGGTATTCCAATAAGTATATAACGTGGGTGTATCACAGGATATACATTTCTGTATCTCATATTGTTTCCCTGCAGCATTACACCAAAATTGTATCCTTCTCTTTATTCTATGGTTAATTGTTCTACAGGGAATGCATCTCCCACAAATATGGCGTTCCTTCTTCAGGGAGGAGTTAGGTACATTATGAACAATTTCATTTCTCAAAGAGGGGCTTCTCTACAAATAAATTGTGGTTTAAAAAAAATGTTTGTCTATTTGACTGAAAATGTTCCTGTGTCGGTGGTGTTGCTAGGAGAAAAAATGGTGCAACATCACTAGTGTCAGTCTGAGCAGTCAGTGGGATGAAGTAGGGATGGGGAGGTGGGTTCTGAGGGGTGCATGGAACTAGGGGGACCATGAGCGAGGAAGATGTGCTGAGGGCCCATACAGATGTGTGGCTATCATTACTGCTGCTAAGAAAAAGTGGTATGTCGCAGATCACTTTTTAGAGGGTGTTTGACAGGCGGTGAGGAGGCGATATGTCACCTCCTCCCTGCTTGTTTTAACTGCTCTGCAGATGTGTGCATTGCATGCAGTTGCAGAGTGGCTCTGTTCCATTTAATTTTTGCTGTTATGGTCATGGCATGTGTACAGAAAGGCTGCATCCCCTTGTTCAGGTCAGTAGTTGGAAGGTGGTAAAAACATGGCTCAACTGCCCACACCCCCTCCCCACCTCAAACAAGCTGCAAAGTCAGACATATAGGGGGAATACACAGGCATGCTAAAAATTACAACATTGTATCCACTGTCACATTTAACAGGCAGTTATCTTGCTGAACATGATCCTTGTAAGTGAATGGGGCTGAGCTGCAGCCCCTTAACAACCCCATGTAATGCAAGTGATTTTGGCACATGGTTCAAGGTTTTAGGGGCTTAAAATAGGTGATGAGGAGGCAATATAATGCCTTCTCCCCATCTCTCAAACGAGCTCTGAAAAGCAATCCAATGCAAATCACTTTTCACAGGACCATTGGAATTGTAAACTAGCCCTAAAGCTCTGATTCAGCAAGGGATCTGCTCATGGATCTCCTGCAGATTGAAGTGGGCTCTGCTCTATGAGAAAGCATCCTTCAGACACCTGACTGCTCGAACACAAACCATATAACTGCTATCAGCTGGTTACATGCCGCAGCCATGATGCTGAGCTTAAACAGCATGTTGGTGTTTTAGTGGGCGGTGCTACCGCTGAACGCGTATAATGTAGTGCATTGAGGCTGCCCTGCAACCGCCCCCACATCTAACTATGGCTCGGTAGTATGGCAATTATCGCGTTAAATCACCACCTCTCACACGGTCCTGAAAAGTGATCCAATCATAACTTTTCAGAGAAGCAGTCACTTCCACATATGTGAACAAGCCCTCAAAGAAAAATATTTCCGTTAGTCTTTAGTCCTGAGAAATACCATGATACCTAGGTGAGGACTGAACTGTTTAGGAGAAGACCTGGACAACCCTTCTCTCTCTTCATTGAAAGTCTTCATGGTGCATGTGCTACTTCATTCCATCAGTCAAGTCCACATAAAAAAGGCCAGTCAAAGGGCCAGACAGACAAATTCCTCAATGTAGGTACTTCTAATCTACTGTACAAGCATGGAGCACTAGCCCTAGTTTTAAGAGGTGATCCTTCTCCTTTAAACTCTACCTCCAGTAGTCATTAAGTGTAGCTATCCAAAGAAATGCTAGAAAGTAAAGCGTTAATCTCCTTACCTGATTAGTCAATATTCACTGCACACTCATGGCTAGTGCTCCATACTGTACAAGCATGGAGCACTAGCCCTAGTTTTAAGAGGTGGCCCCTCTCCTTTAAACTCTACCTCCAGTATTCATTAGGTGTAGCTATCCAAAGAAATGCAAGAAAGTAAAGTGTTAATCTCCTTACCTGATTAGTGAACATTCACTGCACACTCAGGCTCAGCCTTTTACTGCTGGGCTGCAGTCTACACTGACATGTCCGGCAACTGGAGACAGATTCAACGCAAAGCAATGCACTAATAACTGAAGATAGCAGAGCTTGGGCAACCTGTGACAGCGGGAGATCAGAAGATCGAAATGCTATTGTCAGGCCAGCAATAAATAAGGCTGAGCCTGTGCAGAGGCTCATGTGAGGAGAGCAGATTTAACACTTTATTTTTCTATATTTGTTTTTGGCTACTGTAGAAAAAAAAAGTGAACTGGTGGAGCTTCAAGTGCACCCCTGCCTTTACACAGAGACACTGCACCCAGGGCAGGTGCCCCTTCTGCCCATGCCTTGTACCGGCCCTGATTATGAGCACCCATCTGTTTCTAAGGTCAAATACCGAAATGAGTGTGGCCCTCATCCTTTGATTTAGCTTGGCACTAGAGCAGGCTACAGGAACATAGACAGGATTCAAGCCAAGGTCAGCAACAGCTGAGCAGGGAGGTACCAGTTCATAAGGTACTGTATAAACAGAGTGGAAGACTGTAGCCAAAATAAGGTCTAGTGAGGCAGCAAGGTAAAAAAATCAGGAGACAGGAACTGCCTTGAAAGTTCAAGCCGAGGTTTATAACAGCTGGGCAGTGGAATTATAAGACAGAAGGCAGTATACAGGGTCAAGTAGGGAAAGGTCCAAAAGGAGGTCACAAGGCAAGCTGGGTTGTACACAGGAAAGCAGAAACAGCAGGTCCAGTCGTGGATAAACAGGAACCATTCAGCAATCTCAATATGCAATGCTACAGTTTGTATAGGTTGTTTGTCACCAACACCAGTGCTGAGTGTGCTCTGCCCCCCTGCACCCCACCTCCCACACACACAAAAACCTACCTTACACAGGTGTACAGCACAGTAGAGAGCAGCATCACAAGCTGGATTAATGAACTGCTGAAGTTAACTTTTCACAATATAGGATCACCCGGCAACCAATCACCTGCTGTTTAATGTAAAAAGTTTACTCCAGCGGTTCCCGCCCCCATCCAGCCCTGTGATACCGGGGGATCGGCGCTGTCCAATGAAGAGGACAGCGGCGAAAATGTCTGTGGGCCAGGTGCTGGACATTTAGCGGTGGTGGGCCGGGTGCGGTCAGCGGGCCGTAGGTTTCCAACCCCTGGTCTAGTAGCTCAAGGTTTTGAAGGCAGGTCAACTTGGCATCCAGGCAGTTAGCATTTCTAGGAGAAGTCAGCAACGGCAGTCTCCATTTTTCTCTCAGGAAATGTTACTTTAAATGCTGTTTATTTTTGTTTCATATTGCCAGTGTTTAGGGATATATATCCCGTTTGCAGGTGACACAGAAATATGTAATATATGGTAAATCATGCAAGACTTCTCAAGCTTTCACGCATACCTAGATACATGACACATTATGTTCAGTGGAAAAATGTAAATGTATTCATTTGTAAACTACCAGGTAAACGTTTACATATAGTTTATAGTCTTGATAAAGAGTATAAGTAGATCCAGATCCTTGTTTTTTGAAGGATCAAGATTTACTTGTAAACCATAGGCGCAGTTTAAACATGCAACACCAAGCTGTAGCTTCTAATGCTAGCAAAATATCACATTGTATCAAAATGGGCAGTTATGAACACAGATTAGGGCTCATTTACACTTACAAGTAAAAATCGTTTTACAGCGCTCTTAAGCTGCCGAGGCAACTGCCGAGGCGTTGTAAAAATGGTGCCATGTTGCAGCTGTACTTCAACTGCATGCAAAGCACACAGTTGGTTTGGGCTTTACAGGGTTAAACAGGCATTGAGGCCATAACATATCACCTAGTGTCAAAGGCCTTTTTCAGAGGAGCAGCAGCAGGTTCTGCCACAAGTGTAAGTTTAGCTTTGGATCTGACTTTTTGCAAAACAATTTGGAGAACTACCATATAGATTAAAGCAGAAGTATGGCCAAAGCTTTTTTTTTTTAAAGCTATACTTCTCCTATTCTCAGCTGATAGCGGGCTAAAGTCGGCTGATGTCACTCAGCTGGTCCAGGCTCGAGCAAGATCCTGACTTTACAGTCTGGATCCACCCAGATGCCTGGACCAGCGGCTGGATCAGCTTTTCAGCAAGCCTCTGGGAGACTGAACCAGCAACTCTTGCCCCACCCCAACAGCCCAGTGCTCCAGTGAGAGCTGGAGGAGCAGAGCAGAGAGATAGTGTCAGTCACCAGCTCTCTGCTCACTGAGAACTGAGCAATCCGTGGTCTTTGATCCCTCAGTTCTCAGTCTTAGAAGTGGGAGGGGACAGATGCAGCATTGGATAGATGATACATCCACCTACATGAGTATATATATTTTTTCTAAAACCCCAAATTGTCTTTTAATATTACCTTTGAAAACAGGGCACCTCTTTCAATTGGTAGAAATAATACATATCTTTTTTTATTAGTACTATTGCAAAGTATATTATCCGCTTGCCAACTGCTATACGTATATGTACGTTTGCAAAGATCCTGAAAAACGCATTTCAAAAAAGTTATAAATTGATTTGCATTTTAATGAGTTAAATAAATATTTGACCCTTTCAAAACATGGCTTAGTACTTGGTGGCAAAACCCTTGTTGGCAATCACAGAGGTCAGACGTTTCTTGTAGTTGGCCACCAAGTTTGCACACATCTCAGGAGGGATTTTGTCCCACTCCTCTTTGCAGATCCTCTCCAAGTCATTAAGGTTTTAAGGCTGACTTTTGGTAATGCGAACCTTTAGCTTCCTCCTTAAATTTTTTATGGGATCAAGGTCCGAAGACTGGCTAGGCCATGCCAGGACCTTAATGTGCTTCTTCTTACACCAGTTCTTTGTTGCTTTGGTCATGTGTTTCGGGTCATTGTCACGCTAGAATACCCATCCACGACCCATTTTCAATGCCCTGGCTGAGGGGAGGAGGTTCTCATCCAAGATATTTGACGGTACATTGCCCATCCATGGTCCCTTTGATGTGGTGAAGTTGTCCTGTCCCCTTAGCAGAAAAACACCCCCCAAAGCATAATGTTTCTACCTCCATGTTTGACGGTGGGGATGGTGTTCTTGGGGTCATAGGCAGCATTCCTCCTCCTCCAAATACAGCGAGTTGAGTTGAAGCCAAAGAGCTCAATTTTGGTCTCATCTGACCACAACACTTTCACCCAGTTCTCCTCTGAATCATTCAGATGTATACTAGAAAACTTCAGATGGGCATGTACATGTGCTTTCTTGAGCAGGGGGACCCTCCTTTTAAGGCCCATTTCACACGGAAGATCGATCCGTTGATCCCCGCTGAGCCGGCGGATGACAGGTCCATGTCTGCTCACTGTGGAGAGATGGACCTGTCAGAGCTCCGCTCTCCTCTATGGGGATCGGATAAAAACGGACCGCCTGTTCATTTTCATCCGATCCCCCAGACAGATGGAAAATAGGATTTCCATCTGTCTGGATTCGGCGGATCGGATTTCAGCGGACATGTCACCGCTGACATCCGTCGCTCCATAGACCTGCATGGAACGTCCGTTCAGGTCCGCCTAAAAAAACTGACAGGCGGACCTTTAAAGTCCGCCCGTGTGAAAGGTGCCTTAGAGAATCTCAGCTTGTTACCTGTATAGAAGACACCTGGGAGCCAGAAATCTTGCTGATTAATCGTGGATTAAATACTTATTTCACTCATTAAAATGCAAATCAATTTATAACTTTATTTAAATGCGTTTTTCTGGATATTTTTGTTGTTCCATCTCTCAATGTTAAGTTAAACCTTCCATTAAAATTATAGACTGATAATTTCTTTGTCAGTGGACAAACACAAAATCAGCCGGGGATCAAATACTTTCTTCCCCTCACTATACCTGTACTACATAAGGGCTTTTGGTGAATGTGCAGTGACTGTTACATTGTTCAGGGTATAAATGGGGGGAATAGTACAACAAGCACCATTTCCAACAGATGTTAGAAAATGAATGTTGATTCAATGAAGGTGGATGGGCAGTCATTGTCACACATTTTTTTTTTTAGTTTTTAAATTTAATTTTATTAGGTCAAAAATAAAAGCAGAAAATACAAGATACAAAGACCACATCAGATAGATATCCTCCCAGATATGGAGTTGCAAACAGATAACAATTAGGGATGAGCTTCGAGTCAAACCCATGTTCGACTTGAACATCACATGTTCGAATTGCGAACGATATGGGCCGTTCACGCCAAATTAGAGTGGCTCTTCACAGACCATAATTCACTGCGGCATCGCATTGCATTGCTGGCTGATGATTGGCCAAGCATGCTTGGCCAATCAAAGCGCCATCTGTACAGAGAGCCGTAATTGGCCAAAGCCAGGGTGGCTTTGGCCAATTATGGCTCAGGGGGTTTAGTACACGCCCCACACTATATAAGGCCGCCTGCACGTCGTCCCTGTGTAGTGTGTTCTGGCATTGAGAGAGAGATAGATAGAGAGACAGTGTCATTTGATTTAAGTTAGAGTAGGCAGGCGAGTCAGTTAGCTGCACTTAGTGTATTGTGTGTGTATATATATATATATATATATATATATATATATATATATATATATATATATATATACACTGTTTTCAGTTTAGCTAGATCTGTTCCTGTTATTCAGTTTAGCTAGATCTGTTCCTGTTATTCAGTTTAGCTAGATATGTTCCTGTTATTCAGTTTAGCTAGATCTGTTCGTGGTATTCTCTTCCTACCGACAGGTAGGCAGGTGTTTTTACAGTATTTACAGCTTGCTACCTAAAGAAAATTGCTGGTGTTCTTCTGATCCTATTAGTCCTATTGGCTACAGTATTTACAGTTAGTGTAGTGCGTCTTCTGCACAGTGTGCACCTGAAGCTACCTGAAGAAAATTGGTGGTGTTCTGATCCTATTAGTACCGCAGGCAGCTGCAGTATTTACAAATTAGTGTAGTGCGTCCTATGCAAAGTGTGCACCTAAAGCTACCTGAAGAAAATTGGTGTTCTTATCCTATTAGTACCGCAGGCAGCTGCAGTATTTACAAGTTAGTGTAGTGTGCGTCCTCTGCACAGTGTGCACCTAAAGCTACCTGAAGAAAATTGGTGGTGTTCTTCTGATCCTATTAGTACCGCAGGCAGCTGCAGTATTTACAAGTTAGTGTAGTGCGTCCTCTGCACAGTGTGAACCTAAAGCTACCTGAAGAAAATTGGTGGTGTTCTTCTGATCCTATTAGTACCACAGGCAGCTGCAGTATTTATAAGTTAGTGTAGTGCATACTCTGCACAGTGTGCACCTAAAGCTACCTGAAGAAAATTGGTGGTGTTCTTCTGATCCTATTAGTCCTATTAGCTACAGTATTTACATTTAGTGTAGTGCGTCCTCTGCACAGTGTGCACCTAAAGCTACCTGAAGAAAATTGGTGGTGTTCTTCTGATCCTATTAGTATCGCAGGCAGTTGCAGTATTTACAAGTTAGTGTAGTGAATACTCTGCACAGTGTGCACCTAAAGCTACCTGAAGAAAATTGGTGGTGTTCTTCTGATCCTATTAGTACCGCAGGCAGCTGCAGTATTTACAAGTTAGTGTAGTGCGTCCTCTGCACAGTATGCACCTAAAGCTACCTGAAGAAAATTAGTGGTGTTCTTCTGATCCTATTAGTCCTATTAGCTGCAGTATTTACAGTTAGTGTAGTGCGTCCTCTGCACAGTGTGCACCTAAAGCTACCTGAAGAAAATTGGTGTTCTTATCCTATTAGTACCGCAGGCAGCTGCAGTATTTACAAGTTAGTGTAGTGTGCGTCCTCTGCACAGTGTGCACCTAAAGCTACCTGAAGAAAATTGGTGGTGTCCTTCTGATCCTATTAGTACTGCAGGCAGCTGCAGTATTTACAAGTTAGTGTAGTGCGTCCTCTGCACAGTGTGAACCTAAAGCTACCTGAAGAAAATTGGTGGTGTTCTTCTGATCCTATTAGTACCACAGGCAGCTGCAGTATTTATAAGTTAGTGTAGTGCATACTCTGCACAGTGTGCACCTAAAGCTACCTGAAGAAAATTGGTGGTGTTCTTCTGATCCTATTAGTCCTATTAGCTACAGTATTTACATTTAGTGTAGTGCGTCCTCTGCACAGTGTGCACCTAAAGCTACCTGAAGAAAATTGGTGGTGTTCTTCTGATCCTATTAGTACCGCAGGCAGCTGCAGTATTTACAAGTTAGTGTAGTGAATACTCTGCACAGTGTGCACCTAAAGCTACCTGAAGAAAATTGGTGGTGTTCTTCTGATCCTATTAGTACCGCAGGCAGCTGCAGTATTTACAAGTTAGTGTAGTGCGTCCTCTGCACAGTGTGCACCTAAAGCTACCTGAAGAAAATTAGTGGTGTTCTTCTGATCCTATTAGTCCTATTAGCTGCAGTATTTACAGTTAGTGTAGTGCGTCCTCTGCACAGTGTGCACCTAAAGCTACCTAAATGAAAATTGGTGGTGTTCTTCTGATCCTATTAGAACCATAGGCAGCTGTAGTATTTACAAGTTAGTGTAGTGCGTCCTCTGCACAGTGTGCACCTAAAGCTACCTGAAGAAAATTGGTGGTGTTCGTTGGCAAGCGTACCTAAAAGACCCACACCAAAGAACAAAGCGGACCTCTCCTTGCTCCTCATCAGCTAGGATCTCCAACCCCACTATACCTTCAGTCCTTTCTGAAACCTGTACTGAGAGGAATAAAGGTGTAGAATTAGGCGTGTCACAGCCAAGTACTTGCGGACAATCTGCTATCGGTACACCGACGTCAGATTGTACCAGGCAAATCTCCCTGCCCCAGCTGCTGCACCGCCGAAAAAAGTTCGCTCCCAGCCATCCACATGCCCAGCGGTTGAATGCTAGCTTGGCTAAATTGCCCCCTTCCGTGAGTTTGTGGAATGTGCGGTTCCTCAGTGGCAGGTTCCCAAACGCCACTTTTTCTCACGGAAGGGGATTCCGGCTCTCTACCGGCATGTGGAATTCAATGTCTTGGCCACGCTGGACAGGGCGGTCAGCGGTAAGGTGCATATTACCACTGACTCATGGTCCAGCAGGCATGGATAGGGACGTTACCTAGCTTTCACCGCACACTGGGTGACTCTTCTGGCAGCTGGGAAGGATGCAGGACAGGGTGTGGTAGTGTTGGAGGTTGTTCCGCCACCATGCCTCCAAAATTCTACTAGTGGTAATTCTGCCACACCTCTCTCCTCCACCCCATCCTCTTCTTCTTTCTCCATGGCCTCTACCTGTGCTGATTTGTCCTCGGAACCAGCAGTGCTCCGTAGGCGCTCAAGGGGCTACGCAAGCACGCAGGCAAAATGATGCCATGCAGTGCTTGAGCTGGTGTGCTTGGGGGACAGGAGCCACACGGGGGCAGAGATTGTCAGCTCTACAGGGGCAGGTTCAGAGGTGGTTGACACCACCCAAGCTTAAGGCAGGTATGGTGATTTGCGACAATGGCACCAACCTCCTCTCCACCCTCCGACAGGGACAACTGACCCATGTGCCCTGTTTGGCTCACGTCCTTAACTTGCTGGTGCAGCGGTTCTTGGGCAGGTACCTGGGCTTACAGGATGTCAGGAGGCAGGCCAGGAAAGTACCACTGTTCAACAATGGCATGTAATTACAATTCTTGATCTAATATTTCACAGCACGGCCCATTCGTGCGCCCACCAAGAGTAACTGTGAGGGCTTACAATGTTGTGGCAACACCAGCACCTAAGGCCCCAATTTCTGCAGAGTATATAGGACAGGCCCCTACTTTCAAACATCCAACTTACAAATGACTCCTACTTGCAAACGGAAGGAGACAACAGGAAGTGAGATGAAATCTACCGCTAGGAATGGAAATTCTGTTAATATGGGAAAAAGGTGTCTCCTCTTTACTGATGCTTTATCACCAATCCTTGTTTCACTAAAAAACCCAAATTTTCAAAAAAAACATTTGTCATTGGGACAAAAAGTGAGGTGAAATCTTCTGAAGAGGTGCACAGACAGCAAAACAAATGTTACAGGGGTGATAACTCTTCCCCATGTTTTCTAAAAAGCTTAAAAATAGATTTTTTGGCTGGAGCTACATTTTAAAAATGTACCAGTTCAAAATTACAAACAGATTCTACTTAACAACAAACCTACATTCCCTGTCTTGTTTGCACCGTCTGTATACTGCTGTTCAGAGTATATAGGGCCCGGGGGCCCCACGCCTTTCCTTTTTTCAATTTGGGTGGTATATTAAGGTTCCCCTTAATATCCATACAAGACCCAAAGGGCCTGGTAATGGACTGGGGGGGGGGGGGGGGTACCCATGCCTTTTGTCTCACTGATTTTCATCCATATTGCCGTTAAACAGTTAGAAATGACTTTTATTCCTTTAAAAATGTCATTTTGTGCAGAGACTTTTCTAAGCACGGGAAGCACTTGCTACATTACAGGCATACTATAGACACCCCCCAGGTACGATATTTAAAGGAATATTTCACTTTTTTTTCACTTTAAGCATCATTAAAATCACTGCTTCTGAAAAAACGTCCGTTTTTAAAACTTTTTTTTGCATTGATACATGTCCCCTGGGGCAGGACCCAGGTCCCCAAATCCTTTTTAGGATAATAACTTGCATATTAGCCTTTAAATTTACAGTTTTGATTTTGAACTTTCGAGTCCCATAGACTTTAATGGGGTTCTAAAGTTCGCAGGTTCTGGTGCGAACCGAACCAGGGGGTGTTCGGCTCATCCCTAATAACAATGCATTAACAAGTTAGTACATATAGACTATAACAGTGGTCATCAACCCTCTCCTCAGGGCCCACTAACAGGCCAGGTTTGCAATATAACTGAAATACATCACATGTGATATAATTTGCTGCTCAGTGATTGCAGTATTCCAGTCTGCATCTCCCCAAGGTAATACATAAAACCTAGCCTGGTAATGGGCCCTGAGGACAGGGTTGATGATCACTGGACTATAAGGTAGTTTTAGGGTCTCCACGGCTATCCCCAACAGGGGAAGCGTCAAAGACCAGATAAGGGGTTGGGAGTAAGGGGTCAAAGGTAGATGGAAGGAGACTGGTGAATATAAAAGATGCCTAGTAACCAATGTAAGAAAAAAAGGGAATTTTGGGACTTTATATGAAGCAAATGAGTAGTGGAGGAAAATTGATATAAAATATTTATTCGTATTGAAATCACAACATACAATCATATTCATTTCATGTATATACATCTGAGACGTGCAACAACAAAGCAAATTTGTACAGCATAACAGCACATGATCAGGATAATAGATGTATAGGTAAATACGCAAAGAAGAGATGGTATGAGCATGTGCCAAAGGCACCATGCCCGCCGCTGGTACATGCACCCACAAGAAGTCTGTGTTACTACAGAATAAGTATGTAAACATCATACAGTATAAGGATGGTAGGAGAATCAATAAAAAATAAAAAATGGTCCGTGTAGCTGTAGCATCGAATAGAGCTCTACGCGTTTCGTGGGTTTACCCACTCGTCAGGAGCAGATGCAGCAAGCAGTTCTAAAAAATATACATAAAAAGATGTAAAAGACTATATTCCAAAAGAAAATTATTTTTCCAAAAGATGTTCTTCTACAGTATAGATGAATTAGCTAGAGGCACTCACCAACCGGGGGTTATGTTCCCGGCCGACCATGTACCGGCAATCCCGCGCTGCTCCGGTCTGGGTTGGTGAGTGCCTCTAGCTAATTCATCTATACTGTAGAAGAACATCTTTTGGAAAAATAATTTTCTTTTGGAATATACGAAACGCGTAGAGCTCTATTCGATGCTACAGCTACACGGACCATTTTTTATTTTTTATTGATTCTCCTACCATCCTTATACTGTATGATGTTTACATACTTATTCTGTAGTAACACAGACTTCTTGTGGGTGCATGTACCAGCGGCGGGCATGGTGCCTTTGGCACATGCTCATACCATCTCTTCTTTGCGTATTTACCTATACATCTATTATCCTGATCATGTGCTGTTATGCTGTACAAATTTGCTTTGTTGTTGCACGTCTCAGATGTATATACATGAAATGAATATGATTGTATGTTGTGATTTCAATACGAATAAATATTTTATATCAATTTTCCTCCACTACTCATTTGCTTCATATAAAGTCCCAAAATTCCCTTTTTTTCTTGCATTTAATATAGGGATGGAGGCACCTTTTTGGTGCTTCATTTAAAGTCCCAACTCCCCCCTTCTATTGTATTTAGTAACCAATGTAGACACTTAGGAATCATTTAGTGATGCACAGATACGGCTGTAACGTTACAAGGAGAGGTAAGAGTACAGCATACAGCTGCATGTTATGTGATGAAAAGAAGATAATTCATACAATCAGATTAAGGTGTTTTTAATTTGTTTTTAAATAGCAAATAAAAGTAATAAAACATGTTTCAAATAATACCACAGAAGAAATGTTATACAGTTGAATAAAAAAAAATCTCATTTATTCGTATATTGTATTAAATCTTCTACAATCTAGTTTATTGATATATACAAATATTGGAAAATGGCAATGTGCTGACCTCTTGTGGTGACTTGTAGGAATCTTTGTTTGAAAAAATGTTATAAATACATTGTAGAATAGCATGGCAACAGTAGACATTATTTAATCATTTTTATAGAAAGTATACTTGACTAAAAATTGTGTGAGGGGCATACAGTATCTCACGAAAAGTGAGCACACCCCTCACATTTTTGTAAATATTTTATTATATCTTTTCATGTGACAACACTGTAGATATGACACTTTTCTACAATGTAAAGTAGTGAGTGCACAGCTTGTATAACAGTGTAAATTTGCTGTCCCCTCCAAATAACTCAACACACTACCATGAATGTCTAAACCGCTGGCAACAAAAGTGAGTACACACATAAGTGAAAATGTCCACATTGGGCCCAATTAGCCATTTTCCCTCCCCGGTGTCATGTGACTCATTCGCGTTACAAGGTCTCAGGTGTGAATGGGGAGCAGGTGTGTTAAATTTGGTGTTATCGCTCTCACTCTTTCATACTGGTCACTGGAAGTTCAACATGGCATCTCATGGCACAGAACTCTCTGAGGATATGAAAAAAAAAATTGTGGCTCTACAATAAAGAACGTGCTCAGCGTCATATCCAGAGGTTGTCTTTGGAAAATAGAGTGCTACCAGCATTGCTGCAGAGAATGAAGGGGTGGGGGGTCAGCCTGTCGGTGCTCAGACCATGCGCCACACACTGCATCAAATTGGTCAGCGTGGCTGTCATCCCAGAAGGAGGCCTCTTCTAAAGATGATGCACAAGAAAGACGGCAAACAGTTTACTGAAGACAAGCAGAGTATGGACATGGATTACTGGAACCATGTCCTGTGGTCTGATAAATGTATTTGGTTCAGATGGTGTCAAGCGTGTTTGGCATCAACCAGGTGAGGAATGCAAAGACAAGTGTGTCTTGCCTTCAGTCAAGCATGGTGGTGGGAGTGTCATGGTTTGGGGCTGAATGAGTGCTGGCGGCACTGGCGAGCTACGGTTCATTGAGGGAACCATGGATGCTAACATGTACTGTGACATACTGAAGCAGAGCATGATCCCCTCCATTCGGAGAATGGGCCGCAGGTCAGTATTCCAACATAACAAACCCAAACACACCTCCAAGAAAACCACTGCCTTGCTAAAGAGGCTGAGGATAAAGGTGATGGACTGGCCAAGCATGTCTCCAGACCTAAACCCTATTGAGCATGGGTGGGGCATCCTCAAATGTAAGGTGGAGGAGCGCAAGGTCTCTAACTTCCACTAGCTCCGTGATGTCATCATGGAGGTGTGGAAGAGGACTTCAGTGGCAAACTGTGAAGCTCTGGTGAACTCCATGCCCAATAGGGTTAAGGCAGTGCTGGAAAATAATGGTGGCCACACACAATATTGACACTTTGGGCCCAATTTGGACATTTTCACTTAAGGGTGTACTCACTTTTGTTGCCAGCAGCTTAGACATTAATGGCTGTGTGTTGAGTTATTTTGAGGGGACAGCAAATTTACACTGTTATACAAACTGTACATTCACTACTTTACATTGTAGCAAAGTGTAATTTTTTCAGTGTTGTCACATGAAAAGATATAACAATAAATGTACAAACATGTGAGGGGTGTACACACTTTTGTGAGATACTGTATATCAAAGAACAGAAGCTATTAAAACCAATACAAGCAAAGAAACAAATATACAGATCAGTGGAGCAAGATGATTATTTACACTTGAGTCCAGGCAATAAAGCAGACATGAGAAATTTTCAGATTTCATCGCTGTCAAACTTTAAATGACAATTACTCGGGCATGCAACACTGTGCTTGAATTAAATGTTTATCATTTTTGAGACAGAGCTTTCTTTTGGTGGTATTTAATCGCCACTGTTTTTTTGTTTTTTTCTATAATAATGAAAAAACACAGACACCTTTGAAAAAGAAAAACATTTTTTTTTCTTAGTTTCTGTTATAAAATTATGCAAATAAGTAATCTTTCTTCATAAATTTAGGACAAATTTTAATCTGCTACATTTCTTTGGAAAAAGAAAAACCCAGATCAGTGTATTTTATTTAGCCAGTGTGGAAGTTATAAAGTCTACAAACTACAGTACATGTATTTGAAAATTGATCACCCGAACTCCCCCTTTTAGGAAAGACTCCTCAAGGTATTTAGTAAGAGGCATGGTGAACTTTTTTGAAGTTTTTTTTTCCTCACAGTTCTTTGGAAAATAAAGAAACTAAATAAAATTTGTATTTGTTTTCACAAAAATTACATTTTAACAAGTTATTTTTCACACATGTCATAGGCACACTTGCAATTACACCCCAAAACACATTCTGCTACCCCTTCTGAATAAAGGGATACGACATGTGTGAAACTTTTTTTTACAGCCCAGATGCATAGAGAGGTCCAAAATTCAAGGAGCATCTTTGGGCTTTGAATGAGCATAACTGGATCTAATTTCCTGACTACCTTTTGAAGGCCCTGGAGCACCAGGACAGTGGAAACACCCACAAAATTACCCCATTTTGGAAAGCAAATACCCTAAGGTATTTTCTATGGCACAATGAGTCAGGCATATTGAGTCTTTTGAACATTTTTTTGCCACAAGTTTTTGAAAATGTAGAAAGAAAATTAAAACTTTTTTTTTTTACACAAAGTTGTTAATTTATAAGATATTCCTAAGGCTACTTTCACACTGGGGTGGTGAGAGGGTCGGCGGTAAAGCACCGCTAGTTTGCCATTTTAGCGGGGCTTTAGCAGCATGAAGAAGGGGTTAATACCGCCCGTGTACCGCCCGTAAAGTGCTTTGCAGGTGCTTCGGCAGCGCTGCCCATTCATTTCGATTGGCAGGGTGGTGGAGAAGTGGTGTATACACAGCTCCTCCACCACCCCAAATATGCTACTTGCAGGACTTTTTCTAGCGCTCTGCAAGCGCACCACTCCAGTGTGAAAGCACTCAGGCTTTCACACTGGAGTGACAGGAAAGGGGCTTTACAGGGGCTTTGCGGGTGCTATTTTTAGCGCTAAAACGCCTGTAAAGTTCCTCAGTGTGAAAGTGGCCTAACACACAGCATGGACATAGTTAAAATTACACCCAAAATATATTCTGTTACTCCTCCTGAGTATGGCATTCCACGGCTTCCTACTCCCAATCTGAATCAGACAGTAAGAGCTGACCGCTACTCTCATCTGTCATGCTGAGAATTTGAAATGCCTTCTCGATTGTGTAAAATGTTTTGGACATGGCTGGCTCTGTTGACATCATGGCATGGCTGATCAGGACTCTGAGGCTGCACTGGCGTGGCTGATCCGGACACTGAGAAGGCTGCACTGGCATGGCTGATCCAGACACTGAGAAGTCTGCACTGGCATGGCTGGTCCAAACACTGAGGAGGCTACACTGACATTACTGATCCAGACACTGATGAAGTTGCACTGGCGTGGCTGATCTGAACACTGATGAGGCTGCACTGGCGTGGCTGATCCGGAAACTGGTGAGGCTGCACTGGGGTGGATGACTGGTGTGGCTGATCAGGGCTCTGATGTGGCTGCAATGGTGTGTGACACACGGTGTAAAAATCACAGTATGTAAACACACTCAGTGATTCTGCACAGATTGGTTCTTCTTTCCTCACACACAGGCTCTGTGTCAGGAAAGTCGATAACTGGCAAAGGAATTGTGTTTGTTTACACCAGGGATATGCAATTAGCGGACCTCCAGCTGTTGCAGAACTACAAGTCCCATGATGCATTGCAAGGCTCTGACAGCCACAAGCATGACACCCAGAGGCAGAGACATGATGGGACTTGTAGTTTTGCAACAGCTGGAGGTCCACTAATTGCATATCCCTGGTTTATACTGTGACAGCTTTGATTGGACACAGCTGATCACATTGTAAAGGTCCACTGTGATCCTCTGTGCCCGATCTGTGATCTATTGTCCAAGGCGCATAGCAGTCACAGAGTGCTCCTGAAGCGTGCTGCAGAGGGCACACCAGAGATGTGCATATGGGAGGACATCCTTGGATACCCTCCCAGAACTAGGGAGCCACACTGAGGCCTTACATCGACTATATGGTGGGCGGAGAGTAGTTAAACTGCTTCTCCACCTTTTCACAGAATGCGATGCATTGTGTGATTGTAATAAAGATGAGTTCTGTGTAATGTTCTGTATCCCCAAAAAAATATATACTAGACATTAGCTTTAAAAATTATAGTAGATTTTAGTGATTTGGTTTTTGTGTACTTTAACCACTTGCCAAACTGCAATACATATATATACGTTGCAGTTTGCAAGTGGTTTACCGGGGTTATGGCTGAAGATATCAGCCATAATCTCAGTATAGTTTTTTTTCAACCGGCGGCTGGCTTTCTCTTGCATTTTGAGCTGGATGTGAGCCGCCCCCTCCCGCCGCTCACTGGTGTTTCTTGGGCTTACTTTTTCTGCCAGTTTGCCTGAGAGACAATCCGACAGTGCGGCCTGCTGCTACCATAGGCGATCAAAGAGTAAATCCTCTTGGATGGCCTCTATGGCCTTGGAGGACCACAGTGACATCACTTCCGGTCCAGGCTGAAAGTCATTTTTTTTCCTTTTCTTTTTAAAGCAGAAGATCAAAATTTTTTAATTTTTTTTAATTCTTTTGCTTTTAAAGGTAAAGAAGAGATTTGGGGTCTTTTTTGAGGAGAAAGGGGACCTGTAATCCCTATTTCTACAAGGGATGTTTGTATTCCTTGTAATAGGAATAAAAGCGATCAAATAAAAAATAAATGAAAGGACTGTGTAAAAAAAAAAAAAACACAGTAAAATAAATAAGATTTTTTTTTTTTAATGTGACCCCATCCATCCGTGCTTGGGCGCAGAAGCAAACACATATGCAAGTCGCGCATGCATATTTAACCACCTCAATACAGTGCACTTACACCCCCTTCCTGCCCAGACCAATTTTCAGCTTTCAGCGCTCTCACACTTTGAATGACAATTACTCAGTCATGCAACACTGTACCCATATGAAATTTGCGTCCTTTTTTTCACACAAATAGATCTTTCTTTTGGTGGTATTTAATCACTAGTGGGTTTTTTATTTTTTGTGCTATAAATAAAAAAAGTCCGTAAATTTTGTGAAAAAAAATGCCCTTTTCTTTGTTTCTGTCATAAAATTTTGCAAATTAGTAATTTTTCTTCATAAATTTTGGCCAAAATTTATACTGCTACATACCATCCGTAAAAATAACCCAAATAAGTGTAAATTATTTGGTCTTTGTGAAAGTTATAGAGTATACAAACTATGGTGCCAATCACTGAAAATTGATCACATCTGATCACACCTAATGTACTGAAGGCCTGCCTCATTTTTTGAGACACTAACAAGTCAGGAAAGTACAAATACCCCCCAAATGACCCCTTTTTAGAAAGTAGACATTCCAAGGTATTAAGTAAGTAGCATTTTTAAGTAGTAGGTTTAGTAGGTTTTTTAAGTTGTAATTTTTCCCACAATTCTTTGCAAAAATAACATTTTTATTTTTTTTTACAAAATTGTCATATTAATAGGTTATTTCTCTCACAGAGCATATGCATACAACAAATTACACCCCAAAATACATTCTGCTACTCTTCCCGAGTATGGTGATACCACATGTGTGAGACTTTTACACAGCCTGGCCACATACAAAGGCCCAACATTGAAGTATCACCTCTACAAACATAAATGACACATCTCATTTCTCAACCACCTATTACACTTTTGAAGGCCCTGGAGCACCAGGACAATGGAATTACCCCCAAAATGACCCCATTTTGGAAAGCAAACACCTCAACGTATAATTTATGAGGCATGATGAGTCTTTTGAACGGTTCATTTTATTTCAGAAGTTTTTGGAAAATGTGGGAAAAAAATGAAAACGCATTTTTTTTTACACAAAGTTGTCCATTTATCAGATACTGTATTTCCAACACATAGTATGTACATAGCAAAGATGACATCCCAAAATACATTCTGCTACTCCTCCTGAGTATGGCGATACCACATGTGTGCGACTTTTACACGGCCTGGCCACATACAAAGGCCCAACACTGAAGCCTTTAGCCTTCACCTTTAGGCGTTCTACGAACATAACTGACACCTCATTTTCACGACCACCTATTACCCTTTTGAAGGCCCTGGAGCACCAGGACAATGAAATTGCCCCCAAAATGACCCCATTTTGGAAAGCAAACACCCCAACGTATAATCTATGAGGCATGATGAGTCTTTTGAACGGTTCATTTTTTTTCCAGAAGTTTTTGGAACATATGGGAAAAAAAATGAAAACGCATTTTTTTTTTTACACAAAGTTGACCATTTAACAGATATTTCCAACACATAGCATGTACATAGCAAAGATGACACCGCAAAATACATTCTGCTACTCCTCCTGAGTATGGTGATACCACATGTGTGAGCCTTTTACACAGCCTGGCCACATACAGAGGCCCAACATCCAAGTAGCACCATCAGGCATTCTAGGAGCATAAATGACATATATAATTTCCTGGCAACCTATCATTTTTGAAGGCCCTTCATATTTCTAACACATAGCATATACATACCAAGAATTACAATCCAAAATAAATTCTATTGAGGAAAGGGGAAAAAAAAGCATTACCTGTGCTTTTAGTAGTATCCGCAGAGGAGAGCACTGGTCCAGGCAGCAGGCAGGGATGTGCTTAGCGACCGCAATAGTAATTATCCAGGCAGTAGGCAGGAATATTGTCTAGGGTCAGCACAAGGATATTGTCAGCACAGCACAGTCGATGGAAATTGTCCAGGCAGAGACAGCCAGCACAGCCATAATATTGGTCCTGGTACACTGTTACCTGTACCGCTCTCCAGCCCTTCATAAACATACTGCCTCTTGCTACAGCTAATTATTTGCATAGTCCAGGTAGCGGTGTGGTCAGTTCATGCGGCAGGCAGAGGCATGATGGCAGTAAGTCAGCAGCAGGCTGAGGGCCGCAATCAGGTAAGACCTGTGCACAGTGGCACAGGGGTAGAGGCTTCGACCCACCCAAATCTCTATGAAGCCTTCGGACCCCAGGCCCTAATCCGGAAATTCCAAAACCCGGAGAAAACAAAAAAAAATTGTTTTCTCCATCCGGGAAAAAAAATTCTGGAGCCCCTCACATATGTGAGACCCCTGCTACAGTAGCAGGGCAACAGATCAGTCCAAGTGGTAGGCAAAAGCATAGTCCATAAAACAGACCAGGGTCAATTCACGCGCAAGCAGTTTAAGTGGTAGGCAGTAGCGTAGTTGATAAAACAGGCCAGGGTCAGTTCACGTGGAGGCAGTCCAAACGGTAGGCAGAGGCATAGTCAAAAAACAGGCCAGGGTCAGTTCCCATGGAAGCAATCCAAACGGTAGGCAAAGGCATAGTCAAAAAACAAGCCAGGGTCAGTTCACGTGGAAGGCAGTGGCATGGTTATTTGGGGAAGCAAGAAAATGGTCTGCACAGATGATGAAAATGGGGAAATGGTTAAAAATATGGGCTAATATTTTAGGGATGTATGATAAAGTTGGAAGCATTCACCATTGCAAAGGCCAGGTTGGGAGGGACGCTGGGGACAATGGTAGCTGGTATCTTTTCGAAATCCTCTTTTGGTGCACACGCAACATTTTTTTTGCTGTCTACGGCCTGCTTTAGATGGTGGAATGTTCAAGGGGAATTGGCGCTCATGAAGTCGGCAGACAGCCTCAGAGCGAAGGTCTTCTGGGGGGGTCTTTGGTGATACATGAGGAACGTAACATCATCTTCTATGAATTGTAGGAAGGGGGCGGGGCTTTCTGTGGATTTAGTGTAGACTACGTAGGAATTATAAACGGCCAAATGGATGAGATAAATTGCTACCTTCTTGTACCAGAATCGAGACCTCCTTATCGACAAATAGGGCTGAATCATTTGATGATTGAAATCCACCCCCCCCCCCCATATAGAGATTATAATCTTGGACACATACTGGCTTTTCAATGGCACCTTGTCTTCTTTGAACCTTAACTGTAGTGTCGTCATTGATGGTGGACATCATGTGCACGTCTCTTTTATCCTTCCACCTCAAGGCCAGCACTTCGTTGCATCTCAATTCTGCTCTTTACCCCCTTCGCAGCTTTTTGTTTGCTAGAGATTGTGGGAAGCCCTTCCTATTTTTTCTGGAAGTTCCGCAGACCAGGGTTTTTGCAATGTATAGGTGTTTGAAAAGGGGCAGGCCAGTGTAGAAATTGTCATGGTATATGTGATATCCTTTGTTCAGAAGTGGGTATGCCAAGTCCCATACAATCTTTCCAATTGTGCCCATGTAGGCCAGGCACTCAGGGGGCTGGAGCTGGGAATCTTTTTCTTTATATATGCGGAATGCATAGATATCCCGTGGCTCTCTCACAGAGCTTGTATAATTTTACTCCGGATCTGGCCCTTTTGCTAGGAATATATTGCTTTATTCCTAGCCGGCCTGAAAAGGGTACCAGGGACTCATCGACACATATATTCTGATCGGGGACATAGAGTTCTGCAAATTGTTGGGAAAATAAATTTATCAGTGGGCGAAGTTTATATAATTTGTCGTAATTTTGATAATTGCGGGGAGGGCACTGGGTGTTGTCGCTAAAATTAAGAAAGCGCATTATCATTTCGTATCAGGACCTGGCCATTACAGCAGAATAAATGGGCATGTTGTGGATGGGGTTGGTGGACCAATAGGCATATCCTTCATTTTTAGGGTGAGGCCCATAAACAATTTGAACTCCTCCAAATTCAGATCTCTCCACTCAAACGGACGGGCATAGGATGATTGGGGGTTGTTGGCAATATACTGCTGGGCTTACAAATTTGTCTGGTCCACAATGAATTGCAGCAAAGTGTCGAGCAAAAAGAGATGAAAGCAATCAATCTCTGAGAAATTTTTGGTGTTGAAAGACAAAAACAGAACATTCCATAGCTCAGCTCACCAACCAGTCTGCCAACCGACCAAATTAACCTGTCCAACAGTCTGCGTTAAAAACAGGGGTTTAGTTAGCACGCATTTGCAAACGCATGCATAAGCTGCAAGGCCTCTTCATGGCACCCTGTGTATGCTTGCAGTCCTAACGCTACTGAATTTATAAGCGTCTCCACAATGGAAGCACATGCATTAAATGGATAGATGAGGGGCAGGTGGGCCTGGAGGCAGCCCAATCCCCCTTAAAGGAACAGGAGCACAATGTGCACAGTGTTGGCCTGCACACCTCGCTGTGCTGTGAAAGGGGGAATAATTGGTGATCCCAAGTCGGATGGCAGCCATGTTGGGTTGGCAAGACCATCTGGCATATATGTAGAGGCCCTGGCTCTTGGGGGACGTGACACTCCAGTAGTTGGGGGATTTGAATTCCCTGTGCTGGTACTCAGGCGTGATGTGGCAGCACTGGTACTGGGTCTGGGCATTTGTTCCTGGGGCCTATCGCCAACAGCAGCGCTGGTACTGGGTATTTGTTCCCAGGGCCTATCGCTGGCAGCAGCGCTGGTACTGGACCTGGGAATTTGTTTTTGGGGCCTATTGCTGGCGGCAGCGCTGGTACTGGGCCTGGGAATATAATGCTAGTTTCCAGAGTGCCGTGCCCTTTTAGGAGGGACCCATTCTTCCTCCGAATCATTTGCTGATTCACTATTCGTTCAAATGCCGAATCTGATTCTGAATCAGAATTGGAATCTGATGAGAACTCCCCGTTGCTCTCATCAGTCATGGATCTGGAACGCCTCCTCACTGTTAAACTCTTTTGGACATGACTCTGATGGCTGTGTGGCAGGTGACGGTCACTGATGGGCTGTGAAATGGGTGGCAGGTGACGTTCACTGATAGGTGATGACGATGTGACAGGCGATGGTCACTGATGGGTGACAGGCCACGGACGGTGACGGGTGATGGTCACTGATGGGTGCACCGCTGACAATCACTGATGGGTGACGGGTAATGGCTGACGTCACTGATGGGTGACGGGTAAAGGCTGACGTCACTGATGGGTGAGGGGTAATGGCTGACATCACTGATGGGTGATGGCTGATGGTCACTAATGGGTGACGGATGATGGCTGACGGGTAATGGCTGTGACGGTCAGTGACGGCTGATGGTCACTGATGGGTGACGGGTAATGGCTGACATCACCGATGGGTGACGAGTGCTGGCTGACAGGTGATGGCTGACGGTCACTGATAGGTAATTGCTGATGGTCACTGATGGCTGACGAGTGATGGCTGATGGGTGATGACTGACGGGTGACGGTCACTGATGGGTGACGGGTGATGGTTGATGGTCACTGATGGGTGATGGCTGACGGATGACGGCTGACGGTCAGTGATGGGTGACGGCTGACGGTCACTGATGGGTGACGGGTGATGGCTGACGGTCAGTGATGGGTGACGGGTGATGGCTGACGGTCAGTGATGGGTGACGGGTGATGGCTGACGGTCAGTGATGGGTGACAGGGGCACCGCTGACGGTCACTGATGGCAGTCTCCTATGTGACAGGTGCACTTTATGGGGTCACTGTGGTGACTGTTGGGTGACAGATGACAATGGGGGGGTGATGGGACAAGTGTGGTGTTGGTGCAGACACTACAGAACACAGATCGGTAACTCACTGCTCCTGGCTCTTCTCTCCTCACACTGGAAAAGGTGTGTGAGGAGAGAAGAGCTGGTAACAGCTAGTTACCGCTCTGTTTACATTTAGTGATCGGCTGTGAAAGGATCACAGGCGATCACGTGGTAAACAGCCGCCGGCCAATGGCTGTTTACCATCGTTGGTGACAAGCAGTGTTCCTGGGAACACGCCGCCACCGACGTGCACGCGTGGCGCGGTCACGATCGCGCGCATGCGCCGTGCACAATGGGGTGGTACCATCTGTCATCAGCTGAGACTTCATCACGGCCGATCACGTGGTATACGGCCATGCCCAATGGCTGTTCACCCCCCCTCGGTGGCGAGCGGTGTCTCTGTGAGACACTGCCACTGAGGGTACAGGGATGCGCACACACGATCACGCGCATTCCCTGTTTAAAGGGCAGGGCGTCGTATGATGCCCTCCCAGAACGAGAGTCGCGCTGCCTGGCCGTCATATGACGGACGGCGGGCAGCAAGCGGTTAAACAGTGTTCACACCACACATGTGAGGTATCGTCACAAACGTTAGAATGAGAGCAATAATTCTAGCGCTAGACCTCCTCTGTAAATCTAAAGAGGTAATCTTTAAAGGTGTTTAAAGCGTCGCCTATAGAGATTTTCAAGTACCATAGTTTGTCGCAATTTTAAAGCTTGACATGTTGGGTATCTATTTATTCTGCGTATTTACTCTAAGTACTATTTACTTTCATATTTTACAAAAAAATTGGGGTATATATTGTGTTTTCTTTTTTAAATTCATTAAAATGTTATTTTAATATTCCCTAGGGTCTCCGCTAAAAAAAATGTATAATGTTTGGGGGATTCTAAGTAATTTTCTAGCAAAAAATACTAATTTACAAGTTTAAACAAAAAATTCCAGAAAAAGCCTGGTCTAGTGGTTAAAGAGACAGCACTGTCGCTTAGTGGTTAGCACTTCGACCTTGCAGCATTAGTGTTCTCGGTTTAAATTCCAAACAAGAAATTATCTACAGGGAGGTTGTATGTTTTTCCTGTGCTTGCTTTTGTTGTCTCTAGGTACTCTCACTCATGTCAAAATCATGCTGGTAGGTTACGTACAGTGGGGACGGAAAGTATTTAGACCCACTTAAATTTTTCACTTTTTGTTATATTGCAGCCATTTGCTAAAATCATTTGAGTTCATTTTTTTCCTCATTAATGTACACACAGCACCCCATATTGACAGAAAAACACAGAATTGTTGACATTTTTGCAGATTTATTAAAAAAGAAAAACTGGAATATCACATGGTCCTAAGTATTCAGACCCTTTGCTCAGTATTTAGTAAAAGCACCCTTTTGATCTAACACAGCCATGAGTCTTTTTGGGAAAGATGCAACAAGTTTTTCACACCTGGATTTGGGGATCCTCTGCCATTCCTCCTTGCAGATCATCTCCAGTTCTGGCAGGTTGGATGGTAAACATTGGTGGACAGCCATTTTTAGGTCTCTCCAGAGATGCTCAATTGAGTTTAAGTCAGGGCTCTGGCTGGGCCATTCAAGAACAGTCACGGAGTTGTTGTGAAGCCACTCCTTCGTTATTTTAGCTGAGTGCTTAGGGTCATTGTCTTGTTGGAAGGTAAACCTTCGGCCCAGTCTGAGGTCCTGAGCACTCTGGAGAAGGTTTTCGTCCAGGATATCCGTGTACTTGGCCGCATTCATCTTTCCCTCGATTGCAACCAGTCGTCCTGTCCCTCCTGCTGAAAAACACCCCCACAGCAGAATGCTGCCACCATCATGCTTCACTGTTGGGACTGTATTGGACAGGTGATGAGCAGTGCCTGGTTTTCTCCACACATACCACTTAGAATTAAGGCCAAAAAGTTCTATCTTGGTCGCATCAGACCAGAAAATCTTATTTCTCACCATCTTAGAGTCCTTCGGGTGTTTTTTTAGCAAACTCCATGCGGGCTTTCATGTGTCTTGCACTGAGGAGAGGCTTCCGTCGGGCCACTCTGCCATAAAGCCCTGACTGGTGGAGGGCTGCAGTGATGGTTGACTTTCTACAACTTTCTCCCATCTCCCGACTGCATCTCTGGAGCTCAGCCACAGTGATCTTTGGGTTCTTCTTTACCTCTCTCACCAAGGCTCTTCCCCCTGATAGCTCAGTTTGGCCGGACGGCCAGCTCTAGGAAGGGTTCTGGTCGTCCCAAACATTTTCCATTTAAGGATTATGGAGGCCACTGTGCTCTTAGGAACCTTAAGTGCAGCAGAAATTTTTTTTGTAACCTCGGCCAGATCTGTGCCTTGCCACAATTCTGTCTCTTCTCATTTGCTCTGACATGCACAGCGAGCTGTAAGGTCTTATATAGACAGGTGTGTGGCTTTCCTAATCAAGTCCAATCAGTATAATCAAACACAGCTGGACTCAAATGAAGGTGTAGAACCATCTCAAGGATGATCAAAAGAAATGAACAGCACCTGAGTTAAATATATGAGTGTCACAGCAAAGGGTCTGAATACTTAGGACCATGTGATATTTCAGTTTTTCTTTTTTAATGAAGCTGCCAAATTGTCAACAATTCTATGTTTTTATGTCAATATGGGTTTCTGTGTGTACATTAATGAGGAAAAAAATTTAACATAAATGATTTTAGCAAATGGCTGCAATATAACAAAGAGTGAAAAATTTAGTGGGGTCTGAATACTTTCCGTCCCCACTGTATGTGTACCATGCCACTGTACTCTTGAATATCATATTGCACTTGTTTTCTCTTTGTGTAGTGTTAATATTTTGCACTTGTCTGTACATTTTGTGTATTCTAAAAAAAAACTCTTCCTGGTTATTATTTTATTAATTAGTTTTATTAAAAAAAGAAAACAGTTCACCCTAAGTATGTATAACAAAAATGTTTTTTGACCATATATAAAGAAAGGTTTATCTATCTAGCTATGGATTTGTAGAACTACAGTATTCCTGGTTTTGAAATTAACAAAGTACAGTGTAACTAAACTGCACTCAAATTTAGGCACCCCCCCCAGGAGCTTTTGCCATGTGCAAACCCCAGCGATACAATGTTTATGATCCCCCTCGTCACTCTGTTGCCACAGCTTCCAACCTCTCCCAGGTCTTTATCTGCCTTGATTGGCAGGCCTGTGTGACATAAATGCACTTGGTAGTTACTGCGTCCTGGCATCAACGAGATTGTACACCAAGCTTGGCATACAGTTGGAAAAATGCTAGCAAGCAGGAAAGAAACATTTATGGCAGATGAAGCATATAGAGTATCTTCTTCCATAAGATTTTTTATTTATTTAAGTTCCGCGTTAAGGTCTCAATCATACCATCTGTGTTAAGTTGTGTTGATCCTAAATTTAAAAAAAAGAAAGAAAAAAGGGGGCGATTTGAAAGACATATCTGTGGGTTCATGCACAGATGTCTATTGAAATTGTCCTTGAAGTTGCCAAAAGTAGTGCAGTGCAGGAACTACTTTTGGAAATCGGTGCGGCACCGCAAATTCAGATGGTGCCATTGCCTGAAATAAGCTGCGATTTGGCATGCAGTTTGACATGTCAAATCGCATGTCAAATCATCCCGATGTGAAAGGGGGCTAAATCACATTTCTCAGGTATTCATTTTGAGATAACACAGTGGTCAATTTATATGATTATCAGTGCATATCATCATTTATTGCTTGGTACTGTGTAATCCAACTCCTTTTTTTTTTTTTGCAGGACATTAATGAATGCATTTTAGGAAACTATGCAGAGTGTTCCAATCCCAGACTATTTTACATTATTCCATATTTTTGTGGACAGCATCCAAAATGCAGGTGAATTGTGATGTGCTAATTTTGATATTACAGGTATAGGAAATACACATTGGCCAGATGTATAAAAGTATTGGGCCTCACAGTCTGTACTATCACTACATACTCCCCACCCTGACACACAGATGTTTCATAAGTGTTCTATGACATAAGCCTATTCTTCCCTACACTGCTCGATTGAAGAAACTGATAACAATATTTAACTCTATTGCTGGAAGACTTTTTTTTCTTCATACATACTGAGAGCTGCTGTTACTGTGTATGCATTTTTTCTTATTTTTTTTTATTAATAAAAAAAATCAATAATTCTCATCGAGAAACATTCTGCCTCTGCTCAATACAAACATTTTCCCAAGTGGGTTGGAATCAGGTTAGTAGTTATGGCAACCTTAGACACATCCTGTTTAATATTTTAGATACTCATAGTCTGCCTAAAGCTGGATACACACTATACAATTTTCTTTAGATTTCTTCTTTAGATTTACCAAAACCATACAATATGAGGTCAAACCTAAACACTTTCAATTTGTATGCAATCAGGCAGGCCCTTGCACTACATAGTTGAAGGTAATTATAAAGGAAATTTAACAACAAAAGTTATATAGTGTGTATCCAGCTTAAGCCTGGGTTCACACTTGTGTGTTGCAGGCACTGCATGTGATTCGCACAGGAATCACAACGCATTCCTGTGCATATTACATGCGATGTCTGTGCGGTGCGACTTGAGCCATGCATTTTGTATGGCTCAAGTTGCATTGCATCTACACCAAAATGGAGAAGGACCCTTTTTTTTCACACCTGAATCACATTGCACCTGGCAATTGCACTGCATTTTACAAGCTGTTTCGGGGTGTTGTTACTCTAACATTGGGGTTGATTTACTAAAGGCAAATCCACTGTGCACTGCAAGTGCACTCGGACTTGCAGTCACTGTAGATCTCAGGGGGACATGCAAGGAAAATAAAAAACAGCATTTTTGCTTGCACATGATTGAATAATAGAAATCAGCAGAGCTTCCCCTCATTTTAGATCTTCCCCTCAGATCTAAAGCAACTGCACTTCCAAGCGCACTTGTAGTGCACAGTGGATTTGCCTTATATAAATCAACCCCATTGACACCTGCAGCAGATTGCATGGACGCCAAATGATTGCAATGCGGTGCAGCATGAGTGGAGGCTCTGTGGTTGGATTTAAAATTGCAAAATCGTACTTAGTCTTGCCCGATTGTGTTTTCTTCCTATTTTCACGTAGCTAAATTTTCCATTAGCATTTTTATTAACACTTGATTGCAGAGTTTGAGTGAAGGTCAGTTTGTTCATTGTAGAAAACTGAAATCCTTGTAGTTTATTCAACCCATGAATTCCATTTCCTCTAGGGATCCTGGTGAGTGGGCCTTGGAACGTGCAAAACAAAACGTAAATGAAAACTTTTTACTTGTTGGAATTCTAGAAGAGCTGGAAGATGTTCTGCTTTTGTTGGAAAGATTTTTACCACACTACTTTAAGGGCGTCATGAATATTTATAAAAATCCAGGTATATGGTTAAAATCTATAACATTCTGAAAATGGTAGTACTACTACATTTAAGAGATAAATGCTAAAATAACCAGAATATCATTATTGTATTATGTTTATTTTCAATTTAACAATCTGACGTATAGTGGTTCTGAAGGCGGAAGGTTTATCTTAATGCATTCTATGCATTAAGATAAAAAAAACTTCTGTGTGTAGCAGCCCCCCTAATACTTACCTGAGCCCTATCTCGATCCAGTGATGCTGCATGAGAGTCTTGGCTGTCTGGGACTCTTCTTCCTCATTGACTGAGACAGCAGCGGGTGCCATTGGCAATCAAAGGAGAGAGAGGAGCAGGCCAAGCCGTGGCTCCTTGTATGAATGGGCACACAGAGCAGCAGCTCTGCTCAGGTGCCCCATAGCAAGCTGCTTGCTGTGGGGCAAAAGGGAGGGGCCAGGAGTGGCAAGGAGAGACCCGAGAAAAGGAGTATCCGGGCTGCTCTGTGTAAAACCATTGCACAGAGCTGGTAAGTATAAAATGTTTGTTATTTTTAAACAAAAAAAAAAACAAGACTTTAATATCACTTTAAACAGACTGTTATGTATTGTGAAAATAATGAAATTACTTTTTAACTTAAAGTATAAAATGTATTGAAAATAAATATGACAGTGGTAGGGCTTTTTCTTGAAAGAAAATCAGGCTCGTATTGTACAGCACTGTTCAGTTTGAGGCATTGGGGACTTAACTCAGCCATAGATGGTGCAAATTTGGTTGCAGGAAAGATAATTACTTGTGTTCTTCCGGCTGGGGGGAGCCATCCAAATATCAAAGTATTTGCGCAGCAGTTTTTCAAATGCAATTTTTTGGGACAAAATACACTTTGTGTTTTTTTGCATTAAAATTAATTAATGTATAACCCAATTTTTTGGTAAAATATAAAAAAAAGATGATGTTACACAGAGTAAATAGATAACTAACATGCTACGCTTTAAAGTTGTGCATGCTCATGGAGTGGCGACAAATTATGATACTTAAAAATCTCCATGGCGACGCTTTAAAAAATTTTACCGGTTACCTGTTTAGAGTTACAGTTTTTACACTATCCCTTTATTTTTATTTTTTATCACTTTTATTCCTATTACAAGGAATGTAAACCCCCCTTGTAATAGAAATAAGACATGACAGGTCCTCCTTATGGAAAAATCTGGAGTCAATAAGACCCCAAATCTCTCTACCAACATTTTTTTGATCTTTTGCGTATTAAAAAAAAAATGTTTACTTTTGCCCATCATAATGTCACTCTGGTCCTCCAAGATCATAGAGGCGATCAGAGACGATCTGGTCTTTGGTAACCTCTTTGGCCAGCTTCACAAACTGTTGGATCATTTCTCGGGCGTGCCGATAAAAATGGTAAGCCTGAGAAACATCCTCAGGAGGGGGGGGGAGACCCCTCCCGCTGACTCTGAAAGTGATCCAGTGGCTAATTAGCTGCTTCATGAGAAAAGCGGTTGTAAAAAAATACCAGGGTTATGGCTGATAACTTCAGCCATAACCTCAGTAAACCACTTGCATGCCGCAATATATATATATATATATATATATATATATATATATATATATATATATATGTATTGAGGTTGGCAAGTGGTTAATGATCAACAAATAAACATGTAGGTTACGATACAGTCATTAAATCAAACAATATCAGCTGGGTAGGAGGAACAAAAAATGCACAGCAGAAAGCCATTCTCTACTAACAAGTTCAGGTTGCTGAAGACTTTAATGTAAAAAATCTTACTGCATCAACAAGGTTTCTCACAGGCAGATATTTCAAGAAACATAGGTGTTTCCAGATGTCCAAGCTTTTTTGTAGAAGCACATTAAAACAAGCATTGTTGAGGACCAACAACGCAATGGTAAGCCAATGGAATTTAGTGCAGCAGATAAAAAGACATATCATGCTGACTTGCTTTTGCAACTAAAAACACCAATCTACAGTCCAGGGAAGTCTGGTCCAAAGTAGTGTTTTTGAAGACTTGTGGCTAAAAGTCATACCTTTAACATGAAAACAAGGCCTATGCATGAGAACACAATAACCGGTGCACAGAAAAATGGCAGCAGATGCTCTGGCCTCATGGTCGTCAAGGTGTATAATTCCTTTCAAGTTCAAATTTTAATTATATATGACTGTAACAGAAAGAAATTGATTGATAAATGCCTGGAGAGTGGTACAAGGATGAGTAACTGCAGGCAACAGTGAAGTGTGATGAAGGTTCCTTGCAGGTTTGGAGCTGCATTTCTGCACGTACAGTTGAGGACTTAGTCAGAAGTATTGGTCTCTTCAATGCTAAAAAGTACAGATACAGATACATGTGCAGTACCATCAGAGAGGCATTTGATTGATCCCAAATTCAATGCTGCAGCAGGACACTGACCCCAAACATACAACCAAGTCAAAAATAACCATCTTTAGCAAAAAAAAACAAGGAGCCCTGGAAAAGATGATATGAATCCCACAGAGCCCTAATAAGGCATCATTCAGTCTGTCTGGTATTACATTAAGAAACAAAAATAACTGTGGAACAAATTACCTGCCAAGTTCCTTAAAAACAGTTTGTGTATGTACAGTATGTGTGTGTGTGTATACATATATATATATATATATATATATATATATATATATATATATATATATATATAATATTTTGGCTGTGGCCCAGTGGCCAAGACAGATATGGATCACATAAACACGTGACAAGACTTACAGCATAAATAGACCTGAATTGTGCCTTGGTGGTCTGGTCGGTATGCCAAGAAAAGGGGGCATACCCAAAATAAGTAATGAGTAATTATGGAGAAGGATGTGCTGAGAAGTGCCCTGAAAAAGGGGAGGGAGGGTATCGCGCACTGGAACCGAGAAGGAGCATGGTCGAGTGGGCTGCTTAAATACCCCCCGAGCTCCTCCCATAAATTCAGGCAACCATACTGGCCTTCTTATCTATGGTCGTGGCCCTATGGCCCAAACAGATATGGATCACATAAAAACGCAACAAGACTTACAACATAAATAGACCTGAAGTATGCCTTGGTGGTCTGGTTGGTATGCCAAGAAAAGAGGGCAAAAATAACCAGGTAAAGAAGTATTTCTTTATTGGTTCTAAATCATTGAGCAAGCTTGGTAAAGGCTTGTGCCATTTAAACCTGAGGGTTTGTAATGTATCTGGTGAAGCAGGCTTATTTGCATCTGCCTAGTTTCTTGATCACATGGACTGGTACTCCATGCTGAGATACAGCTGAGGCTGCACCGATCCAGAAGGAATGTCCGGAGTACCGACCGGGGTCAAGGCCCAAGTTGACCCGTAGGACCCTAACATGCTTAATAAACTGGCTGCAACTCAGGTGGTTGGCCGGAAAGGAAGCAACGGACTGGAGTCTGACTGGCTGGGTAGGTGAGCAAGTAATCGGTCAAGCTCCATTACTGGTCACCAGGCATTGTTAGTCCGAAAGAGGTTGATGTCCACTCTGGGTCCGGTTTGTTGAGTTTTGGAGACCGCAAGATGAGGGACATAGTGGTTTTTAAAGCGAGTCAGTGAGTGTCTGTACAGTATCTGGCTACTAGTGCCACCAGAGGTGAATTAACTAGTCTGTAGAAGGCAGGGTAGATGGCCGCCTGGATGACTAGGCTGGGCAGAGCCTTGAATGGGGAATGTGTGAGGATTTCGGACATGCCCCTAAAGATGGTAGTCATTGGGTCGGCTGCGGGTTCCCGCATTATTGTAGCCTGTTAGTCTGTGGTGAAGAGCACTGTTTGACCTGTCCACGTGTGGCCCCAGACTTGGGCAGCTGCCACAATGGGATATGGCTCGAACAATGATGAAGATTGAGTGAAACCAGGAATTTAGGCAGATTTCTGGAGGCCAGGGTCCGGCGGATCAGTGATCGCCAAAAATTGCAGCAAAGCCTGTGGAGGCTGCGGCATTTGTGACTACCTGTGGCGACTGAGTTGAAACTGACGGAACAAACATCAATATGTTGGAACCCACCCCATATTGCTAAGTCCGCTACCGCTGCTGGGTCTAACCTGAGAACTTTTTCGGGGGCCTGTACTTGAGCGAGAAAGACCAAGAGCCGTGAGATGAACGACCACCCCTGATGAATAATCCCCATGGTAAAATTAAACATCCCTAACAAGGACTGCATCTGTCTCTTAGTACACCCTTGTAACAGGGTGAGGTCATGGATGCTATCCTGATACGGGCTAGTTTGCCAGGAGGCAGCCTGGCCTGCATGGCATGTGTGTCCATAGTGACACCTAAGAAGGTGATGGAGTGTTCCAGGCCCTCCACTCTATGTTCGCTTATGGCACGTTGAGTTTGTTAAATACCACTCTTAACCTGTCTAGGTCTTCCGGGGGGGTATGGCCGGCTGTTGGTTGAGCAGAAAATCATTGAGGTAATGAATGACCGTCTGACCCTGGGCCATGATGGCTTGGATGGCTTAGTCAACTGATGCGTATATGAGGGAGAATTCCTCGGAGGGAATCGAAGAAGTGAAGTGGACCCGATACGAACCGTTGTGCAACGGCTAGATTCGAATTGGGATGTGAAATTAGTGAAATGAAACCTGATACGGATCGCTGTGCCACTGATGCGACTGGACTCGCATCGGACTGTAGAGTGTGTGACATAAAAATAAATATTAATGAAATGAAACCGATAAGAATAGTTGCAACGCTGCTGCGACTGGACTCGAATTCGATTATAGCGTGTGTGGCATGAAATTAGATAAATGAAACAAAACCTACACAAATCGTTGTGCCACTGCTGCGACTGGACTCGAATTTGACTGTAGAGTGTGGCATGAAATAAATGAAATGAAACTGATTTGAATCGTGCCGTTGATGTGACTGGAATCGCACTGGACTATAGAGTGTGTGAAATGGAATAAAATAAATGTATGAAATGAACCAGTGCGAATCGTTGAGCTACCGATGCGACTGGATTCGAATCGGGCTGTGGTAGAATGTTAGGCTCGCCGGCTCACCCCACTAACTGAGGGGGTGCATGTGTTAAGAGGAGGCATAGCAGTAGGATAGTGAGTGAAGTGGGACACAGAAAATTCAGATAAGAAGGAAAAGGAGAAGTACAGGGAAAGAAATGACAGGCGCAGGGAGGAGCCGACTGTGTTCTATTGTGTAGAACCCTGTAGATTGAAAATGTAGAAAACTCAAGAGTGCGTGGCAACCGAGGTGAGCCATGAGGTGACTGACCAGGTAACTGATGTTTGGATGCCTGTCTCTACTGAGCACAAACTTGTAGACCTGAGCCCCAGGGCGTACTGGGGCAAGCAGCTGACGTCTGGTACGGCCTACCTAGGAATGTTGCGGTCTTTAGTTGGTGACGTATGCTCGGCCTGCTAACACTTGCACTGTCAGCAAGCTCGACGTATTAGCTGCCTTGTCTGTGTAGGTGAAGGGTCCGCCTTCGAAATAGAGTGTAATGCATGTGACAGTAAGACAACTTTCACACCAAGGCGCTTCAAAAATGCCCTAAAACGCCTTAGCGTTATTACCGCGTTTTTACGTTTTAGGGGCGTTAGCTGTAAAATTAACCCAACGCTGCAGGCGTTTTAACAGCGTTTTTCAAGCGTTATTGAAGCATGGGCGTCAAAGAACAACCCCACCTCCCTACATCACTTCCTGTGTACTTCCTGGTATCTTGTTGAGGTGAAAGAGGGTAAATAAAGAAGATGGAGTTCATGGAGCTGTTTTTGTTATTTGTGCTACTCTATTGGGAGCATATCCACCAACAGAGGCAGCACCATCGCTATTGGGTTCATCCCATCCTCCAAGCGCACACCTCAATTGGACAATTTGCATTGCTATATGAGGACTTGAGAGTGCACCCAGACAAGTTCAAAAATTATACTCGGATGAGCATTGCAACGTAAGGATCTATATCCTAATCCCACTCCCACATCCCTAACCCTAACCCCGCTCCCACTAGTCCCAAATCCCTAACCCTAATCCCGCTCCCACTAGTCCCAAATCCCGAACCCTAATCCCAAACCTAATCCCGCTCCCACTTGTCCCAGATCCCTAACCCTAATCCTGCTCCCACTAGTCCCAAATCCCTAACCCTAATCCCACTTCCACTAGTCCCAAAACCAGAACCCTAACTCTAATCATGCTCCCACTAGTCCCAAATCCCTAACCTTAGTCCCACTTCCACTAGTCCCAAAACCAGAACCCTAATCCTGCTCCCACTAGTCCTAAATCAGTAATCCCAACCCTAATCCCGCTCCCACTAGTCCCAAAACCAGAACCCTAATCCTAAACCCGCTCCCACTAGTCCCAAATCCCTAATCCCAACCCTAATCCTGCTCCCACTAGTCCCAAATCCCTAACCCTAATCCCATCCCTAATCCCGCTCCCACTAGTCCCAAATCCCTAACCCTAATTCCTGCTCCCACTAGTCCCAAATCCCTAACCCCACTTCCACTAGTCCCAAAACCAGAACCCTAATCCCGCTCCCACTAGTTCCAAATCTCTAATCCCAACCCTAATCCCGCTCCCACTAGTCCCAAAACCAGAACCCTAATCCTAATCCCGCTCCCACTAGTCCCTAATCCCAACCCTAATCCTACTCCCACTAGTCCAAAATCCCTAACCCTAATCCCAACCCTAATCCCACTCCCACTAGTCCCAAATCCCTAATCCTGCTCCCACTAGTCCCAAATCCCTAACCCTAATCCCACTTCCACTAGTCCCAAAACCAGAACCCCAACCCCGCTTCCACTAGTCCCAAATCCCTAATCCCAACCCTAATCCCGCTCCCACTAGTCCCAAAACCAGAACAAGCAGTGTCTTGTAAAGTAACAACCAGTGTTTTTTACTTCAAATCTTCATTTTTCTGGGATTAATTCTTTTTTTGGCACCTTAATTTAGTTTTTTTTGGCACTTTGATGGTCTGTTTAATCATTCTGACCTTCCCACAATTTCAGTCCTGTTGTTGTAGATGCTCTCATTTCTGCTTGCATGTTTACCTTTTTGTGAGATCATGGGACTTTTCTACAGCTCAGGGCGGATTATAGGCATTATTCAGGCGTTTTTACGTTTTCAATTCATTTCAATGGAGAGGGGCATTTTTGAAGCGCTTTTTTCAACGCCCAAAAGCTGCTCCAAAGATGCTGCTTGTAGGACTTTTCTCAACGCCCCACCAGCGCAACGCCTCAGTGTGAAAGGGTCCATAGAGATACATGGGGAGCGTTTTAATAGCGTTATTTTTAGCGCAAAAACGCCTTGGTGTGAAAGGGGTCTAAGGCCCGATGAACAAGTCGAGGATGCTGCAAGATAATATGACAGAGGGGCCCGTGAACTACACACCTGATTGACGCCCTAGTAGCGAGTTCCTGGTAAGGATCAAACTCGGTTGACCGGAAAACCTGAGGTGAGGGTGACATAAGTGTGACATTATATATATATATATATATATATATATATATATATATATATATATATATATATATATATATATATATAATTTATAGCTGACATGAGCTGTCCCACCACTCAGCTCAGAGACAGAATTGTGGCAAGGCACAGATCAGGCCAAGGTTACAAAAAAAATTCTGCTGCACTTAAGGTTCCTAAGAGCACAGTGGCCTCCATAATCCTTAAATGGAAGACGTTTGGGACGACCAGAACCCTTCCTAGAGCTGGCCGTCCGGCCAAACTGAGCTATCGGGGGAGAAGAGCCTTGGTGAGAGAGGTAAAAAAGAACCCAAAGAAGTTATGCTTGGAATCGTGTTTTGCAGCAATTGCAAGAGGCTGTGTCTGTGTGTCTGTATGCTAGTTTGCAATAATTGTAAGAAGTTATGTTTGGATGCGTGCTTGCGGCAATTGCAAGGGGCTGTGCCTGAATGCGTGCTTGCAGCGATTGCAAGGGGCAGTGTTTACGGTGCGTGTTTGCCATGATTGCAAGATGTTGAGTTTGGAGGCGTGCTTGCAGCGACTGCAAGAGGCTGTGCTTGCGGCGAACGCAAGAAGCTGTGTTTGGATGTGTGCTTGCAGCGATTGCAAGAGGTTGTGTTTGGATATGTGCTTGCAGCGACTGCAAGAGGCTGTGCTTGTGGCGATCTAAAGAGGCTGTGCTTGGATGCGTGCTTGCAGCTACTGCAAGTTATGTTTAGCCGCGTGCTTGCAAGGATTGCAAGGGGCTTGTGTCCCTGGAGATGTGTTTTTATGGTGACTGTAAAAAGATTGCATTAGCTGTGTATGTGCTTGCATGATTGCAAGATGAACCAGTGTGTGGTGCGTCCAATACGAATCTTTGTGCCGTTGATGTGACTAGGTTCGAATCGGGCTGTTGTAGGTATTCAATGTAACCGATACGAATCGGTGGTAGGGTAAATGATATGAATAAAGACATGACCAATACAAATCGGTTGTAGAGTAGGGCGTGAACCGATACAAATTGGTGTGTGCAGTGCATACAAATCATTGTGCCGCTGATGTGACTAGATTCGTATCGGACTGTGACGAGTATGAAAAACGGATCCAATACGAATTGGTTGTAAGGCAGGACGTGAACCAGTGTGAATCAGTAGACAGGGAAAATGGCATGAACCAATACAAATCGGTAACAGGGTAAGCGTCATGAATCGACACTAATCGGCATGTGCTATGGATCCGATGCGAACCATTGTGCCGCCAATGCGTCTGGATTCGAATTGGATTGTAGAAAGTATGTAATGTATCCGATAAGAAACGGTTGTAAAGAGAAATGACTCCAATGCAAATCGGTTGTAAAATTTATAAAATGACTCCGATACGAATCGGTAGTAAGATGTATGAAATGAATCTGATACGAATCGGTAGTAAGATGTATGAAATGAATCTGATACGAATCGGTTGCAGAGTGTATGACACTGTATGAACACATACCAGCCACCCAGCCCCCCAGGCTTATCAAAGTGCAGACAGGGTACCAGGTGGGTCTAATTACCACCTCAATCCGCCACAGAACCCCTGCAAACAATACATGCTCATCTCCCAATGAATGAGACAGCAACCCCATAGACAGTGGTGTTGATTTACTAAAGGCAAATCCACTCTGCACTACAAGTGCACTGCAAGTGCACTTGGAAGTGCAGTCGCTGTAGATCTGAGGGGAAGATCTGAAATGAGGGGAAGCTCTGCTGATTTTATCATCCAATCATGTACGAGCAAAAATGCAGTTTTTTTATTTTTCTTGCATGTCCCCCTCAGATCTACAGCGACTGCACTTTCAAGTACACTTTCAGTGCACTTTCAAGTGCACTTGTAGTGCAAAGTGGATTTGCCTTTCGTAAATAACCCCCAAAGTTAAGATTCATTATGTTTCCTATCCTGCATCCCTTTCGTACTTAGCTGCCTCCGAGTTGTTGTCGGTCGTGTCCCGACATTTTTTGACAAAGGCGTAGTAGATTGGCAGGTTCCCTCTGCCTTGCTTGTTATCCCATCCACAAATATACGATTCGATGGTAGATCCAAGCCTCCGAGCCACTGTCAGTCATTGTCCGATATCACTCGATACAGGCTTCGTTGCTCATAGGATTCCCTCATGGTAATTTACTAAAGGCAAACAGAATGTGCACTTTACAAAGTGCTGTCAGTAAAATTCCATTCTCTCACTGATCAGTCAACTCCGGTCATGTTGATTAGAAGACAGATTTATTACAAATGTATCGATACATAGGGATGAACTCTTACAGCAAGGAGTTCCGTGCAGAGTCATACAGGAACCCTTTACACATGCTATTTTATAGCAGTATTTGGCAAGCTGCCATTGGCTAAGGCACACTGGTGACTCATGGTGCATTGTCAGCTTTATTGTCAAATCCAGCGTGCTTTCACAATATTTCCTATTATGGTAAACTTTTGCTAGTTCTTTAAATATTGTTGTAGGTGTTGGTCGGAACTAAGCAGATTGCATAAACAATAAGTTAGGGCCATTTTAGCTAGAAAAAGAGCATATAAGGAACAAGGCAAATGTCGATATCACCTGTAATTCTTTGCATATTTCTTATCAAGTGCAATTGCACTTTGCAGGTGCAGTTGCTCCACAGCTTAGTAAATGAGCAGAAACTCTGCTGGTTTCCATCATCCAATCATGTGCAAGCAAAAATGCTGTTTTTTTTATTTTCCTTGCACGTGATTAGGTACTCTTTTGTATTCAGTCCTTTTCTCTGTTTCAAAAAATAGATATTGGGTCTGTTTAAACCTCTGATATCTCCTCAAAGACTAAAAGAAAAGAAAATACAAAATATTAAAAAATATAAATTTAAAAAAATGAAAAACTAAAAAAATATAAAAAGAAAATAGTAAGGACCCTTTCACATGGAGCGGACACCATCAAGCAAATCCGCCGGCTTAGCGGGGGATCTGTCCACTGATCCCCACTGAGCAGGCGGATGACAGGCCTGTGTCCACTCCGCTGATGCAGAGTGGACACGGACACAGCCCTCTGTTCTCTATGGGGCGGTCAAATGGAAACGGACCGCCTGCCCATTTCTATCCGATTCTCATCCAATCTGATCTGCTAGACGGATGGGGAATGAGATCCCCATCCATCTGTTTTAAGCGGCCTGGATTGGATCGGATGCAGGCTGGTGTAAACGGACACATGTCCATTTACATCAGCCTCTCTATAAAGAACAAAGGGTTGCCCACCTGAAAAGCGGACAGGCAGACCCGATCAGTCTACTTGTGTGAAAGGGGCCTAAGGCCTTGTTCACACAGGGCATACACAGCGTACACCCCTGCAAGGCCGTGTTTACCTGTACCAGTTCCATTGATGTAATTTGGGATGTAGCAATCTCAGGAACTGAGCCATTGCTCCCAATTTGACATCCATGTAGGTCCGGGTTCATGTCCCTGAGCTCACACTGTCTGCATTCGGGGGCATACACCCACACGGATGTCAGATTGAGAGCAGCGGCTATGCCTGTGCAGCTGTTGCATCCCAATTGACATAAATAGGACTGCGCCTGCACGGGGACCTGTGCGTCCCACAACATGGGTCTCCATGGGTGTACACTTTAGTAAGCCACATGTGAACGATGCTTTAGTAGCAATTTAGTAGGAATTTTGTAAGTTATGTTGTGTTTGTGTGCATTAATAATGATTTTAGTGTATTTTTTTTGTAAAAATAGTGATTTGATGAACATTTGCGTAGTTATTGCGGAGCCCAAAAAATAAGAACTTTTTTTTATTCTACAGGTCATGTGTTTTGAGAAAATGTATTGTGCACAATTAAACATTTACAAATATTTGTTATTTATTAACTCAATATAGTTTTACCTTTTATATTTAGTAGGAATTTTGCATTCATTTTGTAAATTTTGCCATGTATAAATCCACTAATAATGATTTTAGTGTATTTTTAGCTAAAATATTGTTTTGATAAACATTTGCACAAATATTGCGGTGCCTTAAAAATCAGTAGCACCTTTTTTATTCTACTGACCATGTGCTTTCAGAAAATATTTGGTTGGGGGGGGTCTTTTACAAACTCTGAAAGCTGTAAGTGAAAAATGAAAACCTCCAGAGTTTGAGAGAAATTATTGTGTACGTCTGATTTACACCATTTCTCAAAAAGGCGCAATTTAAAATTTACAAATTTGTTATTTATTAACTCAATACAGGTTTAGCTTTTATATTTAGAAGGAACTTAGCAGGATTTTTGTAAAATTTGCTTTGTTTGTATCTGCTAATAATGATTTTAGTGCATTTTTAGGGGAAAATATTGTTTTGGTAAACATTTGCGCAAATATTGCGGAGCCTTAAAAATCAGTAGCAATTTCCTTTTATTTTACTGGTCCTATGCTTGCAGAAAATATTTAGCTTGGGGTGTCTTTTACAAACTCTGAAAGCTGTAAGTGAAAAATGAAGACCTCCAGATTTTTGGAAAAATTTGGTTGTTTGTTTATATAGTTATATAGTTTTGTGTATGTTTAATTTTCACCATTTCGCAAGAAGGTGCAATCTGAAATTTACAAATATTTGTTATTTATTAACTCAATACAGGTTAAGCTTTTATATTTAGTAGTAATTTAGCAGGCATTTTGTAAAATTTGCTGTGTTTGTATCTGCTAATAATGATTTTAGTGTATATTTAGCGAAAATATAGATTTGGTAAACATTTGCGCAAATATCTTGGGGCCTTAAAAACCAGTAGCACCTTCCTTTTATTCTACTGGTCCTATGCTTTCAGAAAATATATGGTTTGGTGGGTCTTTTACAAACTCTAAAAGCTGTAAGGCAAAAATGTAAACCTTCCGATTTTCTGAGAAAATTGGTTACATTTTTTAGTACATTCAATTTTCACCATTTTGCAAAAAGGCATAATTTAAAAATTACAAATGTTTGTTATTAACTCAATACAGGTTATGCTTTTATATTTAGTAGGGATTTTGTAAAATGTGCTATGTTTTTATCTGCTAATAATGATTTTAGTGTATTTTTAGCAAATATATTGTTATGATAAACATTTTTCGCAAATATCGCAGAGCATTAAAATCAGTAGCACCTTCTTTTTATTCTACAGGTCATGTGCTTTAAGAAAATATATGGTTTGGGGGGTATTTAACAAACTGTGAAAGCTGTAAGTGAACAATGAAATCCTATAGATTTTTAGAGAAATTTGGATATTTACATTTTTGGGTATGTTCAATTTTCACCATTTCACAAAAAAGGCACAATTTAAAATTTACAAATATTTGTTATTTATTAACTCAATACAGGTTAGCTTTTATATTTATTAGAAGTTTTGTAAAATGTGCTGTTTTATCTGCTAATAATGATTTTATTGTATTTTTAGCGAAAATATTGATTTGTTAAACATTTGTGCAAATATTGTGCCCTAAAAATAAGTAGCACCTTTTTTTTATTCTACTGGTCATGTGCTTTCAGAAAATATATGGTTTGGGGGCCTTTTACAAACTCTGAAAGCTGTATGGGAAAAATAAAAAAGCAATGGAAAAATTGCAAAAATGGTCCGGCCAGCTAATTTTAAAAGTGGAGCGCAGGGCCTGGCAGCGAAAAAGTTAATGTGTTACTAAAGAAAAAAAGCATGGTATAGTTACTTCCCTTTCAGGCACCCTGTCTCCCATAGAAGATTGAGACAGAGCCATTCACTAAGAGATGTACTGCTTTATTTGTGAACATAGGTGTGTACATTTCAGCTTTAGCCCTTGAACCCTGAAAACAGACGGCAGAAAGAATATGGAAAACATAAAAAGCAGCTGAGCATTTCCCCTGCTGACCAAAATGTAAAAAAAAAAAAAAAATGATGATGAAAACCAATAAACCTTCCCGTTAAGTTGCAGATGTAGTTACAAAGCCAGGGAGTTTGTTTACTTGGTGCTAAGCTACTAGGAAACTCTGAAGTCATGGTCAAATACAGACCAAGTGGAAAAGAGGAAACACCACAAAATGAGATGTAATTCTTTGTTTACCTGACTGTGTACTGCACTCAACTTACAGTAATTTTCTATTTAGTAATTTAGACAATCTGTGTCTACACACTGGGGTTCTGTATATTTCATCCTTAGCAAGATTTTTAAGAAGGATAATGTACTTATATTAATTGTATGCTGCTGTTTAATTTTGTGGACTATAATATCTATCTAGTACAATTTTGGTATTCTGGTTATATTATTTGTATTGTTTTATATTACATTCAGTTCCTTTATTTTGCCACTTTTTACACTGCAGAACACAGAAAACTTGGAAATCTGACAGTCACAGTAAAAAAAACATTCCCTTCTCCCAACGCCCTACAAGTTCTCTACCAGCGGATGAAATATGAATATGAATTTTACTACTATGTCAAAGAACAATTCCATTTGCTCAAACGCAAGTTTGGACTTAAATCTCAAGTGAAGAAACTGCCTAGTCAAGAAATGTTAGTCCCATTTCCTGTCCCTATGGAAACAATGGAGTCAATAATAGACGAGGAGGATAATCAAGATGATGAGAAGTGGTTGGAGGACATTTATAAGAGGTGATGCCCTGGCATCAGGAGTCATGACTATAAGTCCAGATCCATTTCTTAAGCTTTTTTATTGTTAAAAAATCCTTAAGGAACATGGTTAATGTTGAACTGCATTAACACTTTCCCACATGTTGGGTATTAGGGAAATACATGTACCCGATTCTGCGGGTTGTGTTTACTTTTATTTTTTTATGTTCAGTGGGATTGATGAAAGAGTAATAAAATAAGACTTTTGGCATTTTGATTTGAGTTTTAGCCAGTATTTGCATTTTGAAGGAATCATACAGCACAGTCAAAAGTTTTCATAGCAAAGAGATAATTTACTGTACTATGTCATGGTGTGGTGTCCTAGAACATCTTTTGAATTGTGATGGCCCTTTCATCCCTGGTGCCATGTTTTGTTTGCATTTAAACTATGTACAGAATTTACCAACGTTTTAAAATTCCTGCTTTTACATTTTAGTCATCTATGTGCACTTTTTATCCTATATAGACCCAACACAGTCAATTCCTGGATTTACAGGCACGAAGCAGAAAAGTAATTGCAGGCTATTTTTATGTGTAATTATTGGTAAACGTTCTTAGAACTTCTCCAGATAGAAATACATATTGGTAAGTCATGGGAGATATGACTTTGGACAATTCTAGTAAATTTGTTATATTAACTTAACCTTCCATTGTAGAATACTTGAGCTATGGCTTATGTCATTGTCGCTTTAAGAGTGTTTCGATATCTAATTTATGTGCTATAAAAACTTTTAAAAAAAGCATTATTTGTGCAGAATGGTGAATGGTCTTGATAACATTTGAATACATTTGTGAGGATTATCTCAATAATATTTTGGCGAAAATAATCTTTCTTTAATTCAGCTTTAAATGCTCTTGGTACATGTAGAGCAAACCAATTTAAAGTGTATACAAACTCAAAACTTTTGTTTGTTTTGGATAGACTGTATAATGGTTAGAACCCCTGTCATGTTTTCATTGTGTGTGTCCCTGCTGGGAAAATGCACTTTATTTTTGGTCCTGATGACAAAAAGTGATATAAAAAACAATGAGTTGTCACAGGAATAGGTAAGGAGAAATCTTCCAATGGATAAACTTGTCCTGGTGACAACTATCTATGAATGATGAGATATAAAGTAAAGGGACGTTTCTCTCATGGGAAGCACACAACAAAATAGATCTAAATGAGAGGTCATAACCAATCCGTACTCTATCCTAAACTATAAAGAAAAGTGTTGGCTTTGGAAGCCACACAAAAACAAGAGGCCAGGCAAAGTACTCTGACAGTCATCATGGATTACTGTATTGAACCAAGCTACTGTAACACCAACTATACTACAGCCATTTATTGTGAATGCATACATACGTTTTGTTGTAGTGAACATTGAACATAGCATACATTTATCTGGACCAATATTAGCATTTACATGCAGGCTGTGTTCACACTTATGCAAATTGGATGTGGGTTTCTCCGCATCCAATTCGCATGACAGGAGACTGACTGACTCTCATTAGTGCAGCAGGAGGGATTCTCCCATTAACACTGCCTGTGTTGATGGGGGTATCAAGTGATTTTCTTTCCTTCAGCCCATGGTTGAAGGCATGAAAATGGCATACTGTATGCCCAGCCTTAAGGGGTGCTTCATTGTAAGGGATAGTTTGGGATTCTATGTGCTGTAAACCACGAGCCGCAACCTACGAGGGCCTAAATCTAAAATACTGCTGATGTAGGCATGCAAAAATGTATTTTGTTACAACATTACAAATAGAAATGAATACTCTAAAATAATAACAAATATTTCATAGGACCCACACTGTATAAAGAAGAATGACTTATGTTTCTATTTCTGTGCTTCAGTTGATATAGGAAATTAGAAGTAAGGTATCACGTGACCTTTTGCCCCCCCCCAATGCTTTTTAGAATTTATTAAATAATTATTGTAGAATTGCTCTTGGAACAATTTGGCTGTTTATTTCAGAAGTTAATATGCCTGAGCCACCTATTAGGCCCCTTTCACACGGGCGGACCATTAAAAACTGTCAGTTTTTTAGGCGGATCTGAACGGACGCTCCATACAGGTCTATGGAGCGACGGATGTCAGAGGTGACATATCGACGGAGCGATCCCCCGCTGAGCAAAGCAGAGCCCGTACACGGACACATCCTTGTGAAAGGGCCCTTAGGATCCCATCAATATCTCACACATTTTTGTTATAATTTTATTGTACCTCCACTAGTACTCTTAATGGCAGGGAAGCAAAAGACTGGAAATCTGAAATAAGGAACAACCACTACAGTTGCCAGTACATGGGCAGCTTACTATTTTAGCACCATAGGGATCTTCTTCTCACTGCTGCCGTTGCAGGAGAAATCCTTACATCAATACGTTTGTGTTGATGCAGGGATCTGTCGGGGTTTTTTTCGTTCAACCCTCTTGAGTGAAAAAACTGAACGTGTATAAACAGGTTAAAACTGCAGACACAACAACATTGTTCACTGTATTCTGTATGAGGTGCCCATGCACAAACGATAAAGAGAAACTATATTTAATGAGGGTAGATTTTGTATTGTTTTTATTGTAACATTTATCTGAAAAACATTTACACCTAGTGCAAAACACAGTATAAACTGGTAGAACTACTGAACAAAAAAACAGCACTATGGGATCCATTCTCTCTCTCTCTCTTTCTCTCTCTCTCTCTCTCTCTCTCTCTCTCTCTCTCGTTACACTGTTTTGAAGGCATTTTCTGCAGTGATACAGGTTTGCTCTCGCACCTTATGGTGTTTTATTTACATATTTGTTCAGTTTAGGTTTGCTTTAAAAAAAAAAAAAAATCTCTCACATCAGCATGCACATGGAATTTGGGCCTGTCTGGTAATCTATATTTATCATTTTGGCACCTCTGCTGCTGGCCACCATTGTAGATAGCCATTATAATGGTGAATACCATGGATAAGGGCTTGTACAGACCAGCAATTGCTAATGATAATGTTTAGTGTCAGTATCAGTTGAAGTGTTATTTCTCCACATATCATACCTTGGACCCTAGTGTATTCATCTTATGTACCTGGTTGTATTAGCTTTTCTCTTTAAACCTTTTATGTACTGAGCCATTGGCCTCAATACAGTTTTTTGCAGTCAATATAGGGCCAAAGAGATGACTACTAAAATCATACATCTAAGTTAATCTACAAGTTCAGGTACATATATCAGGAAGAGCGATTGGTAAAAGAAAAACGCACTAATATGAATAAAAGCATAAATATTATATTTACCATGTTTTACACATATCTCCCTTGAAAATAGATTGAGCCATTTCCCTTATGGATTTTCATGCCTGTAACTACAGCACAGTACCTAGACCCTTGGAGTCTAGCAAAAAATAAAAAAATGTATGTGATGTTTAGGTATAAATCATAGGAGATATAGATGGATATGCAGCATGTGTACCTTGTCAGATAGGAGTATAGCTCCTCCAGTAATTGGCCAACGTGAAAATTTCAGGTTAAACTATGGTAAATGAACAAGGATGGATTCCATTGGCTCAGTCTGAAAATATATTACAGTACGGGGCACTTGTAATGTCACTGTACCACTAATAATTCGATTTACCAGGTCAAGAGTCTTCTGCACAATTCAGGAATGCTGACTTGTATGTAGTACAAGACACACTTCAATACACCATCAAATGTAACAAGAGTAAGGTTTTTGTGGGTAAAATGGAATCAAATTTTTACCTGATAAAATAAACAGTATTTATGTATCTCCGCTGCTTTAAAAAACTTGAGGGTAAGACTATTACCATTTTGCAATTTTGAACATAAATTCCCTTTTCCCAATAACATATTCTTGGCCCCTGGTTTTCTATGATTAGACTCATTTTGATTGAAACACATCAGGTGCGGTATAATCTGTACACCTTTTGCTGAATAACCTCTCCTTTGTTTAGATTTATTGGAGTATGGCAATCTGTAAGTTGCAGCAAAAGCTCTCTTGCAGGAGAAGGAGCCAGTGGGGTTTTGTGAGTGGTGTCCCTGGTTTATAGGACAGATGCAACCAGACACAGAAGGATACTTATCCAACTTGTGCGGCGCATTTTCATAAAATGTTTTTGCTCTAAGTGTTGCAAGATAGGTGTAAATGTCAAGACAAATGGCAAACCATAACTGTAGTATTTACCACCTCACTTTTCTAACTAACCCTGACACTATACAGAGCCTTTCCAATTCTAAAAAGTAGCACATCTATCTAACCATGTGTGCACATGTTGACAGAAAATAAACATACTGTAAGTACACTTTTGTTTATTCCCTTGCCATTGAGTGCAAGCACATATACAGCTTTACTGAAGTCGGTCTTCTTCTGTGGGGTTGCATATGTGCTTACTTTTGTTTGTGCTGGAAGTGCACTGCACTGTATACTTCATGATTGGGAGCTGGGAGGACTGCTGATAGCTGTGATAGGCTAATCACAGTGATTAGTAACTGTACAACCCACCCCTGTACTATTTGTCTTCTTGAACTGAGAAAAAGATATACTGTATCACTTTCTCCTGGCTAGAGGATAAATATGTAAACAAAAAAGTCTATGTAAAAAAAGATAGATAAAGATAAAATAGCTAGATCAGGGTGTGATCTAGGTCAGGGTCAGTGTGTTTTCAGTAGTATTAAAGAAAAATGCTTTCTTATTTGGTTTCAGTGTTAGTGTCTTTTAGGTAGGATAAAAAAAGCAAAATGTGCACTACTGTTTCTTGGTCCTACTATGGGTACAAACAAATAATATACACTAATGTGGAACTTCTGTGATCACCAAGAGTAGGATCATTTATTTGGGGTTGTTCTTTGGAGGTGGGTTATGGTAATGCCAATAAATATACAGTTACATTTCAAAAACATATTTTTTACTATTGTGGGGTAGTTGTTTTAATAATAAAACAAATCAGGAGATATCCGTGTATTATTCTTGCAGGCCTTTGCCAAAATGCAAAACATATGGAACTTATGTTAGATATCTGTAATGTTATCTTTTCTGCAAGAGCCAAAAGGAATTGACTGTGCTAATCAAACTCTATAGTAAGGTCTCTTGCACACTGCAGCTTGAAAAAGCTCAGTATAACTTTCTTTTTTTTTTTTTTTTTACAGAGCTAAAATACAGCCTATTAATTATAATGTGTCTATGCTCACATGCGCTTAAAAAAAAAAATAGAAAAATCAGCTTTTTTGGTCAGTAATTTACTCCTCATGCGTGCAAATACACGCGAATGCGCACAAATACCCATTTACATATTGTGCAGAACGCAAGAATGAGTTTTTGCACACTCGTGTGAAAATGCGCGAACGCATGTACATTAAAATGCGTGTAAATATGCGCAAATACATACAAAAAGAAAACATTTGAAAAAGTAGATGCTCAAACAGGAGTATCATGTGCAAGAGGCCTAAGACTGCATAAAATCCATGAAGTTTGACCTTTTTATAAATGACAAGGCTTGTTTAATTTGACACAGTTACAGGGAATTAAAATAAACAAGATGCGGTTATTAAACCAATTATAACTGCCACAGTTACTATATATTGCAAGCGGATTAAATCATTTGTTTGTTGTAAGAACATCAAAATTGTATTGGGGAGTGTGTGTTTAGCTCTAAAATGATTTTATTGCACTTACTGTAAAATTACATTTTAGCATTGCACAGATAATATTTTGCCATGTTTGTTGTGTTCTCTATTGATTCAACAAAATCAATATAAAATCAATATAAACTGCTAATTGGCAAATTCTTAAAATCTGCTCCACCTAAATTTCCCCAATTCACTCCTGCAGTCCTGGTAATTTTTTTAACCATTAAAAGAGAAGTATTACCAAAGCTTGTTTGATCATACTTCTCATGTGGATCACAGGAGCACAATTACTTGGGCACTCCTGTGGCTCAAAATCAGTGGACAGCAGGCTAAAGTCTGCTGTTGGCTGACGTCACAGAGGCACTCCAGTCTCTGGATGCATCCCAACAATACTGCCGGGATCTACCCATATGCCTATCCAGCAGCTGGCTCAGCCTCTCAGCACGCCGCTGAGAGTCTGAGCCAGCCGCTTCTGCCCCTTGCCCAGCCCTGTGCTCCAGTGAGCGCTGGAGGGGCAGAGCAGAGAGCAGTGACTCTGGTCAGAGCAGAACCAAAAACTGAGTGATCAGCGGTTTACATGATTGCTTAGTTATCAGGCTTAGAAGCAGTGGGGGGCAGCCACAGCATCTGACTGTTTCTATCATTTTTTGAAAACCATTGTTTTTAGTAGGGTTGCCTACAAATTTCTACTATTTAAAGAGAGCAAGACTGAACAAAATGCATTGTTCCTTACTTGTATCCTTGTGTATTAAATAATATGTAAACCCAACATTTCATTTTTCTGATATGTGCCTGCTGTACCATGTACTTGTATGAAAAAAAGTATCCTGTTTTCTTTGTATTGCTTCCTTTGTGTGTTCCTGGCAGTCCCTCTGCTTAACTTTTTAAAAACTGACCCCACTAAGCAGGGAGAGCACAGCGTGGCAAGTTCTCTAGCTATGCTGGGAACTCGGCCTGCTGTTCTCCAGTGATCAGACTTGTCCTGATATCCCCCCCACTAAGCAATTCACTGGGAAGGTCAGTGTGCTGCTGTTTTTCCTCCCCTAGGTCTTATGCAGCTGAGAACAGAGATTAGGTGATCGCTTAGTAAAAAGGGGAAAAAAAGGTATTTAATGTTATTTATAAGTATACATAAATATTTTGTCTTTCATTTCTATTTTAAACTGAATAGCTTGTTTTACAAGGTAAGGGTTTGCAATCACTTTAAGAGGGTAATATTTTCTCAGGGCTCCAAAAAATTCTCAAGAAAAAAGGAGCAAGAGTATTTTATTGCCTATAGCTGGGCATGACTAAATCCATATGCCATACTATTGGTTTGGAATTCAGCAGCACAGGGTACCCATTACTGCCCAATTACATAACATGGCAAACTAATGTGGATAGGGTTAATGCACACAGCTCAGCTTCTTCTGCCAGGTTACTATGGAAGCAGTTTGTGTGGTGCTTTGGCATGGCATGGCATGGCAGGGCAGAGGCCTTAGCAGGGATATGGAGTTTAGTCAGCCATAAGTCTATAATGATATGGCTGTGGACCTCTAGTATTGTTGGGTGTATGTAAATCTAAGCACTGCTTGAATTTATACAAACAAATATAATTTAATTAAAATAAGCACAGCTCATATGCTAGTAGGTAGATGTTCAAACAGCACATTGCATAAGTGAGGGACAATGTACATAGAGATGACAGTGGATAATATAATGAAAAAGAAAGTCTTTATTTTGAGAATATTTGTTTTAATGTAAATGATTGTGTGGATGTGCCCAAATACTGCTTATTGTGAGTTATGAGGGGGACAAAGTGTTGATTTTCATGTTCCTACGTTTATAAACACTGTTACTGAAAGGTATGAAAATTAGGAATTTGTACAGAAATTCCATGGTTATCTATATATTAACAGGCTTTGTGACATCTTAATGGTACTTACTTTTACATGGCACATATGCATTATTTTTCATGTTTTCCCTCAGAGTTCTTTATATTGATAATGTATATTGTACATTCCCATATAATTTAAATATAAAAATAAATTTCAAACAATATTTGCTGTATTTATTGTCTATACAAATTATTGCAACCTGATGTCTAAATATCAATAGTGTTACAGTGATCTGAAATTGTCACACATGAATGTATTAAAAACATGTTTCAATACCTTTTTTCCCATCTTGTAATATGTATGTGTTGTTACAGAGTCTTCTGTTTAAAAAAAATTAGGTCATGCTTTTCCACACCATGCCTTAAATACATACTTTCAACAGGTTCACGTGTAACCTATGTGTAATACCCACCATGTTTTTTTTCAAATATGAATTTGCATAAAGGCTCAATTATATTATGATTTTTTCATTTCTTGGGGTTTTCTTTATATAAAAATTCCAGTATGTATCCCCTGTAATGAGCTGGAACAGGTAAGTGCAGACCTAAAGAGACTGAACCTGTGTAAGCTCTTTGTCAGGTGGCGTCAAAGCTTTCTTTCTCCTCCTGAGGTGACTGTCTTTGGGTTTGGCAATTGGCCACTCCAGTTCCAACCAAGCACTGCATCCTGGGAGGAGGTCACATGCTCCTCAATATCTGGACGGACTGGATAATTTACTAAGAGCTCCAGTGGAACAACAGGCAGCTGGCAAATGTGTCAGTGGATAGGTGTTTTTTCTTATGAGACAACCTGTCACTTTGTTCTGAATAAGGCAAAAAAGTGGCAAAATTTACACAAGTAAACCTGAAAATAATAAAAACGAAAAGAATAAAAACAAAACATTTAAAAATTGTCGATTGAATAAAAAGAGAAATAAAACTAGCAATCCTGACAAAGCACAGCAACTATCATTACTCCTGCTGTTTGCTGACAGGAGTGATACGGATGTTAGAGATGGGAAGTTTTGTCAGTCATTAGGATTTCTTATATGCTCAGTATAAACACATTCTATATGGAGTGATTTAAAAATAAAATATTTGTATCCATTTTTTTGGTATACATGAAAGTACCACATATTTGAGGCCTACCACAGTGACTCCAAGAGATAAATATATCTCTTGCAATAGGAGAAAATACAACATATTTCTTCCTAACTTAGTAATCACTCTCAATGGTTTATCTCCTATCCTAAATAGAGTACAAGTGTTTCTTAGCCTCCTTATTCTTTTGTGCATCATCTACTCACTATGCTTCTGATCACCAATCTATTCCCACTGAAGCACATACAGTCCCAATACATGCCCTAAGCTTACCTAGATCAATGAAGAGCCAGTACTTGAAAAATGTATTGCCCTTAAGGGTGCCCTAATCTGGAAACGTTTAATGTCAAACCGAGTGCCACAATTTCTTACAAAAGATTTTAGGTAGGGAGCCAGGTCAATGAAAAAAAAATAGATTGCTTCATACTTAGCTTTTACCCCCATAATATTAAATGCTATGGTAGTACCTTTATCTCCTGTCCATCATCCCTAACTACTAGGCATGAGCAGGGTAATCAGTCCAGACATAAATTCAGACTGCTACTGCTGCGTTATAGTGATTTGCAGTTTGTGTGGCTAGGGAAAGTTGAGTGTCCGCCCGCCTGCATTGACAGGGTTTTCCGAACACCCAACAGTCTAATTTATGGCTACTTTACCTTTTTATGCTTTTCTGTTATTTGTTAGTTAGTTCAGCCCCCCCCCCCCCCCCCCCCCCAAGCAATAAATAAAGGGTTTTCTTTGCTTGTGTTTTTTTCAGGTGGGTGTTTGGTTTTTTTTTTTTTTTTGTCTTAATTTTTTTTATTTATTTATTTTACAGCATCAGCAATAAAAATGAGAATCTGTTGGCTACACTACAACAGCTGCTCTTTGTTTGCAGAGGACCTTTGATCAGTGGGGTGCTGTTTGGTCCACCAAAGTACCACAGTTTACAGTGCACCCAAGCACCACTTTCACTCCATACAGCTCTCCCAATAGCTGCAAATAAAAGTAACGAATAAGCCTCACATTGTCCATATCATGTCTGGTGGGCTTACAGGGAGAGGAAGAAGTTCCTGTGCAACTATGAGGGGGCGAGCAGCCTCTGTGTCCACAGGCCAAAGTGATGCTTGTGGATGTGGGGCATCACCTGCAGGCAGGGTTTGTTTCCCCTTTTCTCAGGCACTGGTTATACTATACAGCAAGAGCAAGCAGAGGATGTGGTAGAGTGGCTAATCCAAGCCTACATCGTCATCTTCCTTTTTCACCCAGGTGCAGACTAGCCAAAAGTCCACCACAGGTGACAATTCACAATATTCTACCTCCTCATTCACAGCTACTTCTGCCATTGTCCTGCCCAAATGTCACAGAAAAGTCGACTGAATTTTTTTTAGCATAGCATCAGCCATTTGCTGCAGGAGGATGCACAACAATTAATGGGCTTTGAGGTCAAGGAGGAGAGTAATAGGAGCCTAGAGGGAGGGGACACCAGGCAACGAGAACCAATTGGTAGCATTGTTCCCACAGTTGGCTCCAGCAGTTGGGGGTGCAGGTTGATGGTGAAGTCTTCACCCACACTTGCGTGCCCAAACAAGCAGAGAAGCAAAGTGAAGAAGAGGCACAACCCCAGTAAGGCAGAATGTCAAGCAGGGACAGCTTGCAGAGAAGTGGAGGAGTAGTAGCTGTCCCTAAGCAGATATTACAACACAGGATACCAGCTGCACCTTTCGGTTATTGGAAGACAATCCACTGAGGACCAATACCCAGGAAATATTTAATAATAAAACAGATAATGAAGTGGGCTCAGTGCGGTTACACTTCAGGAAGCTGGAAAAGAGCATGAGGAGAGTCAAGCATTTTGGGAGTATCTGCTTACTGATCGGATACCACAGGGATTGAGAGTGAAAAAGTTCCCTACATTTGAACTGTTTGATGAGTCTCTGAAAGTTCAATAGACTGACACTCTGTCCACTTGCTCAAAAGCTCTGATGGATGTTATTCTTTTATAGAAAAAACAAGAGATTGATACTTTACAATAAGAATCTCAGAGTTTCAACTAGCCCTTAAACCGTTACAAGGTGCGAGTGAGTTTACACATCTTGATCAACGCTTTAATTAAAAATGTAATTGCTTGGAAAATGATATAATTGCCAATAAAAATGAGAAAATGGTATGTGATAAGATTGACTATGTGTCATGAACAGGTGTGACCAGATTGTGTGGACTGCAAAGAGGAAACCAAAATGCATGTAAAGTGAAATAAGAATAATGTTTATTTAAGATAAGTGATATAAATAAACAAACACCCCAAATACAAATAGTGCTCAACCAACCAACAGAAACCCACAGACAACAGATAATATATACAGCCAAAGGGAAGTACCAAAATCAAACACATAAGCCAGGCCAGGGTCATACACAGGGGATCAGCAACTGAACAAGGGCAGGATAGGAGAGGGAGATAATGGATGGGATATGGATACAAGGGAATAGGAACACAGGAGGGACAGGATCAGGATGGGATCGGATACAGGTTCAGATACAGGTTTACAGGATACGGGATAACAGGTCAGGGCACAAGGAAGAAAGATACCAAGGCAAGCCTATGAGGGCTTGCCGGGTATTTATAAGGCTGTGGTAATTGACCTCATGTTGCAGCTGAGCGTAGAGTGTGCTGTTTGCTCCACACTGCCGGAGTGCACCACCTCTGGTGGACACCGGTACTACGGCCCAAGGATGCAACAGTGCCACCAGCAGGAGAGACCTCTTACTACAGGTCCCAGGTTTTGAAAGACACCCGCTGGTGGACACTGGTACTGCGATCCAAAAGAGCGATAGCGCCACCAACGGGTAAACCTTCTCACGACACTATGACACTAACAATGTTTATATTTGGAAACAAAGGCGTCATTGGAGCGGTGTACCTCAATCCACTAATGGAATCTGGAAACATGTCTGTTTTTCAGACACTGAACCAGAGCACTGGGATGATACTTTGGCAGTTTCTGACTCAGACCTATCACCTGAACGCCCATCTACCAGTGGTCAACAGGAGAGGTCTACCCTTTATCCCCACCCCAAAAAACAGGGGCTACAGGCACAAGCAGCGCAAAAGGGGTTGGAACAAAAACACCGGAAGACATGCCAGGGGTGCAGAAGGGGGGGTTCCGAGGAGCAGCAGAATGGTTACCCGTCCCGTCATCGGGCACGCACGTTATGAAAGATTTTTCAAATGTTTTGAACCTGTCTGACAGAATACTTACTGATGGAGAAGTGTCCCTATTTTCCAAAGGACTCAATTTTTGTTCTCAAAGACACTTTAGTCTGTTTGACACAATTGTATATGGGAACAGATTTGTGAGGAGTTTAACTATTAAAAAGCATTACCATTCAATTGATAATGTAGAAGCCTCTAAGTTATCTCTACCCACACCTGCTGTTTCTGTGTCTGATATAGAGGATCTCTCTTTTAGGGAACACTGCTGTTAGGGACCTGGAGGAGTTGGCAGCAGACAGTAATCCAATTAATGCATTGCATGTATGCGATAATACTGTCAGGTCCATTAAAATTAAATCCAAAGCAGACTTTTACCTGGTTAATTCTCGAACTCCAGATATGGTTAAACTTCAAAGAGCTGTTGAACATGGTCTGACAGTTTTGGCGCAACAAGTGATGGGAGGTGAGACTATCTGGCATGATAATTTAACTTGCAGTGAAAGATCAGCTCTTTATGATTTACTGGATGATGATAACATTGTCATCCCTAATTCAGACGGGGGGGCCTCTTTATAATTGTGAATGTAAACCAATATAGACAGGAGGCTGTTCAACAACTGTCCGTTCATTTGACCTACACTAAACTTGTTGGAGATCCAACAAAAAAGTATAGAGCGGTGATCACAGATTTGGCTCAGAGGGGGCTTAGAATAGGTGTATTTAGTGAAAAAGAGGCTAGGTTCCTGATACCTGACCATCCTGTCCTCCCCACTTTTTATCATTTACTTAAAACCCATAAGGGGTTGGATCCCCTGCAAGGCAGACCCATTATCTCCAGCATTAATTTTCTTAAAGAACGGTTGGGTCAGTGGCTGGACAGACAGTTACAGCCCTTGGTTGAACAACTTCCTGGTTATCTCAAGGATACAAATCACCTCCTGAGTAATATGAAAGATTTTATATGGGAGGATGAGTGTTTCCTGGATAATCAATGATGTAACTAGTCTCTATTCTTTCATACATCACCATGTTTTGTTCTATCTGGAATATTTAACTACCGTATATACTCGAGTATAAGTCGTTCCGAGTATAAGTCGAGGCCCTAATTTACCACAAAAAAATGGGAAAAACTTATTGACCCGAGTATAAGACGAGGGTGAGAAATGCACAGCTACTGTAAGTGGAAAAGAGGGTCAACAATGCCCATTTGCAGCCTCACTGTGCCCATTTGCAGCCTCACTGTGCCCATTTGCAGCCATAGGTCCCCTGAACTTCAAACTTGGTAGTTAAGGGTTCCTAGATGCCCCCTAGCTGCAGCCAAAATTTGGGGTCTCTGAACCCAAAGGGTCCCGAAATGACATTGCAGCAGATGGACACAGTTGACCGAATTTGGGGCCCTGTATCTTAGGGCCACTTAGTGCTAAGAACCCCAAATTTGGTGTGCAAACCAAGTGGAACTAGCACCATAAAATTTCCAAAGCTGGGGTAAATAGCACCAAGTGGCCCCGAGATACAGGGCCCCAAAAATCAGTTCAGAAAATGTCAAGCACTTTTCTACAGCAGAGAATGACATTTTCCGAACCGGTTTGGGGGCCCTGTATCTCAGGGCCACTTAGTGCTAGGAACTTCAGCTTTGGATATGTTATGGTACCAGGTCCACTGGGTTTGCACACCAAATTTGGGGTTCCTAGCTCTAAGTGGCCCTGAGATATGGGGCCTCAAACTCGGTTCAGAAAATGTCAAGCACTTTTCTGCAGCAGAGAATGACATTTTCCGAACCGATTTTGGGGCCCCGTATCTCGGGGCCACTTAGTGCTAGGAACTTCAGCTTTGGATATGTTGTGGTACCAGGTCCACTGGGTTTGCACACCAAATTTGGAGTTCCTAGCACCAAGTGGCCCTGAGATACGGGGCCCCAAAGTCGGTTCGGAAAATGAAATTTTTTGCTGCAGAAAAGTGCTTGACTCGAGTATAAGTCGAGGGGGGCACTTTCAGCACTAAATAATGTGCTGAAAAATTCGACTTATACTCGAGTATATACGGTAATTTATCTATGGAACACAAACTGTACATTGCGGATATACTTGATTACTTGTTGTCACACAACTACTTCATATTTGATGGGGAGTTCTACCTCCAGAGGTGTGGGGCCACCATGGGAGCGAAATTTTTGTCCTTCCCTGGCAAACCTATACATGGATTGGTGGAAGCGGTCCCACATCTTTGGAGGGGAGAATCCCTTTAGGTCGTCCATCAGGGTCAACCTTAGGTTCATTGACAATCTACTGCTGGTGGTGCAAAATGGGACAGACTGTCTATTGCCACTCTTGGAACACTTAAATTGCAATGATAGAAATCTTACTTTTACTGGTTGTGCTGACAACAAATCAGTGTGTTACTTGGATGTTCACCTGGCTGGAGCCAATGGGTCAGTTTCTACAACTCTATATAGGAAGCCCCTATCAGGGAATTCCCTTTTACTTGCCCAGTCAGGCCATCCGAGACATACCATTAAAGTTATCCCCGTTGGTCAGTTTTTGCGGGTCAGGCGCATCTACAGTGATGACCAGCATTTTGAACATGAAGCACAGTCCCTCTATGGGAGATTTTTACTTCGAGGATACCCTAGGTGGATGCCAGATAGGACTTAATTTATAGCCAGACATAAGCATAGAGATGATCTATTAAAGAAAAGAGGCTACCAGGCAAATAGATATAAACACACTGTGCAGCACTAATATGTAAAAAAAAACAATACTAATGTAAATATAAATCCAATAAACTATATATAGCAAAGATATATATAACATAACACCATGCATTAAAAGGAATATATAAATCAAAAGTGCTCGTGTGCCATATTGCATTCAGTCCTCAATGAGGTTAATATAAAAGTAAACAATAGCCCATATAAACAATAAAGTGCTTGTGCTCCGTGCATATTAATTAATCCTTGATGAAGTATTTAAACCAAACAGCAAAAGTCCATAGTAACATCAATTGTGATAATGGTGTCTTCATGCATGGTGCACACACAACCCCCACTGGGTGTTCCCTCACCTTAGGGGCTTAAATAGTAAGCCTGTAATAGATAGCAGTAGCCTGCAGAGATCCTCCTTTGCTTCCTTTATCCTATGCAGGTTTGTGGAACACTAATATGGAACACAGGACACCTTCTCCTTTTGATAATAATCCAGCTCAGAGGTCCCTATTTTTTTTCTGGTATGCTCAGAAAATCTCCTCATACATCATATGCGGGTAATGACAGAGGCATGCAATAGCGTGATACCGTTTAAAAAAATTGTTTAATTGCACATAAAACTCCACATATATGCAACTCACATTTCAAATAAATAAAAATTCCTTTTAAAGTGCTATAGTGCTGAGGGGTGATAGAGTCAGCTGTGGTCCAGCTCTGCAGCCCCGGTTTTCACGGTGTTCCCCCTGTCCTATGTCAGCTCTCCTGCACTTCCTGGTACCTCTCTCGTCAGCCGATCAAGCTCCTCCTACCGGTTTCGTCACTCTCGTGACTTCCTCTGGGAATTTGAGAATTTAAAAGGATTCATTGATATTCACGGAGCACGGGCACTTTATTTTTTATATGGACTATTGTCGTTTAGTTTTATATTAACCTCATTGAGGACTGAGTGCAATATCACGGAGCACGAGCACTTTTGATTTATATATTCCTTTTAATGCATGGTGTTATGTTATAGATATCTTTGCAATATATAGTTTATTTGATTTATATTTACATTAGTATTGGTTTTTATACATATTAGTGCAGCACAGTGTGTTTTTATATATATCTATAGATATATATATATCTATAGATATATATATAGATATATATATCTATATATATATAGTATTATCACAGTTTGGGGAAGTGTGGGTAGCGCGGGCAGCTGATTATATTATTTTTTTTGTGTTTTATTCAGGATGTTTAGGTTTAGTGTGTCAGCTCACAAAGTTTCACCTATTGATTAACAGGCAAATAGGAAACGCAATCTTTTAACCTTGTCCACCCCATTCACCAATGAGTATAGTGAGATTAGGAAAATCTTTAATCAACATTTACCTATCTTATACTCTGATGAGGTATGTGCCAACATCCTACATGAAGAAGTCCCTGAGTTTCTTTTATAGAGAACCCCTTAAATCACTTACCTGAATACATTTTAAGGGGAAATTTAAATGTGGTGCAACAGAGTGTTCTTGCTGCCATCATCTTTATGACGGCAGAACGTTCCGACAACGATTTACAACTCCAGCTACTGTGATTCTTTCAACTTTGCAGAGGCAGGCCCAGAGGTGGTTAACCCTCTGGCAACTTGGGCCAGGAATAATATGTGACAAGGACAACAACATGCTGACTGCCCTCTGGCAGGGAAAGATAACACATGTGCCTTGACTGGTGCACATCCTCAATTTGGCACAGTGGTTCCTGCATAGGTACCCTGCTTTACAAACTCTTTTAAGACCGGCCAGAAGAGTTTGTGGCCAATGTTCAGTTCCTATTAATTTAAATGGGGTTTGGAATCTGAAATCAAACTTTAACCATGTACATATACTGTGGCTGGGTTTCATGTGCAGGCACAATAGCGTACATATACATCATGTGCCTGCTCTAGGTTTAGGAGCATAGCTCATCGCCCCCCCACAACAGATATCATCCTGGGGCCCAGTGATCACTATGCGATCACAATGTCAACAAAGCTGTTATAAATTAATGTATTCATAACGGCCGCGTTTACTATGCTAGGATATGCATACAGCTATCACATGGTACCTGGGCCAATCACAGCACCCTGTACCATGTGATTAGCTGTAGCCAATCACAGATCACTAGTGATCACAGCTGTCTATTACCTTTTTACGGAGATTTCTCCTCACTTTTCATGTGTCACTCTTTGGCAGACACACAGGCAGCAATACAAGTATTATTAATAGGGTGAGGAGGAGCTAAAACTTCTGCCAGGTCTTTACTGCTGTCTAAACAAAATGAAGAAATTTCTGCTCACTTCCTGTGTGTTCACAGTAACAGGAAGCAAAGAAACAACTTCTTTATGGAGACCCAGCAATAAACACCTAACAAGTTGGCTGGAGTTTCACATTTGCCTATAAATTAAGCATGATTCTAGGGTCTAAGGTCATATCACACTAGCAAAAACTCACTGGTGACAGAGTTATTAAAATTCCACTTCTCCTGTGGTGTTCCCGTGGCCCATGCTGCCCAAGTCCAGCCGAACTGCAAATTTTGTTGGTAAAATTTCACCACAGCGTAAACTTTGTTTCGCACATTGCGCTGCTTAGACAAAATGTCAGGCAGTTTTTTGGCACAAGAACAAATTTAGGATTGTTGGAAGGAGCTTTTTCCTTCTTTCTCAGTTTCAAAAGTCTTGAATGCGCAATGTGCTCTCTTCATCCCATATCAATGGGGAAAGAGAAACCACATTGCAAATGTGCTGCTTTTGGAACAGGGAAATGCTCACAGGTGGGATGCTAGGGGTGAGTCCAGTGACTGTCCCAGAAACGATCCAGGATGGGAATGTAAACAAAGATGGGAGGATTTCAGCTAGGCTTCAGGGGCACAGCAAATGACAACTACAGTAATCAATATTTTTAAAAGATGATCAGTTTGTTACCAACTGGGACCCCTTGTTTGCATAGTCTCTTTTTTGGAAAATGTGTGACAAAGGTGTCTTAATTCCTGTTTCCAATGTGATATTTCAGTTTTTTATTTTTAATAAATTCACAGACATTTCTAAAATTCAGGTTTTTTTTTTTAATTCTTTATTTTTTCATAAATTCCACAATACAATTCATTACAATCTTACAATATCTTCACTAAAGCATCCTAAGTAGTTCTGTCCATCTAAGTATCCTGTAATACCTTTGATATGCTCTTTAATTTCATGTGTTTTCTCCTTTTATACTTTTACACCTCTCCCTTATCTAAATTATCATCTACCCCCCCCCCCCCCCTTCTCTCCACGAGATACCCTTTTTTCTTTTCCTTCTACATGTCATTCAAATCTCTCCCTATACACTAGATAAGGAGCCCATGTCCTCCTGTATCTCTCATCTTGATCTTTCATTGCCAAAGTAAGGTTTTTCCATTTGTTGAATTTCTGCAATTCTAGCAAGCCATTGTGCTCTAGTTGGAGGACTGTCTCTTTTCCACAGGACAGGAATAAAAGCCCTAGCTGCCGTTAGAAGATGTCTCAGCAGAGAGTTTTTGAATTGTTCCACTGATATAGGAATATCCAGCAACAAAAAGGTTACCGGTCTGTCTCCGAAGAGGGTTATGTTATTGTTTTGATGGTTTCAGCAACCATTTCCCAGAATTCTCTAATTTTTGGAGTTTCCCAAAAAATATGTAATATTGTACCCTCTGCTTCGTGGCATCTCCAACAAACATCTGACATTTGGGGGTAGATCCGATGTAATACATTTGGTGTTTTATACCATCTAGTGAGAATTTTGTATCCCCCCTCCTGGTATCTACCTGCTACTGATGCCGTTTGATTAAATAGCAGAATCCTGCCCTTCTGTTTTTGGGAGAAAATGACATCTCTAGATCTCTCTCCCACGCCTGTAGGAAAGTAAGTTCCTGAGATGTCTTTAATCCAGTCAATGTAATATAAAAATAAGACAACAAGTGTCTCATCGACTCTCCTTTCAAGCATGTCTCCTCGAACGCAGTCAATGCCCTCACTTCTGCATAAACATTTGATTTAGATCTAATAAAGGCTTCTAGTTGCATCATTCTGAAAAAACCTAATTCGGGTGTTATTTCTTTTTTAATCTCTTTTTTTGTCATTAGACGATTATCCACTGAAAAATGATAGATCCTGCTGGGGCCTCTACATCGTATTGCTACCGAACCTAGGGTCCGTCTTTCCCGGCTGAAACGCCGGTATACCCAGGATCGGAAGCAGAGGGCTAGGGTATCTCGAAATAGGCGGTTTTTAAAATATCTTTTTAGTCGTCCACAAAGTAGCGCCTATTGTTGCATGTTTCCTTACTTCTGCTGACGCCTCGGCTTCTGGTATCCATACTAGACCTTCCAATAAGATATCTGTTGCTGCTTGTTCTATCTGTATCCAGGGTTTCTTATTTTTAAGCCCACACCACTCCACCACTCTGGCTAAGTGTGAGGCTTCCTGATATCTTATTGGGTCAGGAAACCCTATCCCACCTTTTCCTTTAGGAAGTGATAGTATAGTTCTGCGTACTCTTGCTGGCCTTCCAGCCCAGATAAACTTCAAAAATCTTGATCTGAGATCTCTTAAGAAACTTGAAGAAATCTTAATTGGCAGGTTCTGTATTAAATACAGAAGTCTAGGCATCACATTCATCTTAATAATATTTGTTCTCCCGAACCATGTAAAAATTTCCTTGTCCCATCTCTGGAGATCAAGTTTAATCTGTCTTGCCATTGGTATGTAATTAAGCTCAAAAAGCTCATTTAAATTCTTAGAAATTTTCGTCCCTAGGTAGTTTATGTAGGAATTAGTCCATCTAAAATCAAATTGTGTGGTTATCAGCTGTAAAAGGGGCGTTTTTATTTCAATCCCCATTGCTTCCGATTTCCCATAGTTTACTTTGAAATTAGATATTTTCCCATATTCACGTAGCTCCATCAACAGGGATGGAAGGGATATAACTGGAGAGGTTACAGAAAAAAATTAAATCGTCGGCATAAGCCGCCAGTTCCTGTTCTTTTATTTTTATCCCCTTAAATTTGTATTTGCCCGTATTTTCCTCAAAAAGGGTCCTATTGTCAAAATGAAAATCAGGGGTGAAAGAGGGCACACCTGTCGCGTTCCATTTTGAATGGAAAAAGGCTCAGAGATTTGATCGTTTATCTTTACCCTGGCACTTGGTTTTGAGTATAAATTGGAAATCCATCTCAGCATCCCATCTCCTAGGCCTATGTGTTGTAATGTGGTTAATTTGGATTTTGCTCTTTCTATTAACTGGAGATTGAGCTTTTCACGTAAGCCCGCTAGTTCCTGTTCTATTGCTTGTGCCTGAGATTTTTTATGCACTACTTCTAATTCCCTAATACATTTGAGCAGCCAGTTAATCTATTCATTCAGTTTCCGTTTCCTTTGTGCCCCCATGGAGATAAACATACCTCTCATGACGCATTTATGTGTCTCCTATATACAGAAAGATGTTGTTTCCCCTGTTTCATTTATTGTAAAAAAGAATCCAGTTCTTGGTTTAGTTTCCCCTCATACTCACTCTCTTTAAGGAGCATTTCATTGATCTTCCAATGCCAGTCTCTAGATTCCACCTCCCCCATTTCTAGCGTACAGCTTGTTGGAGCACGGTCTGATAGGGTAAACGATCCAATCGCTGCTTCTATTAATTATGTTTTGAGAGACAAACATATAGTCAATTCTTGAATAAGTCTTATGCTTTGCCGAAAAAAATGTGTAATCTCTAGCCTGTGCGTGGACCGTCCTCCAACTATCTATCAACTGCAGTTCCTGCATAATTTTTTTCGCTTTCCTCAGTTTGACATATGAGAGATGAGATGATCCTTTTGATGAATCCCTCATCGGGTCTAAGGCCATGTTGAGGTCACCCCCCAACACCACAATTCCCTCTTTGTGGTGTTGCACTGTCTGCAAGTAAAACTCTACTTTTTTTACTTGATCTTTGTTTGGCAAGTATAGATTTACCAGCGTAACTTTTTGAAGACCCGGGGTTCCCTTCACTATAAGGAGACGTACCCCCTCATCAGTTATTACACCTGATTCCTTCCATGGCATCTGTCTTGCTATTATAATAGACACCCCACAAGATTTCGAAGTCTGCGATGTACTATTATACACAGTCGGGAAACAATGGTTTCTACGCCATGGGATTTTATCCCTTTTAAAATGTGTTTTCTGTAAAAAGATGATTTGGGATTTAAGTCTTCCTAATTCTGCCAACAGTCTTATCTGTTTCTCTGGGATATTTAACCCCTTAACATTATACAATGTGAAAGTTATCCTAGTCATTTCTATAGTCAGCTAAATCTGAGAGAGAGGAGAAGGGGGAGAGGGGAAAAAAAAAATCCCAAAAAACATTCCCCCTCCCTAAAAGCAAAAACTCTTCAGGTAGGTAGATGGCTGAGTACAAATCCGGACCAGTCCTCTACCAACAAAAAAACAAAAAAAAACCCAACGCCTCTGACTTTTCCTCCACCCGGAGGAGAGGCGTTTAATATGGGGGGTGCTGTCAAGCTGGCAGGAGTTTTTGCATTGAGATCTTACACAGTGCCCTCCACATATATCATTTAATGACCTCTACCAAATCCACATTTTCTTCCTTATTCCCTATAAACTAGAGAATTATCATTTCTAGTCAGCCCATTTTTACACCCTCATATCCCCAGCATTTGCAATTCAAAGTCCCCCCCTCCGAAATCCAGCTCTTCTATCATCCATATCCAAATCCTATATAACAAACAAAGAGAAAGGAACGAGGGGAACAAACATAACCATCTTGGCCTAATCCGGTTTGGCCCAGCACAGTCCCCCCTTCCTCATCTGGCCTTTCCTTCACTTTGCCTAACTGTTTCTCTTTTCCCCTTTTACCTCTCTTTTCTCCTCTGTGAATGTATTAAATATACAATATCCTCCACCTCTACTCTCTTACTGTCTTTATACTCTCTGTTTTGCCTTGTATTTTACGGGGGTGTTTCTGTCTGTTTTCCCTCCCCCAGTTTTGCTATTTAATCCCTTTTCTATTATTAAGGCTCCCTTTTATTCCAAATACTCTAATTTATATTTAGATGGATTATTTCTATTTTCCCTCCTCTTCTCTTTATCCTCTAACAAAAGATACATTCTAATTTCCCCTCCCTTCCATTTTCTCCCCCCCCCCTTTCAAAATACCCCCCCCCCCCCAAAAAAAAAGGATCTCTCCCTTCTCTCCCTTCCCTTTGATCTGAGTTTTGTGTGTTTACACATTTATATTACATATGTGTCTGTGTGTATTTAGTGTCTATTATCTATATATCTTACTGAATCAACCCCCCTGACAAAAAATAAACAAGACATCAATAACGTATTAACCCTCCCCTCCCATACCCCAGTGACTATCACATTTTACATTTTTCATTCCATTTAACAATTTTGTGCTATTAACCAGTGTTTATACCTTAAATTATAAATCAGTGTTATAGGTAGGTGATTTAAAAAAATTAAATTGCGTGTGTTACATATATCCAAGAGGAGAGAAAAAAAAAAACAAGTCCCTACCTCTTTTCCTCCCCTTTACCTAAACCCCACACACACAAATCCAAAAAAAAAAAAAAAACACAAAAGAAACAAAAACCCCACCCCCAAACAAATCACCTCCACAATTCCTAACACAAAAAAAAAAGAACCACAAGGGGGGGAGGGACAGCCATCCTATGTCCTAGAGGGATAAACCCCTCTCTGCTCTTATCTCTTGTATCTCGATTTTCCAAAATATCCTAAAAAAAAACAAAAAAAGGAGAAAAATTCTCCCCATCTGCTGTGGGGGAATCAATCCATTTGTCTGTCAAGCCTTTTAGTTCAATGATTCACACCGTCTGGGTTGGCCCCCACTTCTGCTGTTCCCTTTGCTGAGACGTTCCTATTTCCCCTATTGTTGGTAAGTCTATCCAGTTAGGCACCTCAAAGGCTTCTGACCCCAGGAACTGAAACAGTTCAGGTAGTTGCTCTGGGTCATGCAAGTTAAACGTGCATTCCCCCTTTTTAATTATCAGGAAATTGGGTATCCCCATCTATATGTCGCCCCTTTAGACAGCAGGTGGACCAGTAATGGTCTCAGCAACCGTTGCCTATCCTTGGTCTGTCGACATAGATCTAAGTAAACTTGTATTTCCTGCTTATTAAATTCCACTGGGTTCTTTCGCCATGCCGCTCTCATTATCTCTTCTTTTGTTTTATAAAAATGTACTCTGCAAAGGACATCTCTGGGAGTTTTCTGGGCAGAGTTACGGAATGTAGGGATCCTATGCACTCGGTCTAACTCAATCTGAGTATCCGGGGGATTATCCAATAATTTATTAAAAACGCCCAGCACTGTTTCCCTTAACTCTGCAACAGCCACATTTTCTGAGATCCCTTTTATTCGTAAATTATTCCTTCAGCTCCTGTTCTCAGACTCCTCAAATTGTAATTGTAAAGTAACCATTCTCTGATATTGAGTTTTAATTTTTTTTCTCTAAGTCTTCTATCCATGCATCAGCCTTATCTTGTGACACCTACCAATTATGTAACTTGTGGTCTATCACCTCCATTTTTAACTGTACATCCCCCAAGTCTTCCCTTAGAGGTCCCAACAGGTTACCCATCAGCTCCTGTATGTCCTCTTTTGTGGGGAGGGCTTGGATCAGTTGTCTGAGACCCTGTTCTCCCCCTGTTTCCCTTGCATCCGCACCTGCCAAAGTTGTACGGCATACCTGGGGATTTGCTGCAGACATCCTCTGGGGTAAGGTAGGCAATGTAGTTGGTAGTAAAGCTGACCTTCCACTCTGATCCATTCGACTTTCTCCTGTGCTCTCAGCCTCCCGTGTGGGTGTCTCCGCTATGTGCCGGGTCTGTTCCGGCTGTTCCAGCCGTGCGATATATGCTGATATGCTGTATGGGACTGTAGCAGTAGCATTATCTATGCCGTCCTCCACTCTCACGGCTGTACTCCTTCCAGTGTCGCTTCTCATGCGAAATTGGGTTTTGTAAGAGTGAGTGGAAGTATACATCGCTCCTGTCTTCTCCCCACGTCTCGGCATGAGCCGCCTGAGCCATCTGCTTTTCCCGGTCTCTGCGCTGTGTGAAGAGCACTGTTCGATCCCACGCACCACTCACAGGTATCTCACTCCTCCATGCTTAGTCCGCAACCCCCGGAAGCGGAAGTCCCTCGCTGTTTTGTCATTATTGCGTACTGAGTGTGGATTAATGAGAGAAAAAATGAATTTAAACAACTGTAGTATCATGTTGCAAAATAACAAAATTGAAAACAGTGAATGGGGTCTGAATACTTTATGACTGCACTTTGTAGGAACAGATGAGGTACTAAACCACAATATACATTCCTCTGTTGAACAGAAACTGCATATAAACACTGAGATGCACTTTATTCTACTCTAGGAACAAAGAGGCAAAATTACCCTTAAGAAATGGATGTAATAACATTGCAGCAAGATTAAAAAAGAAAAAAGCATCTATCTGTATTTAAATGTCATGTAAAAATATAACAATTAAAGTGGCTGTAAACCTCATTCATGAAATTTCAACTAAGCACATACACACACCGGCCACTTTATTAGGTACACTTGTTTAATTGTAACACAAATTGCTAATCAGCAAATCACATGGCAGCAACTCAATGCATTTAGGCATCTAGGTGTGGTGAAGACAACTTGCTCAAGTTCAAACCAAGCATCAGAATGGGGAAGAAAAGGGATTTAAGTGACTTTGAATGTGGCATGGTTGTTGGTGCCAGACGGCCTAATCTGAGTATTTCAAAAAACTGCTGATCTACTGGGATTTTCATGCACAACCCTCTCTAGGGTTTAAAGAGAATGGTCCAAAAAAGAGGAAATATCCAGTGAGCGGTAGTTTTGTGGACGAAAATAACCTGTTGATGTCAGAGGAGAATGGGCAGATGTTCAAGATGATAGGCAACAGCAACTCAAATAACCACTCATTACAACCAAGGTATGCAGAATACTATCTCTTTACACACAACACATCGAACCTTGAAGCAGATGGGCTACAGCAGCAGAAGACCACACCTGGTGGCACTCCTGTCAGCTAAGAACAGGAAACTAAGGCTACAATTCTCAGAGGCTCACCAAAATTGGACAATAGAAGATTGGAAAAATGTTGCCTGGTCTGACGAGTTTCAATTTCAGCTTCGACATTCAGATTGTAGGGTCAGAATTTGGCATAAACAACATGAAAGCATGGATCCTTCATGCCTTGTGTTAACGATTCAGGCTGGTGGTGTAAAGGTGTGGGGGATATTCTCTTGACACACCTAGTACCAACTGAGCATCATTTAAATGCCACGGTCTACCTGAGTATTGTTGCTGACCATGTCCATCCCTTAATGATTACTTTATTTATTCTGAGGGCTACTTCCAGCAGGATAATGCACCATGTCACAAAGCTTAAATCATCTTAAAGTGGTTTCTTGAACATTCACTGTACTCCAATGGCCTCAAGGAGCGAAAAACAAGTCCTGGACGGCCACACACAGATCAGGCATCTTTATTGTAAATAAAATCCACTACAGTCAGTTCATGTTAGCAAAGGCAGGGATAAATGGCTGACGCGTTTCACACCATAAATTAGTGCTTAGTCATAGCTCAAAGATCATAGTCCAATCAGAACAGCATGTCGGAAACCACCCTCCCTACACAATTAGACTATAAATGAGAAACACCTGAGAGGAGAATCCAGCAAAAGGGATACCAGTATCAAAGTGCTGTTAACCATATATATGTCAGGGGGCATGGCTTAGCGACTGATGTAACAGGCAGCACAGGCTCTCTGCTCCGCCAAAGATCCTGACATTGATCTTGCTAACAGCTCTTTCTACAGCTCGTTCCGCGATTCCTGATACCGAAACCGATAGCTGACATCCCCAGCTACACGGTGTCCTCGGCTCCACTGTACCCCATGTCTAAGAGGGGATCTGCGTTCCGCTCCGGACCAAGCTGGCCAAGATGGCAGTGGGCCGCCTCGTGCAGCTAAGGAGAACTACAAGGTTGCAGCACTGAAGCTCTTTGCCAAAATGGCATCCAAGTATCCCCCTTAGCCCACACCCCTCCAGGCTGACACGGATGACGCAATGAGGTAGATGATACAATACCGCTGGAGGACCCTGCCACACCGCTTCTCCCATGGGACAGTGTGAGTACCCCAGTGTGTGTATCAGACATATTGTCAGTCTGTCACCCTGACCATGACAGCCCAGAACCCACCCTTAGAGACATTATGACCACAGTTTTATCCTGTAACACCTCTATAGCAGCCCTGACATCAGAAACCAAAGGAGTCAAAACTGAGCTGTCCTTTGTTAGGCAGGACATGCAAAAACTGCGGGACCGCACCACAGCATCAGAGGGCAGTCTAAGCACACTGGAGAATGACTGGGCCCCTATACATCGCGAGGTGCACTACAATGCAATGGCGGTAGATAAGTAGGCTGTCCGCATAAATTACATGGAAAACAGGATGAGGAGAAATAATGTCCGAGCGATCGGCATTCCTGAAAAGACCGAAGGGAAGAACCCGGTACAATTTATTGAACAGTGGGTTCTCCAGATACGGTATATGGGAAAGACGCCTTTTCTCCCATGTTTTGTGTTGAAAGAGCCCATAGAGTGCCCCAGAGACCATTACCTCTGGGCAACCTCCCTCATACGTTCTTATTCAAGCTACTTAATTACAAAGATAGAGACATTTTCCTCTCAAAAGTCAGGAATTTGGGAGACACCCTAAAGATGGCTAACTCCAAAATCTCACTATTTCCCCACTTCTCCGCAGAAGTGCAGAAGCAGAGAGCACAATTCAATGATGTAAAGAAACGATTGAGATCCCTCAATGTTCAATACTCCATGCTATACCCCTCCCGCCTCCGTGTGGTGGCTAGAGACCAGGTCCATTTCTTCGACAGGCCACAGTTGGTGTCGCAGTGGCTGGACAGAGAGGAACGCTCCATCCGGGAGGAAGCGGCAAATCGTACACTGGCTGTCTGATGAACGCAAGCTCACGGTGTACTGAACTCAAACCCTGTCACTGTATACTGATCCCCACCGTTACTTCATGTTTGGCAAGGCGGATGTCCTAAAAGATGAGAGAAGATGTTATCAACCCCGTGTCGCCCGGTACGCCAGGCAGGCCCACGAGACGCACCGAAGAAAGACCTAGAGACACGGTCCCCCACACTCATGACGCCTTGAAAGTCCCTTTGGGACGAACATTTTTTTCAAAGTTTTTTTCAAAGGCCCTGTTGGCCTATTTGTTGCTTCTTTTCACGGACCAAGACCCCACGCAGAACTTCAAAGGGGTGATCCCTCTGTTTATTGCTGATCGCGCAACAAAAGCTGAACTCTCAAGGGGTATCAACTCTTTTCCCTTTACACGTACAATGGTATGGTGCATATGTAAGCTATATGGGGGGAGATTACACCCCCCCGAAAGCTATTCGTCAGTCAGATATTTCACGATAATATGTCATGGCTAGATCTCTGTAGTGCTGAGTTGGAACATGCAGGGCCTGGGTAACAGAGTGAAAAGGTTGGCTGTGACACTGTGGCTAAGCGCTTACGGTCCTCCATACTTTGTCTACAAGAAACACATATGCATACGAATCAATCTGTACAATTCTCAGCTTGTATGTTCAGCCAACAGTTTCACTCTACCTATTCCTCGTTCTCTCGGGGAGTGAGTATACTGATCCCCCAGGGATGAGGAGGGGGAGAACACCGGACACATGTTGGACATGATGGCTAAGTCCAGTAGAGGCCCCTCCTTCGTAGCGGCTGTCCAGGATGCCTCGGGCCAGGTGGTGACTACTCACCCAGGGGTGATGACGACATTCCTAGCATTCTATGTAGATGTATACTCCTCTAAGGTCTCCTCTGCTCCCACTGATATTCGGGACTTCCTCTCAGGGTGCACTCTGCCGTGTCTTGATCGGTCTGATAGGGACATGTTAAATGCCCCTTACAACCGATGAATTACTAGAGGCTCTGTCCCTTTCCCCTCCTGGTAAATCCTCGGGGGCGGACAGGCTGCCGGGAGAGGTCTACAAAAAATATGCTGACACTTTGCTACCACAACTAAAGCAGACTTTAACGGAGGCCCTAGAACTAGGTCAACTGCCCCATCTATGACGGAGGCTACTATAATTCTGATACCTAAGCCAGGCAAAGATCCCCTCCTCCCGGACTCCTACAGGCCCATCTCCCTGTTAACGATGGACGTGAAACTTCTGGCCAGAGTATTGGCCACTCGTCTAGCGTCTGTCATTCAAAAGCTCATTCACCATGATCATTAAGGGTTTATTCCCTCCAGATCCACGGCGTTAAACATAAGACGTTTGTTCCTCAATCTGCAGGTCGCAGTGGACAACCCTGGTAATAAGGCGGTGCTATCCCTTGATCCTGCCAAAGCTTTTGACAACGTCGAGTGGCCATACCTGTGGGTGGTCCTGGAGAAGTTTGGATTGGGGAATAACTTCATTATATGGGTCCAGCTGCTCTACACGAACCCCACTGCCAGGCTGCGAATTTCTCTCTGACCCTTTCCGTCTTTACAGAGGCATGAGGCACTGGTGCCCATTGTCGCCCTTCTTGTTTGCTTTAGCCCTGGAACCATTGGCGGAGACGGTGAGAGCGTCACCATTGATATCCGGATTTGTGAGAGACCCTGCGGCTGATAAAATATCATTATATGCAGATGACACACTCCTATATCTAGGAGATACTTCCACCTCACTAAAAAAGTAATGTCCCTAATTACGCAGTTTGGCACCTTTTCTGGCTTCTCCATAAACTGGAGTAAGTCAGCCCTCCTACCTTTGGATGAACTCCCAGCATCATTACTGGACTGCACCCAGTCTCTTCAGGTTGTCTCCTCCTTTAAGTATTTGGGGGTCCAGGTTAATTTGGACACCTCCAGATACCTAACTCTTAACCTACTCCCTATCATGGCTAAGCTACAAGTCAAATGCAGTACCTGGTGTAAGCTACCCATTTCAATCACCGGTAGGGCCAATCTTATAAAGATGGTGTGGACACCTCAGCTATTATACATACGGCATAACTCCCCGCAATGGATCCCACGTAGATGGTTCACACGCATTGACACTATATTTAGAAGCCTCCTTTGGAAAAAAAAGATTACTAGAATCAAACTCTCCACACTGCAGTATAGTAAGGACCAGGGTGGCCTGGCAGTCCCCAACATGAGACTCACAGCTTCAGCACCTTTGTGGCTGGGGAGGGGTGGATATAACGGACCCTATCCATAGCTTACTATTCCCTGGCACTCAGGGTCCTCCCCGCTGCTTCACATCTTGAGGCAGATCTCCCCCAGCACCCTAAATCGATGCCTACCATACACTTACTGTCCAAAATATGAGTCCTCATCAAACACAGCTTGGGTATGAAGGGCTTCACGGCTCACACCCCACTGTGGCATAACCCTTGCTACACGGAACTGCAGAAACTAGAGGGGTTTCAGTCCTGGGAGGCTAAGGGCATTCAATACATATCACAACTCTATACTCAGACCATCCTTAAATCCTTCACTGACCAACAGGAGGAATTCAGGCTACCAAAACACAATTTTTATAGATACCTCCAACTTCGACATGCTTTACAATCGCAGACACAACTGTCCGGGCTAGAACACATAGAACATCCGTTAATAACCATACTTAACGCACAGAATAAAAAAGGCATGATCTCGCAGATATATAGTACACTCTCATCAAGAACGCAGGATGCAGCCAAACTACCTTGTAGATAAAGGTGGGAACAAGACCTAGGAGAGATTGGGGGTGAGGACTGGGAGCTATGTTTACAGTCTCTGCCAACCGTCTCAGTGTCGCCATCGTATAGGCTCTCCCAGCTATTCATCCTGCACAGAGCCTACCGCACCTTGGTGTTGCTTCACAGATGGGGCAGGAGGGAGCCACTGTACCACTACACCCTGCCACCTGTTGGGCGCGGTGGATGAGGAATTCTTTACCCCTCCTAATGTGGCTGTTTTAAGATTTTTGTATATTGCTCGCAACCAGATAGCTAGTTTATGGCTATCACCGCATAGCCCAACAACGAAACAGTGGATTGAACAGGTAAATAACAGTCTAATTAAAGAAAAGCTGACGTATCAACACAGAAACGCGGTTAACAAGTTTTAAAAATATGGCAGCCTTGGCTGGACACCCCAGGCCTAGCACCCTCCCAACTAGTCCTCATTTGACTTCTTCAAATGTAACCCTCTAGATAAGTGATGGCGAACCTTGGCACCCCAGATGTTTTGGAACTACATTTCCCATGATGCTCAATTACATTACAGAGTCCATGAGCATCATGGGAAATGTAGTTCCAAAACATCTGGGGTGCCAAGGTTCGCCATCACTGCTCTAGATCCTTAAAACAATTGCTAATTATTTTCACCATATCACGATATTTAAAGGTTTTGAGTCTGATCATGGAACAATGGATCATTCTAAGTATCCCCTCTCTCACTGGTCGGCCAGCGGTATTTACTGCTGCAACCCAATAAGGTCTTGGTTGTGATAAGAGGGTTCAGTTAGTTCACTATCCTGTTGGAAGGTAGTTAGTTCATTCACAGTACCCTTGCATATATGACTACCAGTGTGTCACTTAATTTGTCAGCAGAATGTCCGGTGCTAAAAGCAAGGAATGGGCACATCTGTCTTAAGTATTTTAATAGAAATGTCATGTCTGAGTTTTACGTGCCTTATACCAGTGTATACTATACTGTTATTGACGTACACCCTGAAGATATGTTCCTATGTCTGTTCATATTGTACCTCTGATCTTGTGACACAATAAAAACCTTTCTGATTTAAAAAATGTCTTTATGTGTGGTTTTCATACCATACTCAAAAGGTCCTCTCTCCAAGGTGTTCTCATATTGATGGAAAAATAAATTTTGAAAGAACAAACATCATTTATATAAAATAAAATAAACCAATAAATAGATTGCACATCAAATAGCATTAAATTGATAAAACTTATCCAATTGGTGCACTTGTTCTAACCTAAAATATGTACAATTATTCACCTAATAAATGGATCATGGCTATTTTTCGAAAGACCATGTTTAAAATAATTGTTGTTTGGAATATTGTATCTATTCCTGTTACACATCCATAAAGAAATATCCACCTTTTTATTTTATGGCGATATCAGCACAGTATTAGGTGGATTTATATGCACTTGCGATTCCACATGCAGTTTAATAATGTCTAGTGTGAGAACTGATATAACTAAAAATGGATATTATGGATGACCTGATAGACTTTTCGATCGCTTTCTATAATGACAATTATTACATCATGATGGGTATCATCATATATATTGGTAGACTCGTACTTTCACGCCTTTTTGTTGTGCTCACTTTTCCATTTGCATGCTCTGCACAGTTCTTTTCATGTCAGTGCAGACCATGCACAGGATACACATGTAGGTATACACATATACTCTTTTGAACAACCTCTATACTTCCCTTTTCTCTTTTAGATTTGAAGTTTTTGTATCCCTCCAGTGATACAGTAAATGTCAAAAAAATCACATCCACACACTGAACGATTGAGAGTTTTTTCTTTTTTCTTTTTCTTTTCTTTAACTTGTTTTTAGTCCTTTAGCACTTTATGCAGGAATTATAAAGCCATTGTATATGTATTCATATACTTGATAATAGAACATACTGTATAGACTCAGTGTCGGCATTATGTGTGTATTTCTTTACGGATGTGTAACTGGAATAGATACAATATTCCAAACAATTATTTTAAACATGGTCTTTCGAAAAATAGCATGATCCATTCATTAGATGAATAATTGTACATCTTTTAGGTTAGAACAAGTGCATCAATTGGATAAGTTTGATCCATTTATTGCTATTTGATGTGTGATCTATTTATTGTTTTATTTTATTTGATATAAATGATGTTTGTTCTTTCAAAATTGATTTTTCTATCAATAGGAGAACACCTTGGAGAGAGGACCTTTTAAGTAAGGTTTAAAAACCACACATAAAGACACATATATGGTTAACAGCACTTTGATACTGGTATCCCTTCTGCTGGGTTACCTTTTCAGGTGTTTCTCATTTATAGTCTAATTGTGTAGTAGGGAGGGTGGTTTCCGACATGCTGTTGTGATTGGACACCAATACATATATATATATATATATATATATATATATATATATATATATATATATATATATATATATATATATATACACAGTTAGACTATGGTATTTGAGCTATGACTAAGCACCAATTTATGGTGTGAAACATGTCAGTCATTTATCCCTGCCTTTGCTAACATGAACTGACTGTACTGGATTTTTATTTACATTAAAGATGCCTTATCGGTGTGCGTCCGCCCAGGACTTGTTTTTCGCTCCTTGAGATACTGCGGAGCCAGCACCTGAGTGTTCCTAAAGGGCGTATGCTCTGAGAGGATTTGGGTTTAGAGCGGCAATCATCTTAGACTTAAGGCAGTTATGAAGGCAAAAGGGGGTCCAACCCGGTACTAGCAAGGTGTACCTAATAAAGTGGCTGGTGAGAGTGTATCTGTAGTGTTTACTTGTCTCTCTCTTGTCACTTCTGAGAAGTTCTCCGACACATGAGATAACATGAGCTAAAAATTTGTGTCGGGGAGGGGGCTTAGAGGGAGATAAGCCTTGAGCTTGTCTATTCAGAATACTACTCTGCATGTTCCTTCGTTCCTCTGCCTATTTGGAGGGGGGGTGTCCCTTTCCTCCAAACAGCTCTCACACAGTGTAAGTGCAGTCTCTCCCATCCCAATGTACTGCTGAAAGATGAAGAAAAAAAACACGATCTGCACTTTTCAAAGAGTGTAGAAAGGGGAAGGCAGCAGATATACAAGTAAAACTTATGTAGGAGGATTTGTTTAATCTCTGCGTATCATCTGAGGCTATTCACTTCATGGGGTATATGTGAGGGTTTACAACCACGTCAACATATTCTGAGACCATATTGAGATAAAACAAACACCCATAAATTTAGCAATAATATTATTGTCCTACAACAAAAGCTGAAATCAATAAACATGTAAAAAGCCAGGGTGCCAATCAACAGAATGAAAGTAATTAACATAACAAAAATGATTAAACAAAAATATATAAAGTACCTGGACTATGGACAGTAAATTATTTACATATCCTTAAAGTGGTGTTCCGGCCGAAATTATACTTTTTAAATAAAAATACCCCTATAATACACAAACTTAATGTATTCTAGTAAAGTTTAGTCTGTAAACTAAGGTCTGTTTTGTTAGTTTATAGCAGTAGTTTGTTATTTTATAAACTTACAGCAGACCGTGGTCATCTTAAGTGTGGGCATCTGAAGCCAGACTCTATTTTCTTCCTGGATCTCATTCTTGCAGATCTCGCACATGCTCAGTGCAGCACAAGCAGTGTAATAGGTTTCAGGTCAGGTTTCCATAGCAACAACAGTATCAGAGGAAGTTGCCGCCCTTTCCCAGAAGGCATTGCAAACAGGAAATGATGCGATGGGCCACGGCCAGGGAGGAGGAAGTGAAAAATGAATACAGCAGATATACAGTAGGTGCTGAAAAAAAAAAATATCCAATTCATTTACAGTGCACAGTTTTGTGAGGGATGCTTAAGAGTTGTAAAAGTGGGTGGAACTCCACTTTATCAAACATTAAAACAGCTTTAAAATAAGCTCTCACTCCCCTTTCTAGCTGCTGGTATTGTGAAGTAAATCATTCTCAAAGATCACAACAAAGATTCCAAAGTCTGCTTTCAGTCAGTTTGTAACAGCTTGGAGACACCTGTTGTGTTTTCACATCAAACGGCTAGCTGGCTGCTAAGATCTGCTGTCATAGAAAAATTTTTTGCAATATATCACACAGAACTGGCGGGTATTGTGTGAGTCAGTGTTCACTGGCAGCTATAAGGTGGACCATAAGGGATCAAAAACAGGGAGGGGGGGGAAACGACAAGATATACCCAAAATTAAATAATAAGAATTATTCCATACAGTCCATAGTAGTAAGGAATATCAAGGAGAAGTCCGCAGGATGTATGGATCCACAGGTCAATGGGGGACTGCACACACAGTCACCGGCAGCTCCTCAGCAGGAAATGGGAGTTCCCTCAGACACAAACAAAAACAGCAGAAAGAGAGCACCTGGGTCAGTGTGATTAGTAAAAGCAAGTAACGCTTTATTCAGATACACTTACATAAAAGTATCTTGCAAGCTGCACATAAGGTGGATGTGGATCACCAATCAAGCCGTCAACTGTCACGAGGGATCCGAAAACCGCTGTGGGGATAAGCTCAGACCCACCGTATGGAGGTAAAAAAACGGTAGCGACTCAAGCTCTCACACCTCTCACACAGAGCTAGCAAGAGACCAAATCAGGACGGGGGTGGGTTGCAACGTGAAGGAAAATGAGCACGATTATAAAAAATCCTTAAAAATGGTAAAAAAATGTCATCTGATCAGAATGAACAGCTGCATGGTAACACATCTATGATAGTATTTTATAATAAATGGTAAAAAAAAATCAATTAATAACTACTGTATATAAAAGGTGACTTCAAAGAAAATAACCTATTATGATCACTACATGATTATTAACACTAAAAAATACAAATTATAAATTTATCGAGATACACACCAGGTATTAACTCCTATCAGCTCATCTAAAGGGCGATGGATATATCTTGGTAAAAAAAAAAGAGGGGGGGCAGTAAAGGATTGCAGGTGGGCGGAAAAAAAAGGAAGAGGAGATATACTGTTAGTTGCGAGTTTAGGTATCAAAGATTTGTGTTGACTTCTATCTCCAAGGAGGGATAGATTCCAACACCCAGACTTTTAACCCTTCAGTGGATTTATTATGGACATGAAGGAAGTGCCTAGGGACGCTATGTTCATCTGATCCCTTTTCAATAAGTCTCCGATGTTGCCTGAATCGGGCCCTTGCTGTCCGAATAGTGCCGCCTACATATAAGAGGCCACAGGGGCAAGTCAAACAATATATAACTAATTCTGTTAAGCAACTGTAGAATTGCTTGATATTATAGCTTTTACCTGAATTATCTTTAAAACTCTTTAACATTTTACATATGCTTTTTTTACACTGAAACATACCCGTCAGGTTGCAAAAGGTGGTTAATGTTTTGACTGAAGCAGTACAGTGAGAAATCCTACTTGGGACTACCATATTTTTCACACTTCTAGTGTTCTTTCACACTGACCCAGGCGCCCTCTTTCAGCTGTTTAGGAAAAATTGAGCATCTCACGGAGCACTGTTCAATTCATTACCTGAAAACGAAGAGTACGGCACAACTGCAAACGTATCAAGACATGGCCGTCCTCCTAAACTGACAGTCCAGACAAGGAGAGCATTAATCAGAGAAGCAGCCAAGAGGCCCATGGTAACTCTGGAGGAGCTGCAGAGCTCCACAGCTCAGGTGGGAGAATTTGTCCACAGGACAACTATTAGTCGTGCACTCCACAAATTTGGCCTTTATGAAAGAGTTTCAAGAAGAAAGCCATTGTTGAAAGAAAGCCATGAAAAGTCCCATTTGCCGTTTGTAAGAAGCCATGTGGGGGACACAGCAAACATGTTAAAGAAGGTGCTCTGGTTAGATGCAACCAAAACTGAACTTTTTGGCCCAAAAGCAAAACGCTGTGTGTGGTGGAAAACTAAACACTGCACATCACCCTGAACACACAACTCCCACCGTGAAACATGGTGGCAGCATCCTGTTGTGGGGATGCTTTTCTTCAGCAGGGACAGAGAAGGTGGTCAGAGTGGATGGGAAGATGGATGGAGCCAAATACAGGGCATGCTTAGAAGAAAACCTTAGTCTGCAAAAGACTTGAGACTGGGGTGGAGGTTCACCTTCCAGCAGGACAGCGACCCTAAACATACAGCCAGAGCTACAATGGAATGATTTAATTCAGGGGTATGCCACCCCCGGCACGCAAAGCCTCTTTTTCCGGCACTCGACTTCCTCCCCATCAGCAGAGCAGCGCAGGGAAGTGTCAGTGAGACACTAATGCATTCCAATTTCAGAATTCCCCATGCACTGAGGGGGAGGCACTGTGCCCCCACACATTGTAAAAGATAGGAAACATTGTTTGGTTCTCTAACTTTACTGTAGCTGCGATTGTCAGCTTTTGTGATGGGGAAGAAATTGGGTGCAGCTCTGCTGGGGGGGCGGTCCCTGTTTCCAGGAGATGGACTGTCTTGACCACTGCTAAAGCCAATCACAGTCCTGCTAGCCCTGTCCACCATCTGGAGGAAGATGATTCGCTTGGTTGTCACTACCAATCTCAGAAAGAAGGGATTTCACTGTGATTGAGAAAACCACAATCAGGTGACAGTTTGTGGAAGCACTGTTGAGCTTCTGGGAACTTTGTTGAAATTATTCCTGAACCTTTGCGTCACTTGCACTCTGTGTCCCTTTAAACCACAGCCAGTTCTCAGCGCAATCGAAATCGCACCCAACCACTGTTTCTCAGCTGGGGGGGCCCAAATTATGATCCTGCACACAGGTCCACTGCTTTCAGAAAATGCCACTGACCTAAGCTCATCATTCAATATGCTTGTATGTGACATCACATACCAGCACGTGGGCTGGATGCAAGAGGTGGATCAGCAGGATGAGTGTGCCAGGACAGGTAGATGTGTCTCATCTCTGCTTCCTTTCACCACTCTGCATATCACACATATAGATGAGAAGAGGGTACAGCGGTGGAGCAGATGAGCAGGAGGGTACAGCGGTGGGGAAAATGAGCAGGAAGGGTTCAGAGGTGGAACAGAAGAGCAGGAGGGTACAGCAGTGGGGCAGATGTGTAGGGAGGTACAGTGGTGGAAGAGATGAGAAGGGGGTTCAGCAGTGGGACAGAAGAGCAGGGGTGTACAGTGATCGGCCAGATAAGCAGGAGGGTTCAGTGTTGGGCCAAATAAGCAGGGGGGTTCAGTGTTGGGGCAGAAAAGCAGGGGGGTAGAGCAGTGGGACAGATGTGAAAGGAGGTGTATTGGTGGGGCAGATGAGCAGGGGGTTACAGTGGTGGGGCAGGAGAGCAGGGGGAACAGTGGTGGGGCAGGAGAGCAGGGGGAACAGAGGTGGGGCAGATGTGCAGCAGGTACATTGGTGGGGCAGATGAGAAAGCGGGTTACAGTGGTGCAGCAGATGGGTTCAGTGTTAGGACAGATGAGAAGGTGATTCAGTAGTGAGACAGAAGAGCATGGGGATACGGTGGTAGAGCAGATGTGCAGGGAGGTACATTGGTGGGGCAGATGAAAAAATGGACATTGATGGGGCAGAAGAGCAGGGAGGTTACAGTGTGGGGACAGAAAAGCAAGGGGGTACAGTGGTGGGGCAGATGTGCAGAAGGTACAGTGGTGGGAAGGATGAGAAGAGGGTTCAGTGGTGGAACAGAAAAGCAGGGGGTACAGTGATAGGGCAGATGAGCAGGGAGTTACAGTGGTGGGACAGATGAACAGGGGGGTTCAGTGTTGGTCCAGATGAGAAGGGGGTTAAAGAAGAGGGTTAAAGTGGTGGGAAAGATGAGCAGGGGGGTTGAGTGTTGGGATAGAGGAGAAAGGAAGTACATTGGTGGGACAGATGAGCAGGGGGTTACAGCGGTGGGGCAGAGGAGCAGGGGATACAAAGGTGGGGCAGAAGTGCAGAGGGGTGAAGAGGAGAAAGGAGGTACATCGGTGGAACACATGAGCAGGGGGTTACAGTGGTGGAACAGAAGAGCAGGGGGAACAGAGGTGGGACAGATGTGCAGGAGGTACAGTCGTGGGGCAGATGAGAAAGGGGGTTACAGTGGTGGGGCAGATGAGCAGATAAGTTTAGTGGCAGGACAGATGAGAAGATGGTTCAGTGGTGGAGCAGATGTGCATGGAGGTAGTGGTGGGGCAGATGAGAAAGGGGGAACATTGGTGGGGCATATGTACAGGGGGTTACAGTGGTGGGACAAAAGAGCAGGGGGTACAGTGGTGGGGCAGATGTGCAGGGTAGTATAGTGGTGGGAAAGATGTGCAGGGTAGTACAGTGTTGGGGCTATATTGGTGGGGCAGATGAGAAAGGGGGTACATTTGTGGGGCAGATGAGCAGGGTGGTACAGTGGTGAGGCAGATGTACAGGGGGTTACAGTGGTGGGGCAGATGAGCAGGGGGGTACAGTGGTGAAACAGATTTGCAGGGGGGACAGTGATCTAAGGTGTGACGGTGCATGAATTGGGGCTCATCTGAGGTGTGTAGTTGCAGGAATTGAGGCTGATCTGAGGCGTGAGAGTGAAGGATGTTAATTTCTCACTACTAAAGTAGTTTACAGCATTTATTTTATAAAAAAATCCTTTTTATGATTGAAAGTGTGAAGTTAATATTTTTTGTTATAGAAGCGGCACGCTCAATTTCTTTGAAAACATTTTTCTGCACACTGTGCCCAAAAGGTTGCCTGTCCCTGGTTTAGATCAAAGCATATTTATGCGTTAGAATGGCCCAGTTAAAGTTCAGATCTAAATCCAATTGAGACTCTATGGTAAGACCTGAAAATTGCTGTTTACAGACGCTGCCCATCCAATCTAACAGAGCTTGAGCTATTTTGCAAAGAAGAATGGGCAAAAATGTCACTCTAGATGTGCAAAGCTGGTACAGACATCCCCAAAAAGACTTGCAGCTGTAATTGCAGTGAAAGGTGGTTCTACAAAGTACTGACTCAGGGGGGCTGAATACAAATGCATGCCACACTTTTCACATACTTATTTGTAAAGAATATTGGAAAACCATTTATCCTTTTCCTTCCACTTCACAAATATGTGCCACTTTGTGTTGGTCTATCACATAAATTCCCAATAAAATACATTTACGTTTCTGGTTGTAACATGACAAAATGTGGAAAATATCAAGGGGTATGAATACTATTTCAAGGCACTGTATAGGCACTGTATATAGAAGGAATAGAAATAATATTTAGACACTAAGGATATAGTGGGAACACAAAGGTTCATAAAAAGGAGACCGACTGAGGAAAAAGTTTACCCAGTGTATCAAGGGAAGTTTTTAAACCTTTACAGAGAATAGTCAGACTTTTTCTTTCTAAAATTCTGACGGATCTAGAAATAGAACATGTTTCAAATCTTTCTGACGGAATCAGTTCCTATCGGGAAAATAACATAAAATGTGAGACCTCTATTTTCATTTTAATAAACTAGCAATTTGCAATTATACAGTATAGTGTTCTGTGACTAGCAGTTAAATTGAGTGACAAGCAGCAGCATCCCTCGAAATGACTATTAAAAATGCTGGCTTCTATGTTACGGTTAACCCCCTTGTGAAAATGCCAGTTGACTGGCTATTTCTGACTTTTTGAGTCATTCGCCATGAACAAGTAAACACGTTAGGACATACAAAATGTAGTCAGGACACCTAAACTGATTATTCATAATGACATAAAAATTACTGAAGATCATCGTGATGGCCATGAAACTAACATTGTTGCAATAAGAGTTTCGCAATGTTAGCCTCCATACCTTCTCAGTACAAGTAGGGATGTGTGAAAAATAGAGCTAGGTTATTACATTATTAGGTGGGCTTCAGAGGGGTGTTGCCTGTGGACAAATAGGGAATCATTATATCACAGGTGCCCTGGGGGACCTTAATTTTGTTTACAGCCATTTCTAGTCATGCGATAACCCATACACAAAAATAGTTGGGGCGTAAAGTTTCCTCGCTCAGACAGGCTCAGGAAATATTAGGAGATTAGGAGTTGGAAAAATCATAGTTGCGGCTTAGTACAGAATAAATCAGACAGAATTAAAATTGTGTCTTAATCCCTAAAGCATTTGCAAGGGAAGGCAAAATGACACCTGGCTAGAAATATATACCATTCCCAAAGGAAATTTAAAGCTAATGTCATGCAAACTTGAAAAATATGCAGCATCGAGCAAAAGCCAAAATATAAACTGAATTTCAATGTATCATCATTAATGTAAATGCTTACATGAGATATAGCTATAGAATGAGCTTCCATCTTTCATATAAATAAATATGTACGTAGTGGGTGGGTTTGACCATAGAAATTATGGGCACCACATCTGAAATGTAATCAGAGAATCCAAAAAATATATATATTTTTTAAAAGGACTTTTTAGGTGCCCCAAAGAGTAACACACAGAAATACATTTTACATTTTAAAATTTAGCAGGGAGGGTTACTCCCATCTTTCACTTTTACAGTGGGGACCTAAAGTATTCAGGCTCCCTTACATTTTTCACTCTTTGTTATATTGCAGCCATTTGCTAAAATCATTTAAGTTCATTTTTTTCTCTCATTAATGTACACACAGCACCCCATATTGACAGAAACACACAATATTGTTGACATTTTTGCAGATTAATTAAAAAAGAAAAACTGAAATATCACATGGTCCTAAGTATTCAGACCCTTTGCTGTGACACTCGTATATTTAACTCAGGTGCTGTCTATTTCTTCTGATCATCCTTGAGATGGTTCTACACCTTCATTTGAGTCCAGCTGTTTTTAAATATACTGATTGGACCTGATTTGGAAAGCCACACACCTGTCTATATAAGACCTTACAGCTCACAGTGCATGTCAGAGCAAATGAGAATCATGAGGTCAAAGGAACTGCCTGAAGAGCTCAGAGACAGAATTGTGGCAAGGCACAGATCTGGCCAAGGTTACAAAAACATTTCTGCTGCACTTAAGGTTCCTAAGAGCACAGTGGCCTCCATAATCCTTGAATGGAAGACGTTTGGGATGACCAGTACCCTTCCTAGAGCTGGCCGTCCGGCCAAACTGAGCTATCGGGGGAGAAGAGCCTTGGCGAGAGAGGTAAAGAAGAACCCAAAGATCACTGTGGCTGAGCTCCAGAGATGCATTAGGGTGATGGGAGAAAGTTGTATAAAGTCAACCATCACTGCAGCCCTCCACCAGTCGGGGCTCTATGGCAGAGGGGCCGACAGAACCCTCTCCTCAGTGCAAGACACATGAAAGCCTGCATGGAGTTTGCTAAAAAAAACACCTGAAGGACTCCAAGATGGTGAGAAATAAGATTCTCTGGTCTGATGAAACCAAGATAGAACTTTTTGGCCTTAATTCTAAGCGGTATGTGTGGAGAAAACCAGGCACTGCTCATCACCTGTCCAATACAGTCCCAACAGTGAAGCATGGTGGTGGCAGCATCATGCTGTGGGGGTGTTTTTCAGCTGCAGGGACAGTATGACTAGTTGCAATTGAGGGAAAGATGAATGCGGCTAAGTACAGGGATATCCTGGACGAAAACCTTCTCCAGAGTGCTTAGGACCTCAGACTGGGCTGAAGGTTTACCTTTCAACAAGACAATGACCCTAAGCACACAGCTAAAATAACGAAGGAGTGGCTTCGCAACAACTCCGTGACTGTTCTTGATTGGCCCAGCTAGAGCCCTGACTTAAACCCAATTGAGCATCTCTGGAGAGACCTAGAAATGGCTGTCTACCAACGTTTACCATCCAACCTGACAGAACTGGAGAGGATCTGCAAGGAGGAATGGCAGAGGATCCCCAAATCCAGGTGTGAAAAACTTGTTGCATCTTTCCCAAAAAGACTCATGGCTGTATTAGATCAAAAGGGTGCTTCTACTAAATACTGAGCAAAGGGTCTGAATACTTAGGATCATGTGATATTTCAGTTTTCTGATCAGATCCCCCGGTGCCTGCGGCGGTCGGATTATCGTCAGGAGCGATCCGAGGTGAGGGGGAGGCCACTGATTCATGGCCACCCCCTCACGATCGCCCCTGGCGAATGGAATGCTTCCTCTGCTGCTGTAATGTAAACAGCGGCAGAGGAAGTGTTGCAATCTCTCCTTGTGAAGCCTTTTCGTTCCGGCTTCCGAGGAGGGAAGACATCAAGTAAGTTTGCACCAACACTACACGTACAGTAGAACACGCAGGCACACTTTTTACCCCCCAATCACCCCCCAGTACCCCCCGTCACAGTGACACCAATAGCAGATTTTTCTTTCTGATTATTGCATTGGTGTCATTTTGTGACTGTTATAAGTGGTAGGGCAGTTAGTGTTAAGCCCCTTTAGAACTAAGTTACTTTATTAGTTAGAGTGTATTTTTTCTTCACCACTAGATGGTGTCAGAGACTTGCTCTTCCTATCCCATTGAGAGGAGACCTATGTTCATTTGTTTGATTAGTTCCCTTCGTCAGCATTCACCCATTTTAATTATTCCTCATTTTCGTATGTCTACTAGATATTAGTTGGGAAGTTGTGAGTGTCTTTCTTGACCACCAGATGGCTTTGGAAACCTGCCCTTCTTACCCTATTTAGAGAACACTTATGTCCATTCAACACTAGGTGGAGCCTGGTAATTAGGTTTACCTATGGATATGTTATGATATTGTTCCTTGTTTCATAATTTATGATTAAGTAGCGTTGAAATCTGTGATCAAGATTTTTTTAATATTTTTGATGTTTTTATGCCATTTTAGATGTTTTTCTTTAGTTTTTCTATTGATCGATTAGGCACATGTATTTTAATTTGGCTTAATTATCCACTGCCGTTGTGACAGCGGTTGCTGCTATTTATACTGGCCACCTGACACCTGACTCCTTTACCCTTTGATAAAGTCACGTGTGATGTGACGCAATGCATCAGAGAGGAGTCAGGTGCCGCTGCCGCTGCTCCTGGGTATGGCCGAACCCGGAAGCCCTTGCTTGTATTGAGAAACACATTGATTCTTGTTGTAAGTTACTACTGTACTTTATTTTAAAATAAAATATTTGATTTTACTGCACTATGGAGCCATCTCTTCTTTCTCCACCATCCATTTGTGAACATCCGAGGATGCTTTGAGAACACAGGAGAGTGTCTGCTGCGCCTGGTGTATCTGTGTTCCCCGAGGGCTGTGGCAATTGCTGGAAGCTGATTCCCAGGTTATCATCCCACCGCCTGTCAGTATATGCTCGATTTGGCCCATTGAGAGCCGCAACTTCAGGTGAGAGGCTGGGGAAACTATTGCTGCACCGCTGGAACAAGATTGGACCTACCAATTAGATATCAGGCACTCTCACTTTTGCACCTTCTGTAGAAGATTGCACTGGGCTGACATCGAGAATCGCACTACATGCGATCTTGAACTGTTTCTATTTTGGACATCTTTTTTATAGTTCATGTAGCCTTCGTTGCACACCGCTTTCTATGCTTATCATTGCACTTGCACTTTCAATTGTAGTAGTTTTTGGATGCTGCTATTTAGTCGCACCTCATGCGATTTTGGATTGCATTCTTGATTTTCATTTGTAATTTATTTTTATTTTTGGTTATTTCACTCTAGTAGTTCACAGAGTTTTGCTACATCTTTTGATATGGTCTTCATTTTTATGCACATTGCACTTTAGGACCTGTTTCACCTCACTGCTTTGTTGCACGTTAGAATTGTCAGTGTTTATTTTTCATTAATGTCTTAGTATTGTTGCACACTACTATTTATGTTTTATATTGCACTTGCACTTCTATCTTTAGAAGATTTGGGATGCCGATAATAAGTCGCATCTTATGCGCCTTTGGATTGTATTTTTGACTTGTTTATACTTTATCAACGATTTTGGATACATCATTATGTAATAGTTCACTTATTTCTGTTACATTTCTTGCTATGTTCATATGGTATTCATTTTTCTGCACATCGTACTCTAAGATTTTATGCACTTCATTGTCTTGTTGTACGTTAGCACTGTCAGTGTTTACATTTCATCATTGTGCTAGTATTGTTGATCATTTTTCCTTTAGTTATCACTTACCTTTGGATTATTGGTTATTGCTTACTTAGTGGGGTAGCGCCACATATATTTTTATTAATCATGAGCTATACAGAGCTTCAGGACAGACTGGATCCTTCCTTAAATTTCAGGAAGAGATCGTCAGAGCCCTTCTGTTTCCAGACGGTGTTCCACCTCACCTTCCCCAACCAAATGCAGTAATCCGGCTGCATGAGAAGCATTTTCCTTATGTCCTCCCGAGTACACCTACCCAACGAGCCCCCCAAAGAAAATGTCATGTCTGTAGAAAGCGCGGATATAGGCGTGACACCCGCTATTATTGTCCCTCCTGTCCTGACAATCCTGGTCTTTGCATTGGTGAATGTTTTGAGCGCTACCATACACTAGTTGAGTTTTAGCATAGGGTACAGCATTGCACAGACTAGGCACACTTTCACAGGGTCTCCCAAGATGCCATTGCATTTTGAGAGACCCGAACCTGGAACCGGTTACAGTTACAAAAGTTACAGTTGTAAAAAAAAAGAAATACACAAAAAAATATAAAATAAAAAAACAAAAATAGTTGTCGTTTTATTGTTCTCTCTCTCTCTATTCTTTCTCTATTGTTCTGCTCTTTTTACTGTATTCTATTCTGCAATGTTTTATTGTTATTATGTTTTATCATGTTTGCTTTTCAGGTATGTAATTTTTTTATACGTTACTGTTTACTGTTTACTGTTTTACTGTGTTATATTGTTAACCATTTTTTTGTTTTCAGGTATGCCATTCAGCTGCAGCATGGATTTATTTATCTTGACAGCAACAGCGTTTGCTCCCACGATACATAAAGCCGTGACTCCAGCGCTGGAGGTGATTTCACCACCACAGTTAAAAAAAAGAGCATATATGCCGAAGCATGGGGGCAGTAGGGACGGAGTAGCGATTTGCTCCTACCTTTTGCGGGTGGATGCCCCCATGGTTCGGCATATATATATATATTTTAGGCACAGGTTGCGTTAAAAAATGTTTTATTTTTTACTTTTTTTTTGTATTTGCTTTGCAGGTATGGTAAGTCTTACTGTTATACTGTAATGTTACTTTGTTTTATTGTTAACCATCATTTGCTTAGCAGGTACACCATTCAGTTGCAGCGCGGATTTATTTATCTTGACAGCAACAGCATTTACTCCCACGATACATAAAGCCGTGACTCCAGCTCTGTCGGAGGTGATTTTACCACCACAGTTAAAAAAGCATATATGCCAAAGCATGGGGGCAGCAGGGGCGGAGGAGCGATTTGCTCCTAACTTTTGGGGCGGATGCCCCCATGCTTCCGCATATATAAATGGTGCATGTATGCCCATCATTAGAAGTGGGTAATTGAAGGGAGGTATTCTAATGGTGGGCATACCCACCGATCAATCTCTTTTTTTCGTTCAGCTCACAGGCTGCATGAAAAAAAAGATTACAATATATGCCCAACAAGGACCAGCAACTTACTGGTATGTTGCTGGATTTTGAGTGGTTATACCGGAATGATGCCTGCAGGTTTAGGTATCATCTTGGTATAATTCTTTTCAGCCAGTGGTTGGCTTTCATGTAAAAGCAATCCTAGCGGCTAATTAGCCTCTAGACTGCTTTTACAAGCAGTGGGAGGGAATGTCCCCCCCTCCCACCGTCTTCCATGTTTTTCTCTGGCTCTCCTGTCTCAACAGGGAACACGAGAATGCAGCCGGTGATTCGGCCAACTGACCATAGAGCTGATCAGAGACCAGAATAGCTCCAATCATCTCTTTGGCCTAAGAAACCAGAAGCTACGAGCATTTCATGACTTAGATTTCACCAGATGAAAACAGCGCCATTGAGAAATTGGGGAAGCATTTCATCACACCGATCTTGGTGTGGTCAGATGCTTTGAGGGCAGAGGAGAGATCTAGGGTCTAATAGACCCCAATTTTTTCAAAAAAGAGTAAATGTCACTACCTATTGCTATCATAGGTGATATTTATATTCCCTGAGATAACAATAAAAAAGATAAAAAAAAAAAAAAATGAAAGGAACAGTTTAAAAATAAAAAAGCAAAAAAAAAATTCAAAAAAAAAAAAAAAAACACACCCTGGTCCCCCCCTGCTCTCAGGCAAAGGCTAACGCAAGCGTCGGTCTGGCATCAAATGTAAACAGCAATTGCACCATGCATGTGAGGTATCACCACGAAGGTCAGATCAAGGGAAGGAATTTTAGCAGTAGACCTCCTCTGTAAATCTAAAGTGGTAACCTGTAAAGGCTTTTAAAGGCTTTTAAAAATGTATGTAGTTTGTCGCCACTGCGCGTTTGTGCGCAATTTTAAAGCATGTCGTGTTTGGTATCCATGTACTCGGCCTAAGATCATCTTTTTTATCTCATCAAACATTTGGGCAATATAGTGTGTTTTAGTGCATTAAAATTTTAAAAAAGTGTGTTTTTTCCCCAAAAAATGTGTTTGAAAAATCGCTGCGCAAATACTGTGTGAAAAAAAAAAAATAAACACCCACCATTTAAATCTGTAGGGCCTTTGCTTTAAACAAATATATAATGTTTGGGGGTTCAAAGTAATTTTCTTGCAAAAAAAAATATATTCTCTCATGTATACAAAAAGTTTCAGAAAGGGCTTTCTCTTCAAGTGGTTAGAAGGGTGGGTGATGCGTGACATAAGCTTCTAAATGTTGTGCATAAAATGCCAGGACAGTTCAACCCCCCCCCCCAAATGACCCCATTTTGGAAAGTAGACACCGCAAGCTATTTGCTGAGAGGCATGTCAAGTCCATGGAATATTTTATATTGTGACACAAGTTGCGGGAAAAAGACTATTTTTTTTTTTTGCACAAAGTTGTCACTAAATGATATATTGCTCAAACATGCCATGGGCATATGAGAAATTACACCCCAAAATACATTCTGTTGCTTCTCCCGAGTACAGGGATACCACATGTGTGAGACTTTTTGGGAGCCTACCCGCGTACGGGACCCCGAAAACCAAGCACCACCTTCAGGGTTTCTAAGGGTGTAAATTTTTGATTTCACTCCTCACTGCCTATAACAGTTTTGGAGGCCATGGAATGCCCAGATGGCACAACCCCCCCCAAATGACCCCATTTTGGAAAGTAGACACCCCAAGCTATTTGCTGAAAGGTATGGTGAGTATTTTGCAGGCCTCGCTTTTTGTCACAAAGTTTTAAAAATTAATAAAAGAAAAAAAATCAATTTTTCTTTTCTTTCTTCATTTTCAAAAACAAATGAGAGCTGCAAAATACTCACCATGCCTCTCAGAAAATAGCTTGGGGTGTCTACTTTCCAAAATGGGGTCATTTGGGGGGGGGGGGTTGTGCCATCTTAGCATTTTATGGCCTTCAAAAATGTAATAGGTAGTGAGGAGTGAAATCAAAAATTTACGCCCTTAGAAATCCTGAAGGTGGTGCTTGGTTTTCGGGGCCCCGTACGCGGCTAGACTCCCAAAAAGTCCCACACATGTGGTATCCCTGTGCTCAGGAAAAGCAGCAGAATGTATTTTGGGGTGCAATTCCACATATGCCCATGGCCTGTGTGAGTAATATATCATTTAGTAACAACTTTGTGCAAAAAAAAAAGAAGTTTGTTATTTTCCCGCAACTTGTGGCAAAATATAAAATATTCCTAGGACTCAACATGCCTCTCAGCAAATAGCTTGGGGTGTCTACTTTCCAAAATGGGGTCATTTGGGGGGGGTTGTGCCATCTTAGCATTTTATGGCCTTCAAAACTGTGATAGGTAGTGAGGAGTGAAATCAAAAATTTACGCCCTTAGAAATCCCGAAGGCGTTGATTGGTTTTAGGGGGGCCCCATACGCGGTTGGCTCCTAAAAAGTCCCATACATGTGGTATCCCCATACTCAGGAGAAGCAGCAAAATGTATTTTGGGGTGCAATTCTGCATATAACCATGGCATGTGTGAGCAATATATAATTTAGTGACAACTTTTTGTAAAAAAATTTTTGTCATTATTCAATCACTTGGGACAAAAAAATAAAATATTCAATGGGCTCAACATGCCTCTCAGCAATTTCCTTGGGGTGTCTACTTTCCAAAATCATTTGGGGGGGGGGGTTTGTACTGCCCTGCCATTTTAGCACCTCAAGAAATTAGATAGGCAGTCATTAAGTAAAAGCTGTGTAAATTCCAGAAAATGTACCCTAGTTTGTAGACGCTATAACTTTTGCGCAAACCAATAAATATAGGCTTATTGACTTTTTTTTACCAAAGACATGTGGCTGAATACATTTTGACCTAAATGGATGACTAAAATTGAGTTTATTGGATTTTTTTTATAACAAAAAATAGAAAATAGCATTTTTTTTCAAAATTTTAGGTCTTTTTTTCAATTTATAGCACACAAAGTAAAAATGCAGAAGTGATCAAATACCATCAAAAGAAAGCTCTATTTGTGGGAAGAAAAGGACATAAATTTCGTTTGGGTACATTATTGCATGACCGCGCAATTAGCAGTTAAAGTGATGCAGTGCCAAATTGTAAAAAGTGCTCTGGTCAGGAAGGGGGTAAAACCTTCCGGGGCTGAAGTGGTTAATGAGGAAAAATGAACTTAAATGATTTTAGCAAATGGCTGCAATATAACAAAGAGTGAAAAATTTAAGGGAGGCTGAATACTTTCCGTCCCCACTGTATAATACCAAAGTCATAAAATAAACAATGTCCTGCTTAAAAGTATTCAATTCACATACACCCCAAAAAAAGAAGTTTTTTAGTCCAGCAGAGACCGCTATGTAGCACATTTGAGTTTAACATTACACTATAAAAATCTAGGAACAATAACTCCTAATAGAATATGATGTCCATTTCACAGGTGACTGTAATTCCTTAACATGTTTCACAAGAATCTATGCCTGCTTCTTCAGGAGGACAAATAGCCAATACTAAAGAAAAGAAGAATTTATACATATACATATCAAAGAAAAATATATACATATCAAACAGTTTGATATACAAAATAACATTTACACTATATGATAGAACCTGATGCATACAGGAGTGTGTTGATAGATGCTGCTCCAAAGTGCTCCCGTGTGGTGAAAGCCAGACCAAGCATGTAGGGAGGGGCTCAGTAGAGGTCACATACAGGTGTCCCCCTCGTGCGGATGCAGGAGACAGAGGACTTTCACGACACGAGATAACTGCTTGATATGTTTATGTGTATATTTTTATTTACGTTAAGAGCAGCTATTTATCCTCTTGAAGAAGCAGGCATAGAATCCTGTGAAACATGTTGGGAAATTACAATCATCTGTGAAATGGACATCATATTCCATTATGAGTTATTGCTCCTATATTTTTATAGTGTAATGTTCAGCTCATATGTGCTAAATAGTGGTCTCTGCCCCACTAGAAAACCTTCCTTTTTTTGTGTATGTGAATTGAATACTTTTTAGCTGAACGTTGTTTCCTTTTTACGTTTGGTATTAATAAAGTATAAGATGGAAGTATGTGCTTCTGTGCGTTACTCTTTCATATAAATGAAATGGCAAGTGGAAAACTAAAACACCAATCTGTATTTAGTCATTCAAAGTCTGATATAGCGTACACATTTTCTAAAAATTCTTAATGAGTGGCATTTAGGAGATGGCTTGAAGAGCTTGGCATACCTTAAATAGCCTCTGACCATTTTACTTTCTATACATTTTTTATTGAAGTATCAAAACAAGGTTATGCAACACACTTTTTTGTAGAACAATAGTGCAAGTAAGTGTTCAAAATATTGCAAATATAAAAAGACTTTTCCTTCAAAAGACCGACAAGTATAAAACATCATTACCTCAAATAGAGAGATCCCATCCCTAAATCTCTTGGGTGGGAATACTAACAAAATGAACAGTAGAAATTGTAGGGATGAAAAACAATAGGAAAGAGCCAAGGAGTACACTGTTGCCCCCTTAGGAACCATTCGTGTAGTTTCCCAATGAGAACATCCACAAGGTAATGCAAGAAAGGATTATTGTACAATAAGGAGGGGTGGGGAGTGAGAAGGGGAGGGGCAGTGGGAGAGACCTATAGGGAATTCACCGTGTACTTGCCTAGAAATCATCATGAGGCTCTGACCATTTTAGCCACCATTTTAAACACCAGTGTAAGGTCTGAATGTCAAAGTTTTCACAGAAGTTCAAACAATATTTCCCCCTTTCTCTTTGGATGCTAGAGACATTTTTTTAAAATGTGTGCACTCAGATTTTTAAATGAAAATGCATTAAATATTTTCTGAAGGAATAAAATTGTGGCTGTTGAATTTTTTTATATGCTCAAAATAATTTTAGTGCACACAAACGACTTATAATCCCGAATTTTGGATAAAATATAAATATGAAGTTGTGTTGATTAAATCAATATCAAATATGTCAAACCTCAAAATCCTGTTTAAAGCAGAAAACTCTGGTACCTAAAAGTGTATATTGGCAGCACTTTATTGCTCATCAACTATCTGTTAATGTTGGCCTTAGAATTATTTCTCTCACTTTTGTGTGCATGACAATACTTAATATGAATTGTACAAATGTCATTTTAATATACATGACATGCTTTTTTACTTTTTGCCTTTACCGAAAGAGTGTGTAAAGCCAACAGTTCATATCCCTGATATGTCCCTGCTGTACCATGTACTTGTATGAAAAAGTAACCTGTTCTCTTTGTTTTACTTGCTTTATGTGAAATCCCTGGTGTTCCTGTCAGTCCCTCTGCTTTCCTATTAAAAAACTGACCACACTTAGCAGGAGAACACACCATGGTCAGTTCCCTAGCTGTGCTGGAAACGTAGTGTGCTCTCCTCCAATGGTCCAACTTGTCCTGACACCCCCCCCCCCTGCACAGCCATTCACTGGGAGGTTTAGTGTGCTGCTGTTTCTCCCCCACCAGCTCATGCAGTGTAAGAGAACTATTAGTTCCTGTTGCCAAATTGTAAAAAGTGCTCTGGTCAGGAAGGGGGTAAAACCTTCCGAGGCTGAAGTGGTTAATGAGGAAAAATGAACTTAAATGATTTTAGCAAATGGCTGCAATATAACAAAGAGTGAAAAATTTAAGGGAGGCTGAATACTTGCACGCACACACGGACAGCTGCAGATACCTGTGCACATCAATGTGCGTGCGCAGCGAACGGCGTGCATGCGCAGGAGCACGCCCATAACGCCAGTTGGCGCCAGCCGGCCTATTTAAAGAAGTGCTCTGACCCCAGACCAGTGCTGACTGGTCTTCAGCTGTACCCTGATACCTGAACCCTGCTACTACCTGCTTGTTACCTGTTGATGAACCTGGCTTGCCTTGACCCTGCTTCTGGATCCTGTTTCTGCTCTGATTACCGGTTTCTGATCCTGGCTTCCCATTGGGCTCTGCTTATGCCTACTACCTTGTACTGCACTGCTCGCCTGTTGCCAGACCTGGCTATCCATGTGACTTTGCTTCTGCCTGCTGCCTTGTACCCTGCTGCCCGCCTGTTACCGAACCTGGCTATCCTTGAGACTCTGCTCCTGCCTCTGGCATTCTTCCTCATTACTCTGCAAGTGCCTTTAATCACGGTCCTGCAACCTGCTGTGACTTCTTGCTGCAAGTATACCAGGGACTTTACATCACCTAACGTTCCAGCAGCACAGTTCCTGCGGAGTGCCTCCTTAAGCCCAGCTGATCCTTGGTGCAGCACCGCTTATCCTGATCTGGCGGTTTCCCTGCTCATCCAAGATTGCATCCTCCGCCACAAGTCTCTGGGCCCGCAGCTGCAGGCACTCGTGTTCCTCCTGGCCCTCGTTTCCCACTGTTCCACTACCAGCGGGACCTGGACTACAGATACAAGAGAGGCCAACCTCGTCATTTCAGTTTCCGATCAGGTACGTGACATGCAGCTTGGAACAGATGGAATGTGATCACTTATTAAATAAAAGGGAAAAAAGTGTTTATAGTTTTTTTTTTCTCATACCTATACACAAATGTTTTGCCTTTTATTTCTATTTTAATCACTCCCCGTCTAACCTTTTATCAAATAACGGATGGGCAGGACCTTTGTCATTCCAGGTGGACGTCAGCTGATGACTGATCAGTGTACCTGTCCTCTTGCCAGTGCCATGTGATCGCTGTGACCAATCACAGCAGATCACATGCCAATTGTAAAGAATGAATGGCTTTGATTCATGCCATTCATTGTGTACAATTATGCTGCTAGCTGTGATTGGTCACAGTGATCACATGGTACAGAAAGGGCCAATCACAGCCCATCTGTACCATGTGATTAGCTGTGGTCAATCACAGCTAATCACAAAAATGCACACTGAATTAATTATTTTTATTGAGTAAAAACACTTGCTTATACCAGTGAAATTCAATAGTACAATGTTACTGAGTAATACAATGTTACTATGGTAATGCTGTATTGCTCTGTTCAAAGTGTAAAAAATTGATAAATTAATAAAAAAGAAAACAATTTGAAACTTTTTTTTTTTTTTTACATACTGTCACAAGCCAGTGTCCCCAAACACCGCCACAGCAGTTATATGATGGCGCTGTATTGCACTGGTGACAGCATGTAAAAAAAAATTGTGAAAAGAACATTTTTTTTTTCTTTAACCACTTCAGCCAAGAGCCTCGTTTTGAGATTTGTTGTTTACAAGTTAAAGTGGAGTTCCACCCACTTTTACAACTCTTCAGTATCCCTCACTAAACTGTGCACTGTAAACGAATTGGATATTTTTTTATTTTTTTTCTCAGCACTTACTGTATATCTTCTGTATTCATTTTTCACTTCCTCCTCCCTGGCCGCGGCCCATCTCATCATTTCCTGTTTGCAATGCCTTCTGGGAAGGGGCGGCAACTTCCTCTGATACTGCCGTTGCTATGGAAACCTGACCTGAAACCTATTACACTGCTTGTGCTGCACTGAGCATGTGCGAGATCTGCAAGGATGAGATCCAGGAAGAAATACAGTCTGGCTTCAGATGCCCACACTTAAGATGGCCACGGCCTGCTGTAAGTTTATAAAATAACAAACTACTGCTATAAACTAACAAAACAGACCTTAGTTTACAGATTAACTTTACTAGAATACATTAAGCTTGTGTATTATAGGGGTATTTTTATTTAAAAAGTATAAATATATAAAAACACCACTTTAAAATCATTTTTTTGCTAGAAAATTACTTAGAACCCCAAACATTATATATATATTTTTTCAGACACTCTAGAGAATAAAATGGCAGTCATTGCAATACTTAATGCAGCACCGTATTTGCACAACGGTCTTACAAGCGCAATTTTTTTGAAAAAAAAAATACTTTTTTTAGTTAAAGAATAAGACAACAGTAAAGTTAGCCCAATATTTTTCTACATTGTGAGAGATAATGTTACGCAGAGTAAATTGACATCGACATGCGCCCGCTTGTGGAATGGCGACAAACTTTGGCATTTAAAAATCTCAATTGGTGACATTTAAAACAGGTTACCAGTTTTGAGTTACAGAGGAGGTCTAGTGCTAGAATTAATGCTCTTGCTATAACGGTCGCGGTGATACCTCACTTGTGTGGTTTGAACACCATTTTCATATGCGGGCACGAGTTACGTATGCGTTTACTTCAGCGCACGAGCTCGGTGGGACAGGGCACTTAAAAAAAAATGTATTTTTATTTTTCTTATTTATTTTACCTTTTATTTTTTATTTTTTATTTTTACACTGTCCTATTTAAAAAAAAAATTGGGTTACTTTTATTCCTATTACAAGAAATGTAAACATCCCTTGTAATAGAAAAAAAAGCATGAGAGGACTTCTTAAATGTGTGATCTGGGGTCAGAAAGGCCTCAGATCTCATATATACACTAAAATGCAATAAAAAAAATAAAAAAAATTAAATGACATTAAAAAAAAAAAGAGCATTGGGCAGAAGTGAAGTTGACGTCGCTTCCAGCCTCCAGTGCTATGGAGCCGAGCGGGGGCCACCTTTCCCTCACTCGGCATTCAGGCAGTGAGGGAAGCAGACGCGATCATCTCCCCTACTACCGATGGCTCCGGTAAGCGGCTGAGCGCAGCGGGAGGGGGGCCCTCTCCCGCCAACGATAAAAGTGATCTTGTGGCGAATCCGCCACAGAGACCACTTTTATCTTAAAGAGAAACGCATTCCGTTCCTGAAAATACCGGGGTTATGGCAGCTAGCTGCTGCCATAACCCCGGTATTTAGCATCAAAGTACCGACGTGAAGTGGTTAATTACTTAATTTTCCAAAAATCATGACAAAAATTTCAAAAAACTCGCCATGCCTCTTAGTAAATACCTTGGACTGTCTACTTTCCAAAAAGGGGTTGTTTTGGGGATATTTGTTCTGTCCTGCAGACTAAATAATAAACACTGATTTGGGTTATTTTCACCAAAGAAATATAGCAGAATACAGTTTGACTTAAATTTATGAAGAAAGATGATTTATTTGCAAAATTTTATAACAGAAATGAAGAAAAAAGGTTGTTGTTTTTTTCAAAATGTTTGCTTATTTAACAATTCGGTGGTGATTAAATATCACCAAAATAAAGCTTTATTTGTCTGGAAAAAAAATTATAAAAATGTCATATGAGTATACAGTGTTGTATGACCGCGCAATTGTCATTCAAAGTGTGATAGCACTGAAAGCTGAAAATTTACCTGGGTAGGAAGGGGGTGAAAGTGCCCTCTATTGAAGTGGTTAAACGGAATTGGTTGTTTTACAAGGTGAGGGTTTGTATTTACTGTAACTTTATTATCAAAGGGGACCGACGAGCCCCCTTGTAGCATAGTGTAGGTGAAAGGTCCTACACAGACTGTGCTCGATTCGCTTCTTCCCCTTCCAAATCCGCTAGGGTTTGATGGCCCTGAACCAGGAAGTGCTGGAGCTTAACACTTCCAGGTGTATACTTTACACTCTTCATTCTGACACCCACCGTGAATGTCTCGTGCACCTAGTAGGGACACAAAAGCTCTGGGAAGAATGAGGGTGTGAGGGAGGCAGACTCCTCACAAACATCTAAATCCTTTTTTCAAGGCATTCCACTCATGTTATCAAAGCCTGGTTCACTGAAAGGGATTTGGTTTATGATGCTAATTGTAAGTAGATGTTTGTGTTCTGTTATAGAGTCTTATAGAGACTATGCAATGCAGCCACATGTTACACTGATTGAACCACAGAGTTTCATCTTCTGTATAGAGTCCATGTTTGTGCAGCTTTTATAATCTGTAGTATTCTGCAGTGTATCCACTTCAGCTCCGAAAGATTTTCCCCCCTTCATGACCAGGCCATTTTTTACTATTCAGCACTGTGCTATTTAAACTGGCAACTGCACGGCCATGCAACACTGTACCCAAGCAAAATTGATATATTTTTTTTTCACACAAATAGAGCTTTCATTTTGGTGGTATTTGATCACCTCTGCGTTTTTTTTTTTTTGCAATATAAACCCAAAAAGACAGTTTTGAAAAAAAACAATATTTTTTACTTTCTGCTATAAAACATATGCAATAATTTTTTTTTAAATAAAATCAAATTTCTTCATAAATTTTGGCCAAAATGTATTCTGCTACATGTCTTTGATATAAAAAAATTCCCAATAAGTATATATTGATTGGTTTGTCTGACAGTTATAGCATATACAAACAAAGGTATGTTTGCTGGATTTTTTTTTATATACTACTAATGGCGGTGATCAGCGACTCATAATGGCACTGCGATACTGCAGTGGGAAATCTGACAGTGACATTGAAACAGTGATCAGTGCTAATAATATGCACTATCACTGTACTGATGGCACTGGGTAAGGGGTTAACATCTAGGGCAATCAAAGGGTTAAATATGTGTAATGTGTGTGATATATGCTACTTTTTCCCAGCAAAATCCCGTTAGTGAACAGAGCCCTGTATTGTTTACAGTCCCAGAGCTCTGTTCCATGAATCACTGAGCTGATCAGCGAGTGCCTGTGGCTAATCATTGGTCGAGACCCGCAGATCGGCTTGTGCTGTGATGAATCACAAAACAGTCAGGCATCACTAAGTACATTATCCGGCACAGGGAGCCCGATTTGGCGCCGTACATGTACATTAGACGGTCCGCAGGCGGTTGAGCGAGCTCTTTAAGCTCTCTTCCTCTGTAAGAGCAACAAGTGACCTAATAGTGTTTGGATTTATTTTGATCTTAAAATATTAGTGAGATAGTAGGAACACTGTCATTCTTTGGGTCTTTTGGCTCTTTTTCCCAATAGAAGTAGCTGAGATGACCTGGATGCATGTAAAACTGTGAAAGCAAGACCTTTGCCAGAATGGCAGAGGTATCACATGCACCTCTGGTAGGGAGCAGCTACAGGTGATACTGGGCATAAATGTCATTCGAGAGCTGAAATGTTGAAGGAGCACCCTGCTTACTTGGGCTCACCTAAAGAAATCAGAAAACTGTTGCACGCTTTGGAAACCATGGAAGAGTATAACTGATGAAAGACACTAAGAGATGATCCATTTTCCAGTGGCTGTCCTCCCTACAGTTATGGTGGTGCCTCTGTCCCAGAAAAAGATTAACACCTTCCTGTCCAGTGACTTAGCAGTACCTCACTGAATGGAAAAAGTGTTAGCCCAATCATTGCTGCAGCAATGATTAAGACATCATTTTTTAAAGACATCATAAAAAGGGCAAGATCCTCCTAACAACTACAGATCTTGGGGCACCCAATCCAAATCTTTGTTGACATCTCCCCCTCTACGATCCACCGCAGGCAGGCGGTCAAATCCCTACTAGCGGCCCTCACTCAGCAGAATATGAAATATTGGTGGCTATTCCCCTTTGCCCTTAAATCTGAGGTCAATAACAAGTCCTACAGATTCTCCACATTCCCTGAAGGAGAACATCTACTTCAGAAGTTGGGCATAATTTCCAGGGACCCTCCCTCTCCGATGCAAACTTCATCATCTAGCTCTGCCAAGCGCCCTTCCCCTGCTAGCCAACTTACCACTGTTTGGAAAAAACCCAAATTCAAAAAAGATAAGGAAGGCCTTCTCACCTGAACTGATTCCGGGACATCAAAACCATTTCTTCCTCTCCTTTGACCTAGGATGGGCACCTACAATCTAACGAGTTCTTACTCCATGTTCCCTTTTATAGGCCTGACCCCGTTCCCTTCTTCCCCATATCACCCCCCCTCCTTTCCTAAGACAAAACCACAGTTTCCTCCTCCAAGCTCATGCTTCCACTGTGCCACCCCGAAGCTGGTTTCAATATGTTTATGCTTTTAATTTTTAGAAATTTATGTTGATGCCCTCACAGTTGCATCTTATCCTAGTTCTCCACATGGGAGTGCGATGACCGGAGCGGTGCACATGCACCTCTTCCTGACCCTGGAGACACAGATGTTTCCTCTCTCCTGGCCAGGATTACCCCTCTTTTTAGAGTGGCACACATTGTTCTTGTTTTTATTTTTTTGTATTATTGTTATTAAGATTAGAATGGGTTTTCCCTACTTCTTTGTCTCTGTTTACACCATGCTTAAATTCTCTTCTTTTTCCCCGACTACATCTTTTCTCTTGCACTAATTCTTCTTTTTCCCTAGTGATCCAGATGAGTTTGCACCTATCCTGGCTTCCTATATACCACAAATCGAACTGCTTCAACACGCTGCTTCACGTTTCTCCCACTGGTTTCAGGGTAAGTGACTGGTGTTAATTGGCTTTTTCTCCTACACTGCTCCATGGCTGACTCTTCCACACCAAACCCTCCCTTATGTATTGTAAGGGAGGGTTTGGTGTGGTCCGGCGTTTAACTCACTAGTTAAACGCCGCAAGATCTTTCAGTATTATCACTCCCAAAAATAGATATCTTATTTCTACAGAAAACACATTTTCCAAACACCTATACCCCATCATATATTCATCCCAAATTCCCAAAATGTTATCTTGCCAATGCAGATACTAAGACAAAAGGGGTGGCAATATTTTTCTCCCATTCTTGCCAGTTCTCATTCATTTCAGAATTTAAAGACCCCAAGGGCAGATTCCTACTCGTGAAGGGCCTCATTGATAACCAACTATACTCTCTAATATCTTACTATGCGCCGAATAGAGGCCAATCCCAATTCTTTGCATCTTTATTTAGCTCTTTGAATCCTCTGACTGTGGGCACTGTCATATATGGGGGGGGATTCTAATACTGCCTTCGACACGGGGTGGATAAAACTCGCCCCATAGGTAAGAGGAATTTGCGTCCTACCAGGCAGAGCCTTAAAGTAGCTAGACAAATGTATCAACAAGGACTGGTGGATGGTTGGAGGGAATTTAACCCGAATGTACGGGACTACACCCATTATTCTAACCCTCACAATTCTTTTGCCAGAATTGATCATTTCTTCATCTTCACAGCCAATATCCCAGCAGTAACTAAATCCCACATAAAAGACTCTCCCTGCTCTGACCATTCGCTCCTCTTTCTAATAATTGGTCGAACCTCAGGTCAACACAAACACTTTATCTGGAGAGTGAACGCCTCAATCCTTAGTAACCCGACACATATCCTTGAATTAGAAAAACATATTCAGGAATACTTCCTTTTGAATGATGTGGGAGATATATCCCCTATATCACTATGGGCGGCCCATAAAGCTACCATTAGGGGTAAGCTCATTCAAATGGCATCGCGCTTACGTAAAGCGAGGAAGGCTGACATAGAGAGGCTAGAGACAGAACTCTTACATTTTTCCAACCAACGTAAACAAAACCCAGCTTCGGTATTAATAGAGAAAATGGACGCTGCCCGCACGGCTCTGAACGCCCAATTTCTTTAATAAATAATGACCTCAAAATATTGACCAAAATCATGGCAGACCGCATTTCATCCTTCATTAGTCTCTATGTCCACAAGGACCAAGTAGGCTTTATACCAGGACACCAGGGCCCTGACCAAACCCGAAGAGAAATTGATTTCATCTCCCTTCTGAGGTCCGGATGAGATGGTAACCCTCCCCAAACAGGCTTTCTGCTCTCTCTAGACCTTCAGAAGGCTTTCGATTCAGTCTCTTGGTCATTCCTTTTAACTATTTTGCACCGCTGGGGATTTGGTCAAATCTTTATGAACATGATTGGGTCCCTTTACTCGAACCCTGAGGTTCAGGTTCGACTACAGGGATACTATTCTGACCCCTTCCTGATCCGTACAGTAACACGGCAGGGATGTCCCCTGTCTCCTTTGATCTTCACTATTGTCATTGAAACGCTGGCTATCGCACTTAGAGATCACCCTTGCATTCATGGGGTGCAGTGTGGCCCACAAACTCACAAGTGCGCCCTTTGCGGACGACATCCTACTTTTCGTCACTGACCCATTAACCTTGTTACCTAACATTTGCAAGCTATTAGATAACTTTAGTGCAGTTGCGGGACTCAAAGTAAACTATTCAAAATCCATGGTGTTGAATATTAATTCACTGGAACACCTTGTCGCACGTCTAAAAGAGAAGTTCCATTTTGTATGGAATGATTCGTGTGCTCCCTATTTGGGGATCAATCTGGCGGCCTCGGTCGATCGCTTATATGTGGTTAACTTCCCTCCTATGTATCGTAAACTTGAGGCAGACCTCTCACATTGGGATAAATTAGGTCTCTCCTGGTTAGGCAGAGTAAATTCAGTAAAAATTACCCTTTTGTCACGCATCCTTTATCTCTTCAGGTCACTCCCTATCCCGATTCGTACAGACCAACTTCAGAAATTCCAGTCCAAAATACTCTGTTTCATATGGGGGGGCTAAAGGCTATAGAATTACCAAGGGGACCCTATACCGAACAAGACACAGGGGCTGGATAGGTCTTCCGAATCTTATTTGGTACCACCAAGCTGCTGAACTGTCCCAACTTTCAACAATTTACTCCAAGTCGGCACACCCGGATTGGGTCCACATGGAAAGGCAAGCAATCCTTAACTACACAATGGACTACCTCCTTTGGTGCTCTCCTAAAACAAGGCCCACAATTATGGCACCTACATTATCCCATTCTCTAGTCACATGGGACTCCCTCAAAAACAACCCTCACTTAATCTCCACTTGGAGGCCTTTCTCTCACCTCTTCCGCAACCCTCTCTTCCCCCAGGAATGGATATAAAAGCATTCACATGGTGGCTCGATAAGGGGCTCTATAGGGTTGGACACTTTGTTAAACCTTCAGGTCCCATTACATTTGCACACTGTGTGAGCAAACTGGAAATGCCGACCACTGAACGATTCCGCCTCCACCAAATCTCCCACTTTATCCATAAATTATGGACCACTAAACCTGACCCACTTACCATCACGGATTATGAGAGTTGGTGTGGACAAGCCATGGAGCAGAGGGGGGAAATATTGGTGATTTACCGGGCACTTGCCATGGCAGACTCAAAGACCCCCTTATGCTGGAATAGGAGAAAGACCTGGGACAATCCTGGAGCTTAGTTGACTGGCACAAGGCATCTTTCTCAGCATCCCAAGGGTTATTGAATGTAGTACTAATTGAAGCGAACCTGAAAGTCATTAAGAGATGGTATCTCATTCCACTGAGATTAGCTAAAATTTTCCCATTATCTTCCCCCCTGTGCTTCAGACATTGCGGACACACTGGCTCAATGCTACTTACAGTCAGGTCCATAAATATTGGGACATCGACACAATTCTAATCTCTTTGGCTCTATACACCACCACAATGGATTTGAAATGAACAAGATGTGCTTTAACTGCAGACTTTCAGCTTTAATTTGAGGGGATTTACATCCAAATCAGGTGAACGGTGTAGGAATTACAACAGTTTGTATATGTGCCTCTCACTTTTTGAGGGACCAAAAGTAATGGGACAGATTAACAATCATCCATCAAACTTTCATTTTTTAATACTTGGTTGCAAATCCTTTGCAGTCAATTACAGCCTGAAGTCTGGAATGCATAGACATCACCAGACACTGGGTTTCATCCCTGGTGATGCTCTGCCAGGCCTCTACTGCAACTGTCTTCAGTTCCTGCTTGTTCTTGGGGCATTTTCCCATCAGTTTTGTCTTCAGCAAGTCAAATGCATGCTCAATCGGATTCAGGTCAGGTGATTGACTTGGCCATTGCATAACATTCCACTTCTTTCCCTTAAAAAACTCTTTGGTTGCTTTTGCAGTATGCTTTGGGTCATTGTCCATCTGCACTGTGAAGTGCTGTCCAATGAGTTCTGAAGCATTTTGCTGAATATGAGCAGATAATATTGCCCGAAACACTTCAGAATTCACCCTGCTGCTTTTGTCGGCAGTCACATCATCAATAAATACAAGAGAACCAGTTCCATTGGCAGCCATACATGCCCACGCCATGACACTACCACCACCATGCTTTACTGATGAGGTGGTATGATTTGGATCATGAGCAGTTCCTTTCCTTGTCCATACTCTTCTCTTCCCATCACTCTGGTACGAGTTGATCTTGGTCTCATCTGTCCATAGGATGTTGTTCCAGAACTGTGAAGGCTTTTTAGATGTTTGGTAAACCCTAATCTGGTCTTCCTGTTTTTAAGGCTCACCAATGGTTTTCATCTTGTGGTGAACCCGCTGTATTCACTCTAGTGAAGTCTTCTCTTGATTGTTGACTTTGACACACATACACCTACCTCCTGGAGAGCATTCCTGATCTGGCCAACTGTTGTGAAGGGTGTTTTCTTCACCACGGAAAGAATTCTTCGGTCATCCACCACAGTTGTTTTTCATGGTCTTCCGGGTCTTTTGGTGTTGCTGAGCTCACCGGTCCGTTCTTTCTTTTTAAGGATGTTCCAAACAGTTGATTTGGCCACACCTAATGTTTTTGCTATCTCTCTGATGGGTTTGTTTTGTTTTTTCAGCCCAATGATGGCTTTCTTCACTGATCGTGAAAGCTCTTTGAATCTCATATTGAGAGTTGACAGCAACAGATTCCAAATGCAAATAGCACACTTGAAATGAACTCTGGACCTTTTATCTGCTCCTTGTAAATGGGATCATGAGGGAATAACACACACCTGGCCATGGTACAGCTGAGCAGCCAATTGTCCCATTACTTTTGGTCCCTTAAAAAGTGGGAGGCACGTATACAAACAGTTGTAATTCCTACACAGTTCACCTGATTTGGATGTAAGTACCCTCAAATTAAAGCTGGAAGTCTGCAGTTAAAGCACATCTTGTTTGTTTTATTTCAAATCCATTGTGGTGGTGTATAGAGCCAAAAAGATTAGAATTGTGTCGATGTCCCAATATTTATGGACCTGACTGTATATGGTGGGATTGCCCCAAGATTAGAGGTAAATGGAACAAAATTTTTCAAGTTCTTCAGAAAATTATGGGCATCCCCATTCCACAGCTTCCCCAATTAGCGCTTCTCAATTTCCCAATCACAGGTGCTTTCAAACTGAAGCAAAGTGGAACAAACTTACGCGTTTCGCACTACAAGAAGTGCTTAGTCATAGCTAACAATCACAAAAATCAAAGTGAAATAAATAATAAAAATTATAAACCATGTGGCCACTATTTTGTCTCCTTCATTTTCTGTTCCTCCCTCTTTCCCCTTCCCATCTTTCCTTTTTCCCCTTCCCTTCCCCCTCTTCCCCATTCCCTCTCTGGCCTTCTCCTCCCCCCTTCCCTTTTTCCCCTTCTCCCCTTCCCCCCCTTCTCCCCTTCCCCCCCTTCTCCCCTTCCCCCCCTTCTCCCCTTCCCTTTCCCTCCCCCCCTCCCCTCCCCCTTATCCCTCATTTTGATTGCACATATATACATTTTTTTGTATATACTAACTATACATTAATGCATAACGCATATGGATCTGTTCGATATTTGTAATATTTATCGCAATACAGATTCCATCCTTCACTTTTTATTGTACTTTTTTAACTTTATTTTTTTCACTTTATTTTACATACACATTTAACAATTTTTAATCATTTATTTCAAAGCATTAATTATTGTTGGTCAACTTAATTATACACATACACAATTCACCCCTGTTTTCACAATGTTTTTACTTCACTTTATTTCATATACACATGCATATTTCAACATATATATATATTTTTTTTCACTTTTTTATATTTTTTTTATATCTATACATCTTCACACAGGTTTTTTACACAATTTTTTCACACACTTTTGCTTTTGCACATGATATCCCTTATTTGTACTTTTATTTCAATCATTTCTTCACTTATTTTGTTTTCATTTCTTTTTTCTCACTGCACTTGTTGAGACCACAGGTGACCCATGATGCCTAATTGGTATATTCATTGAATAATTGATATCTGCTGATTATGTGATCACATGGTTTATAATTTTTATTATTTATTTCACTTTGATTTTTGTGATTGTTAGCTAGGACTAAGCATTCCTTGTAGTGTGAAACAGGTAAGTTTGTTCCACTTTGCTGTGACCTGTATTTTGGATGACACCTTATTGAATAAAGGCAAATATTTTGGAGTTCGGCTGTCCAGAATTTCTTTGATGTCTAACTGCCATAGCATTGCTAGCACCTGGACTTCTAGACTGAAGGAGATGCCTTTTACCTTGATCTGACCCACCTGGAGCGGTGATACTCTCTCTCTAAAATAACGATTGCTTGTGCCTGGAAACAACCTTGAGTCTTGTTTCATGCGATTAAAAGTAAAATCTCCTGGATCATGGCCCAGGAAAAAATGATAAGTATATTACTAGATACTGAGAAGAAATTTGAGGCTATTTGGGAACCATGGGCCCAATATATGCAAATACAAATCTCCTCATAATATGAATTATACACCCGGGGTAGGTGTGACACTCATTTGGTCACTAGACTTCTCCTCCTTCTCTGATCCCTTCTCTCCCACTTTTCTTTCCCTTCTTACTTCTCTTCTCTGCTACCAAGATCCATAGTCCTACCTTCTCAGGGGCTTGCATATCTCGACATAACGGCTATTCTTGTCATATCTTCTTTCTATGGTTATGTATGCAATCTACTGGGTTCAGATCCATAGAAAGTGGACACACAAGCGTTTGAATGTCGAATGTTATGTAACACACTCCATCGATCAGGATACTTGCATACGGACGACTCCTGGGATTTTCACTAATCTACTGTCCCTTCCCTGGTAGATATGGGAAAATACATACCTGCTCCTACATTCACCACACTTTTTCACAGCAAACAGAATGGTTTCCCCATAGTACTGGGAATATTTTTCCTTGAGTCAATACATACGTTAGTTTTTTTTCATACAATATACCTAGGTCGTGTTTGGCTTTACTGTTATTTTTACACACTTGTCCTGTTGCTCAGCGCAGCTTGCAGGTTGCGTGGTTTACCCCTCTTTCCGGCATACAGTTAGTACCCATTTGGGGTATCTGGAGTTGGGGGGTTTTCCATATATACAGTTAGGTCCATATATATTTGGACACAGGCACAATGTTCATACTTTTTGGCTCTGTACGCCACCAGAATAAAATTAAAACGAAACGATCCAAATGAATTTAAAGTAAAGACTTTCAGATTTAATTTAAGGGGTTGAACATAAACATCAAGTACAAATTTTAGGAACTGAAACCATTTTTATACACAGACCCCCATTTTCAGGGGTTCAAATGTAATTGGACAAATATAATCATAAATAAAATGTTCATAATATATTGTTGAGAATCCTTTACTGGCAATGACTGCCTGAAGTCTGGAACCCATGGACATTACCAAAGACTGGGTTTCCTCCTTTCTAATTCTTTGCCAGGCTCTAACTGCAGCTGTCTTCAGTTGTTCTTTGTTTGTGGGTCTTTCTGCTTTTAGTTTTGCCTTCAGAAAGTGAAATGCATGCTCAATTGGGTTGAGATCAGGTGATTAAAGCTCCTGGGTTGCTTTTGCAGTGTGTTTTGGATCATTGTCCATCTGTACTGTGAAGCGCTGTCCAATCAACTTTGCTGCATTTGGCTGAAGCTGGGCTGACAGTATATCTCTAAACACTGCAGAATTCATCCGGCTGCTTCTGTCTTCTGTCACATCATCAATGAACACCAATGACCCAGTGCCACTGGAAGCCATGCATGCCCATGCCATCACACTGCCTCCACCATGTTTCACAGATGACATTGTGAACTTTGGACCATGAGCTGTTCCAAGCCTTCTCCACACTTTTTTTCTTCTCGTCATTCTGGTAAAGATTATTCTTAGTTTCCTCCATTCAAAGAATGCTTTTTTAGAACTGGTCTGGCTTTTTTAGATGTTTTTTGGCAAAGCTTTTCCATTCTTCAGGCTTATGAATGGTTTGCACCTTGTGGTGAACCCTCTGCCTTTGCTTTTGTGAAGTCTTCTCTTGATTGTAGACTTTGACAAAAATATGCCCACCTCCTGGAGAGTGTCCTTCACTTGTCTGGTTGTTGTGAATGAGTTTTTCTTTACCATAGAGAGGATCCTGCGATCATCCACCACTGTTGTCTTCCGTGGACGTCCAGGCCTTTTTATGTTGCTGAGTTTACCAGTGCGTTCTTCTTTCCTCAGAATGTACCAAACTGTTGATTTGGCCACTCCTAAGAGTTATCTCTCTGATGTATTTGTTTCATTTTTGAAGCCTTACAATGGCCTGTTTCACTTGCGTGGACAGCTCCTTTGAACGCATGATGTGGGTTCAAAGCAATAGATTCCAAATGCAAATACTACACTTAGAATCAACTCCAGACCTTTTACCTGCTTAATTTATGAAGAAATAATGAAGGAGTAGCCCACACCAGGCCATAAAACAGCTTTTGATTTAATTGTCCAATTACTTTTGGTCCCTTGAAAAAGGGGGGGTGGCTATTCTTAAGAATTGTAATTCCTAAACCCTTCCTCTGATTTGGATGTACATAACCTCAAATTAAACCTGAGAGTGCACACTTTCAGCTCATATGCATTATATAACTATAGCTTGAATATGTTTTGGTAAATACTAGGGATGAGCTTCGAGTTTGAGTCAAACTCATGTTCGACTCGAACATTGGCTGTTCGCAAGTTCGCCGAACAGCGAACAATTTGGGGTGTTCGCGGCAAATTCGAATGCCGCGGAACACCCTTTAAAAGTCTATGGGAGAAATCAAAAGTGCTAATTTTAAAGGCTTATATGCAAGTTATTGTCATAAAAAGTGTTTGGGGACCCGGGTCCTGCCCCAGGGGACATGGATCAATGCAAAAGAAAGTTTTAAAAACGGACGTTTTTTCAGGAGCAGTGATTTTAATAATGCTTAAAGTCAAACAATAAAAGTGTAATATCCCTTTAAATTTCGTAGCTGGGGGGGTGTCTATAGTATGCCTGTAAAGGGGCGCATGTTTCCCGTGTTTAGAACAGTCTGACAGCAAAATGACGTTTCGAAGGAAAAAAAACATTTAAAACTACTCGCGGCTATTGCATTGCCGACAATACACATAGAAGTTCATTGATAAAAACGCCATGGGAATTCCCCACAGGTGAACCCCGAACCAAAATTTAAAAAAAAAAATGACGTGGGAGTACCCCGAAATTCCATACCAGGCCCTTCAGGTCTGGTATGGATATTAAGGGGAATCCCACGCCAAAAAAAAAAAAGGCGTGGGGTCCCCCCAAAAATCCATACCAGACCCTTATCCGAGCACGCAACCTGGCAGGCCGCAGGAAAAGAGGGGGGGACGAGAGTGTGGCCCCCCCCTCCTGAACCGTACCAGGCCACATGCCCTCAACATTGGGAGGGTGCTTTGGGGTAGCCCCCCAAAACACCTTGTCCCCATGTTGATGAGGACAAGGGCCTCATCCCCACAACCCTGGCCGGTGGTTGTGGGGGTCTGTGGGCGGGGGGCTTATCGGAATCTGGAAGCCCCCTTTAACAAGGGGACCCCCAGATCCCGTCCCCCCCGTGTGAAATGGTAAGGGGGTACTTCCCCCTACCATTTCACAAAAAAACTGTCAAAAATGTTAAAAATGACAAGAGACAGTTTTTGACAATTCCTTTATTTAAATGCTTCTTCTTTCTTCTATCTTCCTTCATCTTCTTCTTCTGGTTCTTCTGGTTCTTCCTCCGGCGTTCTCGTCCAGCGTCTCCTCCGCAGCGTCTTCTATCCTCTTCTCCTCGGGCCGCTCCGCACCCATGGCATGGGGGGATGCTCCCGCTCTTCTCTTCATCTTCTTCTCTTCTTCCTTCTTCTCTTCTTCTCTTCTTCATTTTCTCCTCCGGGCCGCTCCGCATCCATGCTCTCGCTGTGTGACGGTGTCTCCTCGTCTGACGGTTCTTAAATAACGGGGGCGGGGCCACCCGGTGACCCCGCCCCCCTCTGACGCACGGGACATGACAGGACTTCCCTGTGGCATTCCCCGTGACGTCACAGGGAAGTCCCGTCGATTCACCGTGCATCAGAGGGGGGCGGGGTCACCGGGTGGCCCCGCCCCCCGTTATTTAAGAACCGTCAGACGAGGAGATGCCATCACACAGCGGGAGCCTCCCTCCATGCCAGCATGGGTGCGGAGCGGCCCGGAGAAGAAAATGAAGAGAAGAAGAGAAGAAGATGAAGAGAAGAGCGGGAGCCTCCCCCCATGCCATGGGTGCGGAGCGGCCTGAGGAGAAGAAGATAGAAGACGCCGCGGAGGAGATGCTGGACGAGAACGCCGGAGGAAGAACCAGAAGAGCCAGAAGAAGAAGATGAAGGAAGATAGAAGAAAGAAGAAGCATTTAAATAAAGGAATTGTCAAAAACTGTCTCTTGTCATTTTTAACATTTTTGACAGTTTTTAAGTGAAATGGTAGGGGTAAGTACCCCCTTACCATTTCACACAGGGGGGGGCCAGGATCTGGGGGTCCCCTTGTTAAAGGGGGCGTCCAGATTCCGATAAGCCCCCCGCCCGCAGACCCCCACAACCACCGGCCAGGGTTGTGGGGATGAGGCCCTTGTCCTCATCACCATGGGACAAGGTGTTTTGGGGGGCTACCCCAAAGCACCCTCCCAATGTTGAGGGCATGTGGCCTGGTATGGTTCAGGAGGGGGGGGCCGCACTCTCGTCCCCCCCTCTTTTCCTGCGGCCTGCCAGGTTGCGTGCTCGGATAAGGGTCTGGTATGGATTTTTGGGGGGACCCCACGCCGTTTTTTTTTTGGCGCGGGGTTCCCCTTAAAATCCATACCAGACCTGAAGGGTCTGGTATGGAATTTAGGGGGAACCCCACGTCATTTTTTTAAAAAATTTTGGCCGGTGTTCCCCTTAATATCCATACCAGACCTGAAGGGCCTGGTATGGAATTTAGGGGGACTCCCACGTCATTTTTTTTTTGGTTCGGGGTTCCCCTGTTGGGAATTCCCATGCCGTTTTTATCAATTAACTTCTATGTGTATTGTCGGCAATGCAATAGCCGCGAGTAGTTTTAAATGGGTTTTTTCCTTCGAAATGTAATTTTGCTGTCAGACTGTTCTAAACACAGGAAACATGCGCCCCTTTACAGGCATACTGTAGACACCCCCCCCAGGTACAAAATTTAAAGGGATATTACACTTTTATTGTTTGACTTTAAGCATTATTAAAATCACTGCTCCTGAAAAAACGTCCGTTTTTAAAACTTTTTTTGCATTGATCCATGTCCCCTGGGGCAGGACCCAGGTCCCCAAACACTTTTTATGACAATAACGTGCATATAAGCCTTTAAAATTAGCACTTTTGATTATTCATGTTCGTGTTCCATAGACTTTAACGGTGTTCGCGTGTTCGAACGAACTTTTTTCCTGTTCGCATGTTCTGGTGCGAACCGAACAGGGGGGTGTTCGGCTCATCCCTAGTAAATACCTGAAAAATCTAAAACTGTGCCGGTGTCCAAATATATATGGACCTAACTGTATGTTTGGGAATAGGATACACTCACAATGTCATTCATGACTATTGTCTTGATAACTGTTATATTTGTTATTGTTGTACTATGGATTTACTCTTTTATTCTTTGAATGTACAATCGACTGTACCACTGTCTTTCTAAACTTTCTGGAAAAATTTAATAAAAACAAAAACAAAAGATATAATTTTTTAGTGCTGGCAATTTCCTTCAATGTAATAGTAATCCCAGCGGCTATAGAGCTGCTGGATTACTTTTATAGGTGATGGAAGAGGGTCCCACCCCCCTCTCACCCTGCCTTTACCCGGCTTCACCTGTGCGATCGGGTAGCTTGGTAAGGATGCAATTAAAGGCATTCAGTTCCTGGGATACAGTGAGAAGACCTGATTTTGCTCCTTCCACTGAGCGACGTCAGAAACCGGAAGCAACAAGGATTTCATCACTTCCATTTTCGGTCTCATGTAAACAAGCTGTTACCACCTTGAACAAGCATCCGATCAAATAGATCTTGGTTTGATCAGATGCTTTGGAGGCCAGAGATACACACACAGATCCACGGTCCTGCTCGGTTACCGGGCAATCGCGGGTGCCCGCCAGACATCGCGGCCGCCGGGCACGTGCACCGGGACCCGAGCAATGCTGCCTGAAAGGCTGTGCCGTCATATGACGGCGGCCCAGAACAACAGCTGCACCGTCCCACCGTCATATGACGGCGGGCGGGCGGGCAGCAAGTGGTTAATGATGCTTAAAGTAAAAAGAAAAAAAAGTGAAATATTCCTTTAGATATCATACCTGGGGGGTGTCTATAGTATGCCTGTAAAGTGGCGAATGTTTCCCATGCTTAGAACAGTCCCTGCACAAAATGTCTTTTTTAAAAGAAAAAAAGTCATTTAAAACTGCTTGCAGCTTTAATGTAATATGAAAAAAATGCGCCGCGCCTAGGGGTGTAACTGAATAACTGTAAATCTGAGTACAAATCACAAATAATATAGCGTGCAAATCAAATAGAGCCTAAAGCTCTGATCACTTACTAAGATCACCTGCTGTGTGAATCCTATGACCATGCACACTAAAAAATATCTAGTGCAATAAATCACAAAGTGCAATGTGCATAGAAAAACGTAATGAGATAAATATGCAATCCGCAGTGATTAAAATATAATCATTCTTAATAAGGTGTATGTACTAAAAAATGTTACACATATATAGATCCACTGTGATTAAAATGAAAGAAAAAGAAAATTAAAATAAAACAATATATATATTCGTAAAACACACACAGAATAAATCAATCACATGTGTGGGCGAATTGAAACTATAATCGCCCTAATAAAAGTGTTCAAATCACATTCGTGAAAAAATCTTCCAATCCAGTAACATGAAGTGACCAAGTTCAAATAAAAGTCAGTGTAATGGTGATGGTTCAAAGAAAAAGTTCCGGTTTTGAATCAAACGTGCCCAAAGAAAACATGCTGTGAAGTGCCTTGGTGACCCCCAATGTGATTGCGCTCACCTTGGAGCGTGTGACACAGGTTTTAATTGTGTCAATATACGCTTTTGGAGCCACCCCTGGGCTCAGTATTAGGTACAGCTGATTGCCACACTAGATTCTTTATGGCTCCACTCACATCAGACCATATAAAAGAGAAAGGCTAATATAGTGTAATACCGTAGGATACTTTTATTAAAATCACATCCAATCCCCACATGGGGTACTCACATTTATAAGGTGCTCATGTGCACCAAACAAAACATTGGAAAAAACGGCTGTGCGGCGTGCTGCGGGGTGTGAGAGCTCCACAACCCAGCTCTGTGCTGATCGCTCCGTCCTGGCCCCTCCCCTACGCGTCTTCGACACAGGGAGTCAGGTGTCTTCATCAGGGGGATATGATTGGACGGGCGCTCTACAGTTTAAATACACTGACGGCGGCCATTTTGCGTAAGACCGCGGACATTAATATGCTGGGCTCCGCTCCTCCTAGTGAATTTAAAGCCATTAACAGCGGCCATTTTGCGTGGGACCGCAGACATATATACAATGGGCTCCGCTTTGAATACTCACAGCACAGAAATAATGCATCTATACGAACTCCAAATATAACTATATCCTGTAATAAAAATACCCAGGACGGAGCTAGGAAGGGATTGGAAACTCACACCGCTCAGTATACCCTCAAAACTAAGTAAATACTGGTAAACATGGAAACGACTGTAATGATGGTTAATAAATATTATGCAGACATGGTGCAGACATGGTAATTAAATGTATAAATGTATAACCTACCCTTTGAATAAACTTCATAAGAGTGTGTACTGGGAAACAACTACCCGTATCATCATAATAAAAAACAATAATAAAATCTTTAATAAAATTGGGTTTTAGGGCAAACTAATAAAAAACAATAATAAAAAAATTGGGTTTTAGGGCAAGCTGATAAATGCCCATTAATCGCATGACCTGCGAGTTGAATAACATAATCGCATGGTATATGAATATAGATCAACATTAAAAACTAATTTTAAAACTAATTTTAAAACCTGGGTCAGGTTTATACATGCCCCACAATCGCGCAATTGTGGGGCATGTATAAACCTGACCCAGGTTTTAAAATTAGTTTTAAAATGAGTTTTTAATGTTGATCTATATTCATATACCATGCGATTATGTTATTCAACTCGCAGGTCATGCGATTAATGGGCATTTATCAGCTTACCCTAAAACCCAATTTTTTTATTATTGTTTTTTATTAGTTTGCCCTAAAACCCAATTTTATTAAAGATTTTATTATTGTCTTTTATTATGATGATACGGGTAGTTGTTTCCCAGTACATACTCTTATGAAGTTTATTCAAAGGGTAGGTTATACATTTAATCACCATGTCTGCACCATGTCTGCATAATATTTATTAACCATCATTACAGTCGTTTCCATGTTTACCAGTATTTACTTAGTTTTGAGGGTATGCTGAGCGGTGTGAGTTTCCAATCCCTTCCTAGCTCCGTCCTGGGTATTTTTATTACAGGATATAGTTATATTTGGAGTTCGTATAGATGCATTATTTCTGTGCTGTGAGTATTCAAAGCGGAGCCCATTGTATATATGTCTGCGGTCCCACGCAAAATGGCCGCTGTTAATGGCTTTAAATTCACTAGGAGGAGCGGAGCCCAGCATATTAATGTCCGCGGTCTTACGCAAAATGGCCGCCGTCAGTGTATTTAAACTGTAGAGCGCCCGTCCAATCATATCCCCCTGATGAAGACACCTGACTCCCTGTGTCGAAGACGCGTAGGGGAGGGGCCAGGACGGAGCGATCAGCACAGAGCTGGGTTGTGGAGCTCTCACACCCCGCAGCACGCCGCACAGCCGTTTTTTCCAATGTTTTGTTTGGTGCACATGAGCACCTTATAAATGTGAGTACCCCATGTGGGGATTGGATGTGATTTTAATAAAAGTATCCTACGGTATTACACTATATTAGCCTTTCTCTTTTATATGGTCTGATGTGAGTGGAGCCATAAAGAATCTAGTGTGGCAATCAGCTGTACCTAATACTGAGCCCAGGGGTGGCTCCAAAAGCGTGTATTGACACAATTAAAACCTGTGTCACACGCTCCAAGGTGAGCGCAATCACATTGGGGGTCACCAAGGCACTTCACAGCATGTTTTCTTTGGGCACGTTTGATTCAAAACCGGAACTTTTTCTTTGAACCATCACCATTACACTGACTTTTATTTGAACTTGGTCACTTCATGTTACTGGATTGGAAGATTTTTTCACGAATGTGATTTGAACACTTTTATTAGGGCGATTATAGTTTCAATTCGCCCACACATGTGATTGATTTATTCTGTGTGTGTTTTACGAATATATATATTGTTTTATTTTAATTTTCTTTTTCTTTCATTTTAATCACAGTGGATCTATATATGTGTAACATTTTTTAGTACATACACCTTATTAAGAATGATTATATTTTAATCACTGCGGATTGCATATTTATCTCATTACGTTTTTCTATGCACATTGCACTTTGTGATTTATTGCACTAGATATTTTTTAGTGTGCATGGTCATAGGATTCACACAGCAGGTGATCTTAGTAAGTGATCAGAGCTTTAGGCTCTATTTGATTTGCACGCTATATTATTTGTGATTTGTACTCAGATTTACAGTTATTCAGTTACACCCCTAGGCGCGGCGCATTTTTTTCATATACCATTTATCGCACGGTCATGAATACGTGATCTGCGCCTGCAGCCGGGTAGCTGTTTGGTTGAATTTCCATTAAGGCACTGGATAATTGTGGCTCGTAAGATTTTTTCCATAATTCTGAGCTTTAATGTAATGTCGGGTCCTGGCAATATGGATAAAAATCAGTGAGACAAACGGCATGGGTACCCCCCAGTCCATTACCAGGCCCTTTGGGTCTTGTATGGATATTAAGGGGAACCCCGCACCCAAATTAAAAAAGGAAACAGCAGTATACAGGCTCTGTACTCTGAACAGCAGTATACAGGCGGTGCAAACAAGACAGGGACTGTAGGTTTGTTGTTAAGTAGAATCTGTTTGTAATTTTGAACTGGTACATTTTTAACGTGTTTAGCTCCAGCCAAAAAATCTATTTTAAGCTTTTTGGAAAACATAGGGAAGGGTTATCACCCCTGTGACATTTGTTTTGCTGTCTGTGCTCCTCTTCAGAAGCTTTCACCTCACTTTTTGTCCCAATGACAAATGTTTTTTGAAAATTTGGGTTTTTTTATGAAACAAGGATTGGTGATAAAGCATCAGTGGAAAGGAGAAATGTTTTTCCCATATTAACTCTTACAGGAGAGAATTTCCCATCCTAGGGGTAGCTTTCATCTCACTTCCTGTTGTCTCCTTCCGTTTGTAAGTAGGAGTCATTTGTAAGTTGGATGTTTGAAAGTAGGGGCCTGCCCTATATACTCAGCAGAAATTTGGGCCTTAGGTGGTGTTGTGGCTACAACACTGTAAGCCCTCACAGGGCCCTGCTGTGAAATATTAGATCAAGAACTGTAATTACATGCCCCTGTTGAACAGGGGCAGAAAAATTGGGCCTTTGGTGGTGGTGGTGGTGCTGGTGCCACAACACTGTAAGTCCTCACTCGCTCTTGGTGGGTGCAGAAACGGGCCCTGCTGTGAAATATTAGATCAAGAATTGGGCCTTAGGCACTGGTGCTGGTGCCACAACACTGCAACCCCTCACAGATGCTCTAGTTGGAATGCAGAAACGAGCCCTGCTGCAAAGTATTGCATCAAAAATTGTAATTATACGCCCCTGTTAAACAGGAGCTGAAAAATTGAGCCTTAGGTGCTGGTGCCACAACACTGCAACCCCTCACAGATACTCTAGTTGGAACGCAGGAACGAGCCCTGCTGCAAAGTATTGCATCAAAAATTGTAATTACACGCCCCCCTGTTAAACAGGGGCTGAAAAATTGGGCCTTAGGCACTGGTAGCGGTGCCCAGAACCAAAAATGTTCTTACAAGCTATCAGCGTGATCATTGAGGAGGAAGAGGATAATTACTCAGGATAGTCACTCAGCATCAGCATAGGCAGTCTTTGAAGGGATCTGAGATTTCAAAAAAAATTATTCGGTTACATCAGCATCAGGTGCTTGGTAGCTGGTGGTGATCCAAGACTGATTCATTTTTATGAAGGTCAGTCGGTGGACAGACGCACCCTGTGATCAGTTACAAAGCCTCCAGCAGCACTGAATGTGCATTCCGAAAGAAAGCTGGATGCAGGACAGGCCAGTAGCTCAATTGCATACTGTGCAAGCTCTGGCCAGTGATCCATCCTCAAGACCCAGTAACCCAGAGGATTTTCGGTGGGAAAGATATCCAAGTCAGATCTCGCCCCTAGGTATTCCTGCACCATGTAAAACAGACGCTGGCGATGGTTGCTGGAACCGATCATACCTTGGGGCTGCGGACTAAAAAATTGTCTGAACGCATCAGTCAGACGGCCACCTTCTCCACCGCTCCTTCTTTGACTGACCGAAGCCTCAGCAACACGTTGTCCAGAAACAGGAGTTTGTAACCTCCCAGTCTCTGGGAACGCGTTGCACAGACCTTTCTGCAAGGCCTCCCCAAGAGGTTTCATCCTCTGCTCCCTCTGCAATGGCAAGATAAGGTCCGCAACCTTACCCTTGTAACTAGGATCAAGGAGGGTTGCCAGCCAGTATTGGTCCTTCTCCTTGATACCACGAATACGAGGATCCTTACGCAGGCTTTGCAGGATCAGTTAGGCCATGCAGTGTAGGTTTGCTGAGGCATTCGGTCCGGAGTCCTCTGGGTCACTAAGGACGACATGGTCCGCAGCCACCTCCTCCCAGCCACGTACAAGTCCATGTGTTTCTTGGGACTGATCCCTTAAATACTGCTGCTGATGCTGAGTGCCAGGCTCCACCTCCATACTGACACAATCCTCCTCCTCCTCCTCCTCATCCTCTACCTGTGTGATTGGCGGACACGCAGGAACACTGTCTGGATAAAGGGGGCCTTGAGAGCTAAGGAAGTCCTCGTCTTCCTGCCTCTGTTCTGCCTCAAGTGCCCTGTCCATTATTCCACGCAGCGTGTGCTCCAACAGGTGGACAAGGGGGACAGTGTCACTGATGCATGCACTGTCACTGCTCACCATCCTCGTGGCCTCCTCAAATGATGACAGGACAGTGCATGCATCATGATCATGGACCACTGGAGTGGGGAAAAAAAACAAGATCCCCTGACCCTGTCCTAGTGCCATAGTCACACAGGTACTCATTGATTGAATTTCTGGTCAACATGGCACTCCAATACAACATTATACATAAATCGGACAACATATTACAACATATACCCCCACTTGGGTCGGTTCTAACTACTAGAACTGACCCATAAATCAAGCAACAAAGATATCATTACGATTTGAGGTACTGGATGCTTTACAATGGCTCATATACAATATAAAGTTGAAACTGGTTACATCTCTCTTCACCAGCCTCTAAAATATCCCCATGAAACAGTTATTATAATAATATAACTTTTAGATTATGACTGGAAAAGGATTTGGTAAACATCAGTGGCCCATATAGCTATTAGGCCTTATTATATCACATCAAGATCTTGAAAATTGCGCAAAGATGAGCTGATGTCACAGTCCATTCTTTGGTCTGACTTCCTCACATCTATCACCATCTCACTGAAAGTAAACTTGGTATGCTCTGGGAGCTCCAATCCACATAAGTCCAGGATTCTCTCATCTCCAGGCTCAAGCTTTCTATTTTTAAAGATGCTTTTACACAAACATTCTACTTTCATCTTTATAGTAAGAAGAACCATCAATGTACCAGCACTCACTTTCAAGGTCAAAAAGGTTTGGATATGGCAGTAAAAACTGTACTGCAAACTATTTCCTTGCACTTGACATTCATGAGTCCATCTTGCAAGCATTTTACAATTCACATCTGCTTCTTTCCATTTCCTATTTGAACAATGATGACCGGGTTGTGTATCTGTCAAGTACCAGAATTTGTTGATTGCCAGCCACAATTTGCTTTTGTAATTTGCTGTAGGCCGACCCCTCATTGCCTTCAATAAAGCAGTTACTTGGATCATTCAGTCCACAATTACACCTGAATGGTATACCAACATATACATATACCCCCACACGATGGTTCAGATAGAGTCATCAGTGTTTATCAGATCTTCTATCCAGACAAAGCGGTAGTGGAAATTCTTGCCAGTATTCTCACCATGAAAGGTAGAAAGGTCTTTTTCATCCATATATGTCATAGCCTTTAGCATATTATAAACAACTGAATCAACAAAGTTTCAAATCATGACTAGAGTGATGAATTTCACTCACCCCTCTTATAAAGTTAGGAAAACCACCCAACATACTATAATTTATGCTATGCCAAGCCATTGTGCCGCATCTCACCTTAGATGTCAAATATATTGATCAATACACATTATGTAATATGTACAGATGTTATGAAAATTTTTTAGGTTTAAATGCTTCTCTTTGGTTTTAAGATAAAGTTCAAGAAATAAAACATAATAAAAATAAATAATTAAAAGCAAAATATATCAGCCAAAGGGAGAAAAATTTAAAATTAGGGCGTTGACGAAAAAAGAAAAAAAAAAGCTCCATTGCTTGATGAATATTGAGAGAGTCCATGAATTCTTTATAATTCCTTGTTGTCTATTCAGCATTTGTCCCATAATTCCCCCCCACTAGCCAGCAATTTCAGACTGCTTCTGCTATTCACATGCAAGCAAGTATCTCCGGCGGTACCTGAAAGACAAAACTCTCCAACAAAAACTCATTAGCAAGGTCCTTTAAACGCTGTTTGAAGTTAAAACAAAGCACTATTTACACATTTACAGTTTGAAGCTAATTCACCCCCACTGCTAGAGAAGTGTCATCTGCATTCAAAAACAGATCTGGAGAATGTACATCTTGTACCCCCTTCAACTGCTCTAATTTATCACGTTCCCCTCTCATCTTGTCATACTCAATCTTCAGGTGGTCAATTTCAGTTTTAACTGGGAAAACGGTATCCAGGTTTTGGACCTTTTCTTATTATTATTTTGGTCAGCTCTGTTTTTCATATGATTATCACCTATATTTGACCCGGTGTCTCCTCTCTGGGTGTTATCATAGGATATTATCTTCAGATCTTTATGTTCAATATTTGTCCTAAACAATGTAGCTAAATCAATTTTGACAGCCTGCTCATTTGACTTTCTCCATAAATGGTCTGCTCTCAACAATATGTCTTTTAAATCATGAGGATTTGGGGTAACTAATAAAATATTTTGTTTGATATCTTCATGCAACGCATCTAGAAACATACTCATATGCATCAAGCCCCCACGCTCAAATGCAAGATTATTACCGACCAATAATTCCATAATAGTTGCTATCCTGTGTGACAATTCATAGGGAGATTCATTTTGCATTTGTTGGATCTTCCAATGAATAGTAACATCAGAACGTACACCATACAAAACACATAATAATTCCAGTAATATGTCCCTTGTCCTCAGAGGCTGAATACAGATCTGTTTAATTCTCATCCAAAGACCACTTCCTAAAGAATGTTGCAAAACTCTTTCTAAGTCAGATGGGTTGAGATTGTACATATCTCTGACCTGCTGCACGTCACAAAGCCATTTTAAAAATCTGTTTAAGTCATGGTATGGAACCATTCCTATTTCTTTAAGAATTGCGTCTAATTCTTTTGGTTTCAAAGGCTTCATTACAAGCTGAACTTCACCTGTATTATTATTATTGTTGTAAACTGTGGTAGTCACAGTGGGGGCAGCTGGTAATGAATTATCAGATTTAATATGAGGTTCTGTTTCATTTGATAGAAAGTTTGTGTCTGTATTTTGCTGAAGATAGCTGAATCCAAGATTTGATGCATATCTGCATTCCTGAGATCTCTTCTCTAATTCCATAATTCTTAATTTTAATCTCTCATTTTCCTCTAATAATTCATCACAACGTTTAGAGTTCTCAAGCAAAGCTCCCCCAATGGTAACTGCATGCAATTTTAAATTTACTGTCTCAGTGTCTGATTGGTTTTGTAACCTCTCACAAACATTGTTGCTATTATCAACTGCCTTCTGTAACTGGGTAATTTCCTTAACCTTACCCTTTAAAGAACTTTCCATTGTTAAACAGCAAGAAAATAAGCCCTGTATAATACAACCTTTTCTTTTACTTTCTGAAATTTTGCTATCAAAAACATTTTTCTCTAAAAATTCCTTCATCATAGTCCACGTCTACTTACATTTTTCTGGAATTTCATAAGGACCGCCATGGCGCTTAATACATTTTAATACCCATCTGTTAACTTTATCAGAACTGACACTAGCTTCACACTGAGTAAGCATTTTGACTATATTACTAATAATTAAAAAAAAAAAAAGGAAATATTTTGCTCACCGCATTAGTTACTCCTTCAGCTTCCAGTTCAGGTCTTCTGGTACACGACACAGTCCTTTTTTTGTTGTTTCCAGTCTCCAGAGAATAATTCTGGGGTTCTCAACTTATTACATTTTGTAGATCAGACTCTTTTACGTCACAACCAGACATTAGAGTCACAGCACAGCTCTTGGTTCTTCATCAGACTTCTGTCCACCTCACAGGATTGTTGTCACCACCGACTTCTGTTACTAAGTCCGAAAATGCTCTTCTGGTCACTTGAACTGCACCAATGTAGTGATATGATACTATGTGTAGTAGTATAGTAGTATCGTGGGTATGATATTTAATTAGTAAGTACTCTTCTGCAGCAACCCAATTCTTCCAGAGAGATGCACTTTATTGACTTCCAACACAGAACAAAGTCCAAAGTCCACAGATGACAAAAAATCCGAAAGAGTATATAATTCAGAGTCCCATTTTCTCTAGATTTGCGCCTTCATAGTCATACACAGACAAGACTATACTGACTAAATGCCAGCTTGAATGTCCTCTCTGAAATACTAGTCCACTAGGAGGGAGTTTCTGCTAGGTCAACCCAAAATACTCTTTGATCTTATTGTTACCCCCTCAAGTCTAATTACCATCAATAAATACTTCTTCTATGGTCCTTTAAACAATGTACCCTTTGAAATGTTCAGTTAGGTTTACAGACCATACCTCACACACCTAGGTAGACTTGCATAAGATCAACACATCAAAGGGTCTTAAGCTGTCCCCTTGATATGTTAAAATTCAGTTGACTTGGACAATTCAACTGAATTTCTGGTCAACATGGCACTCCAATACAACATTATACATAAATCGGCCAACATATTACAACAATAACGCGCAGAGACAGCAGCGCCCTGCACATGCGGAGCTTTGGGGTGTGATGCAGTCAGTGTGCTGCCCTTAGGCTGGCCCCTGGAGGGCATCCTGCCTCGTTGGTGATGTGCCTCCTCTTCCTCTCTCCTATCAGGCAACCACGTTGAGTCAGTGACCTCATCATCCCCTCCCTCCTCATCACTGGAGCAAATCTGGCAGTATGCTGCAGCAGGGGGAGCATGACTGCCAGACTGCTGTCCTTCTTGGGCACCCCCTCTGTCCGTGCTCACGTTACTGCCTTCATCTAGCTCAGTATCATCATCAGAGCCTTCTAAATGCTGGGCATCCTCCTGGAGCATGTACCCAACACTGTGGTCAAACAGTTCGAGGGACTCCTCAGGAGGACATGGTGGGGCTAGGGAAGGAGTCACTGATGCCATTGAGCCGAGGGAAGAGGCCGCATTGGCAGCTGCCACTGAAGAGCTCACAAAAAACTTACTTGTAGCTTATTTAGCTGCCTGCGGTAGTGATAGGATCAGGAAAACACCACCAACCTTCTACAGGTAGCTTTAGGTGAACACTGTGCAGAGCTCGCAAAAAACTAACTTGTAGCTTATTTAGCTGCCTGCGGTAGTGATAGGATTAGGAAAACACCACCAACCTTCTACAGGTAGCTTTAGGTGAACACTGTGCAGAGCTCGCAAAAAACTAACTTGTAGCTTATTTAGCTGCCTGCGGTAGTGATAGGATCAGGAAAACACCACCAACCTTCTACGGGCAGCTTTAGGTGAACACTGTGCAGAGCTCGCAGAAAACTAACTTGTAGCTTATTTAGCTGCCTGCGGTAGTGATAGGATCAGGAAAACACCACCAACCTTCTACAGGTAGCTTTAGGTGAGCACTGTGCAGAGCTCGCAAAAAACTAACTTGTAGTTTTAGCTGAACACTGTTCAGAGGACACACTACACAACTTGTAGCTTTAGCTGAACACTGTTCAGAGGATGCACTACACTAACTTGTAGCTTTAGCTGAACACTGAGCAGAGGTCACACTAAACTAACTTGTAGCTTTAGCTGAACACTGTGAGGAGGACGCACTACACTAACTTGTAGTTTTAGCTGAACACTGTGCAGAAGTCACACTAAACTAACTTGTAGCTTTAACTGAACACTGTGAGGAGGACGCACTACACTAACTGTAAATAGTCTAGCTGCCTGACTGTGGTACTAATAGGATCAAAAGAACACCAGCAATTTTCTTCAGGTAGCTGTAAATACTGTAACAAGACAAGCCTGCCTGTCAGTAGGAAGATAACAGGAGCGGATCTAGCTAAACTGAATACAGTGTGTGTATATATATATATATATATATATATACACACACAACACCTGGGATGCATATATATACGCAATACACTGTAAGTGCAGCTAACTCACTGACTGTCCTGCCTAATCTAGCTAACTCAAATGAAATGACACGGTCTCTCTCTCTCTCTAAGCACGCCGGAACACACTACACAGGGCCGCCCTGGCTTTGGCCAATTACAGCTCTCTCTACTGATGGCACTGTGATTGGCCAAGCATGCGGGTCATAGTGCATGCTTGGCCAATCATCAGCCAGCAATGCACTGCAATGCCGCAGTGAAGTATAGGCCATGACGCGCTACACGAATTTGGTGCAAACGGCCCATATCGTTCGCAATTCGGCATACGATCGAACAGATAATGTTCGAGTGGAACATGGGTTCGACCCGAACACGAAGCTCATCCCTAACTTTTAACCACTTGCCACACAGGCCAATTCTGACATTTCTCTCCTACATGTAAAAATCATAATTTTTTTGCTAGAAAATTACATAGAACCCCCAAACATTGCATATTTTTTTAGCATAGACCCTAGAGAATACAATGGCAGTCATTGCAACTTTTTATCTCGCACGGTATTTCCGCAGCATTTTTTCGAACGTGTTTTTTTGAAAAAAAAAAGTTTTGTGCTTTAAAAAAAAAAAAACAGTAAAGTTAGCCCAATTTGTTTGCATAATGTGAAAGATGAAGTTACGCCAAGTAAATAGATACCTAACATGTCACGCTCCAAAATTGCACACGCTCGTGGAATGGCGCCAAACTTCGGTACTTAAAAATCCCCATAGGCGATGCTTTAAAAATGTTTACTGGTTACATGTTTTGAGTTACAGAGGAGATATGAGGCTAGAATTATTGCTCTCTCTCTAACGTTCGCGGCGATACCACACACGTGTGGTTTGAACACCATTTTCATATGTGGGCGGGACTTACGAATGCGTTCGCTTCTGCGTGCAAGCACAAGGGGACAGGGGCGCTTTAAAAAAAAATTTATTTCTTTATTGTTAATTTTACTTTTTTTTTTTTTTAGTTTGACACTTTTAAAAAAATAAATACAATTTTGATCACTTTTATTCCTATTACAAGGAATGTAAACATCCTTTGGAATTTAGGAATATGGCATGATCGGTCCTCTTTACAGTAAGATATGGGGTCAGTAAGACCCCACATCTCACCTCTAGGCTGGAATGCCTGAAATAAAAAAGAATTAAAAAAACGATCTCGGCTTCCCAGCTGAGGCGGCGCCGTTTGTTTGAATGCAGAGGCCGGGCGTGACGTCATACCATCACGCCTGGCCTCAGCACGACCATAGAGACTCCAGCGACCATCTGAAGGGCGGGTGGGAGGGGGGGACGTCCCCTCTCGTCGCCTGTAAGAATGATCAAGCAGCGGAACTGCAGGCTGAAAAAGCCGATATCTGAATGATGCCTGTAGCTGCAAAGTCAAGGACGTCAGATGACGGGCGGCGGGCGGGAAGTGGTTAAAGTGTCCCTGTTCCCCTGTGCTCACGCGGAAATGTGAACGCACATGCCCCACATGTGAACGGCAATCACAACACACGTGTGAGGTATTGCTGTGAAAGTCAGGGGGAGTGAAATAATTTTAGCACAAGACCTCCTCTATAACTAAACTCGTAACCTGTAAAGGTTTTTAAAGTGTTGCTAATGGAGATTTTTAGGTATCGTAGTTTGACTCCGTGAGCGGACACAATTTTAAAGTGTCATGTTTGGTATCTATTTATTCGGCGTAACATCATCTTTTATATTTTACCAAACAAGTGGGTATTATATTGTGCTTTTGTGCATTCAAATTCATTAAAGTGTATTTTTTCCAAAAAATTTGCATTTGAAAAGCCACTGTACAATTATCATATGACATAAAAATATGCAACTCTCACCATGTTATTCCCTAGGGCCTCTGCTTATAAAAATATATGATGTCTGGGCTTTCTAAACAATGATGTTTTTTACATATAGTAGAGGACTGTCAGAATTGGCCCAGACTGGAAGTGTTTAAAGCTACTACCAGAAACCAGCAAATTTCTGAGTAAGCAGTCTTGCCTTGTCCTGAGAGATGATATACTATACTGCAGATATATATTCCCAATGACACATCAGTATCCTAGCAGGTCGTACTGTCAATGGCCCATATCCTCTTTGGCTCAGAGAAAGTACACATGGAAGGGAGACACTGGGGTGTTCACAAAACATTAATCTGGATCCCTTGAAATTGTCCACATGTTGCCATGTTGCTTCCAAAAAATTAAATGTATTTTATCGGGATTTTATGTGATAGACCAACACAAAGTGGCACATAATTGTGAAGGGGAAAGGGAAAATGATAAATGGTTTTCAACATTTTTTACAAATAAATATGTAAAAAGTGTGGCGTGCATTTGTATTCAGCCCCCCTGAATCAATACTTTGTATAACCACCTTTCACTGCATTTACAGCTGCAAAACTTTTTGGAGATGTCTCTACCAGCTTTGCACATCTAGAGAGTGACATTTTTGCCCATTCTTCTTTGCAAAATAGCTGAAGCTTGGTCAGATTGGATAAAGAGCGTCTGTAAACAGCAATTTTGAAGTCTTGCCACAGATTCTCAATTGGATTTAGGTCTGGACTTTGACTGGGCCATTCTAACACATGAATATGCTTTGATCTAAACCATTCCATTGTAGATCTGGCTGTATGTTTAGGGTCGTTGTTCTGCTGGAAGGTGAGGCTCCACCCCAGTCTCAAGTCTTTTGCAGACTCTAACAGGTTTTCTTCTAAGATTGCCCTGTATTTGGCTCCATCCAACTTCCCATCAACTCTGACCAGCTTCCCTGTCCTTGCTGAAGAAAAGCATCCCAACATGATGCTGCCACCACCATGTTTCACAGTGGGGATGGCATGTTCAAGGTGATGTGCAGTGTTAGTTTTCCGACAAACATAGCATTTTACTTTAAGACCAAAAAGTTCAGTTTTGGTGTCATCTGACTAGAGCGCCTTCTACATGTTTGCCATGTCCCCCACATGGCTTCATGCAAACTGTTTTTTTTATGGCTTTATTTCAACAATGGCTTTCTTCATGCCACTCTTCCATAAAGGACAGATTTGTGGAGTGTACTGCTAATGCCGCGTACACACGATCGGAAATGCTGCCAGCAAAAGACCAATGTGAGCTTTTGGTCGGAAAATGCGACCGTGTGTATGCTCCATCGGACTTTTGCTGTCGGAATTCCAGCCAGCAAAAGATTGAGAGCAGGTTCTCAATTTTTCAGTCGGAAAAAGTTCCTAGCTGAAAATGCGATCGTCTGTATGCAATTCCGACGCACCAAAAATGACGCATGCTCATAATCAAGTATGAGACGGAAGCGCTCAGTCTGGTAAAACTAGCGCTCGTAATTGAGCTAGCACATTGGTCACGCTGTAAATTTTTAGATCTTTTAACCACTTGTCGACCGCCTAACGCAGATATACTACGGCAGAATGGCACCTGGTACGTGATCTGCCTCCCACGGGCTGGGGACGCATCGCACACCCCCGGTGCCTGAGGTGGTCGGCTTCGTTAGGGGAGCGATACAGGCTGAGGGGGAGGCCACACATTCATGGCCACCCCCTCGCGATCGCTCCCCACGAATGAGATTCTTCCTCTGCTGCTGTATAGTAAACAGCGGCAGAGGAAGTGATGCCATCGCTCCTCGGCTCGGTATTTTCCGTTCCGGCGCCGAGGAGAGAAGACATCTGATTGAGTTGCACAACACAACACACACAGCAAAACACACCAGGCACACATTACACCCCCCGATCACCCCCCAATCACCCCCCCCTCCCCCGTCACAGTGACACCAAGCAGTTTTTTGTTTTTTTTTCTGATTACTGCATTGGTGTCAGTTTGTGACAGTTAGAAGTGGTAGGGCAGTTAGTGTTAGCCCCTTTAGGTCTAGGGTACCCCCCTCTAATAAAGTTTTAACCCCTTGATCACCCCCCGTTGCCAGTGTCACTAAGCGATCAATTTTCTGATCGCTGCGTTAGTGTTACTGGTGACGCTAGTTAGGGAGGTAAATATTTAGGTTCACTGTCAGCGTTTTGTAGCGTCAGGGACCCCCATATACTACCTAATAAAGGTTTTAACCCCTTGATTGCCCCCTTTCAACAGTGATCACCGTATAACTGTTACGGGTGATGCTGGTTAGTTTGTTTATTTTTTATACTGTCAGGGCACCCGCCGTTTATTACCTAATAAAGGTTTAGCCCCCTGATTGCCCGGCGGTGATATAACTTAGGTTTTAGGGTCAGATAGGGTCTGCGTCGCCCCAGGCAGCGTCAGGTTAGTGCCAGTACCGCTAACACCCACACACGCAGTATACACCTCCCTTAGTGGTATAGTATCTGAACGGATCAATATCTGATCCGATCAGATCTATACTAGCGTCCCCAGCAGTTTAGGGTTCCCAAAAACACAGTGTTAGCGGGATCAGCCCAGATACCTGCTAGCACCTGCATTTTGCCGCCCAGCCCAGCCCACCCAAGTGCAGTATCGATCGATTACTGTCACTTACAAAACACTAAACGCATAACTGCAGCGTTCGCAGAATCAGACCTGATCCCTGCGATCGCTAACAATTTTTTTGGTAGCATTTTGGTGAACTGGCAAGCACCAGCCCCAGGCAGCGTCAGGTTAGTGCCAGCAGCGCTAACACCCACGCACGCACCATACACCTCGCTTAGTGGTATAGTATCTGAACGGATCAATATCTGATTAGATCAGATTTATACTAGCGTCCCCAGCAGTTTAGGGTTCCCAAAAATGCAGTGTTAGCGGGATCAGCCCAGATACCTGCTAGCACCTGCGTTTTGCCCCTGCTCCCAGCCCAGCCCACCCAAGTGCAGTATCGATCGATCACTGTCACAAAACACTAAACGCATAACTGCAGCGTTCGCAGAGTCAGGCCTGATCCCTGCGATCGCTAACAGTTTTTTTGGTAGCGTTTTGGTGAACTGGCAAGCACCAGCGGCCTAGTACACCCCGGTCGTAGTCAAACCAGCACTGCAGTAACACTTGGTGACGTGGCGAGTCCCATATGTGCAGTTCAAGCTGGTGAGGTGGCAATCCTAATTGGGAACCAACCACTTCTACAGCACCCGTACTTCCCCCATTCACATCCCCAACCAAATGCAGTCGGCTGCATGAGAGGCATTTTCTTTATGTCCTCCCGAGTACCCCTACCCAACGAACCCCCCTAAAAAAGATGTCGTGTCTGCAGCAAGCACGGATATAGGCGTGACACCCGCTATTATTGTCCCTCCTGTCCTGACAATCCTGGTCTTTGCATATTGGTGAATGTTTTAAACGCTATTAGCGTAGGGTACAGCATTGCACAGACTAGGTACACTTTCACAGGGTCTCCCAAGATGCCATCGCATTTTGAGAGACCTGAACCTGGAACTGGTTACAGTTATAAAAGTTACAGTTACAAAAAAAAGTGTAAAAAAAAAAAAAAAACACAAAAATATATATAACCTTAAAAAAAACAAAAATAGTTGTAATTTTATTGTTCTCTCTCTCTCTATTCTCTCTCTATTGTTCTGCTCTTTTTTTACTGTATTCTATTCTGCAATGTTTTATTGTTATTATGTTTTATCATGTTTGCTTTTCAGGTATGCAATTTTTTATACTTTACTGTTTACTGTGTTTTATTGTTAACTATTTTTTTGTTTTCAGGTACGCCATTCAGCTGCAGCGCGGATTTATTTATCTTGACAGCAACAGCGTTTGCTCCCACGATATATGAAGCCGTGACTCCAGCGTGACTCCAGCGGAGGTGATATATGCCGAAGCATGGGGGCAGCAGGGGCGGAGGAGCGATTTGTTCCTAACTTTTGGGGGGATGCCCCCATGCTTCGGCATATATAAATGGTGCATGTATGCCCATCATTAGAAGTGGGTGGATGAAGGGAGGTATTCTAATGGCGGGCATACCCACCAATCAATCTCAATTTTTCGTTCAGCCCACAGGCTGCATGAAAAAAAAAGATTACAATATATGCCCAACAAGGACCAGCAACGTACTGGTATGTTGCTGGACTTTGAGTGGCTATACCAGAATGATGCCTGTGGGTTTAGGTATCATCTTGGTATCATTCTTTTCAGCCAGCGGTCGGCTTTCATGTAAAAGCAATCCTATGGATTAAGAAACCAGAAGCTACGAGCATTTCATGACTTAGATTTCGCCGGATGTAAACAGCGCCATTGGGAAATTGGGAAAGCATTTTATCACACCGATCTTGGTGTGGTCAGATGCTTTGAGGGCAGAGGAGAGATCTAGGGTCTAATAGACCCTAATTTTTTTCAAAAAAAGAGTACCTGTCACTACCTATTGCTATCATTAGGGATATTTACATTCCCTGACATAACTATAAAAATGATTAAAAAAAATGAAAGGAACAGTTTAAAAATAAGATAAAAAAGCAAAAAAGAAAAAAAAAGCACCCCTGTCCCCCCCTGCTCTCGCGCAAAGGCGAACGCAAGCGTTGGTCTGGCGTCAAATGTAAACAGCAATTGCACTATGCATGTGAGGTATCACCGCGAAGGTCAGATCGAGGGCAGTAATTTTAGCAGTAGTCCTCCTTTGTAAATCTAAAGTGGTAACCTGTAAAGGCTTTTAAAGGCTTTTAAAAATGTATGTAGTTTGTCGCCACTGCACGTTTGTGCGCAATTTTAAAGTATATCATGTTTGGTATCCATGTACTCGGCCTAAGATCATCTTTTTTATTTCATCAAACATTTGGGAAATATAGTGTGTTTTAGTGCATTAAAATTAAAAAAAGTGTGTTTTTTCCCAAAAAAATGCATTTGAAAAATCACTGCGCAAATACTGTGTGAAAAAAAAATGACACACCCACCATTTTAATCTGTAGGGCCTTTGCTTTAAAAAAATATATAATGTTTGGCATTTCAAAGTAATTTTATTGCAAAAAAATATATTTTTTCATGTAAACAAATTGTGTCAGAAAGGGCTTTGTCTTCAAGTGGTTAGAAAAGTGGGTGATGTGTGACATAAGCTTCTAAATGTTGTGCATAAAATGCCAGGACAGTTCAACCCCCCCCCCCCAAATAACCTCATTTTGGAAAGTAGACACCCCAAGCTATTTGCTGAGAGGCATGTCGAGTCCATGGAATATTTTATATTGTGACACAAGTTGCGGGAAAAAGACACTTTTTTTTTTTTTTTTTGCACAAAGTTGTCACTAAATGATATATTGCTCAAACATGCCATGGGAATATGTGAAATTACACCCCAAAATACATTCTGTTGCTTCTCCTGAGTACGGGGATACCACATGTGTGGGACTTTTTGGGAGCCTAGCCGCATACGGGACCCCAAAAACCAAGCACCGCCCTCAGGGTTTCTAAGGGTGTAAATTTTTCATTTCACTCCTCACTGCCTATCTTCTTCACTGCCTACATTTTCGGAGGCCATGGAATGCCCAGATGGCACAACCCCCCCCCCCAATGACCCCATTTTGGAAAGTAGACACCCCAAGCTATTTGCTGAGAGGTATGCTGAGTATTTTGCAGACCTCACTTTTTGTCACTAAGTTTTGAAAATTGAAAAAAGAAAAAAAAATACATTTTTCTTTTCTTTCTTCATTTTAAAAAACAAATGAGAGCTGCAAAATACTCCCCATGCCTCTCAGCAAATAGCTTGTCTACTTTCCAAAATGGGGTCATTTAAGAGGGTTTTGTGCCATCTTGGCATTTTATGGCCTTGGAAACTGTGATAGGTAGTGGGAGGTGAAATCAAAAATTTACGCCCTTAGAGATCCAAGGCGGTGCTTGGTTTTCGGGGCCCCGTACGCAGCTAGGCTCCCAAAAAGTCCCACACGTGGTATCCCCATGCTCAGGAGAAGCAGCAGAATGTAGTTTGGGGTGTAATTCCACATATGCCCATGGCATGTTTGAGCAATATATCATTTAGTGACAACTTTGTGCAAAAAAAAAAAAAAAGTTTGTAATTTTCACGCAACTTGTAGCAAAATATAAAATATTCCATGGACTCAACATGCCTCTCAGCAAATAGCTTGGGGTGTCTACTTTCCAAAATGGGGTCATTTGGGGGGGGGGGGTTGAACTGTCCTGGCATTTTATGGCCTTCAAAACTGTGATAAGTAGTGAGGAGTGAAATAAAAAATTTACGCCCTTAGAAATCCTGAAGACGGTGCTTGGTTTTCGGGGCCCCGTATGCGGCTAGGCTCCCAAAAAGTCCCACACATGTGGTATCCCTGTACACAGGAGAAGCAGCAGAATGTATTTTGGGGTGCAATTCCACATATGCCCATGGCCTGTGTGAGCAATATATCATTTAATGACAACTTTTTGTAATTTTTTTTTTTTTGTCATTATTCAATCACTTGGGACAAAAAAATAATAATATTCAATCGGGCTCGACATGCCTCTTAGCAATTTCTTTGGGGTGTCTACTTTCCAAAATGGGGTCATTTGGGAGGGGGGGGTTGTACTGTAGCGCAAAAAATAAAAACGGCAGAGGTGATCAAATACCATCAAAAGAAAGCTCTATTTGTGGGAACAAAAGGACGCAAATTTTGTTTGGGTACAGCATTGCATGACCGCACAATTAGCAGTTAAAGCGACGCAGTGTCAAATTGTAAAAAGTGCTCTGGTCAGGAAGGGGGTAAATCATTCCGGCGCTGAAGTGGTTAATGCAGCGCATTCTTTTGTTCTTTATAATGCTAGAAGAATGAAGTTATTTTGCTGCTGATATTCACAGAGTTCACAGAAAATTATTTCTTTATTATTTCTCGTGATCGCCTGAATAATACTTTTTGTTTTTAAAGCCAAATCTCCATAATAATGTTTAGAATCATTTTTTTATAGTCATTTTTTTAATTTATTTTTTTAATCAAGAACTCCTTTTTTTGGATTCTTTTTAAATTCATTTCTAGTGATCTCCATTTTTTTTTTTTTTGGTGTGTCAAGTTTCCACAACATTATTATCTTGTATTTTTAAAGCTCAAGCAGGTTGGTTGGTGTCCCTTGTTAATTTGACATTGTATTTTTGAAATGTACTTGCCTACTCACAAACAAACTGTTCTATTTGAAGAAAAACACATAGGCAAGTATTTTCATATATAAAAAAACATTTATTCTGGCTCATACGAAACAAAATAAATAGGAAGGCAACGCTAGAGAAACTGCTGGAATTTGCAAAGCCTTTGGCCCGCAGGGCAGACATCAACTCTTTGTAACTAAAAATTGGTATCCTGAGAAGTCCATGTAATAGGGAGCACAATCTGGTCCAGGACTCCCCGAGATCACAAACAGCAGCAGATGACATGTACAGTATGTCCCCAGGCTGTGGTACTACAACAGCCTGCGTCTTCTGTCAAACCAGACTGAACCCAGGGCCATCACTTTCTTGTCTTCCTTGAAGCCTTCCCTTCATGCTTCCCTGCAGCTTTCCCTGCAGCTTTAACCTGCAGCCTTCCCTGCAGCCTTCCTTGGAGGCTGTGGCTCTGGAGGTGGACTTGTGGCAGGAGGAGGAGGAGGCGGATGGGCAAGCGCACATAAGTGTATGTCATCGATCATTTGGTCCCTCAACCACTTGTGAATGGCCTCAACAAAAAGTTTTTCACAGTTGTGGCATTGGCCCTCCTCCATTTGCAGCAATTTGGAAGCTATATAGTAGCCATAGGCCTCTTCAGCGTGGGGGGGGGGGGGTTTCAGGGCCGCATTAGCCTCCTTAATTGGGCCAAGTGCTGCCTCCTCCAAGTTACTCCCCTTCCTGACCCTTTTTGTTGGAAGGCAGAGGGGAGGCACCTGGGATTGGGTAAGGCTCCTACTGGGCCCGGCCACCTCCTGGCTGACACTTACCCCCGCCTCCTCCTGACTGTATAGGTCTTCCTGTGTATGAAAAAGGGACATAGTTTTAGTTTTTGGTTCATCAATCACACACAATTTTCAGCTCATGACTGTTGCAAATTGAATGTTAATAAATAGAAAAGACTATCATTCTGAGCCCAGCATTTTTAATTCTTGTCACAATCATTTTTGGCCCCTACTGTCTATTGATATGTAAAACACTTTTTGTTCAATCATTCATTTGTTAGCAATAATAACATCTAGTTAACAATAATTTTTGGACAATAAATAAGTAAAAAAAATACTATACCTGGCTCCAGCTGGGCTCCTCAACTACTTCCAGGATGGAAGGCCCAGGTTGGTCCTCGGAAGCCTCAGCTGGGGTTGAGGGAAGGGTGGAGGGAATGCTGGATGGAAGTGTGGAAACTGATTCCCTGACTTCCATCTGGTCTTCCAGAAACCGCATCCTGGTGTAGTTCCACAGACTGGGTACATACACATCCTTTGCTGCTGCTGCTGACCTCATGGAAGCCTGGATCTTAATAAGTTCCTTCCTATACGTGCTTCTCAAGCTACCAATTTTCCTCTCCACAAACTCTGTCTGTGTTGGGGACCTGCGTCTTCACAAATTGCAGCAGTTTCTCCAGCGATGCCTTCCTTGCTGGTTTGTTGCAATATAAGGGGTTTTTAACCTCTCACAAATTAAGCATATCCCTGTATTTGTCAATGAACTGACCCATGAAAGCCGGGTCTTTGAATAGTTTCATCTTTGCTGAAAGACCAAACACAAGACAAAAACACAAAATATCAGGCTAAACTCTCCTAATCTTATCCCAATATAGGCCTCAATCTATAATCAGTATAGGCCACTGATGTCCCAAGTTAAAATATTACCTTCGTTATAACATTCGTCACTTCCGGTCCTCCTTCCTCCGCACACGGAACGTATGTACGACACACGCGTGTTAACTTTATATACGCTGTGCATGCGTGAAACTTCGCCCGCGTCGCCCGCCCCTGACGTTCTTTCTAGAATATTCCTCGTCCCTTCTCTTTCTGCGCAGTGGGAGATAAACATGGCGGAGACACAGCAGGTGCGTAATAGCAGAAACGAGGAGGAGGAAAGCCCGAAACGTCTCGATCCCGGAGGAGAAGATTTAAGGCCTCAAATATGGCCTTTGTAGAGATGGTGGACATCTTGAAGAGGGCTGACTATGATGGGAAGTATGGACCGTACCTAAACTCAAATGTGAGAAAGGCCAAATTCATGACTAAAGTTGTGAAGAGTCTGCACAGGAATTTTGGGGTACGACGATCCAAGGAGCAATTGAGGAAACGCTGGTCAGACCTTAAATTGAGGGAGCAGGATCAGTACAGAAGGATCAAGAAAGTGCTTCTAAAAAGTAAGTACTTGTGTGTTCCTATTATGATTATTACTTGCATGCTGCGCCATGTGGTTTTCTTTACTGTTGTACAGTTTAACCACTTGCCTACTGGGCACTTAAACCCCCCTCCTGACCAGACCAATTTTCAGCTTTCAATGCTCTCACACTTTGATAATTACTCAGTCAAGTAATACTGTACCCAAATGAATTTTTGGTCCTTTTTTTCATACAAATAGAGCTTTCTTTTGGTGGCATTTGATCACCTCTGGTTTTTTTATTTTTTGCACTATAAATGAAAAAAGACTGAAAATGTTGAAAAAAACGCATTTTTCTTAGTTTCTGTGATAAAATTTTGCAAATTATCAATTTTTCTTCATACATTTTGGCTACAATTTATACTGCTACATATCTTTGGTAAAAAAATTACCCAAATTAGTGGATATTATTTTGTCTTTGTGAAAGTTAGAGAGTCTACAAGCTGTGGTGCAAATCATAAAAAAATTGATAACACCTGATGTACTGGTGGCCTATCTCATTTCTTGCGACCCTAACAAGCCAGGAAAGTACAAATACCCCCCAAATTACCCCTTTTTTGAAAGTAGACATTCCAAGGTATTTAGTAAGATGCATGGTGAGGTTTTTGATGTTGTCATTTTTTCCCACAATTCTTTGCAAAATGAAGATTTTTTTTTCCCACAAAATTGTCATTGTAATAGGTTATTTCTCTCACATGGCATGTGTATACCACAAATGATGTCCCAAAATACATTCTGCTACTCCTCCTGAGTATTAAGATACCACATGTGTGGGACTTTTTCACAGCCTAGCCACATAGAGAGGCCAAACATGCAGGGGGTATCTTCAGGTGTTCTAGGAGCATAAATTACACATCTAACTTGTTGACTACCTATTACACTTTTGAAGGCCCTGGAGCACCAGGACAATGACACATGACACTGATGACAGATGGCACTGATACATGGCACTGATGGCACGTGACACTGATGTGGCACTGATGACAGATGGCACTAATACGTGGCACTGATGACACTAATACGTGGCACTTATGACAGATGGCACTAATACGTGGCACTGATGACAGATGGCACTAATACATGGCACTGATGACAGATTGCACTAATACGTGGCACTGATGACACTAATACGTGGCACTTATGACAGATAGCACTAATACGTGGCACTGATGACAGATTGCACTAATACGTGGCACTGATGACAGATGACACTGATACGTGGCACTAATGACACGTGACACTGATAATAGATGGATCGTGACATTGACAGGTGGCACTGATGACAGATGGTACTGATACGTGGCACTGATGACAGATGGCACTGATATGTGGCACTGATAACAGATGGCACTGATACGTGACACTGATAACAGATGGCACGTGACACTGACAGGTGGCACTGGGGACAGGTGGCACTGGTGGGGCAGGTGGCACTGATAGGTGGCACTGGGGACAGATGGCACTGGGGACAGATGGCACTGACAGGTGGCACTGGGGACAGATGGCACTGTGGGCATGTGTGTGTTTGTGTTCACACACTCACGGCTCATGCTGCAGCTGCAGGTCACTCTACCTCCTCACACGTGGTCTCTGTGTGAGGAGGGAGAGCCGGCAATGAGAGATGATCTCATATGTTTACATATGAGATCATCTCTCATTGGACACTCCGATTGAGTGCTAAATGGCCGCTGTGATTGGCCATTTAGCACGATCTGTGATTGGCTGTGTCCAAGGGATGCGGCCAACACAGATTTCCCCCGATGCGTGCCCGCGGCGGTGCACAGGGGGATGTAGACAGGAGGACGTTCAGGAACGCCCTCCCAGCAATTGAGTGCCATGCTGTAGCCGTCTTTCGGCTATAGCGCGGACGCCAGGTGGTTGAAATGGCGACTTTCATGTTCATGGGCACAGTAATCGGTCGTAGGAAACATTGTTCATTTGTCAACTAAATATGATGTTTTTGGCAAATACAGAGTTAATTACATTTGGTCATGCTAATTTGTATTAAAAGAAGTTTAGGACATTGTTGTCTAGATGTGTTTGTAACTAGAATGAATTGCAAACTTGATTCAGTGGAATGTAAGGAGAGGACACTCAGCAGCTGTTTACACATCTGGACTCAGGAGCACTAGTGTGGGACACAAGAACAAACTTTTTAGGGTGTCCCACACAGGTACATACTTGAGGTGTCTATATATGTGAAACTTGTCCAAAAAAGGTAAGTATTGCAGCTTTGTTAAGGGAATAAATAATGTCTTCAACTTGGAACTCTGTCAAAACAGACAATTGTACCAACTTCCAAGCAATGTTTCGCATTCATATTTCTGGCCACAGGTATCTGTGTGCTAAGTATACATTTTGTTTCATTCTCATAGGAGAGAAAAGACACAACAGGTGAGTGTCTGAGACCACAGATTCAGGTAATAGATGTATGCCTGCATATTTATAATACATGGTGTGTATTTTTTTCTTTTAGGTGATGTGCATGTTGTGGAAGAACAATCTACTCATTTCACCACTGACAGTGCACAAAGACTAATCCAGGACATCATGTATTGTAGTCAGGATTTAGACATCATCAAGCAAAAGACAAATGAGGTTTAACAAAAACTGAAGAACATGATTGATGTACTAGGAAGAATCTAAAGAACTACCAAATGACACCAGTTTATATTTTTGGAGACCAAGTTTTAAAACTTTTTGACGCATTTTAAAAGCCAAATTTGGAAGATGCACACAGTGTGTCAACATGTGCTATCTGCCATCAGGGGATATCAAGGTACGCGTTTTGTGGGTGCAACCCATTCCTCGTAATACAAGTAGGTGAGAGGAAGGGGTTGCACCCCCAAAACACGTCCATTGATCCTCCATGATGGGAGATAGCACATGTTGACATTAGGTATGGGATCAGAAAGAAAATCCCCAGTTTTAATCCAAATTTGTGTGCATCTTCTAAATTTGGCTTTTACAGGGGTGACATCACCCAATCTAAAGAAGGCAAGATCAAGACATTTTTAACACTATAATGTCTGATATTGCCTTCAGTTTTTCAATGTTGAACTTTGTAAGTTCCAGAGTTGTGTATGTTATGTTTGCAAACATGCCTGTTTATGTACGTTTCTAAAATTTTCAAGGTAAAACTTCAAAAAACAAGATGTTTTTTTTAACACAAAATGTTTTATAACGCACATGTGAATGTGCACGGAGTAAAAGGTTTTATACTCAACAATGTGTGGCTTCTTCTTTCAATGCTCAATACCACTTTTTTTATTAAGTTGGTTTTTACAGTGACAATGGGGGTTAGTTAATAATGTAAAAAACACTTAACACTACAAGTGCACTAGGAGAACCTATGAGATAGCTTAAAACAAACACAAGCAGTAAGATCAGATCATTATTTTTAATTTAGAAAATATTTAAAAATTTTCTGGCATAGCAATGGCCCCCCTACCTGTAAAATATTCAACATATTTTCCCCAAACTTCACTAGCGTTTTGGGGGGGCAAGCCAGGGCGGCCGGCTTCCAGGGCCGTCATTTTTGTTGTTTCTTGAAGTCCGGCCTCAGGCCCAAATAAGGCAACATAATTTGGAGCATTTCTTTTTAAAAAATTGTGCAGTATGCAGCAGGATAATACTATGTGGCTCAGTTTGTACTCCGCCATATTTATAGCCATTAGAACTAGGCGGAACCGGCTGGCCATTATCCCAAAGGTATTCTCCACGACTCTTCGGGCTCTGGCCAGCTGGTAGTTAAAAACCCTCTTCTCCGGGGTGAGGGTCCTCTGGGGGAATGGCCTCATCAGGTGATCGCCCAGACCAAATGCTTCATCAGCAATAAAAACAAATGGAAGTCCTTCAACGTTCTCTTCTGCAGGTGGCAATCCCAAGCCACCACTCTGGAGATGTCCGTAGAACTCCGTCTGGGCAAAGACTCCACCATCCGACATCCGCCCATTCTTCCCCACGTCCACATAGAGGCACTCATATGTTGCCGACACCACCGCCATCAACACAATACTATGAAACCCCTTATAGTTAAAATAGTATGACCCCGAATGGGGTGGTGGGACTATGGGGACGTGTTTCCCATCAATTGCCCTCCACAGTTGGGAAAGTCCTAACGGTCGGCAAAGTGGGAAAACCACAGTCTGCCATTCCTGTGGCGTTGAAGGAAACTGTGGAGTCAAAACAGAAAAAAAATGAGTAATTTTGCACATAACATTGCAAGCAGATTAGACACAAGCATCCTTGGGCAAAATCAGTATAACTTTTATTTTAAGGAGTATTTAACCACTTGCCAAACCGCCGCATGTACATATACGTCGGCAGAATGGCATGGCTGCGCAAATGGGCGTACCTATACATGCCTTTGAATTTGCGGCCGTGTGGTCACGTGCGCACAGCCGGCGGCCCTGCCGCGTGCTCCGTGAGTAGGATCGCGGGTCCCGCAGACTCATCCGCGGGGATACTCGCGATCGTCTCGTGGAGCTGAAAAACGGGGAGATGCTAATGTAAACAAGCATCTCCCTATTCTGCCTAGTGACACTGTCACTGATCATAGCTCCCTGTGATTGGGAGCGGTGATCAGTGACGTGTCACTTGTAGCCACGCCCCCTAACAGTTAGAAACACTCCCTAGGACACACTTAACCCCTTCCTAGCCAGCTAGTGGTTAACCCCTTCGCTGCCAGTACCATTTTTACAGTAATCAGTGAAATTTTATAGCACTGATCGCTGTAAAAATGACAATGGTCCCAAATATGTGTCAAAATTGTCCGATGTGTCCGCCATAATGTCGCAGTCATGATAAAAATCGCAGATCGCCGTCATTACTAGTAAAAAAAATATATATTAATAAAAATGCCATAAAACTAACCCCTATTTTGTAGACGCTATAACTTTTGCTCAAACCAATCAATAAACGCTTATTGCGATTTTTCTTACCAAAAATACATAGAAGAATACGTATCCACCTAAACGGAGGCAAAAAATGTTTTTTTATATATTTTTTGGGGATATTTATTATAGCAAAAAGTAAAAAATAATGTGTTTTTTTCAAAATTGTCACTCTATTTTTGTTTATAGCGCAAAAAATAAAAACCGCAGAGGTGATCAAGTACCACCAAAAGAAAGCTCTATTTGTGGGAAAAAAGACAAAAGTATAAAGGTCCATTTATCAGATTCTTCCCCCCCTCTAATGGCCCATTGTAAAAATTTTAGTGGGGGGGAGATGTTTTGGACAGCTAACCCTTTCCACTTCATTGAGAGCTGAATGCATAAATAATGTGTAAGCCCCTCCTTACTTACACTATTGGAAGCCCACTGGACAGGTAAGAAGTGTCATAATACTAAAATATAAATACACACTGTACAAATTGAAGCAAATTTTTACATTCTGCAATTACCTATCAAGATAATAATAGAACAAAACTTTAAACAGTACCATTTGAAAGTATTCAGGCAGGCCCTTTCACTACATGCTTTGGTGAATTCATCCATAAATCTGACAACAAAAGAGGTAAGTATAGTGGGTATGGGTTTGGCAAAGTCAGCAGATAGAGGATTGGTATCGGTTGACTTAGCGGTTGGGGGGAGGGAGGGTTACCAATGATTTTGGGAACCCAAAAAAAAGCCTCTGGCACTCTGCCTGAATTTAAGGACACAAATAACGTTTGTACACATTTTAGGGGGTGTTTAGAGTAAAGCAGTACTATGGAGCTGACAAAATACATTAAGTGACTAGGCAGGTGTATATGGGCCCAGGATAGCATGCTGGGGAGGTTAGTGAAGGCAAATATGCATGAAGGACAAAAAAGGAGCATTAAAAAAATCCAGCATGCATGAGGATAAAGAGGACATTCACAGCATATTACAATCATGGCAATTATGGAATGATCAAATAAATAGAATACATTAGCAAACATTAAATACAAAGAATGTGATGTTAAAGGATAATACTTACCCTAATATAGTCCTTCTGCAGGACCTGAATGATGGCAGAACAGGTCTCTGGGATAATAATCCCCAGAGCCTGGGGGGAGATGCCTGTCAAGAACTTCTCCCTTTCGCCAAGGTGGCGACTAGCCTCTGCTCCGAAGTGATGGCTTGCCGCATGCAGGTGTCCTGCTTCGTAATAAAAGGGGTCAGCAAAGCCAACAGACGGTGAAAAATGGGGTCCTTCATCCGGAGATAATTCCTGAAATCATCAGGGTTATTCTCCTGGATGTCACGCAGCAAAGGCATATGAGAGAATTGGTCACGCTGGGTAACCAATTCTTGGTCCATGAACTCCTTCCCACCCTGTTTATGGACTGGGCTTGGGTCAAAGTAAGAACGCCAACACCAAGCCACCGCACAGCACGAACTCTACGACGAGTATGTAACCGCAACATGGCTTCAAAACGCTCAGCTGGTCAGAACGAACTTAACAGAACGCACTGAAGAACAGCAAGGCCTGTGAAGAGCGAGTTGAAAATCCGAAACAAGCGGACAAGAACGCACTGGAAAACAGATACGAACTGACTACATGCACTGAAAAACAGATACGAACCCACAAGCACAAACTGAAGAGCAGTAATGGACTGAAAAGCACGAAAGCTGAAAAGTGCGAATCGTCTCTCACCAAACTTCTACTAACACGAGATAAACACAAGATTAGCAGAAGGAGCCCAAAGGGCGGCACACTGGCTATTGAAATTCCTTTTTCTAGTCTCGTACGTGTTGTACGTCACCGCGTTCTTGAAGGTTGGAATTTGGTGAGAGCGTGTTTATGCAAGACAAGCTTGAGCGGAATTCCGTCTGAAATGCCATCATGCCTTTTTCCGACCAAAATCCCGATCGTGTGTATTAGGCATTATAGTTGTCCTGTGGACAAATTCTCCCACCTGGGTTATGGATCTCTGCAGCTCCTCCAGAGTTACCATGGTCCCCTTGGCTGCTTCTCTGATCAATGCTCTCCTTGCTCGGCTGTCAGTTTAGGTGGACGGCCATGTCTTGGTAGGTTTGCAGTTGTGCCATACTCTTTCCATTTTCCGATGATGGATTGAACAGTGCTCCGTGAGATGTTCAAAGCTTAAGATATTTTTTAATAACCTAACCTTGCTTTAACTTTCTCCACAATTTTATCCCTGACCTGACTGGTGTGTTTTTTGTTGTTGCTGGGTTCTTTGGTACTGTGGACCATGGCTACGCACAATACAAGCATCCATTTAGGATAGCTAAAGACTTTTGCCTTACATCCATGGGCAGTACTCCCTCAGCTCCCAGTACAGATGCTTCCATGCTGCCCCCAACTGACAGTATCACATATGGATAATTGAGCCGACCTCAGGAGACAGATGCATCTGCTCCTAAGCTAGTGGAGAGAAGTTCATGAAATGCGTCAAGCTTGTTGATGCAAACTATTACATCATTATGTGCTTCTACATCTCACTGTACTCATGTAACTCTGTTATGTATTATTGTTATTGTTTACTGTCACAACCCGCAAGCTACCTGTAACAACCGCAGGGGTACTTGCACTCATAGCATGTCAGTCCTTGGTTCTCTTGTTGGTGGCCTGTGTCCTGTGGCACCCCCATGTGAGTATAGTGAGGCCTCTAGCACATGCCTGATGGCATCCTCATATCAAGATGGCAGCACTAAAGTGCTTCCTGTTATAGACAGCAATTGCATCACTTCCACCACACCCTCTGGAGGTAATTTCCTGTTTAATCACTATGAAGCTGAGAGGTTCCAGAGAGAGAGTTCTCAGTTGTTTTAGAGCTACCCACAGTGTGTACCTGGTCCTTGCCGTGTGATATTGCTAACTGACCTTTGCTACATTTATTGACTCTGATCCTTTGCTGCCTGCCCTGACCTTCTGCTATGTTTGACTTCGATTATTGGACTTTCCCTTTTGTACCATGTTTTTGTAAACTGTGCTCGATTCACCTCCTGAGTATCCTTATCCAAGGTGTGTACCCCTGCTATTGGGCTCCCCATACCCAAACACTGACATTTACTGACCTATATACGTTGAGCACTTTATGGTCTAGTTGTACTCCATGTTTACAATTGTATTTAGGATAAAGGTTTTATTATGCAGTCTGTTGTGTTGATGAGTTTTTCCATGCAATTGCCCTCAACATAACTATTTTCCACACCTGATTATTTCAGCTTTTCATTCATGTAACAGTGGCACAGTGGTGCAGTGGGCGGCACAGTGGTGCAGTGGTTAGCACTCTCGCCTAGCAGTAAAAAAGGGTCGCTGGTTCGAATCCCAACCACGACATTACCTGCCTGGAGTTTGCATGTTCTCCCTGTGCCTGCGTGGGTTTCCTCCGGGTACCCCGGTTTCCTCCCACACTCCAAAGACATGCTGGTAGGTTAATTGGCTTCTGTCCAAAATTGGCCCTAGTATATGAATGGGGACCTTGGATGGAGGGTAGGGATTGATGTGAGTGTGCGATGTTCAGGGTTAGGGACAAGGGTCAGGGTTGTAGACCCACACTCACTCAGGTTGAACTGGATGGACTGGTGTCTTTATTCAACCTTACTAACTATGTAACTATGTAACTATGTAACTATATGTACATAAAGTAGCTCACAAAAGTGAGTACACCCCTCACATTTTTGTAAATATTTTATTCTATCTTTTCATGTGACAACACTGAAGAAATGACACTTTGCTACAATGTAAAGTAGTGAGTGTACAACTTGTATAATGGTGTAAATTTACTGTCCCTTCAAAATAACTCAACACACAGCCATTAATGTTTAAATCGCTGGCAACAAAAGTGAGTACACCCCTAAGTGAAAATGTCCAAATGGAGCTAAAGTGTCAATATTTTATGTGGCCACCATTATTATCCAGCACTGCCTTAACCCTCTTGGGCATGGAGTTCACCAGAGCTTCACAGGTTGCCACTGGAGTTCTCTTCCACTCCTCCATGACGACATCATGGAGCTGGTGGATGTTAGAGACCTTGCGCTCCTCAACCTTCCGTTTGAGGAAGCCCCAAAGATGCTCAATAGGGTTTAGGTTTGGAGACATGCTTGGCCAGTCCATCACCTTTACCCTCAACTTCTTTGGCAAGGCAGTGGTCATCTTGGAGATGTGTTTGGGGTCATTATCAATTTGGAATATTGCCCTGCGGCCCAGTCTCCGAAGGGAGGGGATCATGCTCGGCTTCGGTATGTCACAGTACATGTTGGCCTTTATGATCCCCTCAATGAACTGTGCATCATCTTTAGAAGAGGCTTCCTTCTGGGACGACAGCCATGCAGACCAATTTGATGCAGTGTGCGGCGTATGGTCTGAGCACTGACAGGCTGACCCCCTCCCCACCAGTGCAGGTAACCCACAATAGAGGGCAGAGGCACTGGAGGAGTATCATCAAACAGTCAAGCTTTGAGCATCTATCCAGGTTCTCCAGTTCTAAAAACTTTTTGAACAATTTCTACTAGTGTAAATTAGCTTATACAAGGGAAGAGACCCATTTACCGCTGCCTTCCAGTCTGACACTGTTGGGGGAGTCATGATTTCCACTTAAAAAGAATCTCCCTTCTAGCATAGTACATAGAATAAAATACAAACAATTGAACATGTTTAGGTGCATTTAATGTATTTGTAAGACTCAATAACAAAATGATAGGATCCATGGGTAATAAAAAAGTACCAAGGGCATTAATGGTGTCTACTACACCTTGCCAATAAGATTGAAGTTTAGAGCATGTCCAGAAAACGTGAAGTTAAGAGCCAATAGTAGATTACAACACAGATATCTGGTCTATTTGGATATATAGCAGCAAGCCATTGTGGGGTATATTATGCTCTGTGAACAAATTTCAGCTGGAAGAACCAATCTCTCGGGGATATCATTGTGGGGACAAATTATAGTAGGCAGTCCTCCCATTAGTCTTCAGAAAGCGAGGGAAGGTCAATATACCACCTATTATTTAGCTTTAACATTCGGGGGTAGACAGTGGTATAACTGAGTACAAAAAAGATAATGGTTTAGGAAGATCCTCACATGAAAGCATACCCTCTAGAGCAGTGGTTGTCAGCCTTTTGGACCTCATGGACCACTAAACTCATGAGTTTGAATCCCGAGGACCACTAACATGAATTTTACATGCTTTAGACACACAAAGCTCTGGCTCTCTACCCCATCTACCCTGCCCCCGCACTCTGCATCACACTGCTGCCTTACACAGACTCATCATTGGATCTCACCTCCTTATCCAGCCATGTGCTTAAGCCCCATGCTCCCTCCCACAGTCTGTGATCAGCACTGCCATTGGAAGTCCCTTCCTTCTTCACCTCCCACTCTGTGCACTACTCCCAGTGCTTCTGAACTACAGAGGAGGCATCAGGTATCAATGTGCGCTGACAATATTGACTGTATACATGCGCCACAATGCTGATTTGTGGCAGAACCCCTAGGAACCACCAAAATGTTCTTGTGGATCATCAGTGGATCCATCTGAAGAGTAATCAACCTGGGGAATTGGTCCGCAATAGCATGTCTCAGTTGCAGAAAACAAAAGAACATAGAGTTTATACACATTTAAGATCATCAAACGAAAGTAGGGTGCCTCAAGTCATAATATGTCATAACACCTTGATACTGTGTCAAACCCAAATAGAGGGGTCTGGTATTGAAAACAGGTGTGGGAGTGTTGGGTTGCCCCACAGTGGAGAATGTGGGGAGTAGACATCATCAGACTGATATAGAGCCCCAGCTTGGGCCCCAACCCATAGCATTGTTTTCATTTTGTTCATAATAGAGGGGTTAGAGGTCGACCCTCTATAGGCAACATTACTATGCTCAGTGTAGGAGCCCAGCAGTGCCACCTCCAAAATGACTGCAGCGTTATCTCGAGGCTGAGAAAACACATACGGAAGGATCCCCCTAAGTGGGACTTTACCGGCCCAAGTAATGTTGTATAATCGTCACAAAAAGGTAAACTATCAACAAAGTATATAGAAAAGTAAAAAAAAATAAGCAGCAATAGTGGCTGAGATACAATCAAGTCAACATAGTGCAAAGATCAATTGTAAAATAAAATTGATATGAACTTTTTTATACACCTTGTTGATAGTTTACCTTTTTGTGACAATTATACATTACTTGGACCTGTAAAGTCCCACTTAAGGGGATCCTTTCCTATTGTTCTACATTCAGGATGTGGGCCCAATTTATTTATCAACTCCACCCACTCTTTTTGAGGATGAGAAAAACACCATCTCGTCGTAACCAATGTTGCTTCCCAATAATACCACCAGAATTTGGGGAGCGCCAGACCGCCACGATTAACAGGAAGGCACAAGGTAGAACGAGACAGTGTGGCAGTCCTTCCAGCCAAGAGAAACAAGGACATGACACCGACCAACCTATTAAAGAATGACTTGGAGATAGGAACAGCATATTCCAGGTGTGCCAGTCTACACCTACACCGTCACGTCCTCGAACACATGGAGACCCACAATGAGGCCCATAAGTAGATTTTCTGAAGAACCTGTCCAAATTCATGAGCCACAATTGTCTCTGCCACCAGAGGTGCAGTGGTTTAACTATTCTTCCACCATTATATCCAAGAGAAGCCATGGATCCTGACAATATTATACAGCCAAATGGTCACCCAGCTTAGATACATGCATCTGCTGGGAAATAATGGATGTTACAAGGAGGCAAAAACACAGTAAAAATTATTTAATAAAAAAATAGAATATACGGCCAACAAGTAGTGGATTGTGTGTGGATTATTTTTGGATAATAAGGATATCATTTTCACTTTAAGATAGGCTCTTCTACCACATGCTATTAGTAAGCTATGCTATTAATAAGTCAAAAACTCATTGTGGATAGCTTTGCAGGAGGTATAGGATACCCTATCTTTTTTAAACTGGCATTGCTTAGTTCCCATATTTCCACTTCAGGAGTCCCTGGATCACAACATTTCTAAAACTTAAATGAAATATTGGGAATACTGTGTTTGTTTTTTAGGTCATTATCCACAAGTCAAGATCCTTGATGTGTGAGGGTTCATTCACACCAGCAGCCAAGCTGAATGCAAGTCTTCTGGGGTGCACCAGGAGGAAAGACGCTGACGCTCTGATTCTGGCGCATTGCACTGTATACTTTTTCTTTTATTGTTGGAATGTTATTGAAATTTCACAAATTACATTTCATTTAGTTCTATTCACTGCAGTGGCATTGAGATGCAGGAATTTACATTGCAACATGCTGCACACACCACTGCAATGAGGTTGTGTGAACCGACTTTGAAGCAAATGACACAAATTGCTTTATCTTGCCTAGTGCAGCCCAACGTAAATGGTGTGAATAAACCCCAAGTTCACAGAAAAACGCAGGGCTGCAATAGGAATTCAACTTACTGTATGTTTTCTTACAGCATAGCTACAAATTTGAGTACATGTTAACATGTAATTTATACATTACTAGTACAGTATCTTGTAATTATAGCTTTACTTGATAGTTTCACAACTGATTCAGTTATCTGGCCAAACTAAAGGTAGTATGTCAGATTAGCTCAATGTACCATTTAAATGTATTGACTCATTTAAAAAGAGCTCTGGATTTAGGAGAAAGAACAATAATATCAGCTTGTGTGAATAAAAGTAAACCACTAGAGGGCAACAACAGCAAATTCATGAACAGAAAGAAACCTGATGGTTACCTAATATGTTGGCTACTTAAGTAGATGACACCTAACAAAAAATGTTAAATAATTTTACACTGCTATAGATAATAATACAAAATAACTAATAATAGTGTACGGTATTCATATAAATAAACTAACGCCACAACAATGGGTGTATTTCACACTGTACAGCCATGGACCCTAATGAGCAACTGTGTGCAACAGCCCTAAGGCCTCCTGCATATAGGCAAAAATTGTCTATGGGACAATACTTACAGCAGTAAGACCCCTTTCACACCAAGCCGCCCATAGCGTCGGCGGTAAAACGGCGCTATTTTTAGCTGTGTTTTACTGTCCGATTTGCGACGCATTTAACCCCCCGCTAGCGGCCGAGAAAGAGTTAAAATCGCCAGCAATGCGCCGCAACAGCGGCGTTTTGCTGGCGGTATCGCAGCGCTGCCCCATGGATTTCAATGTGGAGGAGCGGAAAACACACCACTCCTTCACTGCTCCAAAGAAGCTGCTGGCAGGACTTTTCCAGACGTCCTGCCAGTGCACCGCTCCAGTGTGAAAGCCCTCGGGCTTTCTCACTTGAGACAATGGAGCAGCTGTTTGAGGGCGGATTGCAGGCGCTATTTTTAAAGCTATAGCGCCTGCAAAACACCCTCGGTGTGAAAGGGGTCCAAGGCCCCTTTCACACTGGGCCGGTGGGGGGGGTGGGGGCGTCGGCGGTAAAACACTGCTGTTTTTAGTGGTGCTTTACAGTCGTTTTAGTGGCGGCATAGGACCACTAGCGGCCGAAAAAGGGTTAAAACCGCCCACAAAGCACCGCTACAGGGGCGCTATGCCGGCGGTATAGCCGCGCTGCCCCACTGATTTCAATGGGCAGGAGCGGTGTACACACCACTCCTTCACCGCTCCAAAGATGCTGTTTGCAGGAGTTTTTTTTCCTTCCAGCCACCGCACCGCTCCAGTGTGAAAGTCCTCGGGCTTTCACACTGGAGACACAGCAGCGGCGGTTTCCGGTCGGTTTGCAGGCGCTATTTTTAGCGCAATAGCGCCTGCAAAGCGCCCCAGTGTGAAAGGGGCCTTGAGATCTGTAAAGCAGCAATGTGTTTATGAGTATACACAAGTACATAATAACATATACACGTAAATTGAAACACTGGCAGCTAGAAAGGGGAATATTATGCACACATAAGCACATTTATGCACTTGTATGTATATGAAATGTCTTTACAGAAGAACATAACTTGCTTCTTTCTTTTTTTTTTACTAAGGATTTTTGTGCCATTCCTCTGCCAGCAAGATCCTGAGTATAAATGTCAGTAAAGACATGTTGCTTAAAAATAACAAACATGTTATACTTACCTGCTTTGTACAGTGGTTTTGCAGCCCAGATCCTCATCTTTTTGGGTCCCTCTTCAGTGCTCCTGGCCCCTCCTTACAAACAAGTGCCCCCACAGCAAGCAGCTTGCTATGGCGGCAGCTGAGCTGCAGCTCCCTGTGTCCATTCAGACACAGAGCTGTGGCTAGGCCCCATCCCCTCTCTCCTCATTGGCTCACTGACTTTGACAGCAGAGGGAGCCAATGGCGCCACGCTGCTGTCTCAGATAATGAGGAGGAAAGTACCGGGCAGCTGAGTCTCTCCTGCAACATCGATGGATCGAAATGGGCTCAGGTAAGTATTATGGGGGGTGCTGCACACAAAAGAATTTTTATCTTAATGCAAAAGATAAAAAACCTTCTGCCTTTACAATCACTTTAACGAGTAGGTAAGGCAAGCAGGGCCGGTGCTACCACTAGGAAAACTAGGCAGCCGCCTTGGACACAGCCACGGCCTCTGTCCCGTGATGCCGCAGGCATGGGTGAACTTGGCTCACTTCTCCTGGTCACTGTGAGCCCCATTCAGTGCTGGCTGTCCCAGGAACACATCCAAAGCAGGTGGCGCCAATCCCCCTGATGTGTCCTGCTGAGCTCCCCGCTGTGATATCTCCTCCTCACAATAATACCTGACAGCGCCGCCCCCGGGACTCCTTTGCTACAGCCTGTCCCTCTCTGGTGAAGCCTATGTCTGTGTGAGTACAGCAGAGGGGGCGGGGCAGGGCTCGTGGAGATGGGAGCATTGGGAGAGGTGCAAGCAGTGGCTGTTAGCTAACCTCCCAGCTGGCGGGGGACACCAAGGAGCGGCTGGATTGCGCTGGTGGAGACTCCTGATCAATACTGCCTGCCCACTGCAGAGGAGAGCTCTGATGAGATAGAGGTTTGAAGAGGTAAGGAGGAGGATGGATCATCTGATCTACATTGAGCTGTGTGTGGGGGGGATGGGGAGGCGGTGGAGTGTGAGTAATGCAGGAAGAAGGAATCAGGTAGGTCAGTGTAGGGGTCGGGTAGGTCAGTGTAGTGGTAAGGATAGGACAGTGTATGTGACAGTGTATGTGTCAGGTAGGTCAGTGTATGTGTCAGGTAGGTCAGTGTAGTGGTCAGGTAGGACAGTGTAGAGGTTAGGTAGGTCAGTGTAGTGGTCCCCTTAAATTTTTCACTCTTTGTTATATTGCAGCCATTTGCTAAAATCATTTCAGTTCTTTTTTTTCCTCAATAATGTACACACAGTACCCCATATTGACAGAAAAACAGAATTGTTAACATTTTTGCAGATTTATTAAAAAAGAAAAACTGAAATATCACATGGTCCTAAGTATTCAGACCCTTTGCTCACTATTTAGTAGAAGCACCCTTTTGGTCTAATATAGCCATGAGTCTTTTTGGGAAAGATGCAACAAGTTTTTTTACACCTGGATTTGGGGATCCTCTGCCATTCCTCCTTGCAGATCCTCTCCAGTTCTGTCAGTTTGGATGGTAAACGTTGGTGGACAGCCATTTTTAGGTTTCTCCAGAGATGCTCTATTGGGTTTAAGTCAGGGCTCTGGCTGGGCCATTCAAGAACAGTCACGGAGTTGTTGTGAAGCCACTCCTTCGTTATTTTAGCTGTGTGCTTAGGGTCATTGTCTTGTTGGAAGGTAAACCTTCGGCCCAGTCTGAGGTCCTGAGCACTCTGGAGAAGGTTTTCATCCAGGATATCCCTGCACTTGGCCGCATTCATCTTTCCCTCGATTGCAACCAGTTGTCCTGTCCCTGCAGCTGAAAAACACCCCCACAGCATGATGCAGCCACCACCATGCTTCACTGTTGGGACTGTATTGGACAGGTGATGAACAGTGCCTGCTTTTCTCCACACATACCGCTTAGAATTAAGGCCAAAAAGTTTTACCTTGGACTCATCAGACCAGAGAATCTTATTTCTCACCATCTTGGAGTCCTTCGGTTTTTTTTTAGCAAACTCCATGCAGGCTTTCATGTGTCTTGCACTGAGGAGAGGCTTCCGTCGGGCCACTCTGCCATAAAGCCGCAACTGGTGGAGGGCTGCAGTGATGGTTGACTTTCTACAACTTTCTCCCATCTCCCGACTGCATCTCTGGAGCTCAGCCACAGTGATCTTTGGGTTCTTCTTTACCTCTCTCACCAAGGCTCTTCTCCCCCGATAGCTCAGTTTGGCCGGACGGCCAGCTCTAGGAAGGGTTCTGGTCGTCCCAAACGTCTTCCATTTAAGGATTATGGAGGGCACTGTGCTCTTAGGAACCTTAAGTGCAGCAGAATTTTTTTTGTAACCTTGGCCAGATCTGTGCCTTGCCACAATTATGTCTCTGAGCTCTTCAGGCAGTTCCTTTTGACCTCATGATTTTCATTTGCTCTGACATGCACTGTGAGCTGTACGGTCTTATATAGACAGGTGTGTGGCTTTCCTAATCAAGTCCAATCAGTATAATCAAACACAGCTAGACTCAAATGAAGGTGTAGAACCATCTCAAGGATGTTCAGAAGAAATGGACAGCACCAGAGTTAAATATATGAGTGTCACAGCAAAGGGTCTGAATACTTAGGACCATGTGTTATTTCACTTTTTCTTCTTTAATAAATCTGCAAAAATGTCAACAATTCTGTGTTTTTCTGTCAATATGGGGTGCTGTGTGTACATTAATGAGGAAAAAATTATCTTAAATGATTTTAGCAAATGGCTGCAATATAACAAAGAGTAAAAAATTTAAGGGGGTCTGAATACTTTCCGTCCCCACTGTACATGGGCAGGGCAAAGGGGGTGGAGTCAGGGGTGGGACAAAGGGGGACGGCAAAACGAGGTTTTGCTTAAGGTGTCAAAAATCCTTACACCAGCACTGAAGGCAAGACTACTTCAATTAGCGAGATAGAGTGAGTCGGTTAGAGCAGGATGGACACTGAAGAAATGGCGGCACTCCAAGATACATCAAAATTCTTGTTTAATAAGCGAACATCCCAAGTGTTACAAACAGTTCAAATGGTAGACACGTTTCACACACTAACAGGCGCTTATTCATTATCGGTAATGAATAAGCGCACCTGTTAGTGTGTGAAATGCATCTACCATTTCTTCGGTGTTGATCGTATGCGGAGGCGAGCCGAGGCAGGCACCTGTGATATCATTAGGCTTCCTGTCTCACCTGGAACAGCGAATTCTTTTGTTTGGATATAGAGCAGGATGGAGCTGACAGGCCAGGGCATCCACCTACTGAGCCACATCCTGAGGATCAGTGAATAAGTGGGCCTTGCCCTTACGAATAATGCTGGATAGAGCATACTGTAGGGTAATTGCAGATAACGCAGTCTCATTTTAACAGAAAGAATGACACCGGGGGCATGGTCTTGGCATGGCAGCATGAGGACGCTTGTTCTTAGAGCTCCTGGCCAGCGGCTCACCCTGTAGTCTACAAACGATATCTTACCGCAGATTTCTGTTACTCACTGGTACCCCAGACACTGGGAAGACCAGATCGCCGATCTATACATACCATCCGCAGCATGGATTGTTACCTTAACCGCTTGCCGACCAGCTCACGCCGATGTACGTCGGCAGAATGGCACTGGTAGGCAAAAGGGCGTACAGGTACATCCCCTTTAAGAAGCAGTGTCGCGGGCGCACGCCTCGGTGACCGTAACTGCGGTTTCCGCTGACTCAATGTCCGCCAGGTGCCTGCGATCGTGTCACAGAGAGGAAGAACGGGGAGATGCTATTGTAAACAAAGCATCTCCCCGTTCTGCCTCGTGACAGGACAGAGTTCACAGCTCTCTGTCATCGAGAGCAGTGATCGCTGTCCTGTGTGTTAAAGCCCAGCCCCCTAACAGTTAGAATCACTCCCTAGGACACATTTAACCCCTTCACTGCCCCCTAGTGGTTAACCCCTTCACTGCCAGTGTCATTTACACAGTAATCAATGCATTTTTATAGCATCGATCGCTGTATAAATGACAATGGTCCCAAAATAGTGTAAAAAATGCCCGATGTGTCCGCCATAATGTCGCAGTCCGATATAAATCGCAGATCGCCGCCATTACTAATAAAAAAAAATTTAAAATAAAAACGCCATAAAACTATCCCCTATTTTGTAAACGCTATAAATTTTGCGCAAACCAATCAATATACGTTTATTGCAATTTTTTTACCAAAAATATGTAGAAGAATACATATCAGCCTAAACTGAGGAAAAAAATTGTTTTTTGGGGGATATTTACTATAGCAAAAAGTAAAAAATATTGCTTTTTTTTCAAAATTGTCGCTCTTTTTTTGTTTATAGCGCAAAAAATAAAAACCGCAGAGGCGATCAAATACCACCAAAAGAAAGCTCTATTTGTGGGAAAAAAAAGGACATCAATTTTGTTTGGGTACAGCTTCGCATGACTGCGCAATTGTCAGTTAAAGCGACACAGTGCCGTATCACAAAAAGTGCTCTGGTCAGGAAGGGGGTAAAATCCTCCGGGGCTGAAGGAGTTAAGCCGCAAAAACTGGCTGCCTCTACTCTGGCGGTTTCCAAGATGGTGCCAGCCGAGTATATTTAGGGAGATGTGGCTGCTTCTGAAGCTTCACTGCAGCCAGGAGATGACTTCACCATGCCGCCCTACTCTCCTCTCAGCGACCTTTCTCCTTGTCTCCCGAGATCTTTGGCAGTGGAAGAGGATTTATTCAGCCCAGGACATGCCTTTCCCCATGCCTCATCCTCCCACACTGAGCGTTGTCTCAACCCAGCACGGACCAAAGATGAGCAGGGAATTAATCCAAAGCTACATGACACAGTGACTAACCCCACTACATCATCTCAGGAAATGCAGCTTCCATTTAGTGCTGATCCTGCACATAAACTGCTCCCATGAGGTGTGAGATACAGGCTCTTAAGCAGGAAGTTTCTGTACTGGACTCTCGTATCTCAGCAGTGGAACAGGAACAGGGAGCAATATCCCAATCCATTCCACGTGCAATCCTCTCATAACGAGCTTAATGACCAATTTATACAGTGCAGTTGCTCTTAGATGACCTAGAAAACCATAGTCGCAGATGGAATATACACCTGAGGGGGGTCCCTGAATCCATCCCACAATCGGAGCTCCATCTGATGGTAACCTCCATCTTTAACCATTACCTGGACCGCCCGCCTGGCATGGACATAATTATTGACCGGGTTCACAGAACGCTCGGCCCACAATCTAACATGTCTGACAGGCCCAGAAACGTGCTCTGCTGCCTATACTCCTTTAACCTTAAGGAGGAAATTCTGCGGCGGGCATGGCAGGTGGGGGTCTTGGAATTTGATGGTGCGGCTATTCACCTCCTCCCAGATATTTCCAGGAGAACCCTGATGATGCGGTGGACACCTAAACCACTTCTAGATGGCATTGGGGAGAAAAGTCTCTCTTACAAATGGGGACACCCGTTTCATCTTATTGTCCATAAGGCTCCTGATACCTTCCAACTATGTCATCCCTCGGAGCTCCCGAATCTGTTTACATTTGCTGAAATGGACCCCATCCCTGTTCCCAACTGGCTCCTGGTAACCATACCGTTGAACCCACAGCATCGACCTCCTGATGGCAGACCTCAAAGGAACCGGAACAACCACCACTTTGAGAGGCCCATCTCAGGCTCTTCGGGAAGCAGTCTCTTGATATTATGTGAAGGCAGATGATATTGGTGTAGTGATATAATAATATGGTGGTATAGTGGTATCGTGGGTATGATAATTAATTAGTAAGTACTCTTCCGCAGCAACCCAATTCTTCCAGAGAGATGCACTTTATTGACTTCCAACACAGAACAAAGTCAAAAGTCCACAGATGACAAAAAAAAACGACATAGTAGATATAATTCAGAGTCCCATTTCTTAGGTCTGTGTGTTTACACACAGATAAGCCTAACTTAAAACTAAAGACTGAATGCTGTGTTATATTCACTAGACACTGAATGGCTGAGCAATTTGATTGGCCGTTTCAATTTAGGACTTTGATTAGCTTCATTCTTTCAGACAGACAACAACCCCCAGCCGTGAACAGCTGTAGTCATAAACCGCCCCAATTTGCACTCCCGCATATCAACAAGTCCCCTTAGATACACTAGGGGGCGATCAAGTGGTTAACTGTGTGTTCCTTCAGTGTGTTCTAACTGTATGGGGATGTGAGAGACTAGGAGAGGAGACATATCGTTTCTCCTACTTAGTAAGGAACACACAATATATTTCCTCTTCCTTGACCGCACAGGGATTTGTGTGTTTATACACGAAAATCCCTGTGCTGGTGCTCCTGCATGCGGCTGGCGGCGGTCGAGCCCGCCGGGCGTTCACCCTCTGGTGGCCAAAAAAGAGAAGGACGTGCCAGTATGGGATTTCAGCCAGGGGAGCCTTCTACTGCAGTATATCTGCGAGAGCCAGTTAAGGAAGCTACAATCAATTTCAGAATTCTTATCAGATTTGCAGATTCAGATGGCTCTTGGACTGTAGAATTCAAGAGAGTCAGAAGTTTTGTAATTGTTGAGGAGCATTTCTGTCCCCAGTAGTTTGAAACAAATGTGAGGGTTTGTGTTGCTACTGACTGGTCTGATGGGATGGTCACTTCAGTTGAAGTTTCTGATGGTAAAAATAAAGCAGTTGATAGTAGTGTTTGTCATGTAATATGCACTAATGCTCATAGTTTAGGCAACAAGCTTTGTGAGCTGACAATTCTTAAAGTGGATGTAAACCCACTCTAATCCTTTTCAAACTACAGCCATAGTGGTTATCTATAAGGATATACATGCTTCCTGCATTTATCCTCACCTGTCAAATGTCTTCCCTCTATCTTATGAGACCCAAAAAAACTGCAGATTCTGTGGGTGGGTCTGTTGTCTGGAGCTCGGTGGGTGGAGTTGTGATACCAGTAGACTTCCCACCCACCTCTACACTCTCCTTGTCAACATGCATTTTCTCCTGTGTATTTCTTAAACTGAACTTCTGCTATGATCACTAACATCTAGTCAAAACCCAGAAAAGTCACCACATGACTTCAACATGCCCAATCATGCTGAGGTGTGGAGCAGCCAATCCTGGAAGAGCTGGATAAGAAAGGAGGAGGGGATCTGAAGTACACAGAATGTCTCTAAGGCTTGTGCATGAGATATGTAAATCACCTGTCACTCACAGCAAGGGGGAAGAAATGACTGCTATTTCTCTGTGTGTCAGTTTTTGTTACTGAAAAAAGATAAGAGAATTGCTCAGGGCTGAATTAACTCTTTGTGGTAAGACTGGGCACAGATGACATGAAATCCTATACGGTACAAGGTGCAAGCCTTAATTTAAAAAAAAAAAAAGAAAAAAATGGGTTTACATCCACTTTAAGTCTAGGGACAACTTGGATCTTGTTGCAATTACAGAGACGTGGTTCAAGGATTCAAATAACTATACGTGTATACACTATACAGAAACAACGGGGTAGGGAGGAGGGGAGTTTGAGTTGCCATATGTGTCAAAAATAGCACAACGCTAACATTAATTCAAAAAACAAATGAAATACTCAAAACCCTCTAGGTCTGCCTTCCAACCAGGGAGGGATCTTTCCTTAGAATTGGTGTAGTATACAGACCCCCAGGACAGACTGAAGATTATAACTTGTTGATTGACGAGATAACTCAAATGGCAATGAAGGGAGAGGTTTTGATTATGGGTGACTTAAACATGCCTGACATTAACTAGAATTCTCAAACTTCTATTACAAGCAGGAATGCAATGGAAACACTGAATGGGGTTTCTCTAAAACAGCTAGTTAAAAGCCAAACCCGAGGTGATCAAATTCTAAACCTGGTACTGACAAATGGGGATCAACTGTTATGTTGAGGTGGGAGAGAATTTGGGTTCTAGTGATCACCAAGGTCTTTGGTTTGATATTAAATCAAGAACTGAAAAATCATATACAAAAACAAAAGTTTTAGATTTTAAAAAGGAGAAATTTTGCTGAAATGGGGAAATTTCTAAAAAATGAACTTAAAGGTTGGAAAAAATGACAGGAATAATCAGTGGGCACTATTAACGTCTACCAACCTGGAAGCAATTTGATTATAGGCAAGTTCGTAAGAATAAAAACGGAAGAAAAAAAACAATATGGTTCTATAAAGAGGTAAGAAAGATGTGTGGCAGTAGGACCCTGTGCTACCTGGAAGATTGCTGGTTTACGCCAGATTTTGGAGAGAAAGGCATGCTGATTGCACAGCTGTGTGCTGGGCTATTTAATTGTGACCTGGCTATGGCTCAGGGTTCCACCCAACAGTCAGGTGGACTCCCATTCCTCTGAGAGGAGTCAGAGGCTGCAGGAGGCAGCCAGGGTATGCATGTCTGCAGGAGGCAGACGTACTTGGTGACAGAGCAGCAAGTAGTAAGCAGCAGGAGTAAGCTAGGAGAGAGCTTCACTCTAGGAAACTCTTTTGGGTCTGAGGAGCAGACCTAAGGCCTAGGCTCAAGGCCGGAATCAGCCATATGGCAAGAATGTACGCCAGAAGGCTAAAGTATTGAGTGTGCAAGATACAGTAATGGTGGAACCCCCTGCATGGGCTACTGATGTCTTTGTGAACTTTTCTGTGCTTTTAAATAAAAGTGGGCTACCAGGCCCTTAAAAATACAGTTTTGTACTGGAGTACTCACTGACAATGCACCTACCGTTTGAGTCTGATACCCCAATCTTACAGATGGTAAAGGAAAAAAAATAGCATATAGAAGATTCAAGGAAACGGGAGGTGTAGCTGACAGAGAGGAGTATAAAAATAGCCAAAAGGAGGCCAAACACCTTATCAGTGCTGCAAAAGCACAGAAAGGAGGAAATTGCTAAGTCTATTAAGAAAGGAGATAAAATCTTTTTTTAGGTACATCACATCGCTAAAATGAAAACTGGGCACAACACATATGTTGAGGGAGACCGTGATGTAGCAAAGCATTTAACCACTTCAGTATCAGGCACATTCGCCCCTTCCTGCCCAGGACAATTTTTAGCACTCAGTGCTGTCGCACTTTGAATGACAATTGCGCGGTTATGCCAGGGGCGGATCCAGGGGGGGCAACGGGGCAATTGATCCCCCCGAGAAATATTACTGACTGCCGAGTGTCTCTCTCACTGTTTAGAATAGGCAGCAGCGCCAGTGTTGTTGAACGGCCACGCTTCTGGCCTGGACTCTCACTGGTTGCTAACGCCTGCCCGCCTGGCGTGTAGCAACCAGTGATGTCATGTCAGAGCCAAGGAGGAGGAGAGGGAGGTCCCAGCTTTCAGAGTGGAGCGAGCGGAGGAGGATTTAACTTCTTCCTCCTCCACGCCTAGTGTGTGAATGTTGGCTCCACCCACCTCCTCCCTCTATCTTCTCCAGGGACAGCTCCAGCGTGGCGTGAGTGAGGGAGGGGAACTTCCTTGGCTGTAGAGAGGTGAGAGGATTGTATGCACTATGCATGCCACTTTTCCCTTAACATATGCAAACAGCATGCCTACCGATGCCTGACTCCTATCACAGCATCTGTTACACTGACACAGATCCTCAGTGTCTGGGAGCTGTCTGGGGGAGGGGTGCTGATGTTCTAACCAGCAGGAGCCCGGGAGAAAGGACATCTTACATGCTGTTATGATAAGGTTAGGGAGGTGTTGTGTAATTATTGTGCTAGGGAACAGACTGCCAGCTTCCCCCCATGTAATGTGCTCTCTTGTGCCCAGTGCCCACCATGTCATGTGCTGTGCATTGCAGTGCCCACTATGTTGTGCTGTGCCTTGCAGTGCCCCCATGTAATGTGCTGTGCCCACCATGTCATGTCATTTGCATTGCAGTGCCCCCATGTAATGTGCTGTGCCCCCATGTAATGTGCTGTGCCGTGCCCCCATGTAATGTGCTGTGCCCACTATGTCATGTGCTGTGCATTGCAGTGCCCACTATGTCATGTGCTGTGCATTGCAGTGCCCCCCATGTAATGTGCTGTGCCCACTATGTCATGTGCTGTGCATTGCAGTGCCCACCATGTAATGTGCTGTGCCGACCATGTCATGTGCTGTGCATTGCCCTTCATGTGATGTGCAGTGCCCCCTATGTCGTGCTGTGCTTTGCAGTGCCCACCATGTAATGTGAAGTGCCATGCAGTGCCCACCATGTCATGTGCAGTGCCCACCATGTCATGTGCCATCCAGTGCCCACCATGTCATGTGCAATGCCCACCATGTCATGGGCTGTGCCATTCGGTGCCCGCCGTGTAATGTTCAGTGCCCACCATGTCATGTGCTGTGCCTTGAAATACCCGCTATGTAATTTGCAGTGTCCACCATGTCATGTGCTGTGCCATGCAGTGATCCCACCATGTAATGTGAAGTGCTCACCATGTCATGTGCTGTGCCTTGCAGTGTCCACCATGTAATGTGCAGTGCCCACCATGTCATGTGATGTGCCATGCAGTGCCCACCATGTCATGTGCAGTGCCCACCATGCAATGTGCAGTGCACACCATGTCATGTGATGTGCCATCCAGTGCCCACGTCATGTGCAATGCCCACCATGTCATGGGCTGTGCCATTCAGTGCCCGCCATGTAATGTGCAGTGCCCACCATGTCATGTGCTGTGCCTTGAAATGCCCGCTATGTAATTTGCAGTGTCCACCATGTCATGTGCTGTGCCATGCAGTGATCCCACCATGTAATGTGCAGTGCCCACCATGTAATGCGCTGTGCCATGCAGTGCCCACCATGTCATGTGCAGTTCCCACCATATAAGGTCCTGTGCCCACCATGTGCATGTGCTGTGTTGTGTAGTACCAACCATGTCATGTGCTGTGCCCACCATATAATGAACTGTGCCTACCTTGTAATGTGCTATATTGGGCAGTGCCAACCGTGTAATGTGCTTTGCCCACCATTAAATGTGCTGTATCCATGTATCCACCATGTAATGTACTGTGCTATCCCCCCCCCCGTGTTATGTACTGTGCTGTGCCTCCCACAGACTCACCCACTCACTCCCACCCCCCCCTCTCTCTCATCCCCTCTCTTTCGCCCTGTTCTCGCTCTCACCCCCTACCACCCTCTCTCTCTCTTTCACCCTCTCTCTATTCCCCTTTTTCTCATCCCCTCTCTCACCCCCTCTCTCTCTCTCTTATTCACCCCCTTTCCCCCTCCCTCTCATCCCCTTTCAACCCCCCCCCCCCGCCCCTCTCTCAACCACTGTCTCACACCCCTCTCTCTCTAATTTAAATTTAACAAAAAAATTGTTTGTGTTTTCATTTTATTTATTTCCATAAAAAGGCCCACCAAAATCCTTAGCACCAGGCCCATGTTGCTCTTGATCTGGCCCTGTAAGCAACACCTTTTTTTCTGCCAGTGCCCCTCCCGAGACTAGACTCTGGATCCGCCCCTGGGTTATGCAACACTGCACCCAAACTAAATTTTTATCATTTTCTTCCCACAAACAGAGATTTCTTTTGGTGGTATTTGCTCACCACTGGTGCTTTGATTTTCTGTTAAACTAAAAAAGACCGAAAGTTTTTCTCCATTTCGATTATAAAATTTTCTCCTTCACTGACAGGCACTGATATGTAGAATTGATGGGCAGATAGGTGGCACTGATAGCTGGCACTGACAGGCGATACTGATTGATACCGACAGGTGGCAATGATGGGCAGCACTGATGAGGTACTGACAGGTGTTACTGCTGGGCACTGACATCCATTTCTGATAGGGCACTGACTGGCAGCTGATGGGGCTGTGCTGATTATCAGCACAGACTCCCTCTCTGACAGGGAGAGCCGCTGATCGTCTCTCTCAGCGAAAACTGAGGAATGCCTGGTTCACGCGATGATCAGTCACAGCTGATCACGTGGCAAGGAGTCTCCGTCAGAGGCTCCATACCACGATCAGAGATGCAGTGTATCAGACTGACACACAGCACCTCCGATCGCCGTGCTGCGTGCCCCCCGCGGGCAGGTTATCCTTCTGGATGTCATATGACACCCAGTCAGGATGACAGAACCACCGCCCGGCTGTCATTCTGCTATAGGCCGGACAGGAAGTGGTTAAACATTTTCTTTTGTTCAGTCCTCTTAGAAATTTATTGTACTATCGATACCAAGCTGGAGAATCATATTGGTTCTAGTAATGATCGCTCATTGGATTTCTGGAGACAGAGGTACTGGCTAGGTTAAAGCTTAATAAAGCAATGAGCCCTGATGGTATCCCAGAGTTCTAAGATAACTGAGATATAGATGTTGGACCATTAACAGCTCTTTTTTAGTCAATGTCTTCTAACAGAAGTTTACCATGACTGGCGGACAGCAAATATACCTAACCGCAAGAAGGGCAGCAAGGTAGAAACTGGAAATTACAGGCCAGTGAGTTTAACATTAATTGTAGTCAAGTTAATGGAATCACTCATGAAAAGAAAGATAATTAATCACCTAAAAATACACAACTTGCTGGATGCAAAGCAACATGGCTGTACTGAGGGCAGATCACGTCAGACTAATTTGATTGAATTTTTTTTACTATATTACCAGTGTTTTGGACCAGGGTGGTGCTGTGGACATGGCATATCTTGATTTTAGCAAGGCATTTGATACAGTTCCACATAATGATCTAATACAAAATTTATACAAGCTAGGACTTAATCCTTGGGTGGTTCAGTAGATATTCAGTTGGCTAAAGGATAGATACCAGAGTGTGGTTATAAATGGAGTTCACTCAGAACAGAGACCAGTCACTAGTGGGGTACCACAAGGCTCTGTACTAGGTTCTGTTTTATTTAACCTATATGTAAGTGATATAACTAAAGGTTTGTTGGGTAAGGTATGTCTTTTTGTTGACGACACAAAGGTGTGCAATAGGGTTGATATCTCTGGAGTTGTCTAACATGGAACATGATTTGGCATTGCTGGAAGGTTGGTCAAAGCAGTGGAGACTGCAGTTTACTATTTCTAGATGTAAAATAAAGTATTATTTTACAGAAAGAGTAGTTGATGATTGGAATAAACTACCAACAGAGACCGTCAACCGTAAACTGCTTCAAACATGCTTGGGTTAAACATAGATCTATAGTCAGACAACAAGGTTAATAAAAAAGAAAAATGGGCATTCAGCCATTATCAGGATTCAACCAAAACATATTTACATATTTATGGTCTGGATGGTCTACATTAGACAGTTGGTCAGAAGCTGTGCCGATTGTGGACCACTTTGGTAAAAGGTGGTGAAGCATAAGAGTAACGAAAGGAACTCTTATGCCTCAAAGGGAAGGCATCCCTTCCCAGCTTGAGGCTTAGCCTTGTTCAGGTAGGCCAAATGAGTACTTATACCCACAGTGATATATTTTATGGGGGTATCCAAAGCAGCACCAAACAGATGCACGCATGCCCCCCCCCCCCCCTCGAAATGCATATGAAATAATCACTTTTTACATACATGTTGTAACATGTTTACAACATGGTTAAAATGTTGGACTGTAGGACTGCAATGGGTTCACCACATATTCACTGATAGGAAAGACAGGTGATATCAAGTAACTAGTCTATACAACAGTGTAGGGGTACTTGGCATGAGTTCTAAGTGTTGTACAAATAGAGGGTCAGTCTGAATAGAAGCCAGGTCTTTTAACATGAGTTTAGTCAATTCCCCTAACATTTGAAAAACTAAAGCCATGGCAGGTTGCTTTGCAAGCTCTGCTAGAGAAAACATGGATTTAGTAAGTTTCCAAATGGGTACCTATATACTGGTGAAACATTAGTAGGAATGGTAAGGTGTTTATTTATTAAATCAAGCATTTGGAAAGTTTCCAAATGGGACCTTAAATACTGGTGCAACTGCAATAAGAATGGTAAGGGGTTCATTATGGCCGGACACTTTCAGATCAATGTTAAAAATAGGATTTTTATAACAGCTTACCTGTAAAATCCTTTCCTTGGAGTACATCACAGGACACAGAGCAACAGTAATAACTGTATGGGTTATATGGCACCTTCAGGTGATGGACACTGACACACCCCAAACAGGAAGTTCAATTCCCCCTATAACCCTTCCCCTTACCGGGAGTACCTCAGTTTTTGTAGCAAAGCATTACACGTGTAACCAGTGGAGGGACCTCTGTGTCCTGTGATGTACTCCAAGAAAAGGATTTTTACAGGTAAGCTGTTTTAAAAATCCTATGTTCTTTATCGTAAATCATGGGACACAGAGCCACAGTAATAACTGTATGGGATGTCCCGGAGCAATGCCACCTGAGGGGAGGGGACACAAACAAAAGTAGGGTGCAATCAGACCTGAGGACTTATACTGCTGCCTGCAGCACACTGCACCCAAAGGGGATATTCTCATGCTTTTTTACATCCACCTGATAGAATCTGGTGAATGTATGGACTGAAGACCAGGTTGCGGCCTTGCAGATTTGAGCCATGGAGGCTTGGTGATGCACTGCCCACGAAGCACTAACAGCCCTGGTGGAGTGCGCTTTGACATGAAAAGGTGGAACCTTCCTCTTCAAGCCATAAGCTTGAATAATTACCTGCCGAATTCATTTGGCAATAGTGGATTTCGATGCTGCCTGTGCTTTCCTAGGAACTTCAGGCAACATCTGTGTTTCTGAATCTGAGCAGTTGCCTTCAAATAGATCTTGACTGCTCTCACTACATCCAAAGAGTGTAGTGACTTTTCTTCCTTAGAACAGGGTTCTGGAAAAAATGAAGGTAAAACAATATCCTGGTTTAGGTGAAAACCTGAAATCACCTTTGGCAGAAAGCTAGGAAGAGGACGCAATACTACTCTATCCTTGTGAATGATTAAATATGGCTCTTTACAAGAAAGAGCCACCAACTCTGATACCCTTCTTGCAGAAGAAATGGCTACCAGAAAAACTAGCTTCCTTGTCAAAAGGACCAAAGGAATATGTTGTATCGGCTCAAAAGACTGTTTCAGTAATGCCGACAGGACTAAATTCAAGTCCCACGGGTTCAGGGGTGACCTAACCGGTGGATTAAGCCGCGTTACCCCCTGTATGAAGCTTCGGATCAAAGAAGCAAGCGGACGCTGAAACAATACTGATAAGGCTGAGACCTGGCCCTTGATAGTTCTCAAGGCCAGTTTCATCTCTAGCCCTATTTGCAGAAAGGCAATAATTCTACCTATGACATACTTCCTAGGATGCCAACCCCTGGATTCATACCAAGAAACCTATGCCTTCCAGACTCTATAATAAATAACTCTGGGAGCTGGCTTCCTTGCATTAATCAAGGTAGGGATCACTGAGTCTGAAAGCCCATGATTCCTTAGCATGTAGGTCGCAATAGCCAAACCGTCAAATTCAGCGCCTGTAAAGTAGGATGGAACACCGGTCCCTGCGACAGCAGGTGTGGACATGGCGGTATTGTCAACAGGGCCCCTACCACCATCTACTATTTCTGCATACCAAGATCTTCTGGGCCACAAGAACTACAGACTTCCTTTCCCACTTGATCCTGCTAAGAAGTCGAGGTAGCAGCAGAATAGGAGGGAGTGCAGAAATCGGTAAGAACTGATCTCACGCGGTCACCAACGCATCTGTTCCGAATGCGAGTGGATCCCTTGTTCTTGACACAAAGTTGTCGATCTTGTTGTTGAACCTGGACACAAACAGATCTACATCCGGGTTCCCCCATCTTTGGCATATAGCCAGGAATATGTCTGGGTGAAGGGACCATTCCCCCGGGAACAGCTGCTGGCGACTTAAGTAGTCTGCCTGCCAGTTCTCTACCCCTAGAATGAAGATTGGCGAAATGCACGGCACGTTTTTCTGCCCTGGTTAGGATATGGTTTACCTCTCCCTGGGCTGCCTGACTTCTAGTGCCCCCTTGGTAATTGATATAAGCCACTGCTGTAGCATTGTCGGATTGAATCCTGACAGGAGAATTCTGCAACCTGAATGTCCAGGCCCTTAAAGTTAGAAGCGCTGCCCGAATCTCTAGAACGCTGATGGGCAAGGTCCTTTCGGTTCTGGACCATTTCCCTTGGACAGACGCTTCTTCCAGGACTGCTCCCCAACCTGAAAGGCTGGCATCTGTTACCACCTTCCAGGTAACCGGTAAGAAAGATTTCCCCTTCTGCAGATTCTCGGATATCCTCCACCAACTGAGGCTCTGGCGCACTTTTGGTGACAAACGCATTGGTAAATCTAGTGCCTAAACCTTCCTGTTCCAGGCTGATGGGATACTGTTTTGCAGCAGTCTCGAATGAAACCGAGCATAGGGAACTGCTTCAAATGAAGCCACCATCTTCCCCAACAACCTCATAAAAAGGCAAATGGAAGGACCCTTCTTTGCCCTGACCCCTTGGACCAGCTCCTTTATCGCGCTGATCTTTGCCTGGGGTAAAAACACCTTCTTCTGGGCTGTATCTATGACCACACCCAAGTACTCCAATCTTCTTATTGGCTTTAAAGAAGATTTCTCTAGGTTGATGACCCAACCTAGGTATTCCAGGTAGTTGACTGTGGTGACCGCGCTTTGGTCCAAGCGGACTACCGACCGATCTATTAAGAGCAGGTCGTCCAGGTATGATATTATTGTTATAACCTGAGTCCTTAATCTGGCCAAAAGTTTTGTAAACACCCGAGGTGCAGTAGCTACAACGAAAGGCAAGGCTACAAACTGAAAATAAAGTCCTTCTACTTTGAAACGCAGATACTTCTGGTGAGTGGGGAAAATAGGTACGTGCAGGTATGCATCCTTTATGTCTATTGGTGCCAGAAGCTCTCCTTTTTCTAGGATGGAGACTACTGATTGGATTGATTCCATGCAAAAAGAGCGAATCTTCAGGAACCGGTTTAGATCTTTGAGATCTAGAATGGCTCTGACATCCCCATTTGGTTTTGGTACCGTGAAAAGGTTTGAATAAAACCCTGAACCCTGCTCTTCCACAGGAACCACCATGATCATTTTTTGCGACAAAAGTCGGTCTAACGCTAGAAACAGACTTCTTTTTATCTGGATCTTTGGGGACATTTGACTTGAGGAAACGAGGAGACGGGAATTCTCAGAACTGCAGAAGTCTTCCCCCCCACTCGAGCGAGCAGGAGCGCCCCTTCATAAAGAGGCTTTAGTGTTCTGTCTTGCAGGTTTCTTCCCCCAGGACTTCTTTTGTCCCTGGGGTTGACCCCGAGGTTTACCTCTTGAACCCGACGGTGGAGGCCGTTGCGACTGCCTGGAGGCTAATGCCCCTGGCATTGGAGAAAGAGCCCGTTTAAATGAGGGACGTTTACTCTTTCTTAACTGGCAAAAGGGTACTTTTCCCACTTGATGTTTTTTGGATATATTTGTCCAAATCCTCCCCAAACAGCTTTTCACCGCGGAAAGGAAAACCAGCCAGGAGATTTTTGCATGACGTTTCGGCTGACCAACTTTTTAACCATAAGATTCTACGCATATGTACCAACCCAAGTGTAAGGCGAGAGGTTTGAAGAATAGAATCTGATTGCGTCAATTGCAAAGCACAAAGCTGCTGGCAGCTCAGCTAATTCCTGGGCTTGTGTACCTGTTTCAAATGGTCTCTCAAGGACTGACATACCCCAATTGCCGCCACTGCAGGTTGAGCCACTGAACCTGCCAGGGAGAGAATGTTTAACAGGAATTCCAATTTTTTATCAGTTGGATCTCTAAGCATTTGTGCATTGTCAACTGGACAAGTCAAACTTTTATTTACAGAGGATATAGCAGCATCAATTGCTGGTATACGCCACATCTTAGTAAATATTTCCTCCATAGGATAAAGTGTTGAAAACTTTTTAGGAGGAAAAAAAATGCTTATCTGGGTGATTCCACTCAGAATACATAAGCTTTTCTAGTAATGAATGAACAGGAAAGGCACGCAAGGCTTGCGGAGGCTTTAGTGAATCCAAACAAGAAGTGGGCTCTTCAACCGACTCCTTTAAGGGTAGCTTAAATGTGGAGCGGACAATTTCAGTAAGAAAATGCACCAGCAACTTCTCAGCATGTGAAGCTGAAGAAGGTCCTTCCCCACTTGATTCTTTGGAAGAGGAATCATCAGCCAGTTCACAGTCCCCTGAGGGGGATTCATCTTCCCCCTCCAACAGTTCCTCCGTTTGAGGATCCTGGGTGGTAGAAGGGGACCTAATGCGTTTTCTTCCACTCTGTGAAGATGTAATTAAAGCCACAAATCTTTCCTCTAAACCACTCATAGCTGAGGAGAAAACCTGCTCAGTTAGAAAGGGGCTGAAGTGTTGAAAGCAATTGCAGCCCCCGATGACTCACTCTGACCAGCCTCCTTAGTACGGGATGGTGTTGCAGAGGGAGGGTTCTTAGGACCTCAGGGCGACCCCTTTGTGTCCTTGGTCTTTGTGGCATTTGAACCACCTCCTCTGGTCATAGTGCTGAGCACAAACGCAGAGGTACCACCAAAAAATGCACCCACTGCTGAGCAATAGTCCAGCAACTGCCGCTGCTATTAAGCTCAGCCTGATGCTTTAATTAAATGTGCCTGGGAATGCCTGTGTCACCCACTCACATGCCACCAGTCCGCTCTGTGTCCATCCTAGCTGTATGCACCTGAAAAGAGTGCATTTTATAGCTATACAGCCCGCGTTGGACGCTGAAGCACATTAACGCTGCTAAGCCCTGCCCCCTTCCTCCGACCACCCTGACCGGACCTCATGGAGGAGGACTGGGGTGGAGGAGAGCTGCCGAAGGGAACCTCCGTAATGGTGGCGGCGCGGCACACCGCCGTCTAATGCCATGCTCCCTCTGCCTGGAGGAAAGCTATCCAGGTGAGGGGACATTCCTGGGAGAAAAGAACCCCCCTTTCCCACAAGTTTACCTGGAGCCTGGGCCGGAGGAAGCGTGCAGCCTGTACACAGGGCGGGACTGACAAGCATGGAATCAGGTACGTGCTCGACAGCCCCTGGTGGCGACTATAGGCATGACAACATTTACTTAAAAGGAGAAAACCCACAAGAATTAGAAAAAAATCCTTAGGAATCTAGCTTACCTTATCCAGCTGCAGGGTTTTGTGGTAACAGACCCAATCTTCACCTCTCATGGTGGGTTCCGTTAAAAAAACCTTCAGGGACTGGGACCCCCATTTTATCGGGGGATCCACAGCCCTGGGCCTGTAAAAAGCACCCCACCAGGAATATGGCTGAAAAATAAATACTGGATCCCGGGGTCCAGCTCTCTAAAAAGAGAAGCGTTACAGGTAAAACCTAATTTCTTCAGATGCGAGGCCCGGGTACCATTCAATTCGGTCTGGAAAAGACACTTTGAATGGATCCGGTTGCATGGCTTGCCCCAGTAAGGAATATTCCAGCGGAGCTCAGCAAAGCACATCTTTACTCGTGACCAACACCTAAGACACTGGCGAAAAAACTGAGGTACTCCCGGTAAGGGGAGGGGTTATAGGGGGAATTGAACTTCCTGTTTAGGGTGTGCCAGTGTCCATCACCTGAAGGTGCCATAAAACCCATACAGTTATTACTGTGGCTCTGTGTCCCGTGATGTACGATAAAGAAAGCAAACTTTTTAATAAGGGCCTTATCAAACAGATATGTCTGCAAAACATTTAGGAGGTGTAAAAAAAGTTTATCAGTTTTCCAGGCTCTGTTCAGAAAGCTTTGAACTAGGTGCGTGCTAGAAAGGTTTTGCCTTGGAGCCTCTCAAGGATCTTAGACTAATAACATCACTTGTTGAAGCAACAGGCTGCACTTCCATACCCAAGATGGTACTAACCACATCAATAAGAACTGAAATAATCCAGTAAGGATTTGAGAACCTTCACCGGAGAGAAGCTGCACAGCAGAAGGTTCATAGGGCTGCAGCTACACTATATTACCAAAAGTATTGGGACGCCTGCCTTTACACGCACATGAACTTTAATGGCATCTCACGATTAGTCTGTAGGGTTCATATTGGACCCTGTGACCCAGGTCCATATGGAGACTGCGAGCTAGGCCTTCTCGTCCAACATCAGTGCCTTACCTCACAAATGCGCTTCTGGAAGAATGTTCAAACATTCCCATAGACACGCTCCTAAACCTTGTGGACAGCCTTCTCAGAAGACTTGAAGCTGTTATAGCTGTAAAGGGTGGGCCAATTCAATATTGAACCCTAGAGACTAAGACTGGGATGCCATTAAAGTTCATGTGCATGTAAAGGTGTCCCAATATATTTGACAATATAGTGCAGCCACATATAAAAAAAAAACCCCAAAACTCTTCACAATATACATATACACTTCTACATACACACACAGGTAAGTCAGTAAATATTGCTACAGTTTACTTCTGCTCTTAATTGTTTGATGAAAAACAAGTCCACAAACCAAAACCAGTTAGAATATATATTTTTTTAATTTTTATAAATAACTTATCTGTTACAAAGACTGTTTACCCAGCTAAATCACAAAACCATAAACTCAAGATATCCAAATTAGGTTTTATTAATAAAACAAGTAAAAACGGATTTGTCAATCTTCACAGAAAACTGCAGATGAAGCTGAAAAATGGTCTTTTTAACAAAAAGTATTGCTTCTAAGTGCTTTGGTTCTGCTGTTTAGCCCCATTACAGTGCTGGAAGGCTTAAACTCATCACAAGCCATTTCAACACTCACGTTACCTAGAAATGTATTCTGCAACACAATGAAGAGCCTTAAAGAGTAAGGCATATCACATTATCGCTCAATGGTACAAAATCTCATAACAACAATTTAAGGTGTTCAGTCATTTACAGTGGATGACTTTGGATGACATTTTCTATCAGAAGACTAAGCCACCGAAAACTGCTCATCTAATTGTTTGCTATTAACATTTAAATAAAAAGCAGCAAATATGTACAGGTTTTGAGATGCCAAGCAGTGAGTTTTCCTTTTCAAATAAGAGTGAAAAAACTATGAGATGTGTGGTATTCCTCAAGCTTTAGGGCTTTAAATCTGTATTAAATAAAGCTGTTCAATAAATTACAGCTTTAAAGCCCACATTTATTCTCGAAATGTCTTCAAAATCATAATTGACCATTTTGTTGGGGAAGGCTGAAATGGAATTGTGAATGTCTGTTTTCTAAGTGGCAACAATCTTCTAGAAAGAGGAATGCCACAGATTCCAGGCAATTAGTACAAAAAAAAAAGAAAAAAAAAAGAGACAATAATCTTTGTGCGTCCAATGCAACTTTTGAACAAAGCAGGTAGAGTCTCAATCGATCTTTTCAGCAAAATAGTTAATACTGAAAGTACAGTTCTATAAAAAAAATAAAAAAAAAGTAACTATATCAATTGCAGCTTTGCAGAAACTGCCTGCATGCAAATTTTAAGTAGTCCATGATTTTGTGTTTGTCTATGATTTGTAATCAATTTAATTAAGGGATGCCATTATTGCACAGAATAATCTAAAGATCCTAAGCATGAAATATTTAGATGTGTGGTATAAAAAAGTGAAAACAAACGATTTGGCTGCTGACAGTCAACCACTGTAAAATTCAATGTGTACAGAAAATGACTGGTATGCCCTTACAAAGAGATGCCTTCTTAAATCCTTTTTTTTTTTACATGTCTTCACAGGACATCAGCATATACAGACATTTTTATGGGAAATTATGCTTTTCACCCTCCTACTACTCATTTAAGGCACTTTTTTCTTAGAAAAGCTTTAGAAAAGGACATTAACGGTGCCAAAAGATTTAAAAGGATAAAAGAAAATGCTAACAAAAACCCTATTACACTATACATACAGAAGTACAGAAAATTAATAAAGGTGGGCAAAAGAAGGGACAAAATATCACTTAAAGCATATTCCCATATTTCCACTTCAGGAGTCCCTGGATCACAACATTTCTAAAACTTAAATGAAATATTGGGAATACTGTGTTTGTTTTTTAGGTCATTATCCACAAGTCAAGATCCTTGATGTGTGAGGGTTCATTCACACCAGCAGCCAAGCTGAATGCAAGTCTTCTGGGGTGCACCAGGAGGAAAGACGCTGACGCTCTGATTCTGGCGCATTGCACTGTATACTTTTTCTTTTATTGTTGGAATGTTATTGAAATTTCACAAATTACATTTCATTTAGTTCTATTCACTGCAGTGGCATTGAGATGCAGGAATTTACATTGCAACATGCTGCACACACCACTGCAATGAGGTTGTGTGAACCGACTTTGAAGCAAATGACACAAATTGCTTTATCTTGCCTAGTGCAGCCCAACGTAAATGGTGTGAATAAACCCCAAGTTCACAGAAAAACGCAGGGCTGCAATAGGAATTCAACTTACTGTATGTTTTCTTACAGCATAGCTACAAATTTGAGTACATGTTAACATGTAATTTATACATTACTAGTACAGTATCTTGTAATTATAGCTTTACTTGATAGTTTCACAACTGATTCAGTTATCTGGCCAAACTAAAGGTAGTATGTCAGATTAGCTCAATGTACCATTTAAATGTATTGACTCATTTAAAAAGAGCTCTGGATTTAGGAGAAAGAACAATAATATCAGCTTGTGTGAATAAAAGTAAACCACTAGAGGGCAACAACAGCAAATTCATGAACAGAAAGAAACCTGATGGTTACCTAATATGTTGGCTACTTAAGTAGATGACACCTAACAAAAAATGTTAAATAATTTTACACTGCTATAGATAATAATACAAAATAACTAATAATAGTGTACGGTATTCATATAAATAAACTAACGCCACAACAATGGGTGTATTTCACACTGTACAGCCATGGACCCTAATGAGCAACTGTGTGCAACAGCCCTAAGGCCTCCTGCATATAGGCAAAAATTGTCTATGGGACAATACTTACAGCAGTAAGACCCCTTTCACACCAAGCCGCCCATAGCGTCGGCGGTAAAACGGCGCTATTTTTAGCTGTGTTTTACTGTCCGATTTGCGGCGCATTTAACCCCCCGCTAGCGGCCGAGAAAGAGTTAAAATCGCCAGCAATGCGCCGCAACAGCGGCGTTTTGCTGGCGGTATCGCAGCACTGCCCCATTGATTTCAATGTGGAGGAGCGGAAAACACACCACTCCTTCACTGCTCCAAAGAAGCTGCTGGCAGGACTTTTCCAGACGTCCTGCCAGTGCACCGCTCCAGTGTGAAAGCCCTCGGGCTTTCTCACTGGAGACAATGGAGCAGCTGTTTGAGGGCGGATTGCAGGCGCTATTTTTAAAGCTATAGCGCCTGCAAAACACCCTCGGTGTGAAAGGGGTCCAAGGCCCCTTTCACACTGGGCCGGTGGGGGGGGGGGTGGGGGCGTCGGCGGTAAAACACTGCTGTTTTTAGTGGTGCTTTACAGTCGTTTTAGTGGCGGCATAGGACCACTAGCGGCCGAAAAAGGGTTAAAACCGCCCACAAAGCACCGCTACAGGGGCGCTATGCCGGCGGTATAGCCGCGCTGCCCCACTGATTTCAATGGGCAGGAGCGGTGTACACACCACTCCTTCACCGCTCCAAAGATGCTGTTTGCAGGAGTTTTTTTTCCTTCCAGCCACCGCACCGCTCCAGTGTGAAAGTCCTCGGGCTTTCACACTGGAGACACAGCAGCGGCGGTTTCCGGTCGGTTTGCAGACGCTATTTTTAGCGCAATAGCGCCTGCAAAGCGCCCCAGTGTGAAAGGGGCCTTGAGATCTGTAAAGCAGCAATGTGTTTATGAGTATACACAAGTACATAATAACATATACACGTAAATTGAAACACTGGCAGCTAGAAAGGGGAATATTATGCACACATAAGCACATTTATGCACTTGTATGTATATGAAATGTCTTTACAGAAGAACATAACTTGCTTCTTTCTTTTTTTTTTACTAAGGATTTTTGTGCCATTCCTCTGCCAGCAAGATCCTGAGTATAAATGTCAGTAAAGACATGTTGCTTAAAAATAACAAACATGTTATACTTACCTGCTTTGTACAGTGGTTTTGCAGCCCAGATCCTCATCTTTTTGGGTCCCTCTTCAGTGCTCCTGGCCCCTCCTTACAAACAAGTGCCCCCACAGCAAGCAGCTTGCTATGGCGGCAGCTGAGCTGCAGCTCCCTGTGTCCATTCAGACACAGAGCTGTGGCTAGGCCCCATCCCCTCTCTCCTCATTGGCTCACTGACTTTGACAGCAGAGGGAGCCAATGGCGCCACGCTGCTGTCTCAGATAATGAGGAGGAAAGTACCGGGCAGCTGAGTCTCTCCTGCAACATCGATGGATCGAAATGGGCTCAGGTAAGTATTATGGGGGGTGCTGCACACAAAAGAATTTTTATCTTAATGCAAAAGATAAAAAACCTTCTGCCTTTACAATCACTTTAACGAGTAGGTAAGGCAAGCAGGGCCGGTGCTACCACTAGGAAAACTAGGCAGCCGCCTTGGACACAGCCACGGCCTCTGTCCCGTGATGCCGCAGGCATGGGTGAACTTGGCTCACTTCTCCTGGTCACTGTGAGCCCCATTCAGTGCTGGCTGTCCCAGGAACACATCCGAAGCAGGTGGCGCCAATCCCCCTGATGTGTCCTGCTGAGCTCCCCGCTGTGATATCTCCTCCTCACAATAATACCTGACAGCGCCGCCCCCGGGACTCCTTTGCTACAGCCTGTCCCTCTCTGGTGAAGCCTATGTCTGTGTGAGTACAGCGGAGGGGGCGGGGCAGGGCTCGTGGAGATGGGAGCATTGGGAGAGGTGCAAGCAGTGGCTGTTAGCTAACCTCCCAGCTGGCGGGGGACACCAAGGAGCGGCTGGATTGCGCTGGTGGAGACTCCTGATCAATACTGCCTGCCCACTGCAGAGGAGAGCTCTGATGAGATAGAGGTTTGAAGAGGTAAGGAGGAGGATGGATCATCTGATCTACATTGAGCTGTGTGTGGGGGGGATGGGGAGGTGGTGGAGTGTGAGTAATGCAGGAAGAAGGAATCAGGTAGGTCAGTGTAGGGGTCGGGTAGGTCAGTGTAGTGGTAAGGATAGGACAGTGTATGTGACAGTGTATGTGTCAGGTAGGTCAGTGTATGTGTCAGGTAGGTCAGTGTAGTGGTCAGGTAGGACAGTGTAGAGGTTAGGTAGGTCAGTGTAGTGGTCCCCTTAAATTTTTCACTCTTTGTTATATTGCAGCCATTTGCTAAAATCATTTCAGTTCTTTTTTTTTCCTCAATAATGTACACACAGTACCCCATATTGACAGAAAAACAGAATTGTTAACATTTTTGCAGATTTATTAAAAAAGAAAAACTGAAATATCACATGGTCCTAAGTATTCAGACCCTTTGCTCACTATTTAGTAGAAGCACCCTTTTGGTCTAATATAGCCATGAGTCTTTTTGGGAAAGATGCAACAAGTTTTTTTACACCTGGATTTGGGGATCCTCTGCCATTCCTCCTTGCAGATCCTCTCCAGTTCTGTCAGTTTGGATGGTAAACGTTGGTGGACAGCCATTTTTAGGTTTCTCCAGAGATGCTCTATTGGGTTTAAGTCAGGGCTCTGGCTGGGCCATTCAAGAACAGTCACGGAGTTGTTGTGAAGCCACTCCTTCGTTATTTTAGCTGTGTGCTTAGGGTCATTGTCTTGTTGGAAGGTAAACCTTCGGCCCAGTCTGAGGTCCTGAGCACTCTGGAGAAGGTTTTCATCCAGGATATCCCTGCACTTGGCCGCATTCATCTTTCCCTCGATTGCAACCAGTTGTCCTGTCCCTGCAGCTGAAAAACACCCCCACAGCATGATGCAGCCACCACCATGCTTCACTGTTGGGACTGTATTGGACAGGTGATGAACAGTGCCTGCTTTTCTCCACACATACCGCTTAGAATTAAGGCCAAAAAGTTTTACCTTGGACTCATCAGACCAGAGAATCTTATTTCTCACCATCTTGGAGTCCTTCGGTTTTTTTTTAGCAAACTCCATGCAGGCTTTCATGTGTCTTGCACTGAGGAGAGGCTTCCGTCAGGCCACTCTGCCATAAAGCCGCAACTGGTGGAGGGCTGCAGTGATGGTTGACTTTCTACAACTTTCTCCCATCTCCCGACTGCATCTCTGGAGCTCAGCCACAGTGATCTTTGGGTTCTTCTTTACCTCTCTCACCAAGGCTCTTCTCCCCCGATAGCTCAGTTTGGCCGGACGGCCAGCTCTAGGAAGGGTTCTGGTCGTCCCAAACGTCTTCCATTTAAGGATTATGGAGGGCACTGTGCTCTTAGGAACCTTAAGTGCAGCAGAAATTTTTTTGTAACCTTGGCCAGATCTGTGCCTTGCCACAATTATGTCTCTGAGCTCTTCAGGCAGTTCCTTTTGACCTCATGATTTTCATTTGCTCTGACATGCACTGTGAGCTGTACGGTCTTATATAGACAGGTGTGTGGCTTTCCTAATCAAGTCCAATCAGTATAATCAAACACAGCTAGACTCAAATGAAGGTGTAGAACCATCTCAAGGATGTTCAGAAGAAATGGACAGCACCAGAGTTAAATATATGAGTGTCACAGCAAAGGGTCTGAATACTTAGGACCATGTGTTATTTCACTTTTTCTTCTTTAATAAATCTGCAAAAATGTCAACAATTCTGTGTTTTTCTGTCAATATGGGGTGCTGTGTGTACATTAATGAGGAAAAAAATTATCTTAAATGATTTTAGCAAATGGCTGCAATATAACAAAGAGTAAAACATTTAAGGGGGTCTGAATACTTTCCGTCCCCACTGTACATGGGCAGGGCAAAGGGGGTGGAGTCAGGGGTGGAACAAAGGGGGACGGCAAAACGAGGTTTTGCTTAAGGTGTCAAAAATCCTTACACCAGCACTGAAGGCAAGACTACTTCATTTAGCGAGATAGAGTGAGTCGGTTAGAGCAGGATGGACACTGAAGAAATGGCGGCACTCCAAGATACATCAAAATTCTTGTTTAATAAGCGAACATCCCAAGTGTTACAAACAGTTCAAATGGTAGACACGTTTCACACACTAACAGGCGCTTATTCATTATCGGTAATGAATAAGCGCACCTGTTAGTGTGTGAAATGCATCTACCATTTCTTCGGTGTTGATCGTATGCGGAGGCGAGCCGAGGCAGGCACCTGTGATATCATTAGGCTTCCTGTCTCACCTGGAACAGCGAATTCTTTTGTTTGGATATAGAGCAGGATGGAGCTGACAGGCCAGGGCATCCACCTACTGAGCCACATCCTGAGGATCAGTGAATAAGTGGGCCTTGCCCTTACGAATAATGCTGGATAGAGCATACTGTAGGGTAATTGCAGATAACGCAGTCTCATTTTAACAGAAAGAATGACACCGGGGGCATGGTCTTGGCATGGCAGCATGAGGACGCTTGTTCTTAGAGCTCCTGGCCAGCGGCTCACCCTGTAGTCTACAAACGATATCTTACCGCAGATTTCTGTTACTCACTGGTACCCCAGACACTGGGAAGACCAGATCGCTGATCTGTACATACCATCCGCAGCATGGATTGTTACCTTAACCGCTTGCTGACCAGCTCACGCCGATGTACGTCGGCAGAATGGCACTGGTAGGCAAAAGGGCGTACAGGTACATCCCCTTTAAGAAGCAGTGTCGCGGGCGCACGCCTCGGTGACCGTAACTGCGGTTTCCGCTGACTCAATGTCCGCCAGGTGCCTGCGATCGTGTCACAGAGAGGAAGAACGGGGAGATGCTATTGTAAACAAAGCATCTCCCCGTTCTGCCTCGTGACAGGACAGAGTTCACAGCTCTCTGTCATCGAGTGCAGTGATCGCTGTCCTGTGTGTTAAAGCCCAGCCCCCTAACAGTTAGAATCACTCCCTAGGACACATTTAACCCCTTCACTGCCCCCTAGTGGTTAACCCCTTCACTGCCAGTGTCATTTACACAGTAATCAATGCATTTTTATAGCATTGATCGCTGTATAAATGACAATGGTCCCAAAATAGTGTAAAAAATGCCCGATGTGTCCGCCATAATGTCGCAGTCCGATATAAATCGCAGATCGCCGCCATTACTAATAAAAAAAAATTTAAAATAAAAACGCCATAAAACTATCCCCTATTTTGTAAACGCTATAAATTTTGCGCAAACCAATCAATATACGTTTATTGCAATTTTTTTACCAAAAATATGTAGAAGAATTCATATCAGCCTAAACTGAGGAAAAAAATTGTTTTTTGTGGGATATTTACTATAGCAAAAAGTAAAAAATATTGCTTTTTTTTCAAAATTGTCGCTCTTTTTTTGTTTATAGCACAAAAAATAAAAACCGCAGAGGCGATCAAATACCACCAAAAGAAAGCTCTATTTGTGGGAAAAAAAAGGACATCAATTTTGTTTGGGTACAACTTCGCATGACTGCGCAATTGTCAGTTAAAGCGACACAGTGCCGTATCACAAAAAGTGCTCTGGTCAGGAAGGGGGTAAAATCCTCCGGGGCTGAAGGAGTTAAGCCGCAAAAACTGGCTGCCTCTACTCTGGCGGTTTCCAAGATGGTGCCAGCCGAGTATATTTAGGGAGATGTGGCTGCTTCTGAAGCTTCACTGCAGCCAGGAGATGACTTCACCATGCCGCCCTACTCTCCTCTCAGCGACCTTTCTCCTTGTCTCCCGAGATCTTTGGCAGTGGAAGAGGATTTATTCAGCCCAGGACATGCCTTTCCCCATGCCTCATCCTCCCACACTGAGCGTTGTCTCAACCCAGCACGGACCAAAGATGAGCAGGGAATTAATCCAAAGCTACATGACACAGTGACTAACCCCACTACATCATCTCAGGAAATGCAGCTTCCATTTAGTGCTGATCCTGCACATAAACTGCTCCCATGAGGTGTGAGATACAGGCTCTTAAGCAGGAAGTTTCTGTACTGGACTCTCGTATCTCAGCAGTGGAACAGGAACAGGGAGCAATGTCCCAATCCATTCCATGTGCAATCCTCTCATAACGAGCTTAATGACCAATTTATACAGCTGCAGTTGCTCTTAGATGACCTAGAAAACCATAGTCGCAGATGGAATATACACCTGAGGGGGGTCCCTGAATCCATCCCACAATCGGAGCTCCATCTGATGGTAACCTCCATCTTTAACCATTACCTGGACCGCCCGCCTGGCATGGACATAATTATTGACCGGGTTCACAGAACGCTCGGCCCACAATCTAACATGTCTGACAGGCCCAGAAACGTGCTCTGCTGCCTATACTCCTTTAACCTTAAGGAGGAAATTCTGCGGCGGGCATGGCAGGTGGGGGTCTTGGAATTTGATGGTGCGGCTATTCACCTCCTCCCAGATATTTCCAGGAGAACCCTGATGATGCGGTGGACACCTAAACCACTTCTAGATGGCATTGGGGAGAAAGGTCTCTCTTACAAATGGGGACACCCGTTTCATCTTATTGTCCATAAGGCTCCTGATACCTTCCAACTATGTCATCCCTCGGAGCTCCCGAATCTGTTTACATTTGCAGAAATGGACCCCATCCCTGTTCCCAACTGGCTCCTGGTAACCATACCGTTGAACCCACAGCATCGGCCTCCTGATGGCAGACCTCAAAGGAACCGGAACAACCACCACTTTGAGAGGCCCATCTCAGGCTCTTCGGGAAGCAGTCTCTTGATATTATGTGAAGGCAGATGATATTGGTGTAGTGATATAATAATATGGTGGTATAGTGGTATCGTGGGTATGATAATTAATTAGTAAGTACTCTTCCGCAGCAACCCAATTCTTCCAGAGAGATGCACTTTATTGACTTCCAACACAGAACAAAGTCAAAAGTCCACAGATGACAAAAAAAAAACGACATAGTAGATATAATTCAGAGTCCCATTTCTTAGGTCTGTGTGTTTACACACAGATAAGCCTAACTTAAAACTAAAGACTGAATGCTGTGTTATATTCACTAGACACTGAATGGCTGAGCAATTTGATTGGCCGTTTCAATTTAGGACTTTGATTAGCTTCATTCTTTCAGACAGACAACAACCCCCAGCCGTGAACAGCTGTAGTCATAAACCGCCCCAATTTGCACTCCCGCATATCAACAAGTCCCCTTAGATACACTAGGGGGCGATCAAGTGGTTAACTGTGTGTTCCTTCAGTGTGTTCTAACTGTATGGGGATGTGAGAGACTAGGAGAGGAGACATATCGTTTCTCCTACTTAGTAAGGAACACACAATATATTTCCTCTTCCTTGACCGCACAGGGATTTGTGTGTTTATACACGAAAATCCCCGTGCTGGCGCTCCTGCATGCGGCTGGCGGCGGTCGAGCCCGCCGGGCATTCACCCTCTGGTGGCCAAAAAAGAGAAGGACGTACCAGTATGGGATTTCAGCCAGGGGAGCCTTCTGCTGCAGTATATATGCGAGAGCCAGTTAAGGAAGCTACAATCAATTTCAGAATTCTTATCAGATTTGCAGATTCAGATGGCTCTTGGACTGTAGAATTTAAGAGAGTCAGAACTTTTGTAATTGTTGAGGAGCATTTCTGTCCCCAGTAGTTTGAAACAAATGTGAGGGTTTGTGTTGCTACTGACTGGTCTGATGGGATGGTCACTTCAGTTGAAGTTTCTGATGGTAAAAATAAAGCAGTTGATAGTAGTGTTTGTCATGTAATATGCACTAATGCTCATAGTTTAGGCAACAAGCTTTGTGAGCTGACAATCCTTAAAGTGGATGTAAACCCACTCTAATCCTTTTCAAACTACAGCCATAGTGGTTATCTATAAGGATATACATGCTTCCTGCATTTATCCTCACCTGTCAAATGTCTCCCCTCTATCTTATGAGACCCAAAAAAACTGCAGATTCTGTGGGTGGGTCTGTTGTCTGGAGCTCGGTGGGTGGAGTTGTGATACCAGTAGACTTCCCACCCACCTCTACACTCTCCTTGTCAACATGCATTTTTTCCTGTGTATTTCTTAAACTGAACTTCTGCTATGATCACTAACATCTAGTCAAAACCCAGAAAAGTCACCACATGACTTCAACATGCCCAATCATGCTGAGGTGTGGAGCAGCCAATCCTGGAAGAGCTGGATAAGAAAGGAGGAGGGGATCTGAAGTACACAGAATGTCTCTAAGGCTTGTGCATGAGATATGTAAATCACCTGTCACTCACAGCAAGGGGGAAGAAATGACTGCTATTTCTCTGTGTGTCAGTTTTTATGTTACTGAAAAAAGATAAGAGAATTGCTCAGGGCTGAATTAACTCTTTGTGGTAAGACTGGGCACAGATGACATGAAATCCTATACGGTACAAGGTGCAAGCCTTAATTTAAAAAAAAAAAAAGAAAAAAATGGGTTTACATCCACTTTAAGTCTAGGGACAACTTGGATCTTGTTGCAATTACAGAGACGTGGTTCAAGGATTCAAATAACTATACGTGTATACACTATACAGAAACAACGGGGTAGGGAGGAGGGGAGTTTGAGTTGCCATATGTGTCAAAAATAGCACAACGCTAACATTAATTCAAAAAACAAATGAAATACTCAAAACCCTCTAGGTCTGCCTTCCAACCAGGGAGGGATCTTTCCTTAGAATTGGTGTAGTATACAGACCCCCAGGACAGACTGAAGATTATAACTTGTTGATTGACGAGATAACTCAAATGGCAATGAAGGGAGAGGTTTTGATTATGGGTGACTTAAACATGCCTGACATTAACTAGAATTCTCAAACTTCTATTACAAGCAGGAATGCAATGGAAACACTGAATGGGGTTTCTCTAAAACAGCTAGTTAAAAGCCAAACCCGAGGTGATCAAATTCTAAACCTGGTACTGACAAATGGGGATCAACTGTTATGTTGAGGTGGGAGAGAATTTGGGTTCTAGTGATCACCAAGGTCTTTGGTTTGATATTAAATCAAGAACTGAAAAATCATATACAAAAACAAAAGTTTTAGATTTTAAAAAGGAGAAATTTTGCTGAAATGGGGAAATTTCTAAAAAATGAACTTAAAGGTTGGAAAAAATGACAGGAATAATCAGTGGGCACTATTAACGTCTACCAACCTGGAAGCAATTTGATTATAGGCAAGTTCGTAAGAATAAAAACGGAAGAAAAAAAACAATATGGTTCTATAAAGAGGTAAGAAAGATGTGTGGCAGTAGGACCCTGTGCTACCTGGAAGATTGCTGGTTTACGCCAGATTTTGGAGAGAAAGGCATGCTGATTGCACAGCTGTGTGCTGGGCTATTTAATTGTGACCTGGCTATGGCTCAGGGTTCCACCCAACAGTCAGGTGGACTCCCATTCCTCTGAGAGGAGTCAGAGGCTGCAGGAGGCAGCCAGGGTATGCATGTCTGCAGGAGGCAGACGTACTTGGTGACAGAGCAGCAAGTAGTAAGCAGCAGGAGTAAGCTAGGAGAGAGCTTCACTCTAGGAAACTCTTTTGGGTCTGAGGAGCAGACCTAAGGCCTAGGCTCAAGGCCGGAATCAGCCATATGGCAAGAATGTACGCCAGAAGGCTAAAGTATTGAGTGTGCAAGATACAGTAATGGTGGAACCCCCTGCATGGGCTACTGATGTCTTTGTGAACTTTTCTGTGCTTTTAAATAAAAGTGGGCTACCAGGCCCTTAAAAATACAGTTTTGTACTGGAGTACTCACTGACAATGCACCTACCGTTTGAGTCTGATACCCCAATCTTACAGATGGTAAAGGAAAAAAAATAGCATATAGAAGATTCAAGGAAACGGGAGGTGTAGCTGACAGAGAGGAGTATAAAAATAGCCAAAAGGAGGCCAAACACCTTATCAGTGCTGCAAAAGCACAGAAAGGAGGAAATTGCTAAGTCTATTAAGAAAGGAGATAAAATCTTTTTTTTAGGTACATCACATCGCTAAAATGAAAACTGGGCACAACACATATGTTGAGGGAGACCGTGATGTAGCAAAGCATTTAACCACTTCAGTATCAGGCACATTCGCCCCTTCCTGCCCAGGACAATTTTTAGCACTCAGTGCTGTCGCACTTTGAATGACAATTGCGCGGTTATGCCAGGGGCGGATCCAGGGGGGGCAACGGGGCAATTGATCCCCCCGAGAAATATTACTGACTGCCGAGTGTCTCTCTCACTGTTTAGAATAGGCAGCAGTGCCGGTGTTGTTGAACGGCCACGCTTCTGGCGTGGACTCTCACTGGTTGCTAACGCCTGCCCGCCTGGCGTGTAGCAACCAGTGATGTCATGTCAGAGCCAAGGAGGAGGAGAGGGAGGTCCCAGCTTTCAGAGTGGAGCGAGCGGAGGAGGATTTAACTTCTTCCTCCTCCACGCCTAGTGTGTGAATGTTGGCTCCACCCACCTCCTCCCTCTATCTTCTCCAGGGACAGCTCCAGCGTGGTGTGAGTGAGGGAGGGGAACTTCCTTGGCTGTAGAGAGGTGAGAGGATTGTATGCACTATGCATGCCACTTTTCCCTTAACATATGCAAACAGCATGCCTACCGATGCCTGACTCCTATCACAGCATCTGTTACACTGACACAGATCCTCAGTGTCTGGGAGCTGTCTGGGGGAGGGGTGCTGATGTTCTAACCAGCAGGAGCCCGGGAGAAAGGACATCTTACATGCTGTTATGATAAGGTTAGGGAGGTGTTGTGTAATTATTGTGCTAGGGAACAGACTGCCAGCTTCCCCCCATGTAATGTGCTCTCTTGTGCCCAGTGCCCACCATGTCATGTGCTGTGCATTGCAGTGCCCACTATGTTGTGCTGTGCCTTGCAGTGCCCCCATGTAATGTGCTGTGCCCACCATGTCATGTCATTTGCATTGCAGTGCCCCCATGTAATGTGCTGTGCCCCCATGTAATGTGTTGTGCCGTGCCCCCATGTAATGTGCTGTGCCCACTATGTCATGTGCTGTGCATTGCAGTGCCCACTATGTCATGTGCTGTGCATTGCAGTGCCCCCCATGTAATGTGCTGTGCCCACTATGTCATGTGCTGTGCATTGCAGTGCCCACCATGTAATGTGCTGTGCCAACCATGTCATGTGCTGTGCATTGCCCTTCATGTGATGTGCAGTGCCCCCTATGTCGTGCTGTGCTTTGCAGTGCCCACCATGTAATGTGAAGTGCCATGCAGTGCCCACCATGTCATGTGCAGTGCCCACCATGTCATGTGCCATCCAGTGCCCACCATGTCATGTGCCATCCAGTGCCCACCATGTCATGTGCAATGCCCACCATGTCATGGGCTGTGCCATTCAGTGCCCGCCGTGTAATGTTCAGTGCCCACCATGTCATGTGCTGTGCCTTGAAATACCCGCTATGTAATTTGCAGTGTCCACCATGTCATGTGCTGTGCCATGGAGTGATCCCACCATGTAATGTGAAGTGCTCACCATGTCATGTGCTGTGCCTTGCAGTGCCCACCATGTCATGTGATGTGCCATGCAGTGCCCACCATGTCATGTGCAGTGCCCACCATGCAATGTGCAGTGCACACCATGTCATGTGATGTGCCATCCAGTGCCCACGTCATGTGCAATGCCCACCATGTCATGGGCTGTGCCATTCAGTGCCTGCCATGTAATGTGCAGTGCCCACCATGTCATGTGCTGTGCCTTGAAATGTCCGCTATGTAATTTGCAGTGTCCACCATGTCATGTGCTGTGCCATGCAGTGATCCCACCATGTAATGTGCAGTGCCCACCATGTAATGCGCTGTGCCATGCAGTGCCCACCATGTCATGTGCAGTTCCCACCATATAAGGTCCTGTGCCCACCGTGTGCATGTGCTGTGTAGTACCAACCATGTCATGTGCTGTGCCCACCATATAATGAACTGTGCCTACCTTGTAATGTGCTATATTGGGCAGTGCCAACCGTGTAATGTGCTTTGCCCACCATTAAATGTGCTGTATCCATGTATCCACCATGTAATGTACTGTGCTATCCCCCCCCCCCGTGTTATGTACTGTGCTGTGCCTCCCACAGACTCACCCACTCACTCCCACCCCCCCCCTCTCTCTCATCCCCTCTCTTTCGCCCTGTTCTCGCTCTCACCCCCTACCACCCTCTCTCTCTCTTTCACCCTCTCTCTATTCCCCTTTTTCTCATCCCCTCTCTCACCCCCTCTCTCGCTCTCTTATTCACCCCCTTTCCCCCTCCCTCTCATCCCCTTTCAACCCCCCCCGCCCCTCTCTCAACCACTGTCTCACACCCCTCTCTCTCTAATTTAAATTTAACAAAAAAATTGTTTGTGTTTTCATTTTATTTATTTCCATAAAAAGGCCCACCAAAATCCTTAGCACCAGGCCCATGTTGCTCTTGATCTGGCCCTGTAAGCAACACCTTTTTTTCTGCCAGTGCCCCTCCCGAGACTAGACTCTGGATCCGCCCCTGGGTTATGCAACACTGCACCCAAACTAAATTTTTATCATTTTCTTCCCACAAACAGAGATTTCTTTTGGTGGTATTTGCTCACCACTGGTGCTTTGATTTTCTGTTAAACTAAAAAAGACCGAAAGTTTTTCTCCATTTCGATTATAAAATTTTCTCCTTCACTGACAGGCACTGATATGTAGAATTGATGGGCAGATAGGTGGCACTGATAGCTGGCACTGACAGGCGATACTGATTGATACCGACAGGTGGCAATGATGGGCAGCACTGATGAGGTACTGACAGGTGTTACTGCTGGGCACTGACATCCATTTCTGATAGGGCACTGACTGGCAGCTGATGGGGCTGTGCTGATTATCAGCACAGACTCCCTCTCTGACAGGGAGAGCCGCTGATCGTCTCTCTCAGCGAAAACTGAGGAATGCCTGGTTCACGCGATGATCAGTCACAGCTGATCACGTGGCAAGGAGTCTCCGTCAGAGGCTCCATACCACGATCAGAGATGCAGTGTATCAGACTGACACACAGCACCTCCGATCGCCGTGCTGCGTGCCCCCGCGGGCAGGTTATCCTTCTGGATGTCATATGACACCCAGTCAGGATGACAGAACCACCGCCCGGCTGTCATTCTGCTATAGGCCGGACAGGAAGTGGTTAAACATTTTCTTTTGTTCAGTCTTCTCAGAAATTTATTGTACTATCGATACCAAGCTGGAGAATCATATTGGTTCTAGTAATGATCGCTCATTGGATTTCTGGAGACAGAGGTACTGGCTAGGTTAAAGCTTAATAAAGCAATGAGCCCTGATGGTATCCCAGAGTTCTAAGATAACTGAGATATAGATGTTGGACCATTAACAGCTCTTTTTTAGTCAATGTCTTCTAACAGAAGTTTACCATGACTGGCGGACAGCAAATATACCTAACCGCAAGAAGGGCAGCAAGGTAGAAACTGGAAATTACAGGCCAGTGAGTTTAACATTAATTGTAGTCAAGTTAATGGAATCGCTCATGAAAAGAAAGATAATTAATCACCTAAAAATACACAACTTGCTGGATGCAAAGCAACATGGCTGTACTGAGGGCAGATCACGTCAGACTAATTTGATTGAATTTTTTTGACTATATTACCAGTGTTTTGGACCAGGGTGGTGCTGTGGACATGGCATATCTTGATTTTAGCAAGGCATTTGATACAGTTCCACATAATGATCTAATACAAAATTTATACAAGCTAGGACTTAATCCTTGGGTGGTTCAGTAGATATTCAGTTGGCTAAAGGATAGATACCAGAGTGTGGTTATAAATGGAGTTCACTCAGAACAGAGACCAGTCACTAGTGGGGTACCACAAGGCTCTGTACTAGGTTCTGTTTTATTTAACCTATATGTAAGTGATATAACTAAAGGTTTGTTGGGTAAGGTATGTCTTTTTGTTGACGACACAAAGGTGTGCAATAGGGTTGATATCGCTGGAGTTGTCTAACATGGAACATGATTTGGCATTGCTGGAAGGTTGGTCAAAGCAGTGGAGACTGCAGTTTACTATTTCTAGATGTAAAATAAAGTATTATTTTACAGAAAGAGTAGTTGATGATTGGAATAAACTACCAACAGAGACCGTCAACCGTAAACTGCTTCAAACATGCTTGGGTTAAACATAGATCTATAGTCAGACAACAAGGTTAATAAAAAAGAAAAATGGGCATTCAGCCATTATCAGGATTCAACCAAAACATATTTACATATTTATGGTCTGGATGGTCTACATTAGACAGTTGGTCAGAAGCTGTGCCGATTGTGGACCACTTTGGTAAAAGGTGGTGAAGCATAAGAGTAACGAAAGGAACTCTTATGCCTCAAAGGGAAGGCATCCCTTCCCAGCTTGAGGCTTAGCCTTGTTCAGGTAGGCCAAATGAGTACTTATACCCACAGTGATATATTTTATGGGGGTATCCAAAGCAGCACCAAACAGATGCACGCGTGCCCCCCCCCCCCCCCCCCCCCTCGAAATGCATATGAAATAATCACTTTTTACATACATGTTGTAACATGTTTACAACATGGTTAAAATGTTGGACTGTAGGACTGCAATGGGTTCACCACATATTCACTGATAGGAAAGACAGGTGATATCAAGTAACTAGTCTATACAACAGTGTAGGGGTACTTGGCATGAGTTCTAAGTGTTGTACAAATAGAGGGTCAGTCTGAATAGAAGCCAGGTCTTTTAACATGAGTTTAGTCAATTCCCCCTAACATTTGAAAAACTAAAGCCATGGCAGGTTGCTTTGCAAGCTCTGCTAGAGAAAACATGGATTTAGTAAGTTTCCAAATGGGTACCTATATACTGGTGAAACATTAGTAGGAATGGTAAGGTGTTTATTTATTAAATCAAGCATTTGGAAAGTTTCCAAATGGGACCTTAAATACTGGTGCAACTGCAATAAGAATGGTAAGGGGTTCATTATGGCCGGACACTTTCAGATCAATGTTAAAAATAGGATTTTTATAACAGCTTACCTGTAAAATCCTTTCCTTGGAGTACATCACAGGACACAGAGCAACAGTAATAACTGTATGGGTTATATGGCACCTTCAGGTGATGGACACTGACACACCCCAAACAGGAAGTTCAATTCCCCCTATAACCCTTCCCCTTACCGGGAGTACCTCAGTTTTTGTAGCAAAGCATTACACGTGTAACCAGTGGAGGGACCTCTGTGTCCTGTGATGTACTCCAAGAAAAGGATTTTTACAGGTAAGCTGTTTTAAAAATCCTATGTTCTTTATCGTAAATCATGGGACACAGAGCCACAGTAATAACTGTATGGGATGTCCCAGAGCAATGCCACCTGAGGGGAGGGGACACAAACAAAAGTAGGGTGCAATCAGACCTGAGGACTTATACTGCTGCCTGCAGCACACTGCACCCAAAGGGGATATCCTCATGCTTTTTTACATCCACCTGATAGAATCTGGTGAATGTATGGACTGAAGACCAGGTTCCGGCCTTGCAGATTTGAGCCATGGAGGCTTGGTGATGCACTGCCCACGAAGCACTAACAGCCCTGGTGGAGTGCGCTTTGACATGAAAAGGTGGAACCTTCCTCTTCAAGCCATAAGCTTGAATAATTACCTGCCGAATTCATTTGGCAATAGTGGATTTCGATGCTGCCTGTGCTTTCCTAGGAACTTCAGGCAACATCTGTGTTTCTGAATCTGAGCAGTTGCCTTCAAATAGATCTTGACTGCTCTCACTACATCCAAAGAGTGTAGTGACTTTTCTTCCTTAGAACAGGGTTCTGGAAAAAATGAAGGTAAAACAATATCCTGGTTTAGGTGAAAACCTGAAATCACCTTTGGCAGAAAGCTAGGAAGAGGACGCAATACTACTCTATCCTTGTGAATGATTAAATATGGCTCTTTACTAGAAAGAGCCACCAACTCTGATACCCTTCTTGCAGAAGAAATGGCTACCAGAAAAACTAGCTTCCTTGTCAAAAGCACCAAAGGAATATGTTGTATCGGCTCAAAAGACTGTTTCAGTAATGCCGACAGGACTAAATTCAAGTCCCACGGGTTCAGGGGTGACCTAACCGGTGGATTAAGCCGCGTTACCCCCTGTATGAAGCTTCGGATCAAAGAAGCAAGCGGACGCAGAACAACACTGATAAGGCTGAGACCTGGCCCTTGATAGTTCTCAAGGCCAGTTTCATCTCTAGCCCTATTTGCAGAAAGGCAATAATTCTACCTATGACATACTTCCTAGGATGCCAACCCCTGGATTCATACCAAGAAACCTATGCCTTCCAGACTCTATAATAAATAACTCTGGGAGCTGGCTTCCTTGCATTAATCAAGGTAGGGATCACTGAGCCTAAAAGCCCATGATTCCTTAGAATGTAGGTCGCAATAGCCAAACCGTCAAATTCAGCGCCTGTAAAGTAGGATGGAACACCGGTCCCTGCGACAGCAGGTGTGGACATGGCGGTATTGTCAACAGGGCCCCTACCACCATCTACTATTTCTGCATACCAAGATCTTCTGGGCCACAAGAACTACAGACTTCCTTTCCCACTTGATCCTGCTAAGAAGTCGAGGTAGCAGCAGAATAGGAGTGCGTGCAGAAATCGGTAAGAACTGATCTCACGCGGTCACCAACGCATCTGTTCCGAATGCGAGTGGATCCCTTGTTCTTGACACAAAGTTGTCGATCTTGTTGTTGAACCTGGACACAAACAGATCTACATCCGGGTTCCCCCATCTTTGGCATATAGCCAAGAATATGTCTGGGTGAAGGGACCATTCCTCCGGGAACAGCTGCTGGCGACTTGAGTAGTCTGCCTGCCAGTTCTCTACCCCTAGAATGAAGATTGGCGAAATGCACGGCACGTTTTTCTGCCCTGGTTAGGATATGGTTTACCTCTCCCTGGGCTGCCTGACTTCTAGTGCCCCCTTGGTGATTGATATAAGCCACTGCTGTGGCATTGTCGGATTGAATCCTGACAGGAGAATTCTGCAACCTGAATGTCCAGGCCCTTAAAGTTAGAAGCGCTGCCCGAATCTCTAGAACGCTGATGGGCAAGGTCCTTTCGGTTCTGGACCATTTCCCTTGGACAGACGCTTCTTCCAGGACTGCTCCCCAACCTGAAAGGCTGGCATCTGTTACCACCTTCCAGGTAACCGGTAAGAAAGATTTCCCCTTCTGCAGATTCTCGGATATCCTCCACCAACTGAGGCTCTGGCGCACTTTTGGTGACAAACGCATTGGTAAATCTAGTGCCTAAACCTTCCTGTTCCAGGCTGATGGGATACTGTTTTGCAGCAGTCTCGAATGAAACCGAGCATAGGGAACTGCTTCAAATGAAGCCACCATCTTCCCCAACAACCTCATAAAAAGGCAAATGGAAGGACCCTTCTTTGCCCTGACCCCTTGGACCAGCTCCTTTATCGCGCTGATCTTTGCCTGGGGTAAAAACACCTTCTTCTGGGCTGTATCTATGACCACACCCAAGTACTCCAATCTTCTTACTGGCTTTAAAGAAGATTTCTCTAGGTTGATGACCCAACCTAGGTATTCCAGGTAGTTGACTGTGGTGACCGCTCTTTGGTCCAAGCGGACTACCGACCGATCTATTAAGAGCAGGTCGTCCAGGTATGATATTATTGTTATAACCTGAGTCCTTAATCTGGCCAAAAGTTTTGTAAACACCCGAGGTGCAGTAGCTACAACGAAAGGCAAGGCTACAAACTGAAAATAAAGTCCTTCTACTTTGAAACGCAGATACTTCTGGTGAGTGGGGAAAATAGGTACGTGCAGGTATGCATCCTTTATGTCTATTGGTGCCAGAAGCTCTCCTTTTTCTAGGATGGAGACTACTGATTGGATTGATTCCATGCAAAAAGAGCGAATCTTCAGGAACCGGTTTAGATCTTTGAGATCTAGAATGGCTCTGACATCCCCATTTGGTTTTGGTACCGTGAAAAGGTTTGAATAAAACCCTGAACCCTGCTCTTCCACAGGAACCACCATGATCATTTTTTGCGACAAAAGTCGGTCTAACGCTAGAAACAGACTTCTTTTTATCTGGATCTTTGGGGACATTTGACTTGAGGAAACGAGGAGACGGGAATTCTCAGAACTCTAGTTTGTACCCTAGAGCTATTGTGGAAACCACCCATCTGTCCCGAAATTCTTCCTGCCAGACCTTTGAGAACTGCAGAAGTCTTCCCCCCCACTCGAGCGAGCAGGAGCGCCCCTTCATAAAGAGGCTTTAGTGTTCTGTCTTGCAGGTTTCTTCCCCCAGGACTTCTTTTGTCCCTGGGGTTGACCCCGAGGTTTACCTCTTGAACCCGACGGTGGAGGCCGTTGCGACTGCCTGGAGGCTAATGCCCCTGGCATTGGAGAAAGAGCCCGTTTAAATGAGGGACGTTTACTCTTTCTTAACTGGCAAAAGGGTACTTTTCCCACTTGATGTTTTTTGGATATATTTGTCCAAATCCTCCCCAAACAGCTTTTCACCGCGGAAAGGAAAACCAGCCAGGAGATTTTTGCATGACGTTTCGGCTGACCAACTTTTTAACCATAAGATTCTACGCATATGTACCAACCCAAGTGTAAGGCGAGAGGTTTGAAGAATAGAATCTGATTGCGTCAATTGCAAAGCACAAAGCTGCTGGCAGCTCAGCTAATTCCTGGGCTTGTGTACCTGTTTCAAATGGTCTCTCAAGGACTGACATACCCCAATTGCCGCCACTGCAGGTTGAGCCACTGAACCTGCCAGGGAGAGAATGTTTAACAGGAATTCCAATTTTTTATCAGTTGGATCTCTAAGCATTTGTGCATTGTCAACTGGACAAGTCAAACTTTTATTTACAGAGGATATAGCAGCATCAATTGCTGGTATACGCCACATCTTAGTAAATATTTCCTCCATAGGATAAAGTGTTGAAAACTTTTTAGGAGGAAAAAAAAATGCTTATCTGGGTGATTCCACTCAGAATACATAAGCTTTTCTAGTAATGAATGAACAGGAAAGGCACGCAAGGCTTGCGGAGGCTTTAGTGAATCCAAACAAGAAGTGGGCTCTTCAACCGACTCCTTTAAGGGTAGCTTAAATGTGGAGCGGACAATTTCAGTAAGAAAATGCACCAGCAACTTCTCAGCATGTGAAGCTGAAGAAGGTCCTTCCCCACTTGATTCTTTGGAAGAGGAATCATCAGCCAGTTCACAGTCCCCTGAGGGGGATTCATCTTCCCCCTCCAACAGTTCCTCCGTTTGAGGATCCTGGGTGGTAGAAGGGGACCTTAATGCGTTTTCTTCCACTCTGTGAAGATGTAATTAAAGCCACAAATCTTTCCTCTAAACCACTCATAGCTGAGGAGAAAACCTGCTCAGTTAGAAAGGGGCTGAAGTGTTGAAAGCAATTGCAGCCCCCGATGACTCACTCTGACCAGCCTCCTTAGTACGGGATGGTGTTGCAGAGGGAGGGTTCTTAGGACCTCAGGCCGACCCCTTTGTGTCCTTGGTCTTTGTGGCATTTGAACCACCTCCTCTGGTCATAGTGCTGAGCACAAACGCAGAGGTACCACCAAAAAATGCACCCACTGCTGAGCAATAGTCCAGCAACTGCCGCTGCTATTAAGCTCAGCCTGATGCTTTAATTAAATGTGCCTGGGAATGCCTGTGTCACCCACTCACATGCCACCAGTCCGCTCTGTGTCCATCCTAGCTGTATGCACCTGAAAAGAGTGCATTTTATAGCTATACAGCCCGCGTTGGACGCTGAAGCACACTAACGCTGCTAAGCCCTGCCCCCTTCCTCCGACCACCCTGACCGGACCTCATGGAGGAGGACTGGGGTGGAGGAGAGCTGCCGAAGGGAACCTCCGTAATGGTGGCGGCGCGGCACACCGCCGTCTAATGCCATGCTCCCTCTGCCTGGAGGAAAGCTATCCAGGTGAGGGGACATTCCTGGGAGAAAAGAACCCCCCTTTCCCACAAGTTTACCTGGAGCCTGGGCCGGAGGAAGCGTGCAGCCTGTACACAGGGCGGGACTGACAAGCATGGAATCAGGTACGTGCTCGACAGCCCCTGGTGGCGACTATAGGCATGACAACATTTACTTAAAAGGAGAAAACCCACAAGAATTAGAAAAAAATCCTTAGGAATCTAGCTTACCTTATCCAGCTGCAGGGTTTTGTGGTAACAGACCCAATCTTCACCTCTCATGGTGGGTTCCGTTAAAAAAACCTTCAGGGACTGGGACCCCCATTTTATCGGGGGATCCACAGCCCTGGGCCTGTAAAAAGCACCCCACCAGGAATATGGCTGAAAAATAAATACTGGATCCCGGGGTCCAGCTCTCTAAAAAGAGAAGCGTTACAGGTAAAACCTAATTTCTTCAGATGCGAGGCCCGGGTACCATTCAATTCGGTCTGGAAAAGACACTTTGAATGGATCCGGTTGCATGGCTTGCCCCAGTAAGGAATATTCCAGCGGAGCTCAGCAAAGCACATCTTTACTCGTGACCAACACCTAAGACACTGGCGAAAAAACTGAGGTACTCCCGGTAAGGGGAGGGGTTATAGGGGGAATTGAACTTCCTGTTTAGGGTGTGCCAGTGTCCATCACCTGAAGGTGCCATAAAACCCATACAGTTATTACTGTGGCTCTGTGTCCCGTGATGTACGATAAAGAAAGCAAACTTTTTAATAAGGGCCTTATCAAACAGATATGTCTGCAAAACATTTAGGAGGTGTAAAAAAAGTTTATCAGTTTTCCAGGCTCTGTTCAGAAAGCTTTGAACTAGGTGCGTGCTAGAAAGGTTTTGCCTTGGAGCCTCTCAAGGATCTTAGACTAATAACATCACTTGTTGAAGCAACAGGCTGCACTTCCATACCCAAGATGGTACTAACCACATCAATAAGAACTGAAATAATCCAGTAAGGATTTGAGAACCTTCACCGGAGAGAAGCTGCACAGCAGAAGGTTCATAGGGCTGCAGCTACACTATATTACCAAAAGTATTGGGACGCCTGCCTTTACACGCACATGAACTTTAATGGCATCTCACGATTAGTCTGTAGGGTTCATATTGGACCCTGTGACCCAGGTCCATATGGAGACTGCGAGCTAGGCCTTCTCGTCCAACATCAGTGCCTTACCTCACAAATGCGCTTCTGGAAGAATGTTCAAACATTCCCATAGACACGCTCCTAAACCTTGTGGACAGCCTTCTCAGAAGACTTGAAGCTGTTATAGCTGTAAAGGGTGGGCCAATTCAATATTGAACCCTAGAGACTAAGACTGGGATGCCATTAAAGTTCATGTGCATGTAAAGGCAGGTGTCCCAATATATTTGACAATATAGTGCAGCCACATATAAAAAAAACCCCCAAAACTCTTCACAATATACATATACACTTCTACATACACACACAGGTAAGTCAGTAAATATTGCTACAGTTTACTTCTGCTCTTAATTGTTTGATGAAAAACAAGTCCACAAACCAAAACCAGTTAGAATATATATTTTTTTAATTTTTATAAATAACTTATCTGTTACAAAGACTGTTTACCCAGCTAAATCACAAAACCATAAACTCAAGATATCCAAATTAGGTTTTATTAATAAAACAAGTAAAAACGGATTTGTCAATCTTCACAGAAAACTGCAGATGAAGCTGAAAAATGGTCTTTTTAACAAAAAGTATTGCTTCTAAGTGCTTTGGTTCTGCTGTTTAGCCCCATTACAGTGCTGGAAGGCTTAAACTCATCACAAGCCATTTCAACACTCACGTTACCTAGAAATGTATTCTGCAACACAATGAAGAGCCTTAAAGAGTAAGGCATATCACATTATCGCTCAATGGTACAAAATCTCATAACAACAATTTAAGGTGTTCAGTCATTTACAGTGGATGACTTTGGATGACATTTTCTATCAGAAGACTAAGCCACCGAAAACTGCTCATCTAATTGTTTGCTATTAACATTTAAATAAAAAGCAGCAAATATGTACAGGTTTTGAGATGCCAAGCAGTGAGTTTTCCTTTTCAAATAAGAGTGAAAAAACTATGAGATGTGTGGTATTCCTCAAGCTTTAGGGCTTTAAATCTGTATTAAATAAAGCTGTTCAATAAATTACAGCTTTAAAGCCCACATTTATTCTCGAAATGTCTTCAAAATCATAATTGATTGTTGGGGAAGGCTGAAATGGAATTGTGAATGTCTGTTTTCTAAGTGGCAACAATCTTCTAGAAAGAGGAATGCCACAGATTCCAGGCAATTAGTACAAAAAAAAAAAAAAAAAAAGAGACAATAATCTTTGTGCGTCCAACGCAACTTTTGAACAAAGCAGGCAGAGTCTCAATCGATCTTTTCAGCAAAATAGTTAATACTGAAAGTACAGTTCTATAAAAAAAATTAAAAAAAAGTAACTATATCAATTGCAGCTTTGCAGAATATGCCTGCATGCAAATTTTAAGTAGTCCATGATTTTGTGTTTGTCTATGATTTGTAATCAATTTAATTAAGGGATGCCATTATTGCACAGAATAATCTAAAGATCCTAAGCATTAAATATTTAGATGTGTGGTATAAAAAAGTGAAAACAAACGATTTGGCTGCTGACAGTCAACCACTGTAAAATTCAATGTGTACAGAAAATGACTGGTATGCCCTTACAAAGAGATGCCTTCTTAAATCCTTTTTTTTTTCACATGTCTTCACAGGACATCAGCATATACAGACATTTTTATGGGAAATTATGCTTTTCACCCTCCTACTACTCATTTAAGGCACTTTTTTCTTAGAAAAGCTTTAGAAAAGGACATTAACGGTGCCAAAAGATTTAAAAGGATAAAAGAAAATGCTAACAAAAACCCTATTACACTATACATACAGAAGTACAGAAAATTAATAAAGGTGGGCAAAAGAAGGGACAAAATATCACTTAAAGCAGGCTTCTGAGCTATGTACAATGGGGAGCAGGAGCTGTGGGTAATTTCACTGTATCGTACAGATAATGCATGCAGTCTTTTCTGGTTAGAAATTGATTGTACTGATGCTGGTTTCACAAGTGAAGGGAGGTTCCCAAGGAACCTAATCCACTGAACTCTGAAGTCCTTCCTCTGTTCAGGTGGTAGGAAGAGGCCACATAAAACTGCATTTCCTCCATTTTTAGTGTTTTCATTTGCCACCCGACGATGTTGCCTTGCTTCATGGAGACATAAAAAGCTGAGCCACTTTTGCATCTCCAAACCACTCCAGTAACATTAAGTAGTAAGGACCCAGAACACTGAGCACAGTGAGAATTCTTCTGAGAGGGTCAATAGTAATACTGTACATGGTACAGGTGGCAGCTGGTAACCAGGTTCATTAGTCTTACACCGATGAGAGGATTTAGGAGGAAAAAATCCAGCTGCACACAAAACAACACTGAGGTATTATTCCGTGGCTGACGTTTACCAGTGGTAAACAACCAGATGGTGCATATATTATACACCATATTTTAAAATGATGCTTTTCTTCTTGAATTTTCAATGAAATTAGACCTACTGGCTCAGTAATGCCTTGGCATGTCGCACTGTTCACAACGGTTTAAGGCAGGATGGTTAAGAAAAGTACATGCAGTGCAATTCCAATGAGCTCCCTCATCTTCCTCCGTGTCTGGAACATTCTTTGGTGTTTTGACAGTGGACCTTTGATCTACAAGTGAATAAAATAGTAACATTTAAGAAAACTTAAGGGCAATTTAGGGTTATTTTATCTTAACTGTGCAAATATGATTACTAAAACAGAAAGAGGATGGAAAAGGAGGAAAAAAATAAAATAAACACATACATATGCAAGATCGATGGATATCTATCAATATTAGCTTCTAAAAGGTTAAACGGATAAGTTCACTTTTGGATCCCCTACACCCTTCCTGTGACAGTAAGCCGGGGATCCTCTTTTCCCTGCACCCGCTGTCACTAGTTGAAAACAGTGGCTATGTGGGTTTTCTGCATAGCCGCGTCATTCATTTTACAGTTTCCCATGAATGAATACCTACAAGTACCATCAGCCATTGCGGCTGATGGCTTGTAGTTCTCAATGAGCTGTGAGGATGCTGGTGAGCATAATCGTAGCCTATTGATCTTCCTGCTCTCAGCTAACTGTCAGGCCGCACGAGCAGAGAGCTGTGCTGAGAGTCTGCAGGAACTGGACATTGCATTGTGAGTGAAATGCTCTGCAGATTCCTTAGGAGAAAAAATTAAATGCACTTTTTTTTTACCTGCAAAAAATGGGCATTTTTTTTTTTTAATTAAAAGGTGAACCCAAGGAAAAAGGAAAAAACAAAACAACCAACCTTCAATGCTATATTTTTAACTACAGAAACTCCCCTAAAGATCCATTTATCTGTCTATCACTAGTCGTCAGTATGTTCCAAATTAGATTGGGATTCAGAAATTCTTGAAAATAAAGGTCTTTTAATACTTTGCATACAAAAAGTATTGTTAGGCCTTCACACTATTTGCAGTTTTTTGGAACCTAGTTCTGCAAGGGCACAAATAATAAAATAATTGTTCACTATGTGCCCTGTTCACACCACAACACTGTTATCATACTTCTATTTTTTCTGCACAGAAATCCGCAACACGTATGTATTTCTTTATCGTACATCATGGGACACCGAGCCTTAAGTAATTACTTAATGGGTTATAGGCCACCTTCAGGTGTTGACACTGGTAAACCCAATCAAAGGAAGTTTACTCCCTATATAACCCCTCCTCCTTCCAGAAGCACATCATTTTTTTTGGACAGTGTCTAAGGTGTTGGTCACGAGTGAAGAAGTACTCTGAGGAGCTCCAGGAGGGATCCATGCTGGATTTAAATAGCCTCCATAGAAAGAAACCAGATCCATCCAAAGTGCCACTGAGGCCCAAAATGGACGGTACCTGGGACCTTGTATCCGAAGCACAAGGTTTTGCCTGTAATGCCTCTCTTTGTAGGGCTGGACCCCAGGGCTTAGGTCTTGTTACATTAACTAAAGCTTCCTGATGGGGTGCTTTGTACAGGGCCCAAGGCAGTTGGAACCCCGTTTTAGGGACCTGGTCCTTGAAGGTTTGCTAAACGCAGCTCGCCGAGATGGGTGAAGGTTGGATTGGGTCTGATCATAGACACAGCCCAGGCAAAAATCAACTCCATAAGAGAACTGGTGCGGAGGGTCAGGTCGAATGGCAATCCCTCCATTCGTCTCTCATAAGGTTGCTAGGAACCATGGTGGCTACATTCTAAGCAGTTCCCTATGCCCAGTTCCATTTAAGACTGTTGAACAGTCTTAAATGGAACAGTACCCTGTCTGCTTGGAACAAAACAATTCAAGCTTTAGACTTACCAATGCAGCTGTCCCCAAGAGTGTCCCAAAGCCTCACTTGGTGGTTACTAACCCAGAATCTGCTGAAAGGAAGATACTTCAGACCAGTCATCTGGAAAGTGGTAACGACAGATGCCAGCCTTTCAGGCTGGGGAGCAGTACTAGAAAAGACAACTGTCCAAGGACAGTGGTCAAGAACCAAAAGAATCTTGCCCATTAATATCCTAGAGATTCGGGAAGTATGTCTGGCTCTAAAGGCCTGGACTTTCGGGTTATGGGATTGTCCTGTCAGGATTCAATCCGACAATGCCTCAGCTGGGGCCTATATCAATCACCAAGGGGGCACCAAAAAGTCTCTCAGCACAGAGAGGTGAACCATATTCTAACTTGGCCAGAAAGGAATGTGCCATGCCTTTCAGCAGTCTTCATTCCGGAAGTAGAGAATTGGCAGGCGTTCTACTTAGGTTGCCAGAAGTTATTCCCAGGGGAATGGTCTCTTCACCTCGACATATTTCGGGCTGTTTGCTGAGATGGGGGACTCCGGACGTGGATCTTCTACATGCAGTTGGTCAACTTTGTGGCCAGAACAAGGGATCCATTCGCATGCGGAACGGATGCGTTGGTAACCCCATGGGATCAGTTCTCACTGATCTATACATTCCGGGCTAGTTATCTCTACCCCGATTAATGCAAGGAAGCCAGCTTCCAGAACTATAGATTATAGTCTGGAGGGCTTACGTTTCTTGGTATGAATCCAAGGGTTGGCACCCTCGGAGATATATCATAGGCAGAATTCTTGCCTTTCTACAATTAGGGGTAGAAATGAATTTGGCCTTAAGTACTATTAAAGGCCAAGTCTCCGCTTTATCGGTCTTATTTCAAAGACCGCTTGCTACTCATTCTTTAGTCCGGGGCTTTATACAAGGGGTGGCGCAGCTTAATCTGCAAGTCAAACCTCCCTTGAACCCTTGGGACTTGAACTTCGTTTTGTCTATGTTACAAAAACAGCCATTTGAACCGATACAACAGATTCCCCTAGTCCTTCTAACAAGGAAGTTATAATAAATATCCCCCAAAAATGTATAAAAACATTTTTTTTCCCCTCAGTTTAGGCCGATATGTATACTTCTACATATTTTTGGTTAAAAAAAAAAAAAAAAAAATATCGCAATAAGCAATTGATCGGTTTGTGCAAAAGTTATAGCATTTACACAATAGGGGATAGTTTTATGGCATTTTTATTAATAATTGTTTTTTTTAGTAATGGCGGCGATCAGCGATTTTTATCGTGACTGCGACATTATGACACAGACAATTTTGACACATTTTTGGGACCATTGTCATTTATACAGCAATCAGAGCTATACAAATGCACTGATTCCTGTGTAAATGACACTGGCAGTGAAGGAGTTAACCACTAGGGGGCAGTGTAGGGGTTAAGAGTGTCCTGGGGGCGTGTTTCCAACTGTGGGGGGGCATGGCTGTGTGTGACACATCACTGATCTCTGCTCCGATCACAGGGAGCAGAGATCAGTGACACTGTCACTAGGCAGAACGGGGGAGATGCTTGTTCTTCCTCCCTGTGAGACGATCCGAGTCCGCGGGACCCGCGATCCGACTGATAGAGGTCCTGGCTGGCGCGCATGTGATGACACGGCAGCAAATTTAAATTTAATTTAAAGGGACGTACCTGTACGCCCATTTGCCTGTCCGTGCCATTCTGCCGACGTACATCGGCGTGCACCGGTCGGGAAGTGGTTAATTACTTAAGGCTCTGTGTCCCATGATGTACTCCAAGAAAAGGATTTTACAGGTAAGCTGTAATAAAAAATCCTATTTTTACTGCACAGAAAAAAAAAGTGACATCAACATTTTGGTGTGCACAGGGCACATAGAAAACAATTGTTTTCTCTGAGCCCTTGTAGAGAAGTTATGTTGCATATTTGCACATCTGCGCAGAAAAAAACGCTCATGTGACAGCAGTGTTATGGTGTGAACCGGGCACACAGACTTACGGAGAGAAATACACACATCTCTGCACATGGTGTGAATGAGCCCAAAATATTCTATGCAAGTCAAATCTGCATGTTTTTTCCATAAGTTTTTATGCAAATATGACGTGAACAAGGCCCAAGTCTGCCTCAGGCTCCTAAAGCACCTGTGCCTTCAGAATGCTGATCAGGGCCACATTGTGCATCAGCACTATTTAAAAAAAAAAATTCCCAGGATACTAGTGAAAATATTGATCTAGCCATTTTTTCTAATTCAAAAAATTAAAATTGCAAAAAAAAAATAAAATTAATTAAAAATTCTGCATAAAAAAAAAAAAAAGATTCATGCATAAATTGACAAATACAAATCCTTTGGCTGGCAAAAACAACTCTTGTATACATTTCATTTGTGCATTTTAGCTATCTGCTTTGTGTTCACCTTTCAAACCTTTCAAAGCAAAAAAGGTTAACAGCTATACTGAAGATGTTTCTGTTGTGGGTTTTAAATACAGAGATTCTATTTGTTTCTTTGTGCAATGGGCAAATTGTGATCATAAGAATCATGCAAAACACAATATACATTTTTAAATAGTTTGCTAATCTTCCACAATAAAATATTGATTTACATATTGAAAGCCATTTAATAGCAAAAAGTGTTCCACTGTACTTTTTTTTTTTTTTTGAAAGTGAAGTTGTGCCTGAACATTTCCACTGCAGTAAAAACCACAAGCAGGAGAGAAGAAAAACTGCCAGAGATCAATGCCAAAACAGCAAGGACAAAGCCTGAGCAGAGAACTTTTCTTCAGTAGCAATACACCCTGTTACACATAGTCCAAATATCAAGCTTGTGTAGTGTAAAATATATACAAATAAAATGCTGGTATTTTGGTATATAGAGAATAGAAACATCTTAATTTCTTCAATATTCTCTAAGATCCTGCTTTCAGGACTGCAACTCCAGAATCAAAACTAAACTTTCACATTCTGAATGCATATATCACCCTCGCTCACTTTTAACCAAAATTATCTGCAAATAATAGCACAATTGCAGGTTTAGCGAGTTGTAGTTCTAAATAAAAAAAAAAAAAAGAGAGAAGGAAGGGATGTGGTGGTTCTAGCTGGTCTAAACCACACGGTAGATTTAATGATCCTCGCCCTCAACAGAACAAAACTATTTTCTGGAACTATGCCGCCACCGTCAGAAAAGAAGTCAATTTGCCATTGCACAAATAAACAAATGCAATCTCTGGAGGAACCCTATAGTTCCACACAAGTCTTGTTAGGTACAAAAAAAAAAACTGTTATGGGGCACCTCCTCTCATTTAGAACATTTCTCCCAACTTACGCTAAATAACTAACCTACATATTTTCTGTATAGGACCTTGCACATCAAACCTTTTTTTTTCATTTTGTTACCAAGAGCTTGAATTTCCAGCTAATCTCAAAAATTAGTCACTCCCTCATGTCCAATGAAAGTGCCTCAGTGCCCAAAAAAGCAAACCCACTGGGTATTGGTTAGTAGTAGAGTGTGGGTTTTGTGAAATAAGCCTCTAGGATAATTAAACAAAATAGACTGGAACCTCCAATACACATAGGTGATGGATCTATACATAATAAAACTAAGGAAAGAAATCACAAACCAACAACAGAAAATAAAAAATTGGCTCTGCATCTCACTGAATAAAAATAAAAAAGGTTACTGTATGCAAAACAAACAAAAAGAGTGTATGTGTAAAGCCAGCTGACAGACACGCCACACTCAAATAAAATAAACAAGTGCAGCGCTATCCAAAAAAATCTTTCAAAGAATAAATAGTAAAAATGATTAATATGTGACATCTGAATACTATTGTACCGTGCATCAATCAAAACAAAAAATACAAATGTGGGAAAAACAGTGCATTTAAAAAAAAACAAACAAACAAAAAGAAAAACCACAAGAACAAATTCCCAGATTATGTATGAATAAAATTGCAATCCACACAATGATCTTATTTAACTTTTTCTGTGTCAGAAACATGTTCTTAAAATACTTTTGCTGTGCTCAGAACAGGTGCTTTCCCAACTCCACCTCATGCCAATCAAACCGCTCACTTTAAACATAGACCCCCGAAGTTATAGGAGGAGGTCTAATCTCACTTGATGTATAAAGGGGTGAAACTTTCACAGCCAGGTTCAGTTGTGGTTGTGAGATTAACCCCTTTTCTACCATGTTTGTTAACACATCTGAACCTGACTGTGGAATTTGTTAACCCTTTATACACTCACCGGCCACTTTAGTAATTTCTGTTACCAAGCAATTGAACAGATGTACATAATCAGCCAATCACATGGCAGCAACTCAATGCATTTAGGCATCTAGGCGTGATGAAGACGACTTGCTGAAGTTCAAACCGATCATCAAAATGGGGAAGAAAGGGAATTTAAGTGACTCTGAATGTGGCATAGTTGTTGGTGCTAGACAGGCTGGTCTGAGTATTTCAAAAACTGCTGATCTACTGGGATTTTCACACACAACTTTCTCTAGATTTTACAGAGAATGACCTGAAAAAGAGAAAATATCCAGTGAGCGGCAGTTGTGTGGACGAAAATGCCTTGTTGATGTCAGAGGAGAATGGGCAGACTGGCTCGAGATGATAGAGAGGCAACAGTTAAGCTGGCCATACACCTATAGATTATCTGCAGATTTTCTATGGTTAGATAGAAAATGTGTAACAGATCTCTCCATGTGCGCTAAACTGTGTGGATGGAGGAATCTCCCACTTTTTCCATCTAACCATAGAAAATCTGCAGATAATCTATAGGTGTATGGCCAGCCTAACTCAAATAACCACTCGTTAAAACCAAGGTGTGCAGAATGCCATCTCTGAACGCACAACACATCGAACCTTGAAGCAGATGGGCTACAGCAGCAGAAGACCACACTTGGTGCCAATCCTATCAGCTAAGAACAGGAAACGGAGGCTACAAATCGCACAGCCTCACCAAAATTGGACAATAGAAGATTGGAAAAATGTTGCCTGTTCTGATGAGTCTCGATTTCAGCTCGATTCAGATGGTAGGGTCAGAATTTGGCATAAACAACATCAAAGCATGGATTCATCCTGCCTTGTATTAATGGTTCAAGCTGGTGGTGTAATGGTGTGGGGGATATTTTCTTGGCACACTCTGGGACCCTTAGTACCAATTGAGGACCATTTACACCACACCACGCCCTACCTGAGGATTGTTGTTGACCATGTCTATCCTTTTATGACTACAGTGTGCCCATCTTCTGATGGCTACTTCCAGCAGGATAATGCACCATGTCACAAAGCTCAAATCATCTTAAACTGTTTTCTTGAACATGACAATGAGTTCACTGTACTCCAATGGCTTCTACAGTCACCAGACGCCAAACAAATAGAGCACTGTTGGGATGTGGTGGAATGGGAGATTCGTACCATGGATGTGCTGCCGACAAATCTGCAGCAACTGTGCGATGCTATCATGTCAATATGGACCAAAAACTCTGAGGAATGATTCCAACACCTTGTAGAATCTATGCCATGAAGAACTAAGGAAGTTTTGGAGGAAAAAGGGGGTCCAACCCGGTACTGGCAAGGTGTACCTAATAAAGTGGCCAGTGAGTGTATATCAAGTGATACAAGACCTCCTATAACTTAAAGGGTTAGTTCACTTCTAAAAAAAAATGCCTATGCAGAAAAGGGACATCTATAGATGAAAACAAGCTGAGCAGCTTTGACCAACATTGGATAATGCCCTTGCTATAGGTGTAGGAAATGTATGTACCTCAAAGTCTGAACTGAAAACTCCCAGGATGTTGCCAAGTGAGCTTTTGCTATTACTGTTCATCTTCAGCATCACAGGAGTGAGCCCTTTCTGATTCAAACCCTCTGACATGCGCTTTCTCTCCCCTCTGATGCAGTAGTTCTGAGCTCAGCCTTTGACAGCTCACTCCTGTGATGGTGAATAGCTAGGCCTCACCTAGCAACATCCTGGGAGTTTTAGGGTCAGGCTTTATGAGGTACATAAAAAGGTCAAGGCTGCACCATTTGTTTTTATTTTAAGACGTTACACTGCAGTTTGTGTTTTTTTTCTTTGTAAATGTGTGCGTTCTTTCGGCATTTGCCACTCATTTTTTCACATGGCAAAATGTGTGTTTGCTTCTATGTTTGGTGTACCGTTACCAACCAATTAATGGCACTGAAAGCGCAACTAGTAATTTTAGGTGTATAAAGGTGGCCATACACTTTACAATCTGATTGTACAATCTCCTTTAGATTTACCAAATTTATACAATAGGAGGAAACACCTATCTAGCCAATCACTATATCCAATCAGGCATACCCTTGCACTACATAATTAATAGCGGATCTAAAGGAGATTGTACAATCGGATTGTATAGTGTATGGCCACCTCAATACACCTAAAATTATTAGTTGCGCTTTCAGTGCCATTAATTGTTAACAACATACCAAAAAGAAGCAAACACATTTTGCCATGTGAAAAACGAGTGGCAAATGCTGCAAAACGCACAGTAAAAAACATGCAACCCACAAAAAACGGCAAGATGTCCCATAAGCCACATATAGCACAGCCCATTTAAATCAGCAGCTGCCCTATACGTGTCACAGGAAAAACGAGACACAAAATGTTCACTTCCACTATGCTAGATGTGAATGGAGCCTGAAAGTGAAAGTGGTGCAGTAACACAAGAACAATGAGGCTCCATTCACATCTGTGCATTTCCTTTCATTTCATTTCAGAAATGAGCTGCACCAAAAATCGCAGTAAAAAAAAAAACACACCAAGCTCCACTCTAAAAAAAAAAAAAAAAAAACCTCATGTGAGAATGCTAGTTCCTCCTTTGCAGAGATGTGAACGGGGCTTGACAGCTGAGTGTTTCCGCCCACTCTCTTCTATGTACTTGTATAAAGATGGCCATACATTATGCATTCTGATTGTATATTGTGTATTTAGTGAGAAGGGTGATCACTGATTGATTGACATCTCATTTAAAAAACGTGCAGCTGGGAGTGGGTGGGTGGATGATGCCGGATGTGTGATGACCTACAGTCCTGTGTCATGACCTACAGTCTGTGAGGACGTAAGACAGAAGCAATAGATATGTTTGGGATCATGGATGGAGGACAGTAAGGTCGATCTATGTCGATTTTATGAAAAGCTTTGATAATTTTTACATGAATGCTATATTGGTGCACAGGGGAACTGGAATTTAGAGAAAAAAAAAAAGGTGACCTTAGCCTTTAAAAGGTGAGCAGAGAAGTTTTATTGCCATGAGATGGAGTCGGGAAAACCTCTGTTCTGAGGACAGCAAATGTTTTAAGAAGATCATGGGTTTGACACAGAAAATATTACAAAGAAGATGATTGCGTGGATTGTCCCATTTATACACGATCAGGGAACTTGGAGTTTTTTTGTTTTGTTGCACAGCACAATGGTCTAGGATGTTCTCTATAAAATTGCAAGTTTATGTTCAGATGTCACATATTAACCACTTCAATACAGGGCACTTTCACCCCCTTCCTGCCCAGGCCAAATTTTCAGCTTTCAATACCGTCGCACTTTGAATGACAACTGTGTGGTCAGGCAACACTGTACCCATATGAAATTTGGATCATTTTTTGATACAGATAGAGCTTTATTTTGGTGGTATTTAAAATCACCACTAGGTTATTTTATTTTTTGCTAAACAAATGAAAAGACCAAAAATTTTGCAAATCAGTAATTTTTCTTCACCGATGTGCGCTAATGAGGCTTCACTGATCATTAGTGCCCTGATCAGCGTAAATGTCCCCTGTAACTGGAAAGCCGGTAATTGGCTTTCCTTTCCACAGACACTGACAACGCTGTGGAAAGGAAATGCAGAATTTATTCTTCTCAATCTTCACGAGGGAATCGGGGGGTTTCAGTAACCAAAACTGCAGTGTTTATCCTCTTGACACATCACAGGAAGCACCTCCATGGTTAACAGAGGACAGAATTAGAAATAGACTTGGGAAACTTACATTAATAAATCACCGGGACCAGATGGCTTGCACCCAAGTGTACTTAGGGAACTCAGTCAAGTAATTGCCAGATTGGCATTGTTCCTAATTTTTACTGACAGTCTACTGACTGGAATGGTACCAGCTGATTGGCGAAAAGCCAATGTAGCACCAATATTTAAAAAAAGGCCCAAAATACATCACTGGGAAATGCAGACCTGTTAGCCTAACATCAATAGTATGCAAGCTATTGGAGGGGATGATAAGGGATGATAGACAAGATTTTAGTAATGAGAATGGCATCATTAGCAGTAATCAGCATGGATTCATGAAGAATCGTTCTTGCCAAACGAATCTATTAACCTTTTATGAGGTGAGTTGCCATCTAGATAAAGGAAGGCCCGTAGACGTAGTGTATCTGGATTTTGCAAAAGCATTTGACACAGCTCCCCCATAAACGTTTACTGTACAAAATAAGATCCGTTGGCATGGACCATAGGGTGAGTACATGGATTGAAAACTGGCTACAAAGCTGAGTTCAGAGGGTGGCGATAAATGGGGAGTACTCAGAATGGTCAGGAGTGGAAAGTGGGGTACCCCAGAGTTCTGTCCTGGGACCAATCCTATTTAATTTGTTCATAAACGACCTGGAGGATGGGGGAAACAGTTCAATCTCTGTATTTGCGGACGATACTAAGCTGAGCAGGGCAATAACTTCGCCGCAGGATGTGGAAACCTTGCAAGAAGATCTGAATTAATGGGGTGGGCAACTACATGAAAAATGAGGTTCAATGTAGAAAAAACGGAAAATTCCTATCATAATACTTACCGTAATTTTCCTTTCCTGATGGACTCCATGGCAGCAACGTGTGGGTTAAGTCCCGCCTCTACTACCCTATAGGACACTACTCCCATAAATCTTTGCTCCCTGCCCCCGGCCGTGTTCGGTAACTAGCCTACTTCAGCCATTCGGGGAGGGAACTCCTGCTGCCATGGAGTCCATCAGGAAAGGAAAATTACGGTAAGTATTATGATAGGAATTTTCCGTTTTCCTGACAGACTCCATGGCAGCAACGTGTGGGAAATAACTCGCCATACACACCCGGGTGGGCTAAATGCTGAACAAAAGATTTATTTAACACTGTCAGCCGACAGCACTTTTAAACCAAATTTACCAGAAGATAAGGTTGCTGGCTCAACACAATAATGTGCTTAAAGAATTTTCTCTGTTTGGGAGGGACAGCCGTCGGATCCTCCCAATTTAAAGTTTCTCTAATCGCCTTGACCAAGGGAGGTAGCAGAGAGAAGTCAAACCCCACACAGGTATTATCTTCCTCCGAGTCACTGTCAGAGTTGACCACTGAAAGGTGACTAGGAACAGAGGACTCCCAGGTGTCCTGCAACTGAGTTTCCCTCACTGGGGAACCTGGTGGCTCTGCCTGAGGGGTAACAGGCCGGACTGCCTCAATACCCTTAAGTGATTCCTTCACAACCCTCTCAACTAGGGCTTTAAGTTGCTGGTCCGAATCACCTCTTTCCCTGGAAGCTTTGGCGAAGCAGGAATCGCACAGCGATTTACCGACAGGTACTTGTGATCTGCATCCCCAGCAGACACTTGAAGAGTGGCTGGAGTGGGCCACTGAGGAGTGCGAGCGCTCCTCACTACGGTGTCCTGATTTTGAGGAGGAGCCGTAATGTTTAGATTTGGAAGAGGTTTGCCGGTGATGCGACTTTGATGAATCACTTCCTTTGTGCGAGCTGCGACGCTGTTCTGACCTGGAAGGGCTGAAGCAGAAGACAGAGAACCACAGAAACAAAACAAAACAGTTAGAAGGAACGATCATTTGCGGAAATACACCCCCCCCCACCCGCCTAAGGACCCTCGGCAATGGGACCTGCCCTTGTACCTTGTGAGAGGAGGCTGGCCAGAGGCAGGCGGTGGAGAGCTCATGTCTTGAGAAATATCCATCTGACTGCAAAGTTAACATAAGGCAAATAGATTAACTCGGCTGTGAGCCAGGGAGCGACAGCCCTCCTGTATGAAAAGCTACTTACCAGTAGCTGATTCACTGGAGCGTGGGGAAGGGCCAAAAACAGTCTGCAGACATTCCCAGGGTCTGCAGGCTATTTCCCAGTTTAAATAGGGCGCCCCAGTGACGTCACCGCCCGTGACGAGCGAACGCCAGTGCGCATGCGCGATTAGCGGCGATTTGCCGCTATCGCGCATGCGCGAAAACCAAGCCTCGATCTCGTGCCGTCCGCGCATGCGCAGTACGGCCGGACACGAAGTGAAAGTAAAAACGGCGGCTGGAACGCAGGAAGAACCAGCCGCCATGCCTGCAACCACATGAACGGTAAGACAGGGGGAAAAGACACACAAGGGAAAGGGACAACAAAGAATTTCCAACAGAAACTGCTGCCATGATAGCAAGGAAACATCTCACCAATCCCACCACGATCGTCAGGCCGAAGGTAAACACCGGACTTTCCAGGGGCAACAAGGGGTCACCTGCTAATAGCTGGCTATCCGACCCATGCGCGGCCTCGCCTGTCAGTGGCCAGGGAAAACGGCTTCTTCCTGCGCCTCTTCCAACGCCCCACTCCATACCCTGCTAATAGCTAGGGCTTAGCGGAGTAATGCGACTTTCCCCGATCCAAGTCGCAGCTCGGCCAACCTTGATCGTGGGGATAAACATCTTCAGGTAGGAAGACCAACACTAGGTCTTGCGAGGAGGACAAAAAAAGAACACGGCCGGGGGCAGGGAGCAAAGATTTATGGGAGTAGTGTCCTATAGGGTAGTAGAGGCGGGACTTAACCCACACGTTGCTGCCATGGAGTCTGTCAGGAAATGTAAAATATTGCATTTGGGTGGCAAAAATATGAATGCAATCTACTCACTGGGGGGGGGGGGGGGGGGGGAGAACCTGTGGGGGAATCTAGGATGGAAAAGTACCTGGGGGTCCTAGTAGATGATAGGCTCAGCAATGGCATGCAATGCCAAGCTGCTGCTAATAAAGCAAACAGAATATTGGCGTGCATTAAAAAGGGGATCAACTCCAGAGATAAAACTATAGTTCTCCTGCTCTACAAGACTCTGGACCGGCCGCACCTGGAGTATGCTGTCCAGTTCTGGGCACCAGTCCTCAGGAAGGATGTACAGGAAATGGAGCGAGTACAAAGAAGCTTATTAGCAACAAAGCTAATAAGGGGTCTGGAGGATATGAGTTATGAGGAAAGGTTGCGAGCACTGAACTTAATCTCTCTGGAGAAGAGACGCTTGAGAGGGAATATGATTTCAATTCACAAATACCGTACTGGTGACCCCACAATAGGGATGAAACTTTTCTGTGGAAGGGAGTTTAACCCCTTGCCGACCGGCGCACGCCAATGTACGTCAGCAGAATGGCACGACTGGGCAAATGGACTTACAGGTACGTCCATTTGAATTCCCCGCCGTGCCATTGCGTGCGCGCGCCGGCCGGGAGCTCCATGAGTCGGGTCGCGGGTCCCGCGGACTCGATCGCCGTGGGGATACCCGCGATCGCCTCATGGAGAGGACGAACGGGAGATGCTGATGTAAACAGCATCTCCCCGTTCTGCCTGGTGACAAGTGTCACTGATCACAGCTCCCCGTCATCGGGAGCAGTGATCAGAGTAATGACACTGCTATAAGTCACAAAATTAAATACAGTCTATCAAGCATGGTGTTTGCTGATTTTTTTTGACTTTGGAAACCAAAGAAATGAAAACTAAAAAAAAAAGTAAAGATTTTGTGGTGGTGGCGGTGGGGGGTCAGAAAAAGGAACAGGAAATTCAATTTCAGGGTTATGCCTTCTATAAAAAAGGGAACCTTAAAAAAAAAAAAAAACAACATTGATCCAAGAAATTGCATTATAACTAATTAAAAAATAATTAAATGTAACTGGAGTAATATATACATTTTTTTTCAAACTGTAAAAATTGTTTAATGGTTGCATAGGCAGTTTCAACGCTTTTTTGATGCAGTTTACCGCATGCCAGTAAAGTTCTGTGCAGGGAAAAAAAAAAAAAAAAGCAGCATGTTGCACTTTTTTTCTGGAACTGAAAAGCACTGCGCTGGTGTGAACTATACCATTGGAAGCCATATAATCTACTTTGCATGATTTTTTGATGCAAAAAACCCAAAAAACACTGTACTGCATGTGGTGTGAACAGGTCCTTTATTGTACATGCACACCTCGAAGTTTAGGTCAAAAGGAGTTTCTTTGCTTCACCATCCTGAACTACTACTTCAACGATGTTCAGCAGATTGCTGTTGATAGCCACACTAAGACCCCTTTCACACTGAGGCGGTTTGCAGGCGCTATTGCGCTAAAAATAGCACCTGCAAACCGACCCGAAACAGTCGCTGCTGTGTCTCCAGTGTGAAAGCCCCGAGGGCTTTCACACTGGAGCAGTGCGCTAGCAGGACGAGAAAAAAAGTCCTACTAGCAGCATCTTCGGAGCGGTGAAGGAGCGGTGAAGGAGTGGTGTATACACTGCTCCTGCCCATTGAAATCAATAGGGCAGCGCGTCTATATTTTTAACCCTTTCTCGGCCACTAGTGGGGGGTAAAACCGCCCCACTAGCGGCCAAATACCGCCACTAAAACGACGGTAAAGCGCCGCTAATAATAGCGCCACTTTACCGCCGACACACCTCCCTCCCCAGTGTGAAAGGGGCCTAATGGCCATAGGCAGTTTGAATCTCATCCAGTTCAGCAGGATCCAGCCGAGATCCCCCACTGGGAGAAGACAATGGCTTGGCAGGAGGGATTCCCCTTTGCATGTGACTTCAAGGCTCTATTTTCAGTAGCTATTTCTCCAGTGTCCTGATGATAAACTCTTATCTTTTACTAAGCAGAGTAATGGCTGATTATTGCAGAAACAATTGTATTTGTGTTAGTACAGCTGATGAACAAAAAAGGGGCTAAAAATAAAAATAAACATCTTTTACAACAGGCACAGGACTATACCATTTTACTGAAAACTGAAGATAATTCCATGTGTCAGATTGCCAAGAGTCTTAGATTTCATACAAAGCATTGCCCACTACTGCCTTGAAAAAAAACAATTAATCTAAGACAGAAAGAGAAGCAGAAAGCCCAGATAAGTGGATATGTACATCCCAATGTCTGTTCTTTAACCCATTTTAGCGTTTTTTTTTTTTTTTTTTAAACTCTCCTTCTCAGGACCAATTCACACTTCCCACACACTACTAAACAGCTGCAGTTTAGTGTGTTTCGGCTGCAGTGAGCCTCAGTGAGGGGCTGGTAAGATGCGCGTTTCAGTGCATCACACAGTTCTTTTATTTTCTTTCAGTTTTATTTGAAGTGCACAATGCAGCCATTCATGTCAACGCACAGCAGCTTGGGGAGTTGTGCTGCTGTGTAGAGACATGTGGTGCCATCCAGTGAGCTGCGATAACATTTTCAGGTGTGAATGGGGGACATAGACAATTGTTTTCTATGTGCCCTAGAGGTAAATGGAGTTCTTACAGCGACTAGACACCAGTCATCGCATTATTTGTGAACGGGCCCTAAAAATACACTCACACACATTAGAAGGTAAGATTTTTTTTCTGCAGAAGATGCCTAGGACCTGACTTGTATCTTCGTGCAGAGTTCTTCACCCAAGCAGAACATTTTTAGGGCATTCAGCACAAGAGACTTTATGATCAAAGGGATGTGTTCCTTATGCTGTTGGCTCCTCGGTTAGTTGAAATCCTAATCTTTCAATAGCAGCCCCCTTCCCCATAATCTTCCAGTGTGGCAGGGATTAACAGAACCAAGCGTGCCAACTATGCCACCCCTTACGTACTATAGCTAGGCTGTAGGAGGTGGGACTTTCATTCATTCAACCGTCCTTTCACTATAGATTGTTTTTCATTAATAAAAACTACAGTACAGTTCTGCAGCCATGAGCTTGTTTTAACCACTTCACCTCTGAAAGGTTTTTTTTACCCCCTTCCTAACCAGAGCATTTTTGCTATTCGGCACTGCGCTACTTTTGTGCGGTCATGCAACACTGTATACAAATGGAATTTACACAAATTTTTTTTCACAAAAACATAGCTTACGTCTGGTGGTATTTGATCAACACAGTTTTTTTTATTATATTAACAAAAAGAAAGACAGAAAATTCTGAAAAAAATATATATATATTACTTTGTTATAAAACATCCAAAAAAAAAATAATAAAAAAAAAATTTAGGCCAAAATGTATTCTGCTACATGTCTTTGGTGGGAAAAAAAAATCCCAATAAGTATGTTAATTGGTTTGTGCAAAAGTTATATCGCCTACAAACTATGGTCTACATACTGGAATATATGCAGCTATAGATGCCATACTGTAATGGCAGTGATTGGCGACATAGTGGGGCTGTGATAGTGTGGCGTACAATCTGGTGCCAACAGACACTGGCTGGGAGGGTCACTAACCGACACTGCTAGTTACACTAATACAGTGATCAGTGATAATGCTGTACACTAATACTGTACTAATGACACTAGTTGGTAAGGGGTTAACATCTAGAGGTAATCAAGAGGTTAACTGTGTGCCTAACAAACATAACGTATGCAATGTGTGCTGCTTTTACTTACCAATCTGACTGCTTTTTTCTCCCTGCTTTTCAGGGGAGAAAGCCAGATGGCTGTCCCCATTTACACAGAGTTTCAGCCAATTTCAGCTGAAATCATTGGCTGAAATCTGCTGCCTAACTTGTGCTGTGTTTAATCACAGCACAGGTCGGCAGGGGGTGCGCATGCCAAACCTGGAAGAAGGCCAGTCACGTACATGTACGTGCCTGTTCCCATTATATTTACAGTGAGCGGGCGGAAGGTGGTTATACCCCTCAGACTGAAAGTACATAGTATGTTTTAAAGTGTAAGTAGGTATAGAGATAGATATATATCTAGAGATAGATAGAGATATAGAAAGGTGCATCTCATGAAATTAGATCAAAAAGTTAAAGTGATTGCAAAGATTCACGCTTTTTTTTTTTTTTTTTTTTAAACAACATGTGTCATACTTCCCTCCACTATCAGATCGTTTTGCAAAGAGTGGCCCGAACACGACTTCTGGGGTCCCTCGGGGGCTCTTGCGGCTCCTCCTCTTAACAGATAACCCCCTAGGAGAAGCACTTTCCCGTGGGGTTACCTTGCGGGCAATTCAAAAAGTAAATCTCCTTTTATATAGATGTGTTACACACAGTAGTAATTCATGCAAAAGGAGCCCCGACCGAGTATTGAGTGCATACTATATTGTACATGGACATACTTTTCAGTAAGTCAACATTTCTGTATTAAAAATCATTTTTTTTATTGGTGTTATGTAATATTCTAATTTTCTGACATACTGCATTTTGGGTTTTCACTAGCTGTAAGCCATATTCAAAATTAAAAGAAAGAAATGCTTGAAATATATCACTGTGTGTAATGACTCTATATAAAATATAGGAGTTTCACTTTTTGAATTGAATTCCTGAAATTAATTTACTTTTTGATGATTTTCTAATTTTATGAGATCCACCTGTATAAATATCTATATTTATATCTCTATATACATACATCTAACAGTTCCAAGGGTAGCCATGGCACTCTAATGCTTTAAGTAAACGCCCAGGTGCACACCCACAAAGAAATCCATATAAATCTGTCAAGAATCTTGAGAAAGATAGACTAAGCTTCATCGCAATGTTGACAATAAAAACACTGCTGTTTTTGATCTTCCTCCTCTTCAAGACCCGTGAGTGCCTCTAAAGCAGTTTTGGATATAGAGATATATATCTATATATAGAAATCTATCTATTTTAAAGGGCCCCCCTCCCCAATAGGATTATAAAACCATAAAAGCATAAAACGTCACCACCACAGTGCCCTGCGCTCATCAATGATTGCTGAAGCACACTCTGCCCTGCAAATCACGTGACCAGCAGGAAAAGTAAGTATATTACAAAAGAAAAAAAAAATACACCTGTGGAGCCTTAATATCTGTATATAAACATTTTCACTGCTTCAACTTACCAACTGATGCGGTACCTTTAGGTTTGGGTGGCACTGGGCCAAGAAATCCAATGTTATCATAGAAGTTATGAATGGCACTTGGATCGAAATGTGGCCCTAAAGAAGTAAAAGGAAGAAAGTTATTTCTTTGCGATCAAACCTTTCATTTAAAGATTAAAAACTTTTTTATTTTTTGGATAGAGTGGTGCGGTATTAGAACCCCATTAGGGAAATATACCTTCTCTACATGTCCTGCTTCCCATGATCATTGAAAGTAAAATGAAAATCACACATTTTGGGTTGTCCCCAGAACAGTAAAAAAGGGGAAATCTTCCAATGGGGACATTTGTTCTGGTGACAGTCTGGGATTCCCTCACTGTGGAGGAATTTCAGCTGACTTCCAGTTTTGGCTATGGGATAGGAAGGGAAGAAAAATCTCCCCAATGGGACACCGATAAAAAAAATTGCCTTTAGCTCTACTTTATTCTCCTCACATCTACATGACAGCATACACAGAATTTAAAGCATATCTAAAAGCAGGAACAAAACATATATATTGCAGCTTACAGGTCCTTAGATTTCATAGTGGCTTCATTAATTTTCTTTATTTCAAATCTACAATGTGCAGTGCTCCCCCTACATACTTCCTTTTCACTCAGAAGAGTTTTGAATATATGGTATAGTGTAGACATCCAATATATGTGTGTATATATATATATATATATATATATATATATATATAAAAAAAAAACACAACTGTATAAAATCTACTATAAATCTTCTATATATTGAAAGAAAAGGTGTCCTTTAAAAATAGTTAAATAAAAATAAAATTGTGTCCGTATGCATAAAACATAGGAGATGAATAAAAAAAAATATAATAAAACTTGTGTGTCCATGTTCATAAATTAAAAAAAGTGATGACTCCAGTTTTTTTTTTTTTTTTTTTAGAAAACAACCACCGGCACCCATGTAATTACAAATTGTATGCTTTCCCTGAAAAGGTTGACCTCTTAAATTACAAGTGGTCTGAATCTGCTCATTGAGGATATCATCAGTTCAAAGACCAGTGTAACGGAGGATATTCCACAGAAACTCTCCTCTGCCAGCACCACCTCTACTTGAATTTTTTTTCTCAAATTATCTGTCTATCATAGGCGTGCGCACAGGGTGTGCCGGGTGTGCCCAGCCACACCCTAATCACCCTGTGCAGCACAGATTTTCCCTACTGCCTTGGCTCCCCCCTCCTTCCCTCTGCAGCACTGCCGGCTTTTCCTCCTCTCCTGCGGGGAGTATTTATCAGCCACTTCTCTTACTGAATGAACATCGTGCATGATCGGTAGTGTGTGTTTGAGCTTTGGAGTGCACACCCCCATATATATATATATATATATATACATACATACATATATATATATATATATATATATATATACATACAAATACATACACATACATACACACACACACTGAAGAAATGCCACTTTGCTACAATGTAAAGTAGTGAGTGTACAGCTTGTATAACAGTGTAAATCAGAAGCTCTGTTTCAGGGTCTTGTTCAATCTTTTTATAGCCTAGGTCATCTTTATGTAGAGCAACAATTTTTTTCAGATCTTCAGAGAGTTCTTTGCCATGAGGTGCCATGTTGAACTTCCAGTGACCAGTATGAGAGAGTGATAACACCAAATTTAACACACCTGCTCCCCATTCACACCTGAGACCTTGTAACACTAATAAGTCACATGACACCGGGGAGGGAAAATGGCTAATTGGGCCCAATTTGGACATTTTCACTTCGTTGTGTACTCACTTTTGTTGCCAGCGGTTTAAACATTAATGGCTGTGTGTTGAGTTATTTTGTTATACAAGCTGTACACTCACTACTTTACATTGTAGCAAAGTGTCATTTCTTCAGGGTTGTCACATGAAAAGGTATAATAAAATACTTACAAAAATGTGAGGGGTGTACTCACTTTTGTGAGATAATACACACACACACAAAAGTATTGGGACGCCTGCCTTTACATGAACAGCATCCCAGTCTTAGTCCGTAGGGTTCAATATTGAGTTGGCCCACCCTTTGCAGCTATAACAGCTTCAACTCTTCTGGAAGGCTGTCCACAAGGTTTAGGAGTGTGTATGGGAATGTTTGACCATTCTTCCAAAAGCGCACTTGTGAGGTTAGGCATTGATGTGGACGAGAAGGCCTGGCTCGCAGTCTCCACTCTAATTCATCCCAAAGGTGTTCTATGGGGTTGAGGTCAGGACTCTATGCAGGCCAGACAAGTTCCTTCGCCCCAAACTTGCTCATCCATGTCTTTATGGACCTTGTCTGTACACTGTTGAGCAGTCACGTTGGAACAGGAAGGGGCCATCCCCAAACTGTTCCCACAAAGTTGGGACCAAGAAATTGTCCAAAATGTCTTGGTATGCTGACCCCCTAATAGTTCCCTTCACTGGAACTAAAGGGCCAAGCCCAACGCCTGAAAAACAACCACACACTGTAATTCCCCCTCCACCAAATAATTTGGACCAGTACACAAAAGGAAGGGCCATAAAAGACATGGATGGGGGTGGAGAAACTTGACTGGCCTGCACAAAGTCCTGACCTCAACTCGATAGAACCCCTTTGGGATGAATTAGAGCAGAGACTGTGAGCCAGGCCTTCTCGTTCAACATCAGTGCCTGACCTCACCCATGCGCTTCTGGAAGAATGGTCACACTTCTAAACCTTGTGGACAGCCTTCCCAGAAGAGTTGAAGCGGATATAGTTCCAAAGGGTGGGCCAAGTCAATATTGAACCCTACGGACTAAGACTGGGATGCCATAAAAGTTCATGCGCATCTAAAAGGCAGGTGTCCTAATACTTTAGCTAATATAGTATAAATATAAATATATATATATATATATATATATATATATATATATATATATATATATATATATATATATACACATATACACACACACATACATACATACATACATACATACATACACACACACAAACATATATACAGTATCTCACAAAAGTGAGTACACCCCAATTAATTTTGTAAATATTTTATTAGATCTTTTTATGTGACAACACTGAAAAAATTACTTTGCTACAATGTAAAGTAGTGATTGTACAGCTTGTATAACATTGCATACATGCTCTGAACACGAGTTCTATAGCCACGCCCATCACTCTCCAGCGTTTGACGTGCCCTGTGGTCGTTACCTGCTGATGTGCCTGCCATGACATCCCTCAGCCTCGGGGCTAGACGCCACTGGAGCGCCCGGGGACTGTAAAATCACCGCTGCCCAGCTCGGAACCGAAGAACCATCAAGGACAGCTGAAGCGACCCTAACTTCTAACGGTCAGAACGTGACTGCATTGTAAAGATAAATAAAGCTGTAATTTTTTATCAATTTACTACACTTAGAACAAAGCTCTTTTTCTGCTTTGTTTCTCACACCCCTAAGTGAAAATATCCAAAATTAGCCATTTTCTCTCCCTGGTGTCATGTGACTCGTTAGCGTTACAAGGTCACAGGTGTGAAAGGGGAGCAGGTGTGTTACATTTGGTGTTATCGCTCTCATTCTCTCATACTGGTCAATGGAAGTTCAACATGGCACCTCATGGCAAAGAACTCTTTGAGGATCTGAAAAAAAAAATTGTTGCTCTACATAGAGATTGGCCTAGGCTATAAGAAGATTGCCAAGACTCTGAAACTGAGCTGCTGCACGGTGGCAAAGACCATACAGCAGTTTAACAGGACAGGTTCCACTCAGAACAGGCCTCGCCATGGTCGACCATAGAAGTTGAGTGTACATGCTCAGCGTCATATCTTTGTTGTCTTTGGGAAATGAATGTATGAGTGCTGCCAGCAGTGCTGCAGAGGTTGAAGGGGTGGGGGGTCAGCCTGTCGGTGCTCAGACCATACACCGCATCAAATTGGTCTGCATGGCTGTCGTCCCAGAAGGAAGCCTCTTTTAAAGATGATGCACAAGAAAGCCTACAAACAGCTTGCTGAAGACAAGCAGACCATGTCCTGTGGTCTGAGGAGACCAAGATAAACTTATTTGGTTCAGATGGTGTCAAGTGTGTGAGAAGTAAAGACAAGTGTGTCTTGCCTACAGTCAAGCATGGTGGTGGGAATGTCATGGTCTGGGGCTGCATGAGTGTTGCCGATACTGGGAAGCTACAGTTCCCAAAATCCAACATCTCAGAAAATGTGATTATTACATAAGACCAATAAAAAAAAGGATTTTTAATACAGAAATATTGGCTTACTGAAAAGTATGTAAATGAACAGTGCATACTATACTTAAAGTGGTGTTCCAGCCGAAATTATACTTTTTAAATAAAAATACCCCTATAATACACAAGCTTAATGTATTCTAGTAAAGTTAGTCTGTAAACTAAGGTCTGTTTTGTTAGTTTATAGTAGCAGTTAGTTATTTTATAAACTTCCAGCAGGCCGTGGCCATCTTAAGTGTGGGCATCTGAAGCCAGACTATTTCTTCCTGGATCTCATCCTTGCAGATCTCGCACATGCTCAGTGCAGCACAAGCAGTGTAATAGGTTTCAGGTCAGGTTTCCATAGCAACGGCAGTGTCAGAGGAAGTTGCCGCCCTTTCCCAGAAGGCATTGCAAACAGGAAATGATGCGATGGGCCACGGCCAGGGAGGAGGAAGTGAAAAATGAATACAGAAGATATACAGTAGGTGCTGAGAAAAAAAAATAAAAAAATATTTTTTAATAATAATAAATTCGTTTACAGTGCATAGTTTAGTGAGGGATGCTGTAGAGTTGGAACTCCACTTTAATACTAGGTCAGGGCTCCTTTTGCATGAATTACTGCATCAATGCAGTGTGGTATGGAAGCGATCTGCCTGTGGCACTGCTGAGGTGTTATGGAAGCCCAGGTTGCTTTGATAGCAGCCTTCAGCCCGTCTGCATTGTTGGGTCTGGTGTGTCTCATCTTCCTCTTGACAATACCCCACAGATTCTCTATGGGGTTTAGGTCAGGCAAGTTTGCTGGCCAATGAATCAGAGATACAATGATCATTAAACCAGGTATTGGTACTTTTGGCAGTGTGGGGAGGTGCCAAGTTCTGCTGGAAAATGAAATCAGCATCTCCATAAAGCTGGTCAGCAGAGGAAAGCATGACGTGCTCTAGAATTTCCTGGTAGAGGGCTGTGCTGACTTTGGATTTGATAAAACACAGTGGGCGAACACCATGTGGAAACTTCACACTGGGCCCAATTCTGTGCCTCTCCACTATTTCTCCAGACTCTGGGACCTTGATTTCCAAATGAAATGCAAAATTTACTTTTATCTGAAAAGAAGACTTTGGATCACTGAGCAACAGTCCAGTCCCTTTTCTCCTTAGCCCAGGTAAGACGTTTCTGACGTTGTCTCTGGTTCAGGAGTGGCTTGACACAAGGAATGCAACAGTTGTAGCCCATGTCCTGGATACGTCTGTGTGGTGGCTCTTTAACTACTTCCATACAGGGCATTTTCACCCTCTTCCTGCCCAGGCCAATTTTCAGCTTTCAGCGATGTCACACTTTGAATAAAAATTGCGCGGTCATACTACACTGTACCCAAATTAAATTTTTATCATTTTTTCCCCACTAATAGAGCTTTCTTTTGGTGGTATTTGATCACCCCTGCGTTTTTAATTTCTTGTGCTATAAACAAAACAAGAGTGACAAGTTTGAAAAAAACACAATATTTTTTACTTTTTGCTATAATAAGTATCCAAATTTTTTTTTAAACAAATTTTTTTCTCAGTTTAGGCCGATACGTATTCTTCTACATATTTTTGGTAAAAAATATCGCAATAAGCGTATATTTATTGGTTTGCGCAAAAGTTATAGCATCTACAAAATAAGGGGATAGATTTATAGCATTTTTAGTATTATTTTTACTAGTAATGGCAGCGATCTGCGATTTTGATCGTGACTGTGATATTGCGGCGGACACATCGGACAATTTTGACACCATTCACATTTATACAGCAATCCGTGCTATAAAAATGCATTGATTACTGTATAAATGTGACTGGCAATGGAGGGGTTAACCAGGAGGGGGCGCTGTAGGGGTTAATGTGTTGCTAGGGAGTGATTCTAACTGTGGGGGGAGGGGATTCACAAGGGGAGGAGAGCGATTGGTGTTCCTATGTACAAGGAACACACCATCGGTCTCCTCCCATCTGACAGGACGTGGTTCTGTGTGTTTACACACGCAGATCCACGGTCCTGCTCGGTTACCGGGCAATCGCGGGTGCCCGGCGGACATCGCGGCCGCAGGGCACGCGCACTGGGACCTAAGCGATGCGGTAGGCGCGCGCGCGCCCCCTGGGCTGCCTGGAAGGCTGTGCCGTCATATGACGGCGGCCCAGAACAACAGCTGCACTGTACCGCTGTCATATGACGGCGGGCGGGCAGCAAGTGGTTAAACACTGACACTAGGCATAGTCCACTCCTTGTAAATTGCCCCCAAATTCTTGAATGGCCTTTGCGTCACAATCCTCTCAAGGCTGCAGCTACCCCTGTTGCTTGTGCACTTTTTTTACCATACTTTTTCCTTCCACTCAATCTTCCATTTCTGTGCTTGGATACAGCACTCTGAACATCCAGCTTCTTTAGCAATGACCTTTTGTGACCTTCAATGACGGTCTTCTGGACAACTGTCAAGTCAGAAGTCTTCCCCATGATTGTGTAACCTACTGAACCAGACAGAGACCATTTAAAGACTCAGGAAACCTTTACATGTGTTTGCATTATTTCGCTGATTAGAGTGGCACCATGGGGTTGATTTACTAAAGACAAATCCACTTTGCACTGCAAGTGCACTTGGAAGTGCAGTCACTGTAGATAGCACAAAAAATAAAAACCGCAGGAGGTGATCAAATACCACCAAAAGGAAGCCATTTGTGGGGGGAACAAAAAGGACTTTGGGTACAGCGTCGCACCCCCGCGCAATTGTCAGTTAAAGCGACACAGTGCCGTATCGCAAAAAATGGCCTGGTCAGGAAGTGGGTAAATCCTTCCAGGCTGAAGTGGTTAATTAGGGTATTTGAATGTGTGACTTAGACTTAGCACGGTTTCATATCTCACAGTAGCGTTTGCGGCTGTTTGTATTTCGATTATGAGCACAGTTTCTATCCTGAATAATATATATATATATATATATATATATATATATATATATATATATATATATATATATATATATATATATATATATATATATATATATATATATTATAGGAGTTTATTTCACTTTTTGAATTGAAGTACTGAAATAAACTTTTCATGATATTCACATTTGAGGTGTGTGTGTGTACACATAGAGTTGTGCTAAAAAGTTTACATACCCTGGCAGAATTTATGATTTCTTAGCCATTTTTCGGAGAATATGAATGATAACACAAACTTTTTTCACTCATGGTTAGCGTTTGGCTGAAGCCATTTATTATCAATCAACTGTGTTTACTCTTTTTAAATCATAATGACAACAGAAACTACCCAAATGACCCTAATCAAAAGTTTACATACCCTGGTGATTCTGGCCTGATAACATGCACACAAGTTTACACAAAGGGGTTTGAATGGCTATTAATCCTTTTGACGACGTAGGGACCTAACGGCAGGGGGGTATTGCACACAATCAGGTGGCTGCAGACAACGGAATTGTATGTGAAACTGACAGGAAGTGCCACTGTCGCCCGATCGCTCACACCCCCCAGGTATATATATATACTCTGAATGCCAAGGCAGAACATAAGGTTTGTGACCACTAAACAGTTTCATCCTAGTATAGTAGCTACCACGGTTTATGGGAAGCTGCATATTATGTGCCTTTGCTTATGCTAGTAACTGAGCGTTAAGGTGATACTACAGTCTCTTTTTTTTGCCTAAAAATAACAAACATGTCATACTTACCTGGGCAGTAGTTTTGCATAGAGTAACCCTGAGCCTCCTCTTCTCGGGTCCCTCTCCGACTCTCCTGGTGCCTCCCTCCTGTTGAGTGCCCCCACAGCAAGTAGCTTGCTATGGGGTCACACCAACTGTGTCCATTCAGACGTGGAGCCCTGGCTAGGCCCCGCCCCCCTCATTGGCTCACTGACTTTGATTAACAGCAGCGGGAGCCAATGGCGCTCCGCTGCTGTCTCAACCAATGAGAAGGAGGGTCCAGGGCAGCTGAGTCTTTCGTGCAACATAGCTGGAAAGGGATGGGCTCAGGTATTAGGGGGGCTGAGGGGGGAGGCTGCACACAGAAGGTTTTTTTATCTCAATGCATAGAATGCATTAAGATGAAAGAACCTTCTGCCTTCAATCACCTTAACAGGCTAGTGAACATGCTCCAAGAGGGGCTTTTTATACATTTCTAGTAGGGCTGTGTAAATTAACGATTAATTCCTCGATTAATCGTTAATTTTTTTGATCAATCAAAATTCTTTTGATCGGTACTCGCCTCTCTGCCGGTTTCCGGGTCTTCAGGGATTTCCTTGGTAGATCCGGTGACGTCACGGACATCGACGTCACCGGACTCCTCCCCCCTTCCCCAAGTGCCTCCATCTGCTAACGAAGGGAAGGGGGGGAGGGAGTCCGGTGACGTTGATGTCCGTGACGTCACCGGACAGCCTTGACAGTGATGGTAAATATGGATGTGGTTAACTAGGATCATTCAGTGAGCTAAGTGTAAGCAAATTTGATAACCTCCGTTTTTAACATTGTTGTCCTTAGAGGCTTATAAGCTGTGATATTTTTGCCATGTGGATCAGCTTCTGCTGTTGCTATGACGGCGGCGCTTGCTTTTGATTGACTGTTCAGATCTTCAGGGTATATCAATAAAATGCGATCATGTCTGCTTCCAGAAAATGTAAACACTCTGGTATGTCTGCGTGACTGGCTAAAGTGATGCCTACTTGCCTACTATAAAGTGACTGACAGTCAATATACTAGATAAGTTTTATAATTAAAGTTAAACTAACTTTCTACGTTTTTCTTAAAGTTTAATAATAAAAATTACTTACGTCAGTGCTACAGTTTGAATTTAAAACGTATTTGTGTGAACTGCGAAGTTAAGTCATGGATTGTGGAAACTAGTGTCGGGTGATTGTATATAGTGTATACCACATTTACCACTGACTAATGCAGAGTTGCAATGCAAGGAGATCAGCTAAAAGTATGTGCGTTCTAATTAATCAAAATTAGTCGATTAAAAAAAAAAAAATCTATTAATAGACCATGAAAATTTTAATCAGTAATAGCCCTAATTTCTAGGCATCAGAGTGGGATTTTTTTTGGCTGTGTTAAAGATGTAAACTATGAAATATTTTATGCCGAAACTCCAACCTATCTACATATCAATTCAAACCCTGCCCTATTCAAATTACACTGTATTAATGGCACTTGCAGAGATCATTTACATGTCATTACACACAAAAGTAGCTACAGCCACTGTCAAACTGAGATTGTCATGACAGTCATTTTGACATCCGGTATTTGGTCCTTGACAGCTGCTGCAGCTCTCCAGCCACTATTGCCAGCAGAGTGTAGGTGATACAACAGAGAAACATGGTTGAGGGTTTTTTTTTTTTTTAGGCTGTTATCTCCTATGCCCATAATCCTGAATTTGTCAAAATATACTTGTTCCTACCAGCCAATCTGGTAACAGTGTAAAAAAAAAAAAAAAAAAGTGGTAAAAAAGCTGATGTACTGGGTGACTACAGAAACATGGATAGCTCCCTCTCTTTCATCCAATTGCTACATAATGAACAATGCAAGATTAATAAAATCAGATCATCTAAATGTCAGCAACTAATTCCCAGCAAGCTGGAAAGGTAAGCAAATCATGAAATAATGCTGTGGATTAGGCATTAATGACTCTATAGGAAACTCTCATACAATCAACACTACCGCATATTACATTCATGACAGGTGCACTTTAAGCCATGTGCACTAGGCAGAAACTCTATGCACATTGGTATTTGCAATGAACAGACTCAAATGCAAAAAACGTGATACATTACACTATATCCTAGCTACTTACCTCTTGCCTGAAAAAGGTCTATTTCTTTGGTGAGACAGTCTATATCAATCTGCAGCTGTCTGTTACAACTCCTTAACTGCTGCATTTCTTCCAGCTAAAAGAGATAAAGAACATTACTTTATACATAAAAACCATGATAGCACGTTATTGGCCACACAAATTTCTGGCACATGGATTCCACAGTAAATCAGGATTACAGATATCTAACAAGATTTAACATCTTTCTGAACATTTTTTAAAATCTCTCTATATTTATTATTAGTATTTAGTCTAACTTCTCTGAAATAAAATAGATCATTAAATTATCTGTTCACTGAAAACACCACACCGTTTTTGGCCTTTGGCTTTCTTGAAGCTGTGTTTTGGAGTAAGCCGATATTGTCTTAATATAAGAGGCATATGCATTTAAACGTGAATATTGGTGAATATAACCAAGTTCAAGTCCCAAGGGTTCAAAGGTGATCTAACTGGCGGATTAAGCTGCATCACTCCTTGCATAAAACCCTGGAACAAAGAATGCGAAGCAAGCGGTCTTTGAAATAAGACCGATAAAGCTGAGACTTGGCCCTTAATAGTACTCAAGGCCAACTTCATCTCTACCCCTAATTGTAGAAAGGCATAAATTCTGCCTATGATATACCTCCGAGGGTGCCAACACATGGATTTACACCAGGAAACATAAGCCCTCCAGACTCTATAATATATAGTTCTGGAAGCTGGCTTCCTTGCATTAATCAAGGTAGAGATAACTGACCCAGAAAGCCCACATTTCTTCAGAATGTGGGTTTAAATAGCCCAGCCGTTAAATTTAGAGTTTGTAAGGTAGGATGGAATATCGGGCCTTGTGAGAGTAGGTCTGGCCGTAGTGGGAGGGACCATGGATCCTCCACCACCATCTTTACGATTTCTACATACCAGGACCTTCTGGGCCATGCTGGGGACACCAGAATTACCGATTTTCTTTCCAGCTTGATCCTGCAAAGAAGTCGTGGCAGCAACTGAATAGGGGGGAATGCATAAATCAGTGAGAACTGATCCCACGGGGTCACCAACGCATCTGTTCAGCATGCGAGTGGATCCCTTGTCCTGGACACAAAGTTGACTAACTTTACGTTGAATCTGGACGCCAGACGTCCGGAGTCCCCCATCTTTGGCAAACAGCCCGAAAAATGTCGGGAATAACTGCTGGTGACTCAGGTAGTCCGCCTGCCAATTCTCTACTCCCGGAATGAAGACTGCCAACAGGCACGGAACATTCCTTTCTGCCCAAGTTAGAATATGGTTCACCTCTCTCTGCGCGACTCTTGGTGCCCCCTTAGTGATTGATATAGACCACAGCTGCGACATAGTCGGATTGGCTCCTGACAGGACAATCCCGTAAACTGAAAGTCCAGGCCTTCAGAGCCAGAAACACTGCCCGAATCTCTAGGAAATTGAAGGGGAAGGCTCTTTCGGTTCTTGACCACTGTCCCTGGACAGTTGTCTTCTCTGGCACTGCTCCCCAGCCTGAAAGGATGACATCTGTCGTTACCACCTTCTAGATAATTGATCTGAGGGATTTTCCTTCCCGCAGATTCTGGGTTAGTAACCACCAATTGAGGCTTTGGGACACCTTTGGGGACAGCCGCATAGGGAAATCTAGAGCTTGAACCCTTTTGTTCCATACAATAGGACACTGTTTTGCAACAGTCTTGAATGGAACTGGGCATAGGGAACCACTTCGAATGAAGCCACCATCTTTCCTAACAACCTCATGCAAATGCCAATGGAGGGATCTCCTTTCGACCTGACCATCCACACCAGCTCTCTTATGGAGTTGATCTTTGCCTGAGGGAAGATCACCTTTTTCTGGGCTGTGTCTATGATCAGACCCAAGTACTCCAGCCTTTTTAGCGGTTTTAAGGAAGACTTCACTTCTAGGCTAAAAATCCAACCCAGACTTTCCAGGTAACTGGTTGTAACGCGCATGCTTTGCTCCAAACGAGCCACCGACTGGTCCATTAGCAATAGATCGTCTAGGTACGCCAAGACTGTTATGCCCTTTGCCCTTAAACTGGCTAGAGGTGGGGCCAGCACCTTTGTAAAACACCCGGGGTGCTGTAGCTAGCCCGAAGGGCAAATCCACAAACTGAAAATGCTGCTGTTCTACCTCAAACCGCGGAAATCTTTGGTGAGCGGGAAATATAGGGACATGCAGATATGCATCCCTGATGTCGATAGACGCCAGAAGTTCTCCTCCTTGTAGGATAGATACCACTGACCTGATCGACTCCATGCGAAAAGAGCGGATCTTCAGGAACAGATTCAGATTCTTTAGATCTAGAATGGGTCTGACATCTCCATTTGGTTTTGGTACCATAATGAGCTCTGAATAAAACCCCAAACCTTGCTCTTCTGTGGGGATTTGTATGATCATCCCCTAAGCCAGTAATTGGTCTAGTGCTGAAACAGAGATTGCCTTTTCCCTGGATCTTTGGGAACGTTTGACCTCAGAAAACGAGACGGTGGAAACTCCCGAAATTCTATTTTGTACCCTAGAGACACCGTGGAGATGACCCATCTGTCCTGAATTTCCTCTTGCCAGGCTTCTGAGTATTGCAGAAATCTTCCCCCCACTCTGGCCAGGGGGGGTGCCCCTTCATAATGAGGCTTTAGAATTCTGCTTTGCAGGTTTCCGCCCCCAGGACTTTTTATGCCTGGGACTGACCCTGAGGCTTTCCTCTAATGTCTGATGGCGGAGGCCGTCGCCACTGCCTAGAGGCAGATGGCCCTGGCGCAGGAGAAAGGGTCAGTTTAAACGAAAGGCGTTTATACTTTCTTTTGACTGGCTTTAAAAGAGTACTTTTCCCCACTAGAAATCATTTGGATGTATTTGTACAAATCATCCCCAAATAGCCGATCCCCATGAAAAAGAAAACCAGTCAGGAGCGTTTTGCATGGTGCTTCAGTTGACCAATTTTTTAACCACAGGATCCTACGCATGTGTACTAGCACAAGCGCATGGCGGGACACCTAGGGAATAGAATCTTTCATGGCGTCTATGGCAAAACATAATGCTTTTGGTAGTTCGGCCAAATCTAGAGGTTGTTTTGCAGGAACCTCCTTATGGGCCTGTCTAAACTGGTCCTTTAGGGATTGACAGATGCCTATTGCAGCGACTGCAGGCTGAGTAACGGCACCTGCCAAGGTAAAAGAGGATTTTAACAGGAATTTCAACTATTTATCTGTTGGATCCTTAAGCATTTGTGCATTGTCTACTGGACAAGTTAGACTTTTGTTCACACTCGAAATCGCTGCTGGTCCATTCCATTTTTTGGTGAATTTCTCCTCCATGGGATAGAGAACTGAGAATCTCTTTGGAGGGAGAAAATGCTTATCCGGGTGATTCCATTCAGCATAAATAAGCTGTTCTAATAATGCATGGACAGGAAACGCATGTAAAGGCTGTGAAGGTTTTAAGGAACCTAAAGAAGAAACAGAACTTTCAGCCGACTCCGTTAGGGGTAGCTTGAAAGTGGAACGAACCATTTCCTTAAGAGATTGTACCTGCAATTTTTCAGATCGCGAGGCTGAACCCATTGTCTCCTCGGCAGAGGAGTAATCGGTTTGTCTTTCCTCCTGATCGCTTGAGGGCAACCCCTCATCCTGTACCCACTGTTCCCTTGGTAAAGGGTCTGAGGTGGATCTAACACACTTCTAGGCCCTGCAGGGCGGAGGAAAATGCATCTGCAGTCATGTATACAGGGGCTGTGATGTGAGAAACAGCTGCACCACCAATTGGTTCCATAGACTCACCCTGGCTTGCCATATCTGGTATTTTTGGAGAGGATGACAGTATGGAGGCACGACTGGAGTTCCCAGCACCTGGGGGTGGAATTTTTGGTACCTTTTTTTGTGGTGTCTTTTTTGGAAGCCATAGTGCTAAGCACAAAAGCAGAGGCACTAAGTAAATGCACTATTTGCTGAGCAATAGTCTAGCAGTACAATGCCGCTATAAAGTTCAGCTTGGTGCAGAGTAAAAATGTATTTCCTGTACTGGAGATGCCTTCCTGCATCCCTTACGTGCCCCAGCGCGCCTGTGTCCTGTGTGTCAGACCTCCGTCTCTTCAGTTGCATCTGCTAGAGATCTTGTGTTGATGAAAAGCGTCCGTTTAAAAAGCCTCAGGTGCGAGCTCTGAGTCCCCAGCGCCTAAGCCACGCCCCCTCACCACTAACCCGCCCCCCCTCTTGTTTCAAATTAACAGCAGTCCGTGCGCGCGCGGACGGCATTCGGGTATGCCAGTGGAGACCAGTAGAAGGGGAGGCTATGTCCTTGTGAATAATCAAGTATGGACAAGGGCTGGAGAGTAATAAAGCTTTATGGTTATGTGGGGAATCTTTCAGCTGACTCCATTAGCGATAAATACAACATAGGGAAGCTGCAACTGCTATTGTACCTCCCAGCCCCTTAGTTCCCCCAGGGCGGAGAAGAACATGCAGCAAAACGTTGTTCAAAATTAAGAATCCCCCCTGGCTGCTGAAAACACACACATGGTGTTTTAGCTGGACACTGAGCTGACTCTGAGAAGCAACGTACCAAGATATGTGCATTTACTCCCTCTAATGGAGACTTTAAGGCACGACAACATTTTACTCAAAAATGAACCGTAACCATAGGTGAACTTTTTACAGTTCCTAGGCTTCTTCCCTTCCCTTATCCTCGCTGCAGGATACTGCTGTAACAGACAGATCCAAACTTCACCCATCACGGCGGGCTGCGTTAGCAAACCTTCAAGGACCGGGTCCCTTTTTATCGGGGTTCCACTCCCTTGCACCTGTATTAGCACCCCGCCAGGAAAAACTTAAGGTAATGTAGGCATGACCAAAAAGCCCTGCAAGGAGAGGCGTTACAGGCAAAACCTCGTGCTTCGTTTACGAGGCCTGGGGGTACCATCCACCTTGGCCTCAGTGGCACTTTGGATGGATCCGATCTATGGAGGCTATTTAAATCCAGTCAGGATCCCTCCAGTGGAGCTCTTCAGAGCACATCTTCACTAGCGACCAACACTTTAGACACTGACGAAAAAAAACTGAGGTACTCATGGTAGGAGGAGGGGTTATATAGGGAGTGAACTTCCTGTATTGAGTATACCACTTGAAGGTGCCTATATACCCACATAGTGGTTAGTATGGTGCTGTGTGTCCCGTGATGCACGATAAAGAAAAAGGATGGTTACAATTGTCTATTGGTAAGGCTGAGGATGTACTACACAGCCCCACAAGGGTAGATCATGTTACATATACTGAACAATGGACGTGCATGTGTGGGAGAAGGCAATTATATTTGGCTCCCCAATAAAGGCAGCTTTAGAATTACAAAATGACTAAACTGTCCCTTTTCATGGAACACTTCCGTGACTACTATTCCACAAAGTGCACATACAAGGCTCTGTGGATCACAAAGTATTGCAATGACAGGAAAAACTTACGGATGGAACTTGGGAAAGGGAATTCGATCTATTAAGGCGTCTCCGAGTGAGATTGTTTTCCATTTCATTGACCTCAGTTTTAAGTTTATCCAGCTTTTTCTTTTGTACTTCAAGTTCTCGATGAAGTCGCTCCATTCTTGCCTTCTGATGTACCAGTAGAGCTGCAAAAGGAAAAGGAGACTCGATTGTTACCCATCTTTAAATCAACAGTGTTTTCATTACTGCAACTGATATTCAAATAAAACAGTCATCTTATGATTTACCATAAAAGAATAAGTGCTCTTTCGCATTAAGATATAGATAAACTAGTTTCACCACCCCAGCAAAATGTTAAACTATTTAATTTTTTTTCCAAATAAACATTGATCATACTGCATAATGCACAGGATCAGTGTTAAATTTACATGAAACTTGGCTTGGTCTCTATGAGCTAGACAAGCTCTTGTGAAGAGACACGCTCCTTGCAGCTTCTTCCCCTGAAATGCGTTAATGATTTAATTTCTAGCTGCAAAACAAGTATGCAAACTAGATTTGCTGCATGTTTCTGCCCTGTCACAGTTGTGACAATGCTTTTTATCTAAGCAAGCTCCATTTACCTCTTCCAGTAGCCAAATCCAAAGTTCTCCAATCCAGCTAACTCCGATCGCTAGCCTTTCACATGCTGTAGTCTGTAACCAGTCTTTCTATTCTATCAGACGCCGACAACTATTCAAACACTCTGCACCTTTATGCATTCGAACATCTTCTGGACCTATGGTCTGAGCGGGAGTTAGCTGCACATACTTCCACAGGGACATGGCAATGCTTTCTGCAGAAAAGGCAGGACTCGGCACTGGTTTCTGATGATTTCCTACGTGCCTCGTAGTAGCATACTGTGGCTCTGAGACCACTGCAAAAGAGAGTCTAAGGTGGTCAAAAGGGAAGATAAATCAGTTGTTCCTTGACACCTCCTCAATGTTACGCACATGTAAAGAGAGTTCCCTGCACATTTGTCTTCTCAAAGGGAAATGCTCTGGCAAACTCTCAGGTGGGGCTCGGGATCTTTCAGGGCCTCTCCAGTCTGCAAAGAGCAAGACTGACACAATGTAGTAAAATTAGTTTTTACAGCTGCAGAAGATCTAAAAAGACCCATGGCCTTTACCGGCAGGCTGTTCCTAAATGCAGGTTAATACACACAGTATCATTAAAATTTAAAACCACTCCTTGCATTTCCAATTTTACTGAAGGAGACTACAGTGACCCTAAAACAGCCTCTTTCAACTGTTTGGAACCTGAATCATTTTGGCTCACATTCACAGTAGGGTCAAAGACTCAGGAATGGTGACGGTGCACGTTTAGAATGCTTATGAACAGAATTATTCAGTACCTGGGAACAAACCGCATGTACAAATCATTAGTAAGACCTCACCCAGAATATGCAGTTCAGTTTTGGACACCAGTTCACAAAAAGAATGTTTTTGGGAAACTGGAGAAAGCGCAGAGAAGAGCAACCAAACTCGTAAAGGGACATAGAGGAGTTCAGGTATAAGAAAAATTAGCTGAACTGAATTTATTCTACCTTGAGAGGGGGCGATTTGGGGGGGGGGTACACACATGATCACCATATATAAATAAAAGAGATCCATATAGTGAACCTGGTATAGAGATATTGATTTTCAGGTCATTACAGAAGTTTTTTTCCTCCGCTGGAACAAAGTAGACCATTCTTTGTTTATTTTGCCTTCCCCTGGATCAACTGTGGGTATAGGCTTATGTGTATGGAGGTTTTCTAATTTTTTGATGGGACTTGTGTCATATAAACCTCACTAAGTAACCATTAAGTCTAGTGGATATGGGGGAGGCCTTGGCACTGCCCAACAAAGTTGAAATAGACTTCCAAGATTAAGACCTTCTAAAGATAGGGGTCCTAGGTTCCAGATTACAGGTGTTCCATCTGGGGATACTGGGAAAATGCCCCCAAAGGTATAAGGGAAGTATGGGTCGAGAATACCTGTAGCAGCAGGATTATTTTCTGTGTGACTGAGGACCTGTTGCGCGGAATGTCAGCAACTAGGCCCAATGTGCAAGGCAAGGCCTTAAGTAATCACAAACCTAGTGGTGATCAGTTTCAGGTGGCCAGAAGTGACCGAGTAGCTGAAGGACGGCAGAGGAACAGAACTGAAGATTCGCTTGGTAGCAGTCAAGCAAAATATGAAAACATACACAGCACTCCACCTCACAGATGACCGCCCCACACAATCCCGTAGCCTTAAAGAAGAAGTATAGGCAAAGCTTTTTTGGCTATACATCTATGGATGACATGTGTAGCTCGTACTGCACTCGTGACCCGCTTTCAGTCGACAGCAGGCTAAAGCCCACTGTCAACTGACGTCACTCAGCTGGTCCAGGCTTGAGAAAGTTCCTGACTTAACAGTCCGGATCCACCTAGATGCCTAGATTGGCAGCTAGCTTAGGCTCTTAGCTGCGCTGCTGGGAGCCTGAGATAGCCGCTTCTTCCCCTCCTCAGCGCTCCAGTGAGCGTTGCAGGGGCAGAGTAGAGAGCAGGTGACCGACCGTCACTGCTCTGTTCAAACAGAAAAAAAAACAGCCACAACCAGTGCTGAATTGAAACTCCTGTTGAAGGGAAGCAATTCGTTGCTAAGTCACTCAAAACAATCTATGGATAGTGCCAATGTGGTTGAAAGCACAAGCAAATTTATTAAAACAATGATGTGGATTTATAAGAACCAACAAGCAAAGCTCTCCTCACACAGATGGAATGCTAACCAGCATGGATGACACTAATGCCCCGTACATACGATAGGATTTTCCAATGGAAAATGTTTGATGGGAGCTTGTTGTCGGACATTCCGATCGTGTGTAGGGTCCATCGGACATTTTCCATCGGAATTTCCGACACACAAAATTTGAGACCTGGTTCTCAAATTTTCCGACAACAAAATCAGTTGTCCTAAATTCCGATCGTGTGTACAGAATTCCGACGCACAAAGTTCCATGCATGCTCAGAATCAAGCAGAAGAGTCGCACTGGCTATTGAACTTCATTTTTCTCGGTTCGTCGTATGTGTTGTATGTCATCGCGTTCTTGAATTCTTCGGAATTTCCAGCAAGATTTGTGTGACCGTGTGTATGCAAGACAAGTTTGAGCCAACATCCGTCGGAAAAAAAAAAACATTGATTTTGTTGTCGGAATGTCCGATCGTGTGTACGGGGCATAACAGTATCATGGCAAGCTATGAGATATGAACCAGCTGTATAGAGCGGTGCTGGTTAACTGGGCTCCTCATGTGCAGAACAAACTCCACTGTGGAAGAAGAGAAGATGAGTGCAGAGCCAGGTGGATGGAGCAGATCGTCGGGCTGTGAGCACCGGTGGTAGGCGGCGGAACAGCCGCTGGGGGGAGAAGAGCTGACCGGCAGCTGTGTGCACCGCTACGTGGACCGGCAGGTGGAAGCGCCCGAGCGTGACGTCATCCGTCCGGGTAAACACAGATCCAAAACGAGGCTTGGTGCACGGGAGTGTAGATGAAGCTTAAACCAAAGGAGAGGAAGTAGAGGTGGTGGATGTCATCCTGACAAGGTGTTTCGGGCCGTGGCCCTTCTTCAAAATTATGTGACTAAGACAGCCAATGGAGATTAAATAGGAGCTGGCCGCGGGAGAGATCATGTTTTTAAAAGGAACCATAGCCTATTTCACCACCACAGCACAGTCTCCATTAACAAAATTTATATAACTATTGTTCCTTTAAAAACATGATATCTCCTGCGGAAAGCCCCTATTTAATCTCCATTGGCTGTCTCTGCACATGAGGATCCCAGTTGACCACCGCAGCACTGCTCTATACAGCTGGTTCATATCTCATCGCTTGCCAAGGTACTGTTACAGTGTCAACCATGCTGGTTAGCATTCCATCTGTGTAAGGAGAGCTTTGCTTGTTGGTTCTTCTCAATCCACATCATCGTTTTAATAAACTTGCTTGTGTTTTCAACCACATTGGCACTACCAGAGAGAGATTGTTTCCAGTGACTTAGCAACTAATTGCTTCCCTACAATAAGAGTTTCCATGCAGTGCTTCTGGTTGTGGCTGTTTTTTTCTGAATGTTATTGATATTTCAGACACCGCTCCTGGTGAGGAAGCTCCACACAGCTGCTTTTTGGTCTCCAACAGGGCACCATACATCGATCCCAAGGGAACCTGTGTCCCAGCCCCCTAGTGCCAGACTTATTGTCGTTTTATTGTTCTCTGTTCAGAGCAGAGAAAAAAAACTGATCGATCGGCAGTGTTTACTCACTCAGTTCTCAATGCAGAGGCAGCTGGTGACAGAAGCAGCATCGGATTGATACTACATCCACCTAGGGGAGTATCATTTTAACTGATACTGTGCTAGGATGTTGCCCAATGGTACCAACTACAAGGTAGCCCCATAAGGCTTCAGCCCAACCGGTCTTACTAAGTGAGACAGGGGTCACACCAGAAACTGTGCTACAGCCCTGGACCCGAAAAGTGATCTGCGCTTAAAAGTAAATGAAGGTCTGCAAAAGACTACAATCCAAAGCCCAGTGCTGAAAAGTCACTGGGCAAGCGAGGCTAGCAATCCAGGTTAGCCTAGCAACATCCAGAGGCCTCCCTAGTACGCAAGCCTTCAGAGACTGGGCCGCAGCAGAGATTGTGTTGTGGCTCTATACGTGGACAGCGCTCTCTGGCTAACCATATGCAAAGGTCTGAAAAGCCCCACAAAGCAAAGCCCAGTGCTGTGCAGCACTGAAGGTCATATTTCAGGCTAGCCCCTCGATCATCCAGTCCATTGTGATCCAGGTAAAGCCTCTGAAGCTATTGCTGAGCATAAACTGACCCAGACAGCTGTTGTGCAGAGGCAACATTCAGGAAGTCCATCATTCAAGACAGGGAACGGGGTATGGTTTTTGGACCAGATGCCAGAAAGGCCAACAGCTTGTAGGGCCAAGCCCTCTTATGAAAGAATGTCTTAAATTGATGTTGGAAGACTGAGGCACTAAAACTTTTTCCAACATCAGGAATGAAAGACCTACTGGTAGAAACATGAACATTTTTCTTCTGGGAAATAGGAGTGCTTATATCCTTGTGATTTCTCTATACTTGTGCAAGGAGGGACCAAAGAAGCATTCACCCTCAAAAGGTAGCCTCTTAGGGTAGTTCTTGAATGGTAGTTAAGCTGACCAGCAAAGAATCATGTGCATGTGAATGGAGAGAACTATCCTGGAAATTTGGAGGAGAGTATTAGCCAAGGTAATCACATGATAGTGTTAAGGCTGTAGGCAACAGTTCCAGTTGGCTGTGGACAGATGCATCTAAAAACAACTGTACCAGGGTCATGGGCCATTTTATTGTCCAGACAGGGTGGCTTTAACTTTGTTTACTGCCTCCAGCATGTCTTATGTCGGCTGCTATAGCCGGAAATTTGTAAAAAACCTAAAAAGCCAACTGAAAGCTTTCAGATGGGAGAACTATGATTGTGCTGGACGTTACATTTAGCAACGCATAAAAGAAGTGAGAGCAATCTTTTTAGGGCTAGTATTTACAGTCAACTCTAAGATGATGAACTGTAAGGGCTTTAAAAGTGTTGCCTATGAATAAAATTTTGGGCACTGAAGTCAAATGCGGTTTCTTGGGCAGATACAACTTTAAAGCATGAGATGGTTATTTACTTGGTGCAACTCAATCTTAACATTTTACTGAAAAATTGGGTAATATATTGTGCGCGCTAAAATAAACGCGATTGGAAATGCTTATTAACGAACATGTTATTTTTATCTGGTTTGTGCAATGGTTTTGCACAAAGCAGCCTGATCCTCCTCTCAGGTTTTCCAACGGCTTGACGCTTGCTATGGGGGCACCAATGGCTCTTACTGCTGTCTTTGAGGCTAAGAGGAGGGAGAGAGCTGAGAAAGTCGATGCTCTCGTGCACAGCACTGAATTGATCTGATCATGGCAAGTGTTTAGCCTGGAAAACATCAAGAGTTAATAAGAAAATTCATAGCAACAGCAACGGGCAAGACTTATGCAATGAAGGATTTAATCTCTTGTTCCACAATAGGGTGGTGTAAATGTTGGAGTGCCGTGCTCCATCCAGTATGTGGGATGTACATCCAGATTCATGCAGGTAAGGAAGCACATAAATATTGTGTGTCCAAACACTTCAGGGAAGCTCATAATAGGAACCCAAGAGGCCTTACAATTTTGGGGAATAGAAAGGGGTCATAACAATTGGAGGGGGGCAATTGAGTCTTTTTGGATTTACGAGACCAAAGTGTTAGCCCCCAGAATTTTAAATATGGAGTTTGATTTAAACTGCTTCATTAGGAACAATTAAATTAGACCCGTTATACCACTGCCTGGTTATGTGATTTATTTTAATTCACACAACTTAAATGAATTTACCTTACTTTATCAGTAGAAATAAATATTTTAAGTAAATAAAATAATCTGTATAACTGTAGTAGGTAAAATTATATTTGATATATGTGCTTTAGTTTTTGGAGGATTAAGAGATCTTTATTAATAAAATGTTTCATATATTTGAATGGGTGTGCGGCATCCAGGGGTGTGTGTTTTTTTAAAGAGGTTTTATATTATTTGGCAGGCAATTCCTTTTATAAGTCTGGTTGGGAGCTCTTCGTATTGAGCAGAGATTTTGACATGTTAATTTTCATCTTTGTTTTTATGTCCGCTTAGAAGTGTCCCCTGGAATAGGAGGTAATTGAGCGCGATTACACTTCCGGTTGCTGCATAATAGACTGTGCGTATATTTTATACGCACAGGAGGAAGGAGGAATAATAAGGAGGATATAAGGAGGAAGTGCTTGGGTTGTTCAGCTCCCTGCCTACTGAGGAAGCCCAATTAAGGGGCGCAACGCATCTACAAGGGAGGAGCCAAGCTTGTGACATCACTGAAGATACAGGAGGAAGATACCGGAAACCACATAGATGAGTTGTCAAACAAACCTAATTTCTTATTATGAGGAAGTAAAACCTTGGACAGGGGGGTGGCTGTGGATGTAATATACTTGGATTTTGCAAAAGCGCTTCACATAGTTTCCCACACATGGCTTATGTGTAAGGTAAAGTCTACAGGCTTGGAGAGATCAGTATGTAAATGGATAGAAAACTGGCTAAAAGACCGTAATCAGAGAGTAGTAGTTAATGATTCATACTCTAAATGGTCTAAGGTTATAAGTGGTGTACCCCAAGGTTCAGCGTTAAAACCCTACTTTCTAATATCTTTATAAATTATATAGGGTCTCGAATTAAAAGTACCATTTCAGTCTTTCCAGATGACACCAAGCTATGCAGTAGAATAACATCCTTACAAGATGTCTCCAACTTACAAGCCAACCGCAATGCACTGTTTAATTGGGCGACTAAGTAGCAAATGAGGTTTAGTGTTGATGAATCTAAAGTTATGCACTGGTGGGCCAAGAATATGCATGCATCATACATACTAGGGGGAGTACAACTGGGGGAATCCATAGTGGAGAAGGATCAGGGCATTTTGGTTGATCATTTTGGTTGATCATATGTATTAAGAGAGGCATGGGCTGACTGCAGAGAGAGATATTTTGTCCCTGTACAAATCATTAGTAAGACCTCATCTGGAATATGCAGTTCAGTTGTGGGCACCAGTTCTCAAAAAGGATATCAGGGAACTGGAAAAAGTGCAGAGAAGGGCAACAAAACTGATAAGAGGCATGGAGGAGCTCAGCTATGAGGAAAGATTAGAGGAACTGAATTTATTCTCTCTTGAGAAGAGGAGATTGAGGGGGATATGATCAACATGTATAAATAAGGAGTCCATATAGTGAACTTGGTGCGATTTAGTCACTTTAAGGTCATCACAGAGCACAAGGGGGCACTCTTTATGTTTAGAGGAAGAGAGATTTCATCTCCAAATACGGAAAGTTTTCTTCACAGTAAGAGCTGTGAAAATGTGGAATTGACTCCCTCCAGAGGTAGTTCTGGCCAGCTCGGTAGATTGCTTTAAAAAAAGGCATGGATTCTTTCCTAAATGTACATAATATAACTGGGTACTAACATTTATAGGCAAAGTTGATTCAGGGAAAATCTGATTATCTCTCGGGGGATCAGGAAGGAATTTTTCCCCCTGCTGTAGCATGGATTATGCTTTGCTGAGGTTTTTCACCTTCCTCTGGATCAACTGTGGGTATAGGATTGTGTATATGGGATTGTATGATTTTTTTTTTTTTATTAGTTGCACTAGATGGACTTGTGTCTTTTTTTCAACCTAACTTTGTCACGCCAAAGTCTCATCGTCAAGTTCTGTGGTAAGCAGGCAGGTGACTGAATCTGTATAGCACTTTGAGAGTTGTTTTCTTGTAAGTGTAATGCTTTGCAGGGTGTTTAAATAAATGTGCAAAACTGAGTACACTATTGTCTGTGCCTTTCTGTTCTATATGACATATGACTGGAGCCCTAGGATTACACTTGGAAATGGATGATCAAATTGTCCTGTATAAGCTGAGAAGGATTGAGGTGGTGATCCCCAAGAAGTGTCAGTAGTGGGATAATATTAACCAGCGTGTTTTGATAATATTGAGGTGAGCAGGTTTTTTCACCTGGTGGTGAAGACGTAGGGCGTTTCTTATTTATGGAAGCTAAACTAGATAATTTGTGAACACAGGACTCTTTATAATTTTTTAACCATTTATATTTATACAAGATTTATATGAATATATGAAAAAGTGTCGCGCTACACTTTTTTGGTTACAAGTGGAACAAGAACAGCTGCAGTGAGCTTATAGTAATACTGATGAATATTCTCATTTGCCCTCTGCTTGCCTTTTTTGGCATAGCTTAGAGAGATCAGGTCATATAAAATGCATAATAAAGCATCAAATTAAAAGTGAGTTTTTCTTTACCTTGTGTATATGCTGCATCATCTGACCCCACACTTAGTTTCCTTGCATCGCTTATTCGATCATGTCCTACAACAGGGTCTGTTAAATGATGGATGCCGTCTGATTCTGCAAATGGAAGAAGATTTGTGTGCTCAAACGTTGGCGATACAACACCAGGGGAAACTGCAGGTGGTTTGTTCGGGGAGACGGTAATCTTAAAAGTATATTTTGTATTAGGCTGAGTCACTACAACGCGCGGAGAAGAAGCCGAGCTGTTATTTCCATGAGCTCGGCTTTTTGGTGGATGGTGGTGAATGAAAGCAGGCCCCATGCTTACTTGTCCCGAGACATTCCTTGCTGCACTTGCAGCCCCTGGATTTGTTGAAATGAAGAGGGTAGGCTGATTCCTAACAACCTGGTCATCACCACCAGGAGCTGAAATGTAGACTTTTGGTTGGTTCCGGCTAATCATCTCGTCTGTGCTTGGAGGGCTTGCAATGTAAACAGTGGGCTGGTTCCTTGTTGGGGTGTTCAAAGTAGAGGGATTAGTGGAACTTCGAGAACTTTGGGAACGCAGCATATTTGGATTGCTTCTTTGTGGAGGTTCAAGTTTAATTTCAATTTGATTTTTCCTGGGCCCAGTTGAGATATTTTGAATGTTGTACTGGGTGGAAGGTTGAGAGCCACCTGCTGATGAATGAAGCACTGGTGCTTGTGGAGTTGTGGGTGAACTAATAGGCATATACACATGAGAAGTCTGGTGACCGTGTTGATTAGATTGTGCTGAGGTATGTGACTGAGTATATGAAGAAGGAAGTGTTGTCCAGGGATTTGGTTGTGAGGGATGAAAAACCTGCTGTTGTGTGGGAATCTGAGACATCCAACCAGGTTGCTGGGGTGTTTGTCGTGTTGTGCCACTTTGAGACGTGAAATAAGGTCTAATATAGATAGAATTTCCATGTGGGCTGTTAAGCACAGGTTGTGGCCCGCCATGTATATGCAAAGATGTTGGAGTATTTCGAGTAGATTGAATATTTGGAGCCAAGGTAACCATGATGGGGTTAAATCTGGGAGTTTGTAAGCCAGATGAACTTTTGCTGCCTAAATGGAGTCCAAACTGATGACCAGGGTTTGAAGGGTTATTGGGAACCCCAAAAACATTAAAATTGGAAGGCACATTGGCAGGGGCAGTCTGTGGCTCGTGCGGATACAGTTCATTGTTGGACTGCCCTTCTTGAAGATGGCCATCACTTATACTGTGAGTCAAAGTTCTACTGCTTCCATTCATTCTACTTCCATCCCTGACTTCATGGTACTGAGACTGTAAATCCAAATTGAGGGATGTCATGTGATTTCTTAAACCAGCAATGCCAGTTTCATCTGTGAGGGACAAGTCACCTTCACCATATAGGTATTTTGTGCTTTCTTGAGAAAGGACTGCACAGCAAGCATCCAAATTATTGTTGTTCTACAAAATAAAACACAAAACAGAAATTTAAAAAGTTTGGAAAAAAAATATGAAAGCTAAAATGTTAATTAAAAAAAAACAACAACAACAAATCAATTAAAATAATTTCACTGTTCATTTCATACGCTAAATAGGTTTTGATCACTTGCTGAGAGACAAAGTAGATGTTCAGAATGATTTTCATTGTTGCATTTTGTTCTTTAAAACCTGCTCAAGTTTTGGATGGATCTGCCTTATAACATGGTCTGGATATGTGAATGAAAATGTGTATCTGTAACTCAACCCGTATTTCAGGTTTACCCAAATCTTGTGATTAGTTAGAATTTGGGCGAGTAAAAAATTAACGAGTATTAATAAATGTCAGATTATTTATATACTGTACTGGAATATAAATTTGTCGTCAGAAGCAGGTCAAATTTGGATGCATGATTCCTGCTTTGACCCGAATCGATCTGAGCTACTAATCAATAATGAGAAACTTGAGAATTTGCAAATGGTCTCTCATGTGCACACTATCAAGTAGTTCATGGATTTTTTTTACAGTGCACCTAGTTAACATCAACATGGTAATGCAGAGAAGTAGTGTTTTTTTTTTTTTACAAACGCCACTGCTTTTTTTGCAAGTACAGCTGTGCTCAAAAGTTTGCACACCCTGGCAGAGATTGCAAAAAAATTGGCATTGATAACGAAAACATGACTGATCATGCCAAAAATAAAGTTTTTTTTTAATTTAAGGATAATGATCATATGAAGCCATGATCACATAGTTGCTTGGCTCCTTTTTAAAACAGAAATCACCCAAATGGCCCTGATCAAAAGTTTGCAAATGGCTAAGTTGCCAGAAAGTATTATTATATACGTTTCTACCTTTATACTGTTCCATTACCTTGTTACGCATCACTTTTGACAGTTTTTTTCTGCTCCCCATGGCTCAGTATCTAGCCTGCTCAGTGCATTCATGTGAGAGCTAACAGACTCATTGACTATTTATACATAGAAACAAATTTCAATTTAAAAAGCCATAAATGTGGGAAATTAACCTTTAATTGCCATTTTAACCTGCATGTGTCACCTTGTGTGTCGGTACCTAGGCCAAACATTGCAGGGTATTTAACATTTTGATCAGGGCCATTTGGGTGTTTTAGGTTTTCAATACGATTAAAAAATGAGCCAAACAACTATGTGCTAAAAATGTCTTTATATGATCATTATCCTTAAATAAAAGACATTTCATTGGCATGGTCATATTTTTTTAATATCAATGCCAAAATTCCACGATTTCTGACAGGGTATGCAAACATTTGAGCACAATTGTATATAGCTGACCAACACGCTACTGTGTAGCAGACCATTAAAAGCCAAAATGTTCTATCATGCGGATTAAGTTGTGCAAAATCCTGAAACTACATAAATTAGCAAGCTTGAAATACTAACCTGTAGCATGCACCGTGAAACAACTACTTCAGGCACCTCTGGGAATTTCTGTCGCAGGTCATTTAAAACCTGAAAGTCAACTTGCGAGCTTCCTTGGGCCATTCGTATATTGCCTGTGCAGAACTGTTCTTAATCGGACAGTTCTAGGTTGAGCCCAACCTCATCTCATTGTTGAAAGCATGCTCTGCTGAAAAAAAAAGGCAAAAAAACTGCACATTAAGCAGATGAAAATGTATTAAAGAAAAAGAAAAAGGGGAAGACGACGACAAAGTAGAACTAAAAATACATGCAAGGAATAAATTCAACATTTTGGCATTTAACCATTAAAATGCACTGAAAACACAAGCCATAGGCCCCCAAGTTGAGAAAACTGGTAAAATGAACCACTTGTTCTCCAGAATATTTACCCCCTTCATGACCAAGCCACCTTTTGTGATATGGCACTGCGTTATTTTAAACGGACAATTGCAATGCTCTACCTAAATTCAATTTGTCATTTTTTTCCCCCACAAATAGAGCTTTCATTTGATACTATTTGAAAACCACTGCATTTTTTATTTGTTGCGCTATAACCAAAAAAAGACAGACAATGTTAAAAAAAAACCAAAACACTATATTTTTTACTTTCCGCTATAAAACATATCCAATAACATTGAAAAATGTCTTCATATATTTAGTCCAATATGTATTTTGCTGCATGTTTTTGGTAAAAAACCTTGTTAAAAAAAAAGACAGAGCAAAGATCTCTCCTGTGATGGACGGCACACTGATCCAATGCCGGGAAGTTGAATCATTGTGGCGTGATCACAGGAGGCGGGACATTGTTACTGCGGCCAGGAAATTTTGCAAATACTATTAGCAGTGTGTTTAAAGAGATTGCAGACATGATACAAGAGATGGTTAGGCCTCATGTAGACTGCTGCTGCTAAACGGACGTTTAGGAGCAGTTGGGCATTTTTTTCAACTGCTCCGAAATTCTCCTCTATGTTATTTTATCAGTACACGTACACAGGGTCGTTTATGGCAGTTTCTAGGCAGTTGAGTTTAGAGGCCTTTTTTAGAAAACAAAAAAAAAAAAGTTCAGACGCTGAGTTTAGAGGCATTTCAAGCTCCAAACGCGGCTAAACTAGGTATGTATAAACATTTTTTTTTTTTTTTTAAATAGCCAAAAAAAAATTTTTTTTTCAAATGCTTCGAAATGCACACGCGGCATGTAAACGCGGCAAAATGGGCGTTTTAAACGTGGGTTACCATCTGTCAAGTTAAATCGTTCAGGAGAGGTTGTGAAAACGTCTCGTGTACATTAAGCCTTAGAAATGGTTAGAGACTGCATTTTTCTAGAGCTTTTCTTGCACTAAAGGTGCCAATAACGGCCACCAATAAATTAATATGAATTTAAATTGATATTAATAAAAAAAAATCGAATACAAATATATATAAAAATATAAATATTTTTAAAAAACTGTCATTTTTGGACAGTCTTCGGCTAAGTGCATTCTGCATTTTTGGCTTCGGCACCAAACTTTCCATTTGGTGCACCCCTAGTCAGTCAGCACCATGTGCCCCACAGAGGTGGTGAGTGTACACCTCATCTGGGATGTTAGAGCGAATGGTGTAATGACTGGTTGTTGTTTTCTAAGTAAGGAATCGATTCTCATTTGTGTAGGAACCCTTGTGGGCATTGTCAGATAGATGCAATATCCCCGTTATCCAATTTACCAGGTAGGTTGATCAATTATATTGAAAATGGAGAATTTTGGCATATATACAGTATCTCACAAAAGTGAGTACACCCCTCACATTTTTGTAAATATTTTATATCTTTTCACGTGGCAAAGTGTAAGAAATTACACTTTGCTACAATGTAAAGTAGTGAGTGTACAGCTTGTATAACAGTGTCAATTTGCTGTCCCCTCAAAATAACTCAACACACAGCCATTAATGTCTAAACTGCTGGCAACAAAAGTGAGTACACCCCTAAGTAAAAATGTCCAAAATTAGGCCCAAAATGTCAATATTTTGTGTGGCCACCATTATTTTCCAGCACTGCCTTAACATTTTTGGGCATGGAGTTCACCAGAGCTTTACAGGTTGCCACTGGAGTCCTCTTCCACTCCTCCATGACGACATCACGGAGCTGGTGGATGTTCGAGACCTTGCGTTCCTCCACCTTTCATTTGAGGATGCTCCACAGATGCTCAATAGGGTTTAGGTCTGTAGACATGCTTGGCCAGTCCATCACCATTATCCTCAGCTTCTTTAACAAGGCAGTGGTCGTCTTGGAGGTGTGTTTGGGGTCATTATGTTAGAATACTGCGGTCCAGTCTCTGAAGGAAGGGGATCATGCTCTGCTTCAGTAAAGTGGGGACGGAAAGTATTCAGACCCCCTAAAATTTTTCACTCTGTTATATTGCAGCCATTTGCTAAAATCATTTAAGTTCATCTTTTCCTCATTAATGTACACACAGCACCCCATATTGACAGAAAAACACAGAATTGTTGACATTTTTTCAGATTTATTAAAAAAGAAAAACTGAAATATCACATGGTCCTAAGTATTCAGACCCTTTGCTCAGTATTTAGTAGAAATCACCCTTTTGATCTAATACAGCCATGAGTCTTTTTGGGAAAGATGCAACAAGTTTTTCACACCTGGATTTGGGGATCCTCTGCCATTCCTCCATGCAGATCCTCTCCAGTACTGTCAGGTTGGATGATAAACGTTGGTGGACAGTTTTCTCCCCCGATAGCTCAGTTTGGCCGGACGGCCAGCTCTAGGAAGCTCTAGGTTCTGGTCGTCCCAAACGTCTTCCATTTAAGGATTATGGAGGCCACTGTGCTCCTAGGAACCTTAAGTGCAGCAGAATTTTTTTTGTAACCTTGGCCAGATCTGTGCCTTGCCACAATTCTGTCTCTGAGCTCTTCAGGCAGTTCCTTTGACCTCATGATTCTCATTTGCTCTGACATGCACTGTGAGCTGCAAGGTCTTATATAGACAGGTGTGTGGCTTTCCTAATCAAGTCCAATCAGTATAATCAGTATAATCAAACACAGCTGGACTTAAATGAAGGTGTAGAACCATCTCAAGGACGATCAGAAGACATGGACAGCACCTGAGTTAAATATATGTGTCACAGCAAAGGGCCTGAATACTTAGGACCATGTGATATTTCAGTTTTTCTTTTTTAATAAATCTGCAAAAATGTCAACAATTCTGTGTTTTTCTGCCAATATGGGGTGCTGTGTGTACATTAATGAGGAAAAATGAACTGATTTTAGCAAATGGCTGCAATATAACAAAGAGTGAAAAATTTAAGGGGGTCTTAATACTTTCCGTCCCCACTGTATGTCACAGTACATGTTGGCATTTCATGGTTCCCTCAATGAACTGTAGCTCCCCAGTGCCGGCAACACTCATGCAGCCCCAGACAATGACACTCTTACCACAATGCTTGACTGAAGCCAAGACACACTTGTCTTTGTACTCCTCACCTGGTTGCCACCACACACACTTGACACCATCTGAAATAAATACGTTTATCTTGGTCTCATCAGTCCACAGGACATGGGTCCAGTAATCCATGTCCTTAGTCCGCTAGTCTTCAGCAAACTGTTTGCGGGCTTCCTTGTGCATCATCTTTAGAAGAGGCTTCCTTCGGGGGACGACAGCCATTCAGACTAATTTTATGCAGTGTGTGGCGTATGGTCTGAGCACTGACAGGCTGACCCCCCACAACCTCTGCAGCAATGTTGGCAGCACTCATAAGTCTATTTCGCAAAGAAAAACTCCGGATATGACGCTGAGCATGTGCACTCATCATCTTTGGTAGACCATGGCGAAGCCTGTTCTGAGTGGAACCTGTCCTGTTAAACCACTGTATGGTCTTGGCCACCGTGCTGCAGCTCAGTTTCAGAGTCTTGGCAATCGTCTTATAGCCTTGGCCATCTTTATGTAGAACAATTCTTTTTTTCAGATCCTCAGATAGTTCTTTGCCATGAGGTACCAGGTTAAATTTCCAGTGACCAGTATGAGAGGGAGAGGTCACACCAAATTTAACACCTGCTCCCCATGCACACCCGAGACCTTGTAACACTGAGTCACATGACACAGGGGAGGGAAAATGGCCAACTGAACCCAATTTGGACATTTTCACTTAGGGGTGTACTCTTGTTGCCAGCGGTTTAGAAATTAATGGCTGTGTGTTGAGTTATTTTGAGGGGACAGCAAATTTACACTGTTCAAGTGGTTGTAAACCCTTTACAACCACTTTAACCTACAGGTAAGCCTAGATTAAGGCTTACCTGTAGGTGCTTGAAATATCTCCCAGACCTGCACGGTCTAAGATATTTGCAAATCGCCGTAGGGCGATTTCTTCTGCGCATACATCGGAGTTAGAAAGGGCACGCTGTGCCGTTTCTAGCTGGGGTCATGCCGTTAAAGGCGGCTCCCGCGCATGCGTGGGAGTTGCGTCACGCAACTCCGGCCAGTCACAGAGCCAGAGTTCGCGGCCCCTGAAGGTAGAGGGGTGAAGAATGGACGCTCGCTACTAGTGAGGAAGACGGGGACATCGCGGGCTTCTCCTGCAGGTGTCACATAATGGGCTACTATGCGATGCATAGTAGCCTATTATGCTTTACCTTTGCAGGGAAACAAAGAGGAAGCAACACCCATCAGGATTTACTTCCTCTTTAAACAAGCTGCACACTCACTACTTTACATTGTAGAAAAGTGTCATTTCTTCAGTGTTGTCACATGAAAAGATATAATAAAATATTTACAAAAATGTGAGAGGTGTACTCACTTTTGTGAGATACTGTAGATATAATGTTTGGGAGTTCCACGTAGTTTTCTAGCAAAAAATACAGATTTTAACTTGTAAGCAACAAGTGTCAGAAAAAGATTTAGTCTTTAAGTGGTTAAACTGCCCTCATTTACAGACTGAAAGGAGAACTCCGGAAAAAAACTTTTTGCTTGTTGCTGATCGATCTCCTACCTTCACAAAATATGCCATCCATGTTCTTCTGAGCTCTGTAGTTCCTCTAATAGCCTGCTAATTTTCAGATAAAACTGTTACTGCCTGCTGATATCCTTTTTTTTTTAAGACCGTCAGCTGCTATTCCACCTGTACTCCCAGCCAGCGGTCTTGTCACTGTCCAGTTGTAGTTCTCTACAGCAAGCAAGGACTTGTACTTCTGTCGCTGCATGCTGTAGTGAGTGGAGGGGTCTCACACACCCTGGTCTGTACCACCCATGGAGGTGGTGTCTTCCTCGGCTCCTGCCAGCTCCGTCTCGCCCGCTTGCCATCTGTCAGTGCAGAGTGGGTATCGTAGGAGACACAAGCCGGGTGACAGAGTGGAGATCTTGGGCTGTGACAGATCTTGTATAAAAACACCACTCGCCATAATGTCCCGCCTCCCAGACCAGTGTGCTATCACAATGCTGGTCCAGGAGGTGGGACATTATGGCAATCGGTGTCCATATACAAGATCCATCACAGCCCAAGATATCCGCTCTGTCACTCGGCTTTTGTCTCCTACGATCCCTGCTGCACATTTGGGCACTGATGAGACCGCACATTTGGGCACTGATAGGCTGTATTAATAAGCAGTGGACACCATCCACTGCTTTACTGACACTGTCCACTGCCAAACATCTGTAGGAGAGGTTTCCACCATCCCTGCAAAGTTTGCAGTCATATTTTATGACTTATTTTCAGTATGATGTGTATTATATGTGACGATACATATCACAGAGACCAGTATTGTGGTGATATTGATGTTTATTGAGATCTCCATACATTAGCGGGTTCCACCATTGTGTTATTGATTAGTAAGTTAGTGCTGCGCTTTTTTGTTTTTTTTCTCATGCCAACATTTACTTGTGCAACATGCTGATGTAAACCAGCATGTCACGACTGTGTTGCGGCTAGGGATGTTCTCACATACACCATACAAGCACTGATTGCTGTTAGAAAGATATCAAAGCTACAGCAGAAGGAGAAATGTTTCTAATACTGAATTACAGCAGTATGTATAATATAATTACGGGAATGTGTCTACAGTTCAGTATTGATTACATAAAGCATGTAAAGGTAATATGTTTATCTCCTGCTGTGGCTGGAGGGGGAGAGCACAAACATGCTTTGCATTTATAAGGCTGTAACCTACCTATCCTGCTGTGTGTTACTGAGTAGCATAGCTGGCTGCAGAATGAGGGGGTGTGATTTATGTTGAAGTGGGCTTGTCCTATTTAACATGTACAGGCCTCCCACATTCAAAGCAAAGCGCATTCCCCAACTTAGTTGGGGTAGGCAGACACTTTGGTGGGGGTGGGTTAGCCATGCCTCTTGACCTTTGACCTCTGGGGACACACCTGCTGACCTTTGGAGGAGGTCCCTATTCCAGTCCCTGAGTCCTAACCTTGTTCTTAAAGGGGAAACCCTAACCCCCTAGCCCTAACCTTGCACATTCACAAAGCATTGGGTGGCGGTGTAGTGGGTAGCACTCTCACCTAGCAGTACAAAGGGTCGCTGGTTCAAATCCCAACCATGACACTACTTGCCTGGAGTTTGCATGTTCTCCCTGTGCCTTTGTGGGTTTCCTCCCACACTCCAAAGACATGCTGGTAGGTTAATTGGTTTCATCTAAATTAGCCCTAGTATATGAATGTGAGTTAGGGACCTTAGATTGTAAGTTCCTTGAGGGTAGGGATCATGTACAAAGTATATGTAAAGCGCTGCATAAATTGAGATATAGATATATCTATACACACACACACACATAATAAATATATATATATATATATATATATATATATATATATATATATATATATATATATATATATATATATATATATATATATATATGAAATGTAGATTGATTACAGTGTAGAGGGAGGGGATAGGATGTAATCCCTGTGCTAACAGCTCCTCCTTGGCAGATTACATGCAGCATTTTAGACCTTTTTCAATTAGACCTCTCTCTTCAATGGTAATAACTGTTTAGTGTTTTGTGTAGGGGGTGTGCTAATGAGGGGTTTTTTGCCAATCCCAGAGTTCGGCTTGAAGTTCATCCCTTTGATCCAAGAACGGAATGTTACTTTGTTTATAATCATCTCCGATGTTGAAATAAAGTTGGCAAGCTGCCTGGATTTTTAATTTTTTTGTTAGCTGTCAGAAGTGAGCAGAGAACTCTCTGCACTTGTTACATAGAATTGGGGAAATGCTGTTTTAGGCCCCTTTCACACATGTGGACCATTCAGATCCGCCTGTGAGTTTTTTCAGGCAGACCTGAATGGTCGCTCCATACAGCTCTATGGAGCGTCGGATGACATGTCCGCTGACATCCGATCCGCCCTGCTCTGATCCGCAAAATCCAGACGGATGGATGTCTTATTTTCCATCCGTCTGGCGGATCGGATGAAAACGGACGGGCGGTCCGTAATCATCCGATCCCCCCATAGGGAAGAGCGGACTCTGACAGGTCTGTTCATGCACAGAGTGCAGAGATGGACTTGTCATCCGCCGGCTCAGCGGGGATCAACGGAGCGATCCCCACTGTGCAAGCGGAGCAGTGAAAACGGACAGCCCCGTGTGAAATGTGCCTTAAGATGGGGAGAGGGGGGTAGAATCACAATTTTGATTCTTTAACAATTAATCGTGCAGCTCCAAAACACATGTATACACACACACACTGCCTTGAAAAAATATTCATACCCCTTGAAATTTTCCACATTTTGTCATGTTACAACAAAAAATGTAAATGTGGGATTTTATGTGATAGACCAACACAAAGTAGCACATAATTGTGAAGTGGAAGGAAAATAACTGGTTTGTTTTGTTTTTTTACAAATAAATATCTGAAAAGTGTAGTGTGCATTTGCATTCCCCCCCCGTGTAAATACTTTGTAGAACCACCTTTCACTGCAATTACAGCTGCAAGTCTTTTGGGGTAGGTCTCTACCTGCTTTACACATCTGAAGAGTGAAATTTTTGCCCATTCTTTGCAAAATAGGTCAGAATGGATTGAGAGCATCTATGAACAAGAATTTAAGTCTTGCCACAGATTCTCAATTGAATTTAGGTCTGGACTTTGACTGGGCCATTCTAAACACATGAATAGGCTTTGATCTAAACCATTCCATTGTAGCTCTGGCTGTAGGTTTAGTGTTGTTGCCTTGCTGGAAGGTGAAACTCTGCCCCAGTCTCAAGTCTTTTGCAGACTCTCATGCCCTGTACACGAGCAGAATGTCCGACAGAAAAAGTCCGACGGAAGCTTTTCATCGTCTATTCCGATCATGTGTGCCTCATTGGACTTCTTTTTTCTAAAATTCTGACGGACCTAGAAATGGAACATGTTCTAAATATTCCTGCTGTGAAGTACGAGATGGAAGCTTTTGGCTACTGAACTTCCTTTTTCCAGTCCCGTCGTGTTGTACGTCACCGCGTTCTGGACGGTTGGACTTTGGGTTGACCGTGTGAAGGCAAGACCGCTTAAATGGGATCACGTCGGAGAAACCTTTGGAATTTATTCCGACGGCAAAACTGGTTGTGTGTACACGGCATAACAGGTTTTCTTCTAAAATTACCCTGTATTTGGCTCCTTACATCTTTCCATCAACTCTGACCAGCTTCCCTGTCCCTGCTGAAGAAAAGCATTACCACAATATGATGCTGCCACCACCAGGTTTCACGATGGGGATGGTCAGTTCAGGGTGATGTTCAGCGTTATTTTTCCCCCACACATAACGTTTTGCTTTTAGGCCAAAAAGTTCAATTTAGGTTTCATCTGACCAGAGTCCCTTCTTCCACATGTTTGCTGTGTCCACATGGCTTCTCGCAAACTGCAAACAGGACTTCTTCTGGCTTTCTTTCAACAATGGATTTCTTCTGGCCACTCTTCCATGAAGGCCAGATTTTGAGTGCACGGCTAATAGTTGTCCTGTGGACAGATTCTTCCAAGTGAGCTGTGGATCTCTGCAGCTCCTCCAGAGTTACCATGGGCCTCTTGGCTGCTTCTCTGATTAATTCTCTCCTTGCCCGGCCTGTCAGTGTAGGTGGACGGCCATGTCTTGGTAGGTTTGCAGTTGTGCCATACTCTTTCCATTTCTGGATGATGGATTTAACAGTGCTCCGTGAGATGTTCAAAGCTTGTTTTTTTTTTATAACCTAACCCTGCTTTAACTGGTTGCTGACCAGCCGCTAGTTTTACTGCGGCAGAATGGCACGGCTGGTCGAAACGACGTTACCTTATGTCGCTTAGCGTTTTGGCTATTAGGGGCGCGTGCAGCGTGGGTCTGGGGTCGGTGCAAGTGCCCTGGCGGGCGCGATGACCGCCGGGTACCCGCGATCGCTCGTGACAGAGCGAGAACAGAGAACCTGTGTGTGTAAACACACTGATCCCGGTTCTCTCAGGGAAGAGGAGAGAGATTGTGTGTTCATACTATGTATGAACACCAATCTCTCTCCTCCTAGACAGTCACATCCCCCCTACAGTTAGAACACACTGAGGGAACACATTTAACCCCTTGATCGTCCCTAGTGTTAAGCCCTTCCCTGCCAGTGACATTTATACAGTAATCAGTGCATTTTTATAGCAATGATCGGGACTACGCAATATCGTAGTCCCGAGAAAAAAAAAAAAAAAAAAAAAACATAAATCTACCCCTATTTTGTAGGCGCTATAACTTTTGCGCAAACCAATATACATTTATTGCGATTTTTTACCAAAAATATGTAGAATACATAAAAGGCCTAATCGTAGGGAAAAATGTTTTTTTTTTTTTTTTTCAAAAAACAAACCCATGGGATATTTATTATAGCAAAAAGTAAAAGATATTGTATTTTTCAAAATTGTTGCTCTTCTTTTGTTTATAAACGCAAAAAATAAAAACCGCAGAGATGATCAAATACCACCTAAAGAAAGCTATTTGTGCGGAAAAAAAAAAAGGACATCAATTTTGTTAGGGTACAGCATAATTGTCAGTTAAAGCTACGCAGTGCTGTATCCATTTGGCAATAGTGGATTTCGATGCTGCCTGTCCTTTCTTAGGACCTTTAGGGAACACGAACAAAACATCTGTTTTTCCGAATCTGAGCAGTCGCCTTCAAATAGATCTTTACTGCTCTCACTACAGCCAAAGAATGTAGTGACTTTTCTTTCTTAGAACAGGGTTCTGGAAAAAATGAAGGTAAAACAATATCCTGGTTTAGACGAAAACCTGAAACCACCTTCGGTACAAAGCTAAGATGAGGACGCAATACTACTCTATGCTTGTGATTCATTAAACATGGCTCTTTACACGAAAGAGACGCCAATTCCGATACCCTTCTTGCAGAGGAAATGGCTACCAGAAAAACTAGCTTCCGTCAAAAGGACCAAATTAATATGTCGTATCGGCTCAAAAGGCTGTTTCTGTAATGCTGACAGAACTAAATTCAAGTCCCAAGGGTTCAGGGGTGCTCTAACTGGCGGATTAAGCTGCGTAACCCCCTGTATAAAGCTTTGGATCAAAAAATGCAAAGCAAGCGGACATTGAAACAATACCGATAAGGCCGAGACCTGGCCCTTGATAGTACTCAAGGCCAGCTTCATCTCTAACCCCATTTGCAGAAAGGCAAGGATTCTACCTATGACATACTTTCTGGGATGCCAACCCCTGGATTCACACCAGGAAACATATGCCTTCCAGACGCTATAATAAATGACTCTGGAAGCTGGCTTCCTTGCATTAATCAAGGTATATATATCACTGAGCCTGAATGCCAGCGATTCTTCAGAATGTGGGTTTCAATAGCCAAACCATTAAATTTAGCGTTTGTAAGGTAGGATGGAACACTGATCCCTGTGATAGCAGGTCTGGATGTGGTGGTAGGGTCCATGGGGGCCTTACCACCATCTTTACTATTTCTGCATACCAAGATCTTCTGGGCCATGCTGGAGCCACCAGAAGCACAGACTTCTTTTCCTGCTTGATCCTGCAAAGAAGAAGTGGTAGCAGCAGAATAGGAGGGAATGCATAAATCAGTGAGAACTGATCCCACGGGGTCACCAACGCATCTGTCCCGCATGCAAGTGGATCCCTTGTTCTTGACACAAAGTTGTCGATCTTGTTGTTAAACCTGGACGCAAACAGATCTACATCCGGGATCCCCCAACTTTGGCATAAAGCCAGGAAGATATCGGGGTGAAGAGACCATTCCCCCGGGAACAACTGCTGGCGACTTAGGTAGTCCACCTGCCAGTTCTCTACCCCTGGAATGAAGATTGCCAATATGCACGACACATGCTTTTCTGCCCAGGTTAGGATCTCGTTTACCTCTCCCTGGGCTGCACGACCCTTGGTGATTGAAATAAGCCACTGCTGTGGCATTGTTGGATTGGATCCTGACAGGACAACCCTGCAACCTGACTGTCCGGGCTTTTAGGGCTAGGTAAGCTGCCCGAATCTCTAGAATGTTGATGGGTAAGGTCCTCTCGGTTTTGTACCATTCCCCTTGGACAGTCGTCTCTTCCAGAACTGCTCCCCTACCCGAAAGGCTGGCATCTGTTACCACCTTCCAGGTAACTGGTAAGGAGGATTTCCCTTTCGGCAGTTTCTCGGGTATCAACCACCAACTGAGGCTCTGACAAACTATTGGTGACAAATGCATCGGAAAATCTAGCGCCTGGAATTTCTTGTTCCAGGCAGACAGGATACGGTTTTGCAGCAGTCTCAAATGAAACCAAGCATAGGGAACCCCTTTGAAAGAAGCCAACATCTTTCCCAACAACCTCATACAAAGGTGAATAGAGGGACCCTTCTTTGCCCTGACTTACTGAACCAGCTCCTTTATAGCGCCAATTTTTGCCAGGGGTAAAAACACCCTCTTCTGGGTTGTATCTTTAACCAGACCCAAGTACTCTATTCTTCTTACTGGTTTTAAAGAAGAGTTCTCTCGGTTGAGGACCCAACCTAGGTATTCCAGGTAGTTGACTGTGGTGACCAAGCTTTGGTCTAAGCGGGCTACGACCGGTCTATTAAGAGCAGGTCGTCTAGGCAAGCTATAATCGTTAAACCCTGGGCCCTTAATCAGGCCAGAACCTTTGTAAACACCCGAGGTGCAGTAGCTAGACCGAAAGGTAGAGCTACAAACTGAAAATTAAGTTTTTCTACTTCAAAGCGCAGATATTTCTGATGAGCAGGGAAATTAGGTAGATGCAGGTATGTATCCCTGATGTCGATTGACGCCAGAAGTTCTCCTCCTTGTAGGATGGAGACTACTGATCGGATTGATTTTATGCGAAAAGATCAAATTTTTAGGAACCGATTTAGATCTTTAATGGGTCTGACATCTCCATTTAGTTTTGGCACCGTGAAAAGGTCTGACTAAAACCCCAACCCCTGCTCTTCCATGGGAACCATCATGATCACTTTTTGCGACAAAAGTAGGTCTAACGCTTGAAGGAGAGACTTCTTTTTCTCTGGGTCTTTGGGAACATTTGATCTGAGGAAACGAGGAGACGGGAATTCTCAGAATTCTAGTTTGTAACCTAGAGTTATTGTAGAGACCACCCATCTGTCCTGAAAATCCTCCTGCCAGACCTTTGAGAACTGTAGCAGTCTTCCCCCCACTCGAATGAGTGGGGGCGCCCCTTCATAAAGAGGCTTTAGCGTTCTGTCTTGTAGGTTTCCTCCCCCAGGACTTTTGTCCCTGGGGTTGACTCTGAGTTTTACCTCTTGAACCTGACGGTGGAGGCCATTGCGAATGTCTGGAGCCTGATGCCCCTGGCACTGGAGAAGGAGCCAGTTTAAACAAGGGACGTTTACTCCTTTTCTTAATTGGCAAAGGGGTACTTTTCCCACTTGAGATTTTTTGGATATAAATTGTCCAAATCATCCCCAACAGCCTTACACCACGGAAAGGAAAACCAGCCAGGAGCTTTTTGCATGGCGCTTTTCAACCATAAGATTCTACGCATATGCACCAACCCAAGCGTAAGGCGAGAGGTCTGAAGGATAGAATTTCTGATTGTGTCAACTGCAAAACACAAAGGTGCTGGCAGCTCGGCTAACTCCTGGGCCTGCTATTCAGGGAAAACCTTGAGCACCTGTTACAAGTGGTCTCTCAAGTGGCCGCCACTGCAGGTTTAGCTACTGAACCTGCCAAGGAAAAATGTTCTTTAACAGGAATTCCAACTTTTTATCGGTTGGATCCCTAAGCATTTGAGCGTTGTCAACAGGACAAGTAGAGGTCGACCGATATATCGGCCGATATTTGGCGTTTTTTAATTAATCGGCATTCTACTTCAATAAACTGAACTCCCTGTGTAGGAGTTCTCAGTTTAACCATTTAAAGACTAAATCTTTTCTGACATTTGTTGCTTACAAGTAAAAATCCTGGATTTTCTGCTAGAAATTCACTTAGAACCCCCAAAAATTATATATATATTTTTTTTAGCAGAGACCCTAGGGAATACAATAGCGGTTGCTGCAATATTTTATGTCGCAGCGGTCTTTCAAACGCAATTTTTTTGGGAAAAAATACACTAATTAAAAAAAAAAAAAAAAAGCAGCAGCAAAGTTAGCCCTTTTTTTTTTTCACCCAAAAGTTTAGATTACCTGTTTAAATGTAAAAATTTCTCTGCATCACTTATTAAGGCTGCTTTCACACTGGAGCAGGCAGGCGTTGACGGTAAAATGCTGCTAGTTTTAGCGGCGCTTTACCGTCATTTTAACGGCGCTATTCGGCTGCTAGCGGGGCGCTTATAACCCAGCTAGCTCCCGAGGAAGGGGTTGAATGCGCCCGTGAAGCACAGCTGCCGAATCCTTTTGCAGGCGCTTCAGCAGCGGTGTGCATTCATTTCAATGGGCAGGAGTGGTGGAGGAGCGGGTTTACACCGCTCCAAAGATGCTGCTTGCAGGAATTTAACATCCTGC